>CM032908.1:7473654-8673654 GCA_019202805.1 Arabidopsis suecica
TTTTCTTTTTACCTTTCCTGTCCCACACATAGCTGAAGTGGCTAGAGTTATCCGTACAGGTTTTCTATCAAAAGGCGAGGGCGTGTATCTGGCCGAGCATCTTAGATGGCGACCCTACTCAATAATTGAAAGTACCTACGAAAGAGCCCAATATTAGTTTATTACTACCTAGGGCTTCTGGTTCTTTTCTGCAGTAAGTAGTGTCTGTCTCCATGGATGACAATATTTCATTACGGAAAACCAAATTTTTGCGTCCACGGTGAATAGTCGCTAACCAGTTGTTTTACAAGGTACTCGTAGAGCCCTTCTGTTACCTTCAGATGTATCTGCTATACAACCAATTCAGAACTTCTTTCTCCTAGTGTAATTCGTAACCTTCTCACAAAGCTTTAAGAGTTGGCTATGGTTTACTTCGACTTGGGCCGCTTCACGTGAAAGCCTCAAGGTAGGCCTCTTAAGGAACAATATAGCACTGTTTTTCTCCTTAGCTTCGATTAGGTTTGGTTTAATTACGGAAAGATTTGTACGGTAGGGGCTTCTTGAAGTTCCTTCATGTCGCAGACTGACCAGCTTAACGTCGGGATTTGTCTAAATAAAGCTCTAGTTGCCTGTTTAGAGAAGGGAAAATGGTTCAAGAATTCCCTTTGTTTCCCAAGGAAACCCTACTCTTCACACTTCTTCGAAAGCCCGTTGAATTTCGTATGGAGTGGTGTGGCGGTCAAACAGATTTGGGCTTACCTGCTCTTTTGAGATGGACATACAAAGTCACAGCTTCGTACGTCAATCGCCTCAGAACTAGGCCCTCTGGCGCCTCTCGTTTTCGGTTAAATGATGTATTCATTCAGTTACTGTCTAGGTCTTTGTTCCATGTGTTACTACCTTTTTGAGCGTGAACGTCATCATTGAAGTCGGGCCTTCGATGCGGGTATGAAGGTTAGAGTAGGTCAGCTTCATAATTGGTTGGTCGGTGAGGCTTGTTATGAAGTATCAGGTTTAGTTAGGCCTGCTAACCGCTTCACCCGTCACCTTGATTCACTCATACTATATCTCATATTTTCCCCAGTCGTACTTCCGAGTTCAAAACCGTCTAAAAGATTGGCTTGAGTCACGACCCATGTAGCCTCGTTGGTCTCTTAGTCTGAACCTTTGACATACATCTACCTAGAAGTAGTTTTGTTCCTAGACCTCATCCTTAGTTCGACCTTAGAGGTTGTAGCCTTTAAGAACTTGTCAGTAAGGCAAATAACAAATTACGAAGATTGTTACTTCGTCTTATACTCCGCGATTAACGGCCTGAAGCTACCGTGTTCCCCAACCTCGGCTCTCTCCACCAACGAATAACGCTAAGTGTTAATCATCAATTAGTCAAGTTACCGCTAATACTTCGCTTTCTGGATAGAATGGAAGCATACCTCGAAGTAGTAAAGGGTCTTTCCAAAGACTTCAAGAAATTTGAACTAATTCGCATTCCTCGAGGAGAAAATACAACCGCGGATGCACTTGCCGCATTAGCATCAACATCAGATCCTGAGCTAAAAAGAATCATTCCGGTTGAATGTATCGCGGAGCGAAGCATTAGAAACTGACAAAGAAATCCTTGCTGTTACAAGATCTCGAGCAGCAGCGCGTGAACGTGGCGAGCCTGAAATCGAGTTGCCGCCTGTTAAACGGAGGAAGTCGAAAAAGCACAACAAGGAGCCCGATATACTTCCAGAAACTATTATAGAGTCGGAACCGGTAATCGAGGACGACCATCCCGAACCAGACCTTGAACCAAATGAACATCCCGAACCGGAACCACGAGTATTTCATGAGATCGACCAAATTCCGGCTAAAGACTGGGGGGCTGATTGGAGGGAGCCAATAAAGCACTACATCATGACAGGCGAGCTCCCGAAAAACAAGTGGCAAGCCAGGAAAATGAGAGTCCGTAGCGCGAAATTTTGTCTATCAAAGGATACATTATATAAGCGAGGTGTTAGCGACCCCTACCTATTGTGCATCTTTGGGCCCGAAGTCGAAATCGTCGTGAGAGAAGTACACGAAGGTCTATGTGGGAGTCATGCGTCCGGAAGGGCCATGGCTTTTAAAATAAAAAGAATGGGCTATTATTGGCCTACTATGATCACGGATTGTGTCAAGTTCGCTCAAAGGTGCAAACGTTGTCAACTCCATGCGCCAAAGATCCATCAACCTTCAGAGTTATTCTCCTCCATTTCCGCCCCGTACCCGTTTATGAGGTGGTCGATGGATATCATTGGACCATTGCATAGATCAACTCGAGGAGCACAATACCTGTTGGTCTTAACGGATTATTTTTCAAAGTGGATCGAAGCTGAAGCATATGCTAGCATCAAAGATTCGGCGGTGAATACTTTCATTTGGAAGAACATCATATGCCGACATGGGGTTCCATACGAGATAGTTACTGATAATGGGCCACAGTTCATTTCGCACGAATTCGAAGCTTTTTGCTCAGACTGGGGGATCAAGGTCAGTTATTCCACTCCACGGTATCCACAAGGAAATGGCCAAGCTGAAGCTGCGAACAAAACAATTTTGAGCAATCTCAAAAAACGCTTGAGTCACTTAAAAGGAGGATGGTATGATGAACTTCAACCCGTCCTATGGGCTTATCGGACAACCCCTAGGCGACCTACCGGAGAGACTCCGTTTTCCCTAGTTTATGGCATGGAAGCAGTAGTACCGGCTGAACTCAATGTGCCCGGTCTTCGCCGAACGGAAGCACCATTGAACGAAGAGGAGAATTCAGCAATGCTCGATGACTCGCTGGATACCATTAATGAAAGACGAGATCAAGCCTTAATTCGGATACAAAATTACCAGCAAGCAGCAGCTCGATACTACAATTCCAAAGTCAAAAGCAGACCATTCTTTGTAGGCGATTATGTGCTAAGGCGAGTTTTTGATAATAAAAAGGAAGAAGGCGCGGGCAAACTCGGCATAAATTGGGAAGGACCTTATATTGTTACCGAAGTGGTTCGAAATGGTGTTTATAGGTTGAAAGACTTGGAAGGCAGTCCAGTCCAGCGACCTTGGAACGTGATCAATCTAAAAAGTTTTATGTTTAATACGCATTTTGTTATATACATGAACTACGGTGTGGCTTGATCCCGAAATGGGTACGTAGGCAGCTCGTAAAAGAGTTCAGCTACTAATAATAAAAATTCGTTTTATTTCTTAAGAAAAGAGTTCGACTATGCGAACATACAAGGTGAAGAAGTTCGGCTGTGCGAACATACAAGAAATCGAAAGTAAAACATTTATTCAAACGAGCAAGACAAAGTGTCGATCTTCGCACACTTCGGATTAGGGAAACCCTCCCGGAGAACAGAACACTTGAACCCCTTGACCTGCGAGGTCTAGAACTGGCATCATACAATCCGGGATTCGAGCAAAGTCAGAGATCCCGAGTTCAATCCAATCTCCGGGGTGAGAGCCAAGGATGTGAAGATCTCTTGACACCGTAGTAAGCCTACGTTGCATTCGGTTAATCCTTTTCCGAAGCCTTTTCTTTTCCAAGGTAAGCTTCCGGTGTTGAAGCGCAAGCGCCTCTATGAATGCCATCGCTGTGCCTTGGTCCCTGATTGGGAGGTTCCTGATCAAAGCACATGGAGCTCGGATCTGGGATCTAAAGAAGCCGCGAGGTGGAGGAGATCGTCTACTTGGAACATCCGGAACATCTTCATCTATCACTCCGATCCTGGAGAAGTCCGGCATAGACTCTGAACATCGAAGGTTAAAATCCATATCTGCAGAAGTAAGAAGAATGGTGAGGGGTGAGGAGAAGTTAAAGCCGTAATTTATAGGGATGTCGTATCCCTAGCAGACTGCGGATTCAGCGTGGAGACAGAGTAATTCGCGGAAAGATTTGTGCCCTTAAAATCGATCCTGCATTAAAAGACGTATCACCAAGAATGATATGGGAATTAAAGGAGTAGCAAATATTTCCATAAATAAAAGGGGGCCGAGGCCCATCATGAGTTCAAAGCAAAAGGAAAAATAAAGAAAAGAGAGCAGAATTAGGGAACATTTATGGAAGGGGCTCAGGAACAGGCTCCCTCATCGCCGATGTGGAATTCGAAGTGGAAGCACCGTTCCTGCCTTCCACTTCGGGCTCATTCCGGACACGTTTCCATGGATTGTCGTCATTCTCCTCGTCTTCCTCTTCGCTATCAACAAGAGCGGCTTCAGTCGGGGCACTCACCGGTCCCTGAACTTGACCTTTAGCACGGAGATACATCCGGAGCATCCGCGGGATCTCTGCGATAGAGTCGAAGTTCCTCCACTCCCACTGAAAGGGGTCACTCTCCAGAGCTCTTACTTTCCTCTCCACTCGAGCAATACGAGCCTCGAGTGTCTGCCTCTTGAGTCCCAGCCGCTGCCTTTCGTCGCACAAACGGCGGTGTTTGTCGACAACCTGTCGCCAAAAAGAATAAATTAAAGTGAAAAGCATAGGAATTTGGGTGAAAGAAGCGAATCTTAACCTTGTCCATAAAGTCGTAGGCCTCTTTCTTCTCCCTCGAGGGAAAGTGAAACACGGCGTGAGGAAAGAGAACGCCGGCTGGCTCGAAGCCATCGCCGGACAGAAATAGGGGGCTGCCAGGATCGGTGGGGATCACTTTTTCGTTCTCCATTATTGTTTAAAGAAATTTTGGAGTTCTTTTAAAAGCTAGAAGCAAACTTGCCACTATTTATAACGAGCCTAGGGTTTATCTTGAAACCGTAAAATTAATGATGATAGTGTGCCCGGGTGGATAAACTATTTTTGGAAATCGGGAAAAGCAGTTATTGCCTTAAAGGCGTGCGGCTTTCCCTATTTCCCAAGGGAAAAGGCAACCGTCGCATTTAAGGCAAAAAGCCCATTAAACACAAAGTTTTAAGGCCCAAGCCCAACAAATTCACTGAGTTGACTAAACCCGAAGTGGGGAACTCGTGTTAAGCCGAGCTCAGCTCTCGCATTCCAAGAGAAAGGTCTGATCAGCCTTAAAATCTCGAAAAAACATAGCCACAAGGCCAAGAAGTGTTAAAAGCGGACCTTGCAAACCCGCATATAATTTTAACCAAACCCCCTTGGGATCTAAACCTAAAACAAAAAAGGTTTAAAAGCCTCCTCAGGCGAATATCTTGTTCAGAAGAAACTGGTAATAAAGCCCCCTAGGGCAAAAGCAAAAACATAAAGATTTAAGTCTCAAAAAAAAAATATATATAATAATGGGACAGGCCCCAATTCGGAGTGGACGCAGCCACTACGGGTCAGCAGACACTTCGGCTTCCGTTTCGGTTGTCGGGTTTCCATCCGCCTCCTTGGCCGGGACTTGTTCAGAGGAAGTTCCTTGTTCACTCACTGCGGCACAAACATCTCCTGGGATGACCTTGGGAGCAGCAGGGACTTCGGATAAGACAACGCCCTCCGTCTCATTTGAACCTATAAAAGATAGTTCGGGTCAAACAAAGGGCAAGAAGAAGGTAGTAAGCATCAAGAACTAGTGTTTACCTGCCCAGTCTAGACCTGATTCACTTAGAGGAGGAGATTCAGTGAAAAACTCCGCGAAATCCTGAGGGTTGAAGGACGAAGCGGGAAGAGCTGCCAGACGATTTTTCTTTTCATCTAAACTAGACGACAGTTCGGATCTCTCTTTCACCTCGGAGAAATCGTCATCGTGGATTTGATCCAGCAAGATTAGGTTGCTCTCATGCTCCTTGATGTCTGACTCCAGTTCCGACTTAACCTTCTCAGTTTGAATAAAACGGATAGCTCCTTGAATCAACTCCATCCCTCGTCCCTTTACCTCTTTTCTGGCCTTCGACGCCGACCTTGCCAATTCGGAATCACGCAACTTGGTAATCGCGTTGTACTTCGCTTGAAGTTCAATGAGTTGGTTGTTCAGGGCGTCGGCGGATGATTCGGATTCGTGAAGCCTACTCTGAACACCAGAAAGCTCGTTCTGTAGTTGGTAATTCTGGTCATACTGGTCCTTCAGGTCCCCCTTTATCTTCTCAAGCTCAGATTTGAGCCCGTCTACTTGATCTTCTAGCTGTTGCTTAGAGCCCGAGGATGAGTGAAGGTCAGTTTCAAGGGTAGTAAGCTTGCTTCTCCACGATTCAACCTCCTGTTGCTGGCTAAGTAACAGTCCCTCATAGTGTTCAACCATGTCGTTAAGTTCGCTGTTTGCCTGGCATTTCGTATAAAACTCGAGATGATGAGTCAGTTGGAAGACTAACGCAAAAGATGAATGAAGTAAAACTAACCCGAGATGAGTGATGCGCATGAAGCAAATAGCGTTCGCGGATTGCAGGGCGCCACTTGTCGAATTCCGGCAGGATTAGACCCGACCGGGTCTTAAAGCATCGAAAAACGCTACCTTCTTTCTCCATAGCTGTAAAGGAAGAAGAAGGGAATTTGTAATATTTTGAATCAAGGTGAAGTGAAAACCCTTAGGAATGCGTGAATCGTTACCTGTAAGCGATCTGATTTGAGGGACAAGAGCAGGTTTCGACTTCGGAGAAGCATCTTGAGGCCCAGAACCCTCCTTCTGAGGAGATACGCTCCGAGTGGTCTTCTCGCCATCATGCTCGGGGAGAGAAGGCACGCCAACCGGCGCAGGAGGACCCATTGTTCCAGATGGAGGAGACGATCGAGGTGAACGGTCAGTCCGGGCCCTCGATTTCTCCCTATGCGGAGAAGAATCGCTACGAGATGACTTGTCTCTTTTCCTACGAATCAAATCTCTAAGCGGTGCGTTGCTAAAGTCATCTCGGGGAGGTCGAGGAGAGTCACGACGAGGAGATCGATCTCTCCGAGGAGAACGATCATGACGACGTTCACGACGAGGTGTTAATCTGTAAGCAGCAACAGATCTGTTCCCCTCGGTGCTGTTATCGTCGACCAGTAAGGTCCTGCTGTAGTCTTTCTTGTCAATAGCGGCCGCAAGGAACGCCTTGTTCTCGTCACAAGCATCTGCTATTGGTTTGGAGAGTTTCTTACGCTGGGCAGTGAGGGCCCGAGCTGACAATCCTTGAGTTGAAGGAGGAGGCGGAAGACGATGAAGGAGATTTGGTGGACTCATCCTGAGTTTTCGATTGGCTTCAATGAACCGATCGAGAGTAAAGGAATTCCAAAGGGTTTCCCCTCTAAGGACTGTCTTGAAGAAGTTGACGAATTCCTCAGTTGGGAGAATTGGAGCAATAAAGGCTGCGAAAATGAAACAACAGATTTGGTTAGTAAAAGAATAGGGTGATTAAGAAAATGTCCGTAACCTATTTTTCTACCAGGTTTTGCAGACCACTTCGATGGAAGTACATCAGAAAGACTTCCAATCGAAGCGGGAGTTTTCTTAATCAGAAACCAGGGATGGTGCCAGTTCTCGTCCTTGTTCGGGAGATGCGAGATGATGTTCCTATTAGCGTTCGGGTACGCCGAAAAGTACCCTGCCTTCTTTGACGAACTTCTCACACTTAGAAGTTCATTCAGTTCGGGAACCCCAATAATGTAGCCAGCTTCCGCCGCAACAGTTATGATTCCAAGGATGGTTCGGAGGAGGTTGGGGGTTAGCTGAGGCAAAGCAATTTCAAGGGCCGCCAGATATCGGACTAAGGCTTCGGGAAGAGGGAAGGTCAATCCACAGCCCTTGAAATAAATTTCATAAACGCAAAAGTAACCATCACGATGATCCTCCGGGGACTCCGTAGGATCGGCCATCTTCGATTCCGCCATCACGTCAGGTGGAAGTCGGCAGAGTTCTTTCAATCGTTGAAGGGATTGAATGGTACAAGTAGATCTGTAGTGAGGTCCGGCGATATCGTTAGGACGAGTGCAATCGTCAAGGCTAGAACGTTTCCCGTCATAAGACGGAGACTCAGGTCTATCGGAGTCGGAAGACATCGAAGGAAGTGGGAAAACTCAAGTTCCAGAAGAGAAAGTTTGACGAAAGAAACGGAAAGGCTTGGCAGGAAAAGAGAAAAAGCAAAGGAAATTTTTACCAAAAGACAAAGATGAAAAGAAAGGTTACCTCACGCAAACTAAGTGGTAATGATGGAACCGCCTCGGTAGTCGTGGGGGAAGTGGAAAGGTTTTTCCCCATTTTAATAGTAAATAATTAAGATACGGTCATGATGGTGACAGATGTCACGCGATCGAATATGGGTAATACCAAAATTAAAGGATTGACAAAATCTTGGCGGGAAAACCAAAAGATCCCACAGGCGCAATCTTTGGTCATTAAGACGATTAAGCCTTCCGAATTGGAATAAGCACTTCGAAAGACTTGGGGGGCTAATTGTTGGTGTCGGATCCCGCACCAGTGGACCGGGACCAACCAAAGATTGCCACGTAATCAAGATGAAGGCCCGCAAAGGATAAGGCCCATTAAGCCCATGGGTCACAAGATATAATCGAAGTGGGCATCACCATAAAGAGAGCCCGGAGTGGTCACACCTCGGGATATGACTCGGAATCGAAGTCGGATGACTTGGGCCAAAAGGCGAAGCCCATGAAGATCGGAGTCAATTCAAATTCAAACGTTGGGCATTAAAACTCGGAGACCGAAACGGACGCATTAAAGAGAAAATAATTATGTTTAATTGAGAGATTAATGTCGTTTGTCAATATAAATAGGAGGGCTAATAGCCATGTAAAGGGGACGCAATTTTTCTAGCAAATACACTATAGTCATTTTTCCATCTCAATTCATAGCTTTTTCATCATATTTTTGTCCTCAAGAATAATCATTCCCACTAATTAAACAAATATTCAAGTGTGCGAATCCGACATCCACATTTTGGCGCCGTCTGTGGGGATCTAGAAGATTCTTGAGTTGTCAGATTTCTCTCATTTCCGAGATAAGCAGCAATGTCTGGAACAAGCATCCCTGATTCGACAGTAGCCGAGGCTCTCAAGACCATGCAGCAAGCCATAACAGAAATGTCGCAGAAGTTCTCGGATGTGGAAAAAGCTGTGGACACGCTTAAAACAACCCAGGTATCTCTTGGTCAAAACATCAATGCTGTTCAATCTCGTGTTCGTTCTCTAGGTGCAGGAAGTACCGTGGGAGTCCGAAGAAGCATGTTCAGTACCCCAAACTCCCGTGTGCGAAGTGAGACCAACGAACAAACAACTTCTAACCCGACAATCCAACCGGATGTGGAAGAAGAGACGCAGCTCGGAGATGAAGATCAGCTTTTGGATCAGTATGATCAAGAGAGCTTTGATCAGCTCGAAACCATGAGGAAGGTTAGCCAGGAACTAAAAGAAATGAAGTCAAAGTTCCACCAGGCCACCAGTTCGGAGCCGGACATTAACCGAGTCATCGAGGAAGCTAGGCGAACTCCTTTCATTCCGCGAATTGCAAATTTGAGAATCAAAGATTCTCGGAAACTCAAACTGGATCCGTACAGTGGATTAGAAGACCCAAAAAGCTATCTCGCAGCTTTTCTGATTGCCGCCGGAAGAGTCGAATTGGATGAAGCTGATGAGGATGCAGGATACTGCAAACTCTTTTCGGAAAATCTTTGCGGTCAAGCACTAATGTGGTTCACTCAGCTGGAACCAGGCTCAATCAATAACTTCGACGAGTTGTCGGCTGTTTTCCTGAAACAATATTCTATCCTCATGGATAAAAGCGTTTCGGATGCTGACCTCTGGAATCTAACACAAGGGCCAAATGAGTCACTTAGAACTTTCATCACCAAATTCAAGGGGGTGCTGTCAAAACTCCCAAGAATCTCGCAGCAGTCAGCTCTATCTGCCCTACGAAAAGGTTTATGGCATGATTCGAGGTTTAAAGAAGATCTAATACTTCACAAACCGGACACAATTCAAGACGCACTTTTCCGTGCAAATAACTGGATGGAAGTAGAAGACGAAAAAGAGAGTTTTGCGAAAAGAAACAAACAAGCAAAACCAGCGGTCACTTTCCCTACCAAAAAATTTGAGCCCAGAGAGAACCAAGGACCTAAAAAGTTCGGATCGCAACCCCTCAACAATACCGTCGGGAAACAATTTCAAGGAAAAGGAAGGTCGAACACTTGGGTCCGTGACGAAAGTTTGCATTGTGACATCCATAAGGTAACCGGACACTTAACCAAAGATTGTAGTGTCCTCAAAAAGCACCTCGCAGAGCTGTGGGCCAGTGGAGATCTTTCTAAATTCAAGATAGAAGATTTCGTGAAAGAATATCACGAGGCGAAAGATACCCCTAAAGATCAGAATTTGAAAAGACCTAGGCAATCCAGCGAAGAAGAACCTAGAAGTTCTAAAGGAAAAATCAATGTGATCATTGGAGGTTCCAAGCTTTGTCGGGATACGATCAATGCCATAAAGAAGCATAGGCGAAATGTTTTATTTAAAGCAAATTTAGGTGAAGAAATGGACTTTCAAGGCACGTCAATATCATTTGACGAAGAAGAAACATGTCACCTCGAAAGGCCTCATGATGACGCCCTAGTCATTACCTTAGACGTTGCCAACTTCGAAGTTTCGAGAATTCTCATTGATACGGGCAGTTCGGTCGACTTAATCTTTTTAGGTACCCTGGAAAGAATGGGAATCAGTCGGGCAGATATTGTAGGACCGCCGTCTCCTTTGGTGGCATTCACAAGCGAATCGGCCATGTCTCTCGGGACGATCAAGCTACCAGTTCTTGCCAAAAACGTGTCAAAGATAGTAGATTTTGTTGTTTTTGATAAACCAGCAGCCTACAACATCATCCTTGGGACTCCATGGATTTATCAAATGAAGGCAGTTCCCTCGACGTATCATCAGTGCATCAAATTTCCAACTCCTAGTGGAGTGGGAACAATTCGAGGAAGTCAAGAAGCTTCACGAACGTGTTATCTGACCAGTCATCGACTGAAGATCCAATAGCAATTAACGAAACCTGCGAAGAAGGAAATTCCAAGATTTCCTAGTGGGCAAAAAGAAGACGACGTGGTAATCGAAGTAGTATTGGAAGAAGATAAACCAGATCGGAAAGTCCGAATTGGAGTCACTTTGACTGGCGAAATAAAAGAAGCTTTGATTGAACTTCTAAGGAAAAACAAGACGTCATTTGCATGGTCAGCGGCCGATATGCCTGGCATAGATCCAAGCATAATCTGCCACAAATTGAACGTAGATCCAAGTTTTAAGCCTGTGAAACAAAAGAGAAGAAAACTCGGAGTAGAGCGAGCAAAGGCAGTAAATGATGAAGTGGACAAACTATTAAAAATAGGATCTATAAGGGAAGTACAATACCCGGAGTGGGTAGCAAACACTGTCGTGGTCAAAAAGAAAAATGGAAAGGACAGGGTGTGTATCGACTTCACCGATCTCAATAAGGCATGTCCAAAAGATAGTTTTCCGCTCCCGCACATAGACCGGCTCGTAGAATCTACCGCTGGGAATGAGTTATTAACTTTCATGGATGCTTTCTCGGGTTATAATCAAATAATGATGGATCCCGAAGACCAAGAAAAGACGTCATTCATCACAGACAGAGGTACCTACTGTTATAAAGTAATGCCTTTTGGTTTAAAAAACGCAGGTGCCACTTATCAGCGATTGGTCAACAAAATGTTCCATGAGCATCTCGGGAAGACAATGGAAGTCTACATAGACGATATGTTGGTTAAGTCTTTGAAGAAAGAGGATCACATTAAGCATTTGGAAGAGTGTTTCGAAATTCTCAACCGATACCAAATGAAGCTGAACCCGGCGAAGTGCACTTTCGGAGTTCCATCCGGAGAATTCCTTGGTTATATCGTGACAAAAAGAGGAATCGAAGCTAATCCAAACCAAATTAATGCCTTTCTAAACATGCCATCCCCGAAGAACTTCAAGGAAGTACAGCGTCTGACTGGTCGAATTGCAGCCCTAAACAGATTTATTTCGAGATCAACGGACAAATCTCTTCCCTTTTACCAAGTTCTTAAGGGAAACAAAGGGTTCCTTTGGGATGAGAAGTGTGAAGAAGCTTTCGGGCAACTTAAAGCATACCTCACCACACCGCCAGTATTGTCTAAACCCGAAATGGACGAGAAACTCTACCTGTATGTTTCAGTGTCGAAGCATGCAGTTAGCGGAGTCTTGATCCGGGAAGACCGCGGAGAGCAAAAGCCAATTTACTACATAAGTAAGTCAATGACAGATCCAGAAACAAGGTACACAATGATGGAAAAACTCGCACTTGCAGTAGTAACTTCAGCCCGGAAGCTACGCCCATACTTCCAATCTCATCCAGTCGAAGTATTAACCAACCAGCCACTCCGAACAATACTTCATAGTCCAAATCAATCCGGACGATTGGCGAAGTGGGCAGTGGAACTAAGTGAGTATGATATAGAGTATAAAAGCAGGGTCAGCATGAAGGCTCAAGTTTTGGCAGATTTTCTAACCGAACTACCAGTGCTGGGTACATCGGAGCAACCAGAGAATCAGACTTGGAAACTGTATGTAGATGGATCTTCATCAAAACAAGGATCTGGAGTAGGAATCAAGCTGGAATCTCCAACATCGGAAATTCTTGAACAGTCATTCCGTTTATTGTTTAATGCTTCTAACAATGAAGCAGAATATGAGGCGCTAATTGCCGGACTTCGATTGGCACAAGGGGTTGGAGCCGAAGAGGTGGTTGCTTATTGCGATTCACAATTAGTAGTTAATCAGTTCAATGGCGATTATGAAGCGAAAGACCTAAGAATGGAAGCATACCTCGAAGTAGTAAAGGGTCTTTCCAAAGACTTCAAGAAATTTGAACTAATTCGCATTCCTCGAGGAGAAAATACAACCGCGGATGCACTTGCCGCATTAGCATCAACATCAGATCCTGAGCTAAAAAGAATCATTCCGGTTGAATGTATCGCGGAGCGAAGCATTAGAACTGACAAAGAAATCCTTGCTGTTACAAGATCTCGAGCAGCAGCGCGTGAACGTGGCGAGCCTGAAATCGAGTTGCCGCCTGTTAAACGGAGGAAGTCGAAAAAGCACAACAAGGAGCCCGATATACTTCCAGAAACTATTATAGAGTCGGAACCGGTAATCGAGGACGACCATCCCGAACCAGACCTTGAACCAAATGAACATCCCGAACCGGAACCACGAGTATTTCATGAGATCGACCAAATTCCGGCTAAAGACTGGGGGGCTGATTGGAGGGAGCCAATAAAGCACTACATCATGACAGGCGAGCTCCCGAAAAACAAGTGGCAAGCCAGGAAAATGAGAGTCGTTAGCGCGAAATTTTGTCTATCAAAGGATACATTATATAAGCGAGGTGTTAGCGACCCCTACCTATTGTGCATCTTTGGGCCCGAAGTCGAAATCGTCGTGAGAGAAGTACACGAAGGTCTATGTGGGAGTCATGCGTCCGGAAGGGCCATGGCTTTTAAAATAAAAAGAATGGGCTATTATTGGCCTACTATGATCACGGATTGTGTCAAGTTCGCTCAAAGGTGCAAACGTTGTCAACTCCATGCGCCAAAGATCCATCAACCTTCAGAGTTATTCTCCTCCATTTCCGCCCCGTACCCGTTTATGAGGTGGTCGATGGATATCATTGGACCATTGCATAGATCAACTCGAGGAGCACAATACCTGTTGGTCTTAACGGATTATTTTTCAAAGTGGATCGAAGCTGAAGCATATGCTAGCATCAAAGATTCGGCGGTGAATACTTTCATTTGGAAGAACATCATATGCCGACATGGGGTTCCATACGAGATAGTTACTGATAATGGGCCACAGTTCATTTCGCACGAATTCGAAGCTTTTTGCTCAGACTGGGGGATCAAGGTCAGTTATTCCACTCCACGGTATCCACAAGGAAATGGCCAAGCTGAAGCTGCGAACAAAACAATTTTGAGCAATCTCAAAAAACGCTTGAGTCACTTAAAAGGAGGATGGTATGATGAACTTCAACCCGTCCTATGGGCTTATCGGACAACCCCTAGGCGACCTACCGGAGAGACTCCGTTTTCCCTAGTTTATGGCATGGAAGCAGTAGTACCGGCTGAACTCAATGTGCCCGGTCTTCGCCGAACGGAAGCACCATTGAACGAAGAGGAGAATTCAGCAATGCTCGATGACTCGCTGGATACCATTAATGAAAGACGAGATCAAGCCTTAATTCGGATACAAAATTACCAGCAAGCAGCAGCTCGATACTACAATTCCAAAGTCAAAAGCAGACCATTCTTTGTAGGCGATTATGTGCTAAGGCGAGTTTTTGATAATAAAAAGGAAGAAGGCGCGGGCAAACTCGGCATAAATTGGGAAGGACCTTATATTGTTACCGAAGTGGTTCGAAATGGTGTTTATAGGTTGAAAGACTTGGAAGGCAGTCCAGTCCAGCGACCTTGGAACGTGATCAATCTAAAAAGTTTTATGTTTAATACGCATTTTGTTATATACATGAGCTACGGTGTGGCTTGATCCCGAAATGGGTACGTAGGCAGCTCGTAAAAGAGTTCAGCTACTAATAATAAAAATTCGTTTTATTTCTTAAGAAAAGAGTTCGACTATGCGAACATACAAGATGAAGAAGTTCGGCTGTGCGAACATACAAGAAATCGAAAGTAAAACATTTATTCAAACGAGCAAGACAAAGTGTCGATCTTCGCACACTTCGGATTAGGGAAACCCTCCCGGAGAACAGAACACTTGAACCCCTTGACCTGCGAGGTCTAGAACTGGCATCATACAATCCGGGATTCGAGCAAAGTCAGAGATCCCGAGTTCAATCCAATCTCCGGGGTGAGAGCCAAGGATGTGAAGATCTCTTGACACCGTAGTAAGCCTACGTTGCATTCGGTTAATCCTTTTCCGAAGCCTTTTCTTTTCCAAGGTAAGCTTCCGGTGTTGAAGCGCAAGCGCCTCTATGAATGCCATCGCTGTGCCTTGGTCCCTGATTGGGAGGTTCCTGATCAAAGCACATGGAGCTCGGATCTGGGATCTAAAGAAGCCGCGAGGTGGAGGAGATCGTCTACTTGGAACATCCGGAACATCTTCATCTATCACTCCGATCCTGGAGAAGTCCGGCATAGACTCTGAACATCGAAGGTTAAAATCCATATCTGCAGAAGTAAGAAGAATGGTGAGGGGTGAGGAGAAGTTAAAGCCGTAATTTATAGGGATGTCGTATCCCTAGCAGACTGCGGATTCAGCGTGGAGACAGAGTAATTCGCGGAAAGATTTGTGCCCTTAAAATCGATCCTGCATTAAAAGACGTATCACCAAGAATGATATGGGAATTAAAGGAGTAGCAAATATTTCCATAAATAAAAGGGGGCCGAGGCCCATCATGAGTTCAAAGCAAAAGGAAAAATAAAGAAAAGAGAGCAGAATTAGGGAACATTTATGGAAGGGGCTCAGGAACAGGCTCCCTCATCGCCGATGTGGAATTCGAAGTGGAAGCACCGTTCCTGCCTTCCACTTCGGGCTCATTCCGGACACGTTTCCATGGATTGTCGTCATTCTCCTCGTCTTCCTCTTCGCTATCAACAAGAGCGGCTTCAGTCGGGGCACTCACCGGTCCCTGAACTTGACCTTTAGCACGGAGATACATCCGGAGCATCCTCGGGATCTCTGCGATAGAGTCGAAGTTCCTCCACTCCCACTGAAAGGGGTCACTCTCCAGAGCTCTTACTTTCCTCTCCACTCGAGCAATACGAGCCTCGAGTGTCTGCCTCTTGAGTCCCAGCCGCTGCCTTTCGTCGCACAAACGGCGGTGTTTGTCGACAACCTGTCGCCAAAAAGAATAAATTAAAGTGAAAAGCATAGGAATTTGGGTGAAAGAAGCGAATCTTAACCTTGTCCATAAAGTCGTAGGCCTCTTTCTTCTCCCTCGAGGGAAAGTGAAACACGGCGTGAGGAAAGAGAACGCCGGCTGGCTCGAAGCCATCGCCGGACAGAAATAGGGGGCTGCCAGGATCGGTGGGGATCACTTTTTCGTTCTCCATTATTGTTTAAAGAAATTTTGGAGTTCTTTTAAAAGCTAGAAGCAAACTTGCCACTATTTATAACGAGCCTAGGGTTTATCTTGAAACCGTAAAATTAATGATGATAGTGTGCCCGGGTGGATAAACTATTTTTGGAAATCGGGAAAAGCAGTTATTGCCTTAAAGGCGTGCGGCTTTCCCTATTTCCCAAGGGAAAAGGCAACCGTCGCATTTAAGGCAAAAAGCCCATTAAACACAAAGTTTTAAGGCCCAAGCCCAACAAATTCACTGAGTTGACTAAACCCGAAGTGGGGAACTCGTGTTAAGCCGAGCTCAGCTCTCGCATTCCAAGAGAAAGGTCTGATCAGCCTAAAAATCTCGAAAAAACATAGCCACAAGGCCAAGAAGTGTTAAAAGCGGACCTTGCAAACCCGCATATAATTTTAACCAAACCCCCTTGGGATCTAAACCTAAAACAAAAAAGGTTTAAAAGCCTCCTCAGGCGAATATCTTGTTCAGAAGAAACTGGTAATAAAGCCCCCTAGGGCAAAAGCAAAAACATAAAGATTTAAGTCTCAAAAAAAAAATATATGTAATAATGGGACAGGCCCCAATTCGGAGTGGACGCAGCCATTACGGGTCAGCAGACACTTCGGCTTCCGTTTCGGTTGTCGGGTTTCCATCCGCCTCCTTGGCCGGGACTTGTTCAGAGGAAGTTCCTTGTTCACTCACTGCGGCACAAACATCTCCTGGGATGACCTTGGGAGCAGCAGGGACTTCGGATAAGACAACGCCCTCCGTCTCATTTGAACCTATAAAAGATAGTTCGGGTCAAACAAAGGGCAAGAAGAAGGTAGTAAGCATCAAGAACTAGTGTTTACCTGCCCAGTCTAGACCTGATTCACTAAGAGGAGGAGATTCAGTGAAAAACTCCGCGAAATCCTGAGGGTTGAAGGACGAAGCGGGAAGAGCTGCCAGACGATTTTTCTTTTCATCTAAACTAGACGACAGTTCGGATCTCTCTTTCACCTCGGAGAAATCGTCATCGTGGATTTGATCCAGCAAGATTAGGTTGCTCTCATGCTCCTTGATGTCTGACTCCAGATCCGACTTAACCTTCTCAGTTTGAATAAAACGGATAGCTCCTTGAATCAACTCCATCCCTCGTCCCTTTACCTCTTTTCTGGCCTTCGACGCCGACCTTGCCAATTCGGAATCACGCAACTTGGTAATCGCGTTGTACTTCGCTTGAAGTTCAATGAGTTGGTTGTTCAGGGCGTCGGCGGATGATTCGGATTCGTGAAGCCTACTCTGAACACCAGAAAGCTCGTTCTGTAGTTGGTAATTCTGGTCATACTGGTCCTTCAGGTCCCCCTTTATCTTCTCAAGCTCAGATTTGAGCCCGTCTACTTGATCTTCTAGCTGTTGCTTAGAGCCCGAGGATGAGTGAAGGTCAGTTTCAAGGGTAGTAAGCTTGCTTCTCCACGATTCAACCTCCTGTTGCTGGCTAAGTAACAGTCCCTCATAGTGTTCAACCATGTCGTTAAGTTCGCTGTTCGCCTGGCATTTCGTATAAAACTCGAGATGATGAGTCAGTTGGAAGACTAACGCAAAAGATGAATGAAGTAAAACTAACCCGAGATGAGTGATGCGCATGAAGCAAATAGCGTTCGCGGATTGCAGGGCGCCACTTGTCGAATTCCGGCAGGATTAGACCCGACCGGGTCTTAAAGCATCGAAAAACGCTACCTTCTTTCTCCATAGCTGTAAAGGAAGAAGAAGGGAATTTGTAATATTTTGAATCAAGGTGAAGTGAAAACCCTTAGGAATGCGTGAATCGTTACCTGTAAGCGATCTGATTTGAGGGACAAGAGCAGGTTTCGACTTCGGAGAAGCATCTTGAGGCCCAGAACCCTCCTTCTGAGGAGATACGCTCCGAGTGGTCTTCTCGCCATCATGCTCGGGGAGAGAAGGCACGCCAACCGGCGCAGGAGGACCCATTGTTCCAGATGGAGGAGACGATCGAGGTGAACGGTCAGTCCGGGCCCTCGATTTCTCCCTATGCGGAGAAGAATCGCTACGAGATGACTTGTCTCTTTTCCTACGAATCAAATCTCTAAGCGGTGCGTTGCTAAAGTCATCTCGGGGAGGTCGAGGAGAGTCACGACGAGGAGATCGATCTCTCCGAGGAGAACGATCATGACGACGTTCACGACGAGGTGTTAATCTGTAAGCAGCAACAGATCTGTTCCCCTCGGTGCTGTTATCGTCGACCACTAAGGTCCTGCTGTAGTCTTTCTTGTCAATAGCGGCCGCAAGGAACGCCTTGTTCTCGTCACAAGCATCTGCTATTGGTTTGGAGAGTTTCTTACGCTGGGCAGTGAGGGCCCGAGCTGACAATCCTTGAGTTGAAGGAGGAGGCGGAAGACGATGAAGGAGATTTGGTGGACTCATCCTGAGTTTTCGATTGGCTTCAATGAACCGATCGAGAGTAAAGGAATTCCAAAGGGTTTCCCCTCTAAGGACTGTCTTGAAGAAGTTGACGAATTCCTCAGTTGGGAGAATTGGAGCAATAAAGGCTGCGAAAATGAAACAACAGATTTGGTTAGTAAAAGAATAGGGTGATTAAGAAAATGTCCGTAACCTATTTTCTACCAGGTTTTGCAGACCACTTCGATGGAAGTACATCAGAAAGACTTCCAATCGAAGCGGGAGTTTTCTTAATCAGAAACCAGGGATGGTGCCAGTTCTCGTCCTTGTTCGGGAGATGCGAGATGATGTTCCTATTAGCGTTCGGGTACGCCGAGAAGTACCCTGCCTTCTTTGACGAACTTCTCACACTTAGAAGTTCATTCAGTTCGGGAACCCCAATAATGTAGCCAGCTTCCGCCGCAACAGTTATGATTCCAAGGATGGTTCGGAGGAGGTTGGGGGTTAGCTGAGGCAAAGCAATTTCAAGGGCCGCCAGATATCGGACTAAGGCTTCGGGAAGAGGGAAGGTCAATCCACAGCCCTTGAAATAAATTTCATAAACGCAAAAGTAACCATCACGATGATCCTCCGGGGACTCCGTAGGATCGGCCATCTTCGATTCCGCCATCACGTCAGGTGGAAGTCGGCAGAGTTCTTTCAATCGTTGAAGGGATTGAATGGTACAAGTAGATCTGTAGTGAGGTCCGGCGATATCGTTAGGACGAGTGCAATCGTCAAGGCTAGAACGTTTCCCGTCATAAGACGGAGACTCAGGTCTATCGGAGTCGGAAGACATCGAAGGAAGTGGGAAAACTCAAGTTCCAGAAGAGAAAGTTTGACGAAAGAAACGGAAAGGCTTGGCAGGAAAAGAGAAAAAGCAAAGGAAATTTTTACCAAAAGACAAAGATGAAAAGAAAGGTTACCTCACGCAAACTAAGTGGTAATGATGGAACCGCCTCGGTAGTCGTGGGGGAAGTGGAAAGGTTTTTCCCCATTTTAATAGTAAATAATTAAGATACGGTCATGATGGTGACAGATGTCACGCGATCGAATATGGGTAATACCAAAATTAAAGGATTGACAAAATCTTGGCGGGAAAACCAAAAGATCCCACAGGCGCAATCTTTGGTCATTAAGACGATTAAGCCTTCCGAATTGGAATAAGCACTTCGAAAGACTTGGGGGGCTAATTGTTGGTGTCGGATCCCGCACCAGTGGACCGGGACCAACCAAAGATTGCCACGTAATCAAGATGAAGGCCCGCAAAGGATAAGGCCCATTAAGCCCATGGGTCACAAGATATAATCGAAGTGGGCATCACCATAAAGAGAGCCCGGAGTGGTCACACCTCGGGATATGACTCGGAATCGAAGTCGGATGACTTGGGCCAAAAGGCGAAGCCCATGAAGATCGGAGTCAATTCAAATTCAAACGTTGGGCATTAAAACTCGGAGACCGAAACGGACGCATTAAAGAGAAAATAATTATGTTTAATTGAGAGATTAATGTCGTTTGTCAATATAAATAGGAGGGCTAATAGCCATGTAAAGGGGACGCAATTTTTCTAGCAAATACACTATAGTCATTTTTCCATCTCAATTCATAGCTTTTTCATCATATTTTTGTCCTCAAGAATAATCATTCCCACTAATTAAACAAATATTCAAGTGTGCGAATCCGACATCCACAAACGGGTTATCTGTAGTGACATGCATCAGATTCAAGAAGCCAGCTTTCAATCGATCACGAAAAATGTGACTGTCAATCTCTATGTGTTTTGTTCTTTCGTGAAAGACTGAATTAGAGGCGATTTATACTGCAGCTGTGCTGTCACAATAGAGATTAGCAGAACCAGTAACTTGAACATGTAAATCCTTCAATAGTTGATTCAACCAAAGCAATTCACATGTAGTATCAGCTAATGCCCTGTATTCAGATTCAGCGCTGCTTCTGGAAGCAGTTTGTTGCTTTCGTGATTTCCATGAGATTAAAGAAGTACCTAAGAAAACACAGAAGCATGTTCATGATCATAGATTGATGCCACGAACCTAAATCGCCAGCGCCGGTGAGTCGATCTGACACTAACATCAAACCAAAATGATCGTACCAGTAAGATATATAGTAAGGATTATCATATGAATCTCTGTTAGCGTTCAAATTCGCCATTGATACACCGAAGAAGAGTTCCCGAAATCAAGAAAGAAGATGAAAAAGGAGCAAATAAAGCTCAAAATCAAAGAAACGAAGATCAATTCGAGACAATCGGAGGTCGAATTAAAGAAAAAGAAGCTCAAATCATGAAGATCGAAGTTCAAAATGAAGAAATCGAATGAGAAATTTGATGAGGAAGGAGAGAGAAGGCTCTGATATCATATCAGATGTAGAGAGAGAAAAAAAGTTTGTTATTTCTCATTGAAAACTAAATGTGTATTACATACAATATATATACTTAATAGAATTACAAGTGTAAAACTATATACAAGTATACTATACTCTAATATTTCATGAAAAATAATATCGTAAAAAACTAGTTATATCGCAAATATGATTGCAACTCACGTAAAACTAGAGTTTTACGGACACCAATATTTAATCAACCTAAAAGCATGTTCTATGATGAAGTAATCAAGATTCAAGAATCCTAAAAATGGGTCGGACTGGCTTGAAATTTGATTGAAAATTGATATTTCTTCCTTTAACTAAAGGGGCACGATCAATTTCTACCTTCTCCAAGATTTACCATTTCTTTTGGTACTTGCGAATGAAAATAAATGAATGCATTTCACTTTTGTTTCATTCCACCAATTATGATATTCTAATTTCGTGTTTCATTGCACAGTGGGGTAAGTGTTGCGGGTGAGTCTGAAATTTTTTTTATTATTATAATTTAAAGAGAGAGAGAAAAGAGAGAGAGAAAGAAAGAGAGAGAAAGAGAGATAAAGTGTCTTACACCCGAGTGTAAAGTTACACCCGGGTGTGAGGAGAGAGACAATTTTTCTCTTATTTTCGATTACTTTAATGGTCACACCCGGGAAGAAAATGCGCCATTGCGCATGGCCTAAATAAGTTTCCTTCTAGTTTACTAATTACTAGTAGATTTCTTTGAACAATTCTAATGCATTTCATTGTCTTGACTCTTGACTCTTGATTAGTCTTGATCCTCATATTGAATCCATAAGATTTTCTACTAAAACCGCTTTACGAATTACAAATATGTAATCTTCAATCGTAACCATATCCATGTAGAACTTTTCTTAATTCGGCCAAAATTGATTATTCTATAATTTGGTACGTTATGTTATAAGTGTCCTATACGTACCATGTTACAAATTCGTTTGTATCTAAAAAGGAAAATCATCTCACAAAATGTTATTGTGCAATTTTTTGATTTCGTTACCATTTTAAACGCGTCAATATATAGACAGTATACAGTCATTAGTCAACCTCCAATTCCTATTATATCCCATTTTAAAACGTAAGAATTTTGAATGTTAACAAATGCAAATAAGGATTAGCATACAAAATTACTTTTTTTTTCGTCACATACAAAATTACTTTGTAACCCTTATTTACGTGATAAAAAAGCTATTTTCAGCCAATCGTTCCACTAAATAGAAGATTATTTACAAAATATAACAGTTTTCTTGTATCAAGTAGTCGAAGTTACTAATATCACTCCAAGTGAGAAAACAAATAAAAGAACTAAAGAAGGACGCAAGAAAATTAGTTTATTTGCATATCAGTCCTTTGCAACATAAATTAAAGCAGTAATATGCAAATAAACTTAATTTGTATATCATGATTCAAATTTCAAACTCTAATAAAAAAGAAACAAATTAAAAAAAGATCATCGTACGACAAAAGGGTATAAAGAAACGAAGGAAAAAAAAAAAGGGTATAAAGAAAGATGATAAGAACAAACATTAATCCCAAAACTTTCTTATTTTTAACATCAGTAAAAAAAAACCAGAAAAATCAGACCTCGTAACTAGTGTGAAGCTGCCGTAAAAACTGACATGGTGTAGTTAAAGAGGGAATTATGATTGTGTGTGTCAGCTATCAATACCATCATAATTAGCTGAAATGATTTTTTTCTTTCATTAATACTCCTAGTACACAAAAAATTACGAAATACAACTACTAGTACCTCAATTTTTTTTCTTTCTTAAATCCCAAAACACGTAGCCTAGTCATTTTTTCGTAAATCAATGGAAAATTGAAAAAGCAGAACGAATCAAATGCCAAAGGTGGTAAAATCTGTTATATCAATTCATGAAACTAATAACCATGGTTAAGTTAAAAATTGTACGACCCACACACCCACAGGCTCTAGAGGAGAAATTACGTGGAACGTGGTGAGAAAGCCACAGGGGCAAAACAGTCATTTAAATGTCCCTTCGATTTTTTTTAACGCGATAAGGGCAAAATGGTCAATCGGTGCAGAAATGGGAAGGCAAAGAGATAAGGGCAAAACAGTCAAATTGGTTTTAATTTTTGATTTTTGTTTCTTTAATTGACGGGAAAAAACCGACGACCTTGAGATTCCTTTTAAAACCAAGACGTCCCACTCTCTTCTCACACACAGCAGTAACCATTTTCTCTCTCTCCGATTTTGAAACGATTTTTGTTTCTTCTTTGGGAAGCTTTTCGCTACAATGTCAAATCGTGGTGGTCACAGCGGCGCAAGTCGTGGCAGAGGAGGACGAAGGTCTGACCAGAGACAAGATCAGTCTTCCGGTCAAGTTGCTTGGCCGGGATTACAACAAAGCTCCGGTGGTCGTGGTGGTTCTGTTTCTGGCTCTGTTTCTGGCGGTAGAGGTCGTGGTAACGTCGGAAGAGGTGAAACTACTGGAGATCTGACGGCGTCGCAAGTTCCGGTTGCTTCTGTTTCTGGCGGGAGAGGTCGTGGTAACGTTGGACGAAGCGATTCTACCGGAGATCCGACGGCGACGTCTGTTGCTTCGTCGTCTAAGACGATGTCTGTTGCTTCTTCGTCTAAAGAGGAAAGTAAGGTTACGGAGGTTTCTGAGGCTTTGGCGAAGGTTGAGATTACTCCGACGGAGACGAAACCGGAAACGACGCTTCCTCCGGCGTCATCTAAGGCGATTACGTATCCGGTACGGCCAGGGCGTGGTACTTTGGGGAAGAAAGTTATTATTCGTGCGAATCATTTCCTTGTTCAAGTTGCTGATCGTGATCTCTATCACTACGATGTAAGTTTCCGGTGATTTTTTTTTTTGTTTCTTGCTTTTTTGCTCGATGAATCTGTACTAGTTTGTCGTTTTTTGTGTGGCGATTTCAAATATTTTCGTTTATATTTCATCAAGTTTTAGTGATTTTTGCTTACCTTGTACGTCGAACGATGAATCTGCGTTTTGGACTTGTTTTTTGTCGTTTATGTTCATCTAACGTTGTTGTTTCAATGAAATTTCTGGCTGAAAATTTGTTTGTTTCTGCTGCATCAGTGGGTATGTTCTTTTTTTATTGTTGTTCTGATGTATTTTCGTATGTATTTCACAAAGTTCTTAGAGATTTTTGACACGATGAATGAATCTGTTTTTCAGTATCTGCGATTGTGACTTGTTTTTGTCATATAGCGTTGTTATTTCGATTTTTAGCTAAAACTTTTTTTTATTGGGTTACAGGTTTCGATTAATCCTGAGGTGATATCAAAGGCAGTGAACAGGAACGTGATGAAACTTTTGGTTAAGAACTATAAAGATTCTCACTTGGGAGGGAAGGCTCCAGCGTATGATGGAAGGAAAAGCCTCTATACTGCTGGTGCATTACCTTTTGAATCGAAAGAGTTTGTTGTGAATCTGGCGGAAAAAAGAGCTGATGGTTCTTCTGGGTAATGTCTTGTTTAAACTCTTTGTGAATGGTAGGAAATGCTCGTAGCACCTTTTTTTCTTACAGTGTTTTGGGCATTGTGACTTCTTTTGGCAGGAGGGACAGATCGTTTAGAGTTGCTATAAAGCTGGCGTCAAGACCTGATCTTTATCAGTTGCAACAGTTCCTTGCTCACAGGCAAAGAGATGCTCCGTATGATACTATCCAAGTGCTTGATGTTGTTCTCAGGGACAAGCCCTCTAATGAGTAGGAATTCTGGAAGTTGCTTATACTTCAGTATTGTCTAAAGCTATGCCTAAACTTTAACATTCTCTGTATTGCTTTCTGTTCAGTTATGTCTCTGTTGGGAGGTCTTTTTTCCACACTAGCTTGGGAAATGGCGCAAGTGATGGTAGGGGTGAGCTTGGAGATGGTATTGAGTACTGGAGAGGTTTTTTCCAAAGTCTAAGGCTGACTCAGATGGGTTTGTCTCTTAACATCGGTAAGAACATGCTAAATGTTATCATGGATTGGTTCTGTTGATGACATCTCTTTTTTTTTTTTATTTGATTGTGATTTGAATAATTCTACTTGTTTATGGTTTTGACTGGAGATGATTTTGATGCATTATAGCTGTGTTGTTTTCTTATAATGCAGACGTTTCAGCAAGATCATTCTATGAACCAATCGTTGTCACAGAGTTTATTAGCAAGTTTCTGAATATAAGAGACTTAAACAGACCACTTAGAGACTCAGATCGACTTAAGGTACATATCTGACTTTTACTCCAACATTTAAATTATTAATATTATTAAAGAGGATGTCATATATGATTCTTATCTTGAAAATCATATGTTGGTATCTAGGTGAAGAAAGTTTTGAGGACACTAAAAGTTAAGTTGCTACATTGGAACAGCACAAAAAGTGCCAAGATTAGTGGGATTTCCAGCTGTCCCATCAGTCAGCTAAGGTGAAGATGCTTGCTTCATTAAGCCTTAACAAAGTTTAACAAAGTGCAGAATCGTTGAACTTTGTTTTCTTGCTTTTTCTTTCAAGAGGTTTCTGAATCTTTGGTTATATTGTAGCTGATGTTGCCTTTGTTCTAATCATTTCAGGTTCACTTTAGAGGACAAATCAGAGAAGACGGTTATACAATATTTTGCTGAAAAATATAATTATAGAGTGATATACCCGGCTCTACCTGCTATTCAAACTGGGAGTGACGCAAGACCCGTCTACCTACCGATGGAAGTATGATTTCAATTTAAACATCTACTCTTTTACCTCCCATCATTTTCGTGGATTCATTTTGTATCATTAAAGATCTGGTTATTCCTGGTTCTTGCAGCTCTGCCAAATTGACGAAGGGCAAAGATACACCAAAAGGCTTAATGAGAAGCAAGTGACTGCGTTGCTAAGAGCTACCTGCCAACGACCTCAAGACAGAGAGAACTCGATCAAAAACGTAGGTTTAGTCCTCTTTACATCACATATACAATTGTTCTTCCATGGGAAAAAAGAGTCTTTAATTTTGCACTTCTATTTTGGCTAACATCACGTTTAATCTTTCTATTATTAGTTGGTTGTGAAAAATAATTATAACGATGTTCATGGTCTGAGCAAGGAGTTTGGGATGTCTGTGACTAGCCAACTAGCCTCGATTGAAGCTCGTGTACTTCCTCCACCGATGGTGATTCTCTGACTCTATTTTTGTTACTAATTTGCTTTATTGTTATTCATTTTCTTTTCAATGTTGCTCATTACGATGTTCTTTCTGTTAACAGTTGAAGTACCATGAAAGCGGTAGAGAGAAAATGGTTAATCCAAGCCTAGGACAGTGGAACATGATTAACAAGGTAAAAGTGAAACTGTAATTGACTATCATAATATTTTTGCTCTCTGTAGGCTCTGTGTGTGTGTGGATGTGAAAGAAAAAGTTAGTGATGAAGATTTGTGCTTAATGCTTCTATTGTGGTTTAATGTGTGTTACCAAATTTTGGGTCTCTTACCTCCTTTTGGCTGTGATATTTTTGTGGTCTAGAAAATGGTTAATGGAGCAAGAGTTTCATCTTGGACTTGCGTAAATTTCTCTACGCGGATTGACCGGGGTTTACCCCAAGAGTTCTGCAAACAATTGACTGGGATGTGCGTGAGCAAAGGAATGGTCTGTCTTGTCTCATGCTTATGGGTACTTGTCCCAATTTCATACCAGAAAAGTTACCAACTGTTTTTCATTCTTTGTGCCAGGAATTTAATCCACAACCTGCTATTCCGTTCATTTCTTATCCGCCTCAAAGAATTGAGGAAGCTCTTCATGATATCCACAATAGGGCACCTGGTCTCCAACTGTTGATTGTAATATTGCCTGATGTGACTGGATCATATGGTAAGTCTGTGCAAATGATTGGTAATATTTTGTGCAAAATTTATTCCAACAATCTGTTCATGAAGTTCTTCTGTCCACAGGAAAAATCAAAAGGATCTGTGAAACAGAATTGGGGATCGTCTCTCAGTGTTGCCAACCAAGACAAGCTTCTAAACTCAATAAGCAGTACATGGAAAATGTTGCCTTGAAGATTAATGTCAAGGTATAATCATCTATGCTTCTTATTGTTTAATCATTCAGCTGTTTTTTATGACGGTGTAAAACGGTTATTTGTATTACAGACTGGGGGAAGGAACACTGTTCTTAATGATGCTATTAGAAGAAACATACCTCTTATTACTGATCGCCCAACCATAATCATGGGTGCTGATGTGACTCACCCGCAACCTGGAGAGGACTCGAGTCCTTCTATTGCTGCTGTATGTATATCTTGATTAATTTTACTTGTATCTCATTATACTATTGATTCATCATAAAAGTTAATTCTCCTTTTTGAACTGCAGGTTGTGGCCTCTATGGACTGGCCTGAGATAACTAAATACCGAGGACTGGTTTCTGCTCAAGCTCATAGGGAAGAAATTATCCAGGACCTGTATAAGCTGGTTCAGGATCCAGAACGTGGGCTAGTCCACTCTGGTTTGATAAGGTAAGAACAAAACATCTACAACTTGTTGTGTTCTTTGATTTTTCACTGTTACAAATAAAATGGACACTGTTTGTGATTGCAGGGAACATTTCATAGCATTCAGGAGAGCTACGGGCCAGATACCTCAAAGGATCATCTTCTATCGGTAAGTGTTCTTCACATTCCATGCTTGAACATTTCATAGCATGAGCAGGTTTAGCTAATTGTTTTTCCTTTATACAGCGACGGAGTAAGCGAAGGGCAGTTTAGTCAGGTTCTGCTGCATGAGATGACTGCTATACGAAAGGCTTGTAACTCTCTCCAAGAGAACTATGTTCCTCGTGTCACTTTCGTGATTGTCCAGAAACGTCACCACACTCGTTTGTTCCCTGAGCAACAC
Source organism: Arabidopsis suecica (assembly GCA_019202805.1). NCBI lineage: Eukaryota > Viridiplantae > Streptophyta > Magnoliopsida > Brassicales > Brassicaceae > Arabidopsis > Arabidopsis suecica. Next base: position 7,501,300 of record CM032908.1, read on the forward strand.
GGGAATCGTGATACGACTGACAGAAGTGGCAATATTCAACCAGGTTTCCCACTGTCTGCTCTTCTCTATCTTAATTCCTTTGAAGATAGAAATTCAAGTAACATATTTGCATTTCCTTATTAGGTACTGTTGTTGACACTACAATCTGTCACCCGAATGAGTTCGACTTCTATTTGAACAGCCATGCTGGTATTCAGGTATTACTTCCAGAATCTTAGACCAATTAATGATCTCTATTGTCTCTGCAGAATTCTAAGTTTCTTTATATGTTTGAATGGTAATAGGGAACAAGCAGGCCGGCGCATTACCATGTTCTCCTCGACGAGAACCATTTCACTGCTGATCAGTTGCAAATGCTCACCAACAACCTTTGCTACACGTAAGAAACAACATCACTGTACATTTTCCTTTGACATGTTTTAACTCTCTGAAACTAATAAAACATAAAACCGTGTACAGGTTTGCGAGGTGCACAAGATCTGTGTCAATTGTGCCACCAGCCTACTACGCTCACTTGGCTGCTTTCCGTGCCCGCTACTACATGGAGAGTGAGATGTCTGATGGAGGCTCGAGCAGGTCGAGGAACACAACAACAGGTGCGGGTCAAGTCATTTCGCAGCTCCCAGCAATAAAAGATAACGTCAAGGACGTTATGTTCTACTGCTGATGATACTTCTTCTCCTTGCCATTTTTAAAAGCCGTTAATAATTAAAAAACTATATTCGGTTCGGTTTTTATCTCTTTTGGGTTTGGCTGTGAAAATGTTTTGAAGGATTCGGCCAACTTTTTCTCTTAGGACTTATATTATGCGTTTTGGTTTAAGACAGATGATCTGATGACTCGTTTTGTCGTTTGTGAACACACCAATGGTTAATTATGGGTTTTTGGACGATCATTTGGCTCAGTATTTTTACTTATGGTATATTGCGTAAATTTCTTGGTATTATTTTGTTTGCTTTGAGAATTCGTTTTATCCTTAGGTTAATTGTCGGCCTCTGCTTTTTATCTTTCCATGGTTTTTCGTAATTTTCACAATGAAACTGAAAATCCAAGTCATGGTTTCAGCAAAAAAAAGAAGAAGAAAAGTGTGATATATGTATATGTGTAATAGCATTACAGTAATAGGATGAATAAACAAAAATGGAAAGTTCTGGGAAACTTGGGAAGCAAGTTTAATAAAGGAGTATATAAACATGACAAAACCTACCTGGAACTTGCATATAAAGTCTAACTCTCTCTCTCAATCTTCACATAAACACATCAGAATCAGATCACTCTTCCAATTCTCTCCTCTTTTGTTACTTTGAAACCCTGATTAGATAGGGATAAAAAGTTAAGCAAACACACAGTTAGGGGTGTCAAAATGGGTCAAGATTCATGGGTCAACCAAAACTCAACTCAACCCATGAACCCTAATGAGTTGAAAATTTTGACTCAAATGAGTTGATGGATCAAATGAGTTATTGAGTCACATGGGTTGATGGATCAAATGAGTTGGGTTGTAATGGGTCAATGGTTTCAATGGTTTAACCCATCAATTTTTGTTAAATTGAATCAAACCAATTCAAATCTCTAAACCGATTTCAATTTGAGTCTAACCAAAACTTTTAAACCAATTGAATATAATCCTTAATTTTCCCGCCAAAAATTTAAATACACAATTTTTCCATCAAAATATAAATTCTGATTTTCCCGCCAAAAACGTAAATCCGCAATTTTCCCGCCAAAAACGTAAATCCACAATTTTCCCGCCAAAATTTTTTATAATTTTTAACCAAAAACGAAAATATGTAATTTTCCCGCCAAAAACGTAAATCCGTGATTTTCCCGCCAAAAACGTAAATCCACAATTTTCCCGCCAAAATTTTTTATAATTTTTAACCAAAAACGAAAATATGTAATTTTCCCGCCAAAAACGTAAATCCGTGATTTTCCCGCCAAAAACGTAAATCCGTGATTTTTCCGCCAAAATTTTTTATAATTTTTAGCCAAAAATGACAATGTAAAATTTTTCCGCCAAAAACGTAAATCCGTAATTTTCCCGCCAAAAACGTAAATCCGTGATTTTCCCGCCAAATTTTTTTATAATTTTTAACCAAAAATGAGAATGTAAAATTTTCCCGCCAAAAACGTAAATCCGTAATTTTCCCGCCAAAAATGTAAATCCGTGATTTTCCCGCCAAATAATAGTGAAATTGATTATTATTATTATTATTATTATTATTATTATATTTTAATTATTAATTTATTTATTAGATTAATAGGTTAATGAGTCAACCCATTTAACCTTCTAACCCATCAAATTAAATGAGTTGATGGGTTGACTCAACTCATTTTACTAAATGAGTTGAGTCAACCCATCAACTCATTTAACTCTAAACTCATTGGGTAATGAGTTGAGTTGAGTTGGGTTAACCATTTTGACACCCCTACACACAGTAGACTAGAGAACAGACGCAGAAGCAAGAGTTCTTTGTTTGAGGCAACAATTCGAGCGGCTAAATCTGAGAGAGGTGATAATTAAGAATTCTCTGAGGCGTGTCAAAGCTATGAATCGTTTAAAGAAAGCTCCTGACTCTATTTCTTGTGACGTTGTCTCCAGAACCTCCATTTGAAAGAGACTAAGATTCTTCGTCGATCATACAAAACCTCAAATTCAATATGAAAGAATGCTTCTTTGGGTTCTTTGGCTGGAAATTCTTTCCGCTTGGGTAGAAACAGAGCCGTAACAGAGTTTGAATGTAAACAACAGTATAAGTCTAAATTTTGGTTTGCAAAGTTTGTATTTAATACTCAGTTTCATTTGTTAAAACAAAAACATTAATTTTCCAAACTTGACCTTTGCTTCAGTTCTTTTGTTAATCTCCAATACAAACATTTATGATAAACTCAAATATAATTTGACTCAATGTCTTATGATGATTCATGTGGTTTCAAGTTTCATGAATCCTTCTGAATCTAGTGGAGGGTTTAAATTACTCTTAAAAACATCAGGTTTCCTTAAAATTTTCATAAACTAATAATATTAAAATTCAAAACTTCGAAATATATATATATAGAGTAGTTGCATTGACGGTCAAACGAACAACAGAAGAAGTCGCTAGTCGCAGTGGCTTATCGCGAGCAACTAGTAAATGAACATGCCAAATTTAAGTTGTTTAAAATGAGCGGTCCATAATTCAACGCAAACACAATTTTTGAAGTTAACACATGTTGTATTAGTGACAGCTATCTCTACCACTTTGAACCCAATAATTAGAATGATAGGATACAGAAAACTGTATTTGACACACTACCGATGTATGGTTATTTTTTTTTTCCGACCTCAGTATGAGGTTTACTACAGATGTGGAAAATTAAGAGTTGAGTTGTACATATGATGCGGATGAATATGCTCATGACTGAAAGCAGTCATGATCTTTATGACAGAGTGCCGCCTCACAAATTTGGATATCACGGGGATAATAGAAAAAATGCATTCATCATAGTACTATTCGAGGGGGCACCATTTTGCTTGTTGTGATCATCTTTTTTTTGGAAGATGAAACATAAGTCCTAACTATATTATTATTATTATTATTACTATTATTATTATATAGTATATAGTATATAGCATTCCAAACTTTTTGTTATTTACTTTTTCAATGGATTACTTTTGTGGATTTATTTTTAATTCAATAACATTATAATCAATAACATTATATTTCTTTTTTTTTTCAACAACAAAATTCTATTTATGGATTTGATTAGCCATATATAGTGGTAAGATGTTTTATACATTAAGAGATGGCGATAGAGTAATTTAAAGATAGTCTTAGAAAATTGACAAAAAATAAAGCAAAACATAAGGAAAAAAATAAGAATATAATATAAACATTAACACTATAGAGAAAAAATTTGGAAGAAGAGTGTAAAAAGAAGAAGTGGCTTTAATCAAACACACACCATTGTCGAAACTAATCAAAAGACTCAACAAAAGTCTCCTTCTTCTAGATCTCTTCCCGATCCGATTTGTGACTCGCCGGAAAAAAAAAAACACAGACATTTTCTCCGATCGTGAAATCGATTACTCCTTTGGAAAATTGGATGGATCAATTATTGATCTTACTGGTATAAAGAAGAGATGAGAGATGCAGCCAAATCTCTTCCCATTCGGTTCAGTTTTGGGTAATCCATTTCTCTTCAATGGCGGTGGAGATCTAAACGAACTTGGTTCTGGTGCTGGATTCGAGAGCTCTAGGGTTTTCTTCTTACTTCCTTTCTTATTATCCCAAGGCACTGGTGTCATGGATTTATCTAAAGTTGGTGAAAAATTCCTCAGCTCTGTTAAATCCGCTACTTCTCTTGGTCTCTTACCTTCACCATCTATCTCTGATCGTCCTGAGGTAATAAAAATCTTGACTTTAACTTGTTTTGTTCAATTTCTTAACATCAATGGAGCTTGTAAGGAACTGGAATTTTTTGTGTAGATTCCGGCACGTGCTGCGGCAGCTGCTGCGGTTGCTCGTGCTTTGGCTGGACTTCCTTCTGATCAGAGATTGAGTATATCTTCTACTGCTACTGAGCTTAACTCAATTTATGGAAATAGACCTCTTCCTCAACAAGTTGAAGAGCTTGAAGAAGGATTTTATGAAGAGGTGTGTGTGTCTGTCTGCTTTATCTTAGTGTTTGTGATATTGGAAGATTTCGTTTTTTATCACTAAGCCCACTAGTGACGTTTTGGTTTTGTTTTTGTGTAGGATTTTGATCCGGTAAGGCATATTTTGGAGAATGTGCCGGATGATGAAAGTGAGTTAGCTTATTTTGAGAAGCAGGTACTAACTAGTAACTTTCTCGCAAGGAATTGAATATTGACTGATGCGTCTATCGTGAAAGGTATAAGAATGGTGATGAATGTTTTAGTTAGTGAGTTTGATAGGTTTTGTTTACTGTCTAGGCTACCTTGAGGTTGGTACAGCTGGATAGAGTGGCGGAAAATCTGTCTCACCATGTTATGGAGCATCATGAAGTAATGGGTAAGTATCTTGAATTGAAAAGACTTTGTCTTTTTCCTCTTATGAAAATCGATATCGATTGAGAAGACCATATTTGTTTTGTTTTGTGAGTATTAATATTTGCTTTTGGCCAGTGAAGGGGATGAATTTGGTAAGGGAATTGGAAAAAGATTTGAAGATTGCAAATGTCATTTGCAAGGTATGAGTTTCATATTCTTTAACCTAAATTTTTATGAAAAGTACAGTGGTTTCATTTTCTATTTTATCTGTTACTGGTTTGACCTCGGTGTGACTATTTTTTGTGTTTATTGCCAGAATGGAAGACGAAATTTGACCTCTTCTATGAATGAGGCTTCAAGAGATCTTATTGTACACACTCATTCCAAAAAGAAACAAGCTCTTCTGGTAGGCTTCTCTATTTATTTCAGACATCTAGGCTCCACTGATTGTTTCTTTATTCTGCTTTCTTGAAATATTTCATGAGTTATAGTTTCCTTCTGAAACTCCCATCAATATGCTCAAGAACTTTGTGTAGAAAATTACTCTATATATATATATATTTTTTTAATCTCTGAAGATACTTTCAGGATGTTTCTATACGCAAGTACTTTCTTAGATACAATCTAATGTGTATTCTCGCCTAATTTTTTGTTTTAATATATCTAAACATACTGTGAAGATTTTTTTCTTTCTAGCATGCCTTTTTGCTTCTGGATACCATGTAATTAGAGAGGCATGAATGTTTAATTATTCTACTTGCAGGATATGCTTCCTATACTAACTGACCTCCGCCATGCAAGAGTAATGCAGTCAACTCTTGAAGACCTTGTTGAAGAAGGAAACTATTGCAAGGTTGGTAGTTTACCTTCGTCTCTGTTGTATACTTCCATGGTTTTCTTATATGAATTATGGTGATATTATGTTATGGAACTAACAAGAGATGGGAATGTAATCCTTATTTATTATGCAGGCATTTCAAGTTCTATCTGAGTATTTGCAGCTGCTTGACAGTCTATCTGAGTTCTCAGCAGCCCAAGAGATGACCCGTGGTGTTGAGGTAGTTATGGCTTATTTATGACCAACCATTGTCTTCATAATTTTCTATAGTCAGTCGGTTGAGCTTCTCATACTCTTTTCAAGGTTTGGTTAGGAAGAACTCTTCATAAGCTGGATTCCCTTTTGTTGGGCGTTTGCCAGGAATTCAAAGAAGATAGTTATGTAATGGTTAGTAAGCCAACTCATTCTCATGCATCTCTATAGCTTTCTCCTTTTGAAATTAAAAGGATGGAATTGTGGGCCTTCAATTTAGTGGAGAACTAGACATTTTGTTCAGTGATTTGACTTGTTTATGTGCTCATACCTTTAGGTCCTCGACGCTTATGCACTGATCGGTGATGTCTCTGGTCTCGCAGAAAAGATACAAAGCTTCTTTATGCAGGAAGTTATCTCAGAAACCCACTCAGTGCTAAAGAGCATTGTTGGGGAGGTATGTGAGCTAAATATTCATTTGTTGCTCCTGTAGGATGTAGTCGTGCATGCTTGGATGGTTGAATGTATTGAGCTTGCTGGTGTATGGTGCAATCGTAGTTTTTCCCCTTTATTTTTGTGCAAGCCGCAATCTTTTTTCTGTGTTGCTTAGATGTCACTTTTGATCCTAGCAGATACACGAAAGTAGAAAATTTGAAATCTGAGCATTAATATAGATAGATATATTGAATGGTTAACAAGTTTGATTTTTTAATAGATGACATCACTCCTTTTTTTTTGCAAATATAAAGATGGCTACAAGTTTTTTACACGTTCTGATTTATCTTATTTCAATCTGCATGCAATCTTTGTCATAGGCGGTAATGCGTTTTTACTTCATCATACTGAGCACGAAATGAGTTTATTAAGGTCAGCATATCAAACCAATCAGATTGTTGATCCATTCTGTGTATATATTTGTTTTTGTAGGATAACAGTGCTGCCACCCAATATAGTAGGTATGCTCTATGCACTTGAGTTATTACTGGTACCTATTACAGTATCTAGTATTTATATCTGGTCCCTTTTTCTTTGGATTCTAGTATTCTTTCTAATTTGTTTTTTTCTTTTTTAATTAATTTCAGACTTACCTACAGCGATCTATGCCTTCAGACACCAGAATCCAAGTTTAGGCAATGTCTTTTGAGAACACTAGCTGTGCTCTTTCAGTTAATATATTCATACCATGAGATAATGAGTTTCACGCCAGAAAAGAAGGTAGGTTCCCTTCCCTGCTTTAGTTTGTATTTAACATTTTCTTATTGCCTTGATACTTGATAGGGTTCTTGAAACAGCCTCTGGTTCTAATTTCAGTGCCATAATATTTGTTTTTAGATTTCATAGTCTTAAACACCTCTGTCCAAACCTTTTACCTATTGTCTGAGCCAAACTATACCTAAACTCAGTGTCAGTGTATAAAACACTTCTCTTTAACACTGCAATTAGAGGAAATCTTAGCATACGTTTATAAATTTTCTGTGTGTTTGTTTAGTTTGGTGGTGTGTAGAACTCGAAGAATACCAGCTTTATTTATAGGGATTTATGTCGAAATTTATATCATCATGTAAGCAAGTCTTGGTTATTACTTGATTTCCTAGTTAACATAAAATTACGAGGTTTTCTATCTAAGTACTCCATGTCAGGTAATTGATTGTACAATAATTTTGATATGTTCTTTAGTTTTAGTACATTTTTTTTTTGTTTTATTCCCTGTCGGCTTGAAAGATAATGGGTCCTAAAATCTTTTCTCTTTGATGGCTTCATTGCTCGGTATCTTATACATTGTCAACTTCCTTTAGATTTTTTTCTGTATGTTGTCAATGTCAATTTATTTAAATTATCTCTAATGGTTTTTAAGGGCTAAGCTTCTGAACTGGAACAGGTAGAAAGTTTGATCTCACCAAGTCCTGCAACAACTCAAAAGGTTGATTCAGTGACCGAAAGTTCATGCGACCCACAGGATGGTGGTCTCTTTTCAGGAAGCATACCTCCTTGTACCATTTCTGCTGAAGAGTCTGATGGAAGTGGAACATCCAGTTCAGTGCAACAGGCGTCTGATATTGCAATAGATGAGTCTAGGAATTCTGGAGATACAGTATCAAGTAGCGAGTCGCCATGGTACTATCTACGAAAAGAAAGTGCAGCTTTTGTTTCAGAAACTCTTCAGAGAGGACGCAGAAATCTTTGGCAACTTACAACAAGTCGTGTGTCAGTTTTGCTCTCTTCCCCAGGTGCTTCTTCGACAAGTATACATCAGTTCCTAAAAAATTATGAAGACCTGAGCATCTTTATCCTTGCTGGGGAAGCGTTCTGTGGATTTGAAGTTGTTGACTTTAGGGAGAAGCTAAAGGGTGTATGCGAAAATTATTTCACTGCATTTCATAGGCAAAGCATGCATGTAAGTTCAGTTTCACAATGCCTGTTGGACAGACATTGCCAATACCACATACCTAGTTAATTTCATGCATCACCTCTCCTACATGATAACATGAAGATAAAGTTTTTGTTTGGTTTTTCTTCCTAACAGGCGCTTAAAATGGTCCTGGAGAAGGAGACATGGACGAAACTGTCACCAGATACTGTGCAAGCTATTAATTTTGCTGGTCTTGTGGGGGATGGGGCTCCCCTAATTATTTCTTCCCGCAGTGCCTCAGGTTCTTCCAGATTCCCTCACTCTAATAAGTCAAATGACTCAGTTGATCCAAGTGGCAACAGGAGTGGATTTTCATATTGGCTGAAAAGTGGAAACCCCTTCTTAGCAAAGTTAACTCACTATAGAGAAGATCAAGACTACTCCTCGGTCAATGGAGGAGATCATGAAGGTAATGATAGTATTCACGATGATGTTGTGAATCCCAGGATAACAGACAAAAACCACATCAACGGAGGTAGTCCTGTTTCTGAAGATGAAAACGAAGACCTTCTTGCTGACTTTATTGATGAGGATAGTCAGCTTCCAAGACGAAGTTTTACACGTAGTCAATCAAGGAGTTCTTCTTCATATTTCAATACTAATGATGATTTGACAGCTCAAACAGGATCGTCCCTTTGTCTTCTAAGGTAATATGCAGTTTAGTAAACGTTTTATAATGCAGCCTTCCTGTTACATATTTTCTGCGAGTCACTGTGTGACATGGAATTACATTCATTGTTTTTGATGTCTAAGATCCATGGATAAGTACGCGAGGCTTATGCAGAAACTAGAAATTGTTAATGTTGAATTCTTTAAGGTACCAATCTAATTCTTGGAATTCTGCATATTTCTGTACTATTCTTCCTCAATATCTTTTCTAACGTTTATCTTACACCTGTTTGAAATTTTGTTAGGGAATATGCCAATTGTTTGGGGTCTTTTTCTATTTCGTTTTTCAAGTATTTGGTCAAGAAAATACTAATTCAGGTGGAAAAGGAGTTGCCGACTCTTTCAATCGTGAGTTACTGATTCTTTTACTTTTGATCCTCCTCTTTGTTTGTAATGTTACTCCCCACCAATGTCAGTATGAGTCGTGTTATGACTTTTAAGGCTCAACAAAGATATATTTTGAAATGCAGCTCGTTTGAAAAGCTGCTTATCCCGGATATCACAAGAGTGTGAGCAATGGATAAAACCTCACCTTTCATCATCACCATCTTCTTCACTTGCCTTTCCCAACACAGTTAGTCTTGCGGATGTGACTCCAGCAAGTCCCTTAAATACTTCTGGTCACTTATCAGGCGTATCTTTTAGTCTCAAGGTATAACCTGGGGCTAGGTTTTCATCAATCTGAACTACAATTAATATTTTTTCTGTCCATTAGTAACCCTAAATATAATCGAATCGTTTATATTTCGCGTATTTGATATATTGTGTGAGAAAAGAAGAGCAGCTGCCTTACTTTCTTCTTATCATCTCAAAGTTGTAGAATAAAAGGATTATCATCTTTACTTGCAGGAAAGATGTGCTGCTGTGGACACAGTATCTCTTGTGGCTCGGGTATTGCATAAATCAAAGGCTCATCTCCAATCAATGTTAATGTCAAGAAATGGCTCTCTGGTTGAAGACTTCTTTGATCAACTGGTATGCACCTCTTTCAATTCTGAGTCCTTAAGAGAAAGTCTGGTTGGATGTATTGCCTTACTTGGCTGTGCTGTTGACAACATGCATACAATCTTATTATACAAAGACTTCTGTAGCATCCAATAGTCTTTTGCCTCTAAATAATAATGGATTATGCAGGACATGATCAGTACTTTCATTGTGTTCCTTTCCTAAACTAATTTCTCCTATATATACAAAAGAACTATTTAAATACAATATATTTGAAGGAGTTGCATTAAAAGGAATGATTCATCAGGTTGGTTCCGTACCTGATCTGACAAAGCACTTACATAGGACAACTGCGAGGATACTGCTGCATGTTAATGGGTAAATTGCCGATCTACTTATGAGCTTGTGTTTTCGAAAGAAGTTATTAGATAAATTGCACCTCTCTCTTCCCTTGCGCCTTCGTTCTTATTCTTACTGACCTCAGGATTTTTGAAACTGTTACGTTGAATGTATATACTGTGAATTCAATTGGTACGCTAAATTTGAACCTTGGTTCTCACTGGGGGTATGCATATTCATTCAGCTTCAACTAATTTTACAGATATGTTGACCGGATAGCTAATTCTAAATGGGAAATCAAGGAGCTTGGAATGGAGCATAATGGGTTTGTTTACCGGATGACCCCTAATTGAATCATGCAATATACTTACTGTTTTTGTTTATATATATATTGCTCGTGTTGTATAAAGCTATACTTGGCAAGCCACATTACTGAATTCAGATTTTAGATATTCAGTACTGGCATGCTGGACCATTGGTTGCATCACTGCTATCTTATATATAATAACCTCTTTGAACTAACAGGTATGTTGATCTGATGCTTGGGGAATTCAAACACTACAAAACAAGGCTTGCTCATGGAGGCATTCCACAGGAGGTAAATTTCTCTAAGACCTCATCATTTCCAGAAGTTGACAATATTGCCAGAAAACATCAATACTTGCATCTTTGGATTGGGACATCAGTGGTGACTGATTTTCTGAGCCCTCTATTAGTAGTTGGCACCTGTTGAGGTTGTTGGTTTTCTATGTTTTTGTGTGTCACAATCAAACTGAACATAATTCTGCTGCATAAACAGTCAACTGACAAACGGCATGCAACTTAATTTGATTAAGATAACAGATTGAGAATGTTTTCTTATCATACTATATGGAAATCTCAAATCTGTATCCACTTTAAACTTTTTTTCATATATAGGTCCAAAACCGCCTACTGGAATATGGAATTGAAATATTTGCGGAGATACTTGTTGAAGGCTTATCTCGAATAAAAAGATGTACTGATGAAGGACGTGTTCTCATGTCATTAGATCTTCAGGTACTTTTCCCAATCTTTTCCAGTGTTCTTCTCTTCTACGCGAGATCAGGAATTGTATACATGAGTAATAAATTTTTCAATCAACATTGAAAGACATTCCAATACTAATATAGAAACTTCAAATAAACAACACAGCTGCAATTGATATATTGAATCACATGAGTCAATTTTGACCCACATTATCTATCTTCTTGTAGGTTCTAATAAACGGGCTACAGCACTTTGTGCAAACAGATGTGAAGGAAATGTTAAAGATAGTCGTAACATTTATCAAGGTAAGCAAAACAGAAACTCATATGTAAGCGCAGACTCAAAAACAGAAACATTTGTTACGGCTTAAACCAAAATCACCACTCCTCTTTGCAGGCGTACTATCTGCCAGAGACGGAATTTGTTCACTGGGCAAGGGCTCATCCGGTAAACAAAGAAATATTTTTCTCTCTGGCTTGCGTAAACCAAACCTATATTTTACTTCTAGAAGAGTTGAGAAAAATGTATAAACATGGGTTGTAAATATGCAGGGATATACAAAAGCACAGGTCCTTGGACTGGTGAATTTAGTAGCCACCATGAAAGGTTGGAAAAGGAAAACGCGGCTGGAAGTTATCGAGAAGATCGAATCAGCTTCACTGTAGATCAACTAGAAGCTTCTGGCAGCTTCAGCAACATCAAGTAATTCTCTGGTCTTGTCCTGTCTGTTCTTACTTTTGCATTTGTATTGAGTGGTGTAAATTTGAGGATAGCCCCTTCTTAGTAGTTACTTGTCATTGCTTATGTGTTTGTTTAAAAGATCCTCCTGAAGTTGTATATTCTTCAAGATTGTAACACACAATTTTTCCTCCATTTAGTTACTTAATTAGTATCTTAAATATTTGTTATATTAGATTCTTACTTGGATTTCCCAAATTAATTGAACTAGCTCGGCTTTAATTTTTGTTGCATCCTTTTCATAGATGAAGGAATTTTTTGTAAAATCTCATAATAGAAGAAAACAAGAGCTATGATGAGAAAAATATCAAATATTTATTCAATTTTTTTTTCATATAGGAAAAAGTAAAGAAAAACAAAGCATGTGTAGGTAGTTTCACTGTTGACTTGTTTTATTAATTTTTAACGTTTTGAGTTATAAAATCAATCAGAGATGTGAAAGGAGTCATATTGTGATGTGAAAGTTTGGAAGAAAGAATGGGCCAAAGACTCAAAGTTGTGGTGACTTCGTTATCTCTCCAACCATTTTTAATGCAACACATGGCTCATCTACTGGTACCTGTTTTTTTTTTCCAAACAAACAAAAATAAATAAGCATTCAACATAATTAATAGTTGTCCAAATTATTTTACCATATTCTCCATCTAAATCATACACACACTGTCTGATGTTTCTTTTATTATGTTGCGTGTAAATGAAAAGAGAATCCAATATTTAACTATTGAATATTGATGTAAAAAGGAAAAAATCATAAAGATTCAGTCAGTGTTAAAGTATTAAAGAGACAGTCGACAATTTGTTATGATATAAAGAAAAAAAGCATGAAACAGACACAAAAGAGACTTGTGCTTTCGTTTAATAGATTCATCACGTATCTCTCACGTTATTCAATAAATATCGATGCAAAATTTCACTGTATTTGCAATATTTGTGATGGCTGTGCAAGAAATATTTATGACTTATGCGAAATAATTTATTTATATAAAATATGAATGAAGAGAAGTTACTTATGGATAAAAAGTGAGAGTGTATGTACTTACAAAATGACCAGCACCAAGAATCCAATAAAAATGGAGATTTTTGTATGATTTGGTAAAGCCTCTTGTTGTTCTGTCACTTTCGCAGAATAATGGCTTCCTTTCCATTTTCTTGAATTCTTTTAGCCCCTCCCACCTTACACATCATCATCATCATCATTATCATGTAATGACAAATTTATATACCAACAACTTATTTTTTGATAATTAATATCAACAACATTTGTTGAGTTATTCAATATTATTCCCTATTTATTACAATAGTGTGCCTTTTTTATTTTTTACAACTTTAGATCAACAAAGTCCGATCCATATCTAATCTCTATTACACGGGGTAACGCGATTTAGTGGCGGTCGAATCAAATAGAATTAACCATTTGACTAAAGACACATCCCCTAATAGTGTGCCTATATTCAGTAAATTTTTGGATTCTATATTCATAATGAGGATACACTATATTCTTAATTATAGAATGATGATGCAATGTAACTAAAATTAGAAAAAGTAGATTGGTCTTACTTGAGTTTGTGAACCCATGCTTCAGTTCCACTTGTTGAACAGATAACATCAAGCTGTGCATAAATCACATGTCAATTTATCTCATTCTTTAAATTAATATTTCCATTATCAATTTTCTTGGAATGCAAATGATTTCTCATCTTTCATATCAACTAAATATAATATTATTCTTTATAGATGATGATGGTCTTACTTGTCCATTATAGATGGTCACATCTATCCCTTTGGCAAGAAGCTCATCGACCTGCCAAAAAAAAAAAAAAAATATTATTAAAATATCTAACCTTCAGATAATTTTAAACTTTTTTTTTTATTAATTAACTAATTTAATAGTTTACATATATATAAAAAAAGTATTACGTCTTCAACGACGGGTTTCATAAAAGCAGCCTCCATCGCTCCAAACACGTCATTCGAATTTATCCCCCATCTGTTAATTATTACAAAACCAAATATAACACATTTAACAACTAAAATTGGTTATATTAAGTTTGATACTATATACGATTTAAGTTTTTATTTTAAAAAAGTAACTTACATGAGGTCGTTGGGAATAATCTTGAGCTTCTTCTTAATAACACCATTCATTAACTTATCAAGGTCTCCTTCAGCATCTTCTACGTCACTTGAACTTCTCAAATCATTTAAATATCTCGAATATTTTTTTATTTTCTCTTCTTTTTTGATTTTAAAACTCGTCGCAAGCGAGACAGGGTCCATAGCAGTATCCAATAAAAAATTGTAAAAATCCTACGTAAGACCAACATGTAAATTATTCACTTTATCATCAAATCCTTATAATTGTATATAAGTGAATAATGTAATAATAATAGATAAAAAAAATAAAAGGAGAAATAATTTACGACTGAATTGGATTTGGAACTAATCAAGGTTTCGAGGTCCATCCATGTTTGCGTGGCTTCGACGTATTCACCATTCTTAATTTGTGTTTTAATCTTCTCGGCTAAGCTGCTCCAAAAAAAAAATGTGTAATAAATAGATTAGCTAGAGAGGTAAATTAATTATGTATTAATTAGAAAATTTGATTTTGTATTAAGAAAGACCTAGTAGAGAGATCCAAGCCATTGTCATCAAGCCTAGAGACATAATTGAGAAGAGGTCCCCATGAAAACTGTAACAATTAATTAATCAAATCATATGAATAGCATTTAATCACAAATAAATGAGATTACTCTATAACAAGTAACAAGTGAAAGAAAAATGATGAAAAAACTCACCACAAAATCTTCAGGGGATATCCAACTATCTCCCAAAATCACTCCTATTCACACATAAAAAATGGAATTATATGTCTACATTATTAGTTTCATTTTATTCAAAGAAAAAAAGAAAAAAAGAGTATCCCTTTACCTCCTAGATGAACTTTCAATTTGCCAGATTTAACCGCATCGAAAACCGATAAACCGAGCTTAACCGCGATTTTGCCACCATAAGATTCAGCAACAATGAAGAGAGGGCTTTGGTTTAAAGTCTGGTTTTTGTTGAAGAGTTGTTGCAACAGTTTGGTCAAATCTTTTGCTGCTTCTTCATCACTTTTCACATACAAATCCTTTTGATTCCCCTCCACGAAACTATAACCTGACCCAACTGGACTATCCTTTTATTAAACAAAAAACAAAATTTAAATTCAACATAAACGATTCTTAAAGACTCATTAAAATAAATACCACGCAACCATAATTAATAATACATTTTAAAATACATAAAGAATAATAATATTGATGGTAATGAAAAAAAAAAAAAATAGATACCACAAACAAGAGATCGGCCTTCTTCAACCAAGTTGAGTTTCTGGGCTTGAGAAATGTGTCTAATGGTCCAACCTCCTGAAAATTCCCTATTCCAACCCCTGAAGCTCCCTGTTCTCACCAAAACCAAATAATTGAAAACACTAATGATCAATAAAACAACAAATGTATAAAAGACAAATAAAAGAAGATAAAAACTTACAGGTCCACCTTGAATCCACAGGATGATAGGCCATGGCTTAGAAGGATCTTCAACTCTATATGGACTTTTATAATGCCACCAAAACATGTGTGCTTCTATATTTTTTCGATTTTGATTTAGAAAAAGAGTCAAAACAAAACCCATTTAGTCATATCTAACATAAACCAATTGATTTCTTGAAAATTTTGGTAGAAGAGTTAGAGGTAAAGAACGTACTTGGTCTAACTTCGACGTATCCCCAAGCCTCGGATCCATTGGAGTTACTTCTTCTTACAGCTTTGGTTTGTCCATTGGTACATGACACAATGAGACATAGAATCACAAGATGAACAACGGATGTCTTCATTCAGACGACTCTTTGTGGATCAATTCTCCTATCTTGTGATTGTGGGAGAGGGAGAGAGAAAAAAAGATTGAGAGAGATAAAGATCACTAGGAGGTGTCAAGTCATTAAGTCAATGCTATTGGTTCAACCTTATTTGGTATATATATACTAAATAATGAAAAATACTAGTAAATATAGAATGTCAGAAAATTCTTAATTACTGTAAAAATTATTAACCAAAGAATGAAAGAAATATTTTATTCCATAAGATAAGATTAACATTTTATTTTTGTTGTGTACGTATAGTTTGATTATTTTTCAATTTTAGATTATGACTAAAAAGATTTTCGTTTTTCATTTTTAAAAACTTCTATTGTATTATAATAAATTGATAAGAAAATATGATTACGAAACATGTTAAGTAAACAATTATAATTATATCAAAAATTATTTTGACTAACATCCTATACTATTATTTGGGGAGTACACTTTATAAGATACCCTTAACTAACCTTCTTTTTTGTAAGAATTTACTTAAGAATGCCATTACAAAAATCTTCTTTTAGAACAAATTTCATTCAATTTATTAAGGATAAACAAGTAAAATACTAATTTATGTCATTTAATTAATTTAATTAAATTATAAAACGAAAATCTGTTATTTTTTTTTTTAAATGACCAATCAAAATGAACATATAAGATTTGATATCTAACTTACCATATTAATTTGTTATTAATCATTAAACTTCACCTCTCATCTTTATATGATTATATTAATATGAAACAAATAAATCATCATATCATCTACATAATAAAAAAAAAAGTAAAAATTTTTCTGCATATGCCAAGATTTGAATTTTTAAAAACGCATATAAATTGTTCAATCTATAAAACAATCAAAGAATTATGAATTGAAAAAGAATTTTCTAAATTAATTCAAAATAATACCTAATTTTCTTAATTAATTCAAAATAATCTATGTTTTATATGCGATTTATTTATGATATTTTAATTTTTGATCTAACTAATATATATGCAATCCTATTTTGTGGTTGTTAACATAAATTAATTCATTGTTCAAAAAATATTACTTTTTAAAAAATAAAATTATTTTCCGTTTTCATATCTGAAAAAAAAAATTATCCATAATTGAGTATTATAGAAAAAATTCTATATTTATTCTAATATTGTATATAGGGACTGACAAAAAAATTAATATTTTTTCACTTACTATTATAATATATTAAAACTTAGTTCTAATATATATATTATATAAATTTTGTAATAAATAAAATTCAACCCGTACTAAAAGTACGGGTGATGATCTAGTTTAAGTAATATATTATTACCAAATATTTGTGAGAAAAGCATCGAAATTGTTATACATTTACAATGTGAATGTGTTTATAAAAAAAAACTAGATCATAACCCGTGCTGGAACAGCACGGATGAAATTTTAATTTTTAAATATTTATATAAAGTTGGATTATTGTTTGTTTTATAGTACAATTTTAATAATTCTTTACATAATACAATGACATATAATGATTTTTTATTTTATTTTGTTTGATGAGAAATATTAGGGGTGGGGTACGGTTTTTCGGTTTAGTATCGTTTTTTTTCGTTTTGTAGAAAGTGAAACCATATAGAAACCGTATGTAATTCGGTTTAGTTATAGTTCGATTTTTACGGTTTTTTACGTTTTTTGGTTAAAAATAAAACGTATGTATTTGATATATGCTAGTAGTAAGTAAAAAAAAAATTGCGTATATAATAAACATATTTTGGTATATAATAAGATTAAATTCAACCCGTGCATACCTATATTTTTATTTTAGAACCCCAATAAAAAAATTATGTGCACAATCCATCATTCATTATTTTCATATATACTTATAGAATCAAAATTTTAAATATTTAGAGGTGTCAAACCTTATTTAACTCATCTCATCATATAATCTTAACATGGTTTCGGTTATAAAGATCATAACTCTTTTTATCATATAATACATTACATTTAACCTGCTACTTGCTATAAATATTTTCAATATTTATGCTTTGAAAAATGAAATTAGAGTATTTATAACTTTTATCTTTTAATTTATTAAATATTTATGATATTCTTTAAAATATTATATTAAACTATTTTTAAATTTTTCCAAATTAAAATATTTTTTATTTTTTATTGTAGAATATAAAATTAAGAATTTTTTAAAAATAATTGTATGAACTTAAATATAAATATTCAAATAGTTATAAGGATCATAACTCATTTCATCATATAATACATTATAACCCACCGTCTATTATAAATATTTTTTAAATATATATGTTTTAAGAAAACCAAATTAGTGTATGTATAATTTTTAATTTTTTTATTTATTAAGTATTGATGATATTTGTTTTTAAATATCAAGTAAAACTATTTTTAAATATTCTAAATTAAAATATTTAAAATTTTATCGTAGTATATAAAATTATATATTTTTAAAAAATATATGAAATTGAATATAATTACTCAAATTCTGACCCGTTATTCAGGCGGAATTTTTGTTGAATTTATTTTTGTTTAAAAGAAATATATTATCCAAGTCTAAATTTTTGACTCGTTAATTTTTTTTTCCATAAATTGAATAATTTATATTCGTTTTTAAAAATTCAAATTATGGCATATGCGGAAAAAAATCTATTTTTTATTATTATATGGATGATATGATGATTTATTTGTTTCACAATAATAGAATCACTAGATACAGGACCCGCGCCTTGCGCGGAAGAACGTTGATGGTCACAATTTTATTTATAAATAAAGAAATTGTTCAATCTTTAAAAGAGTTGAATATTTTGTGTCTTTCAATAAATTTCTTTATATACGTATAAATCAGTGTTTTCACGTCCGATCCGAACCATTCCGTATGATCAGTTAACCTGCGATCCGTACACTTCTCCGGTTTATGTTTAGTGCTAATGTCCGGTAATTTTTTTTTTTTTGCTCAGATGCCCGGTTTTTTCAAAACCGAATAAAAAACCCACAAAAATCTGCCATTAACCCGTAACCTGATGAACCGGTTGAACTGACCGGGTATCGGATCAAAAACAAATCATTTGATTTTGAAATAAAATATAGGATTTTAGATTTTTTTTGTATTCACTATTCAGTTATTTTTAGAACTTTTTCAGTTGTTCATATTCAATATCCTACTATCTTAGTATATTTTATGGTTTTAGTTGGACTAAATTTTTTTTAATTATTTTATTATTATTAAGACTTCATATTTTGTAAAATATGGTATGATTATTTTAATTCTAATTTTTATATTTATAAAACATATATAAAGATTTTTATTATTAATATAAATGCTAATTTATGAAAGCTGTAGATATATCCTTTATCACTTAAATATAAACATAAATGTCTGTTACATTTTAATGTCTTTGCTAATTAATATAGATATCTATTGTTTATATGGAAAAAAATATAAGGTAGTTGTATATTTAGTTTGGAAGTATTAGTTACTTGATAAGATTTGCTTAAGGTTGGACGTGGCCTCCGTTACATTTTAATGATCTTGCTAATATAGAGATAAAGGTGGTCTCGTAGCCTCTGTTACTAATATTAGTTACGTAATCATTTGCTTAAGTTTGTGGTATTTTTATTTTGGAAAGATTTGCTGCATAATTATTTGTAATTTTAATTAAAAATTCCTTTTGATTAGTGGGATATATGTATGTATAATATTAATGGCAAATTCTGTAAATAGTCTAATAAAATTTGGGCAATTATTTAAATAGGTGACAAATCATTCTGAGAGCGACACGTCAGCATGACAATCTTGTTAATAACACGTCAAGGTAAGGTTTATTTTTTAGAGTGTTTCTCTATTAATATATAAGGGATATGAAGATGAGAGGTGAAATATAATGATTAATAACAAATTAATAAGGTAAGTTAGATATCAAATCTTATATATTCATTTTAATTGGTCATTTAAAAATAATAATGATAATGTATTTTCGTTTTTATAATTAAATTAAATTAATTAAATTGTATAAATTGACTTGTTTATCCTTAATAAGATGAATTAATTTACTCTTTGAAATTTTATCTCTAATGGTATTCTTAAGTAAATTTTTACAAAAAGGAAGGTTAGTTAAGAGTATCTTATAAAGTGTACTCCCCAAATAATAGTATAGGATATTTTTGTTTTTTAATATAATAACAAGATGATTGATCCATGTTGTGTAAATTATATAATATAATTTTATGATACATTTATATCGTAGTTCAATATATATTTTGTATATTAATTATATTTATTCTCACCATTTTAGTTTTTTTTTTTTTTTTTTTTTTCGTCAAAATAGCAATTATATTAACTGATTAATGTCATTACAAGTTTGATTTAAAAGCCACATCGGCTGGAAAACAGAATCAGCATAATAAGATGAAGAAATACATCCAAATTTGGCCAGAACATGAGCAGCTTGATTACCCTCTCTCCCCACATAGTTAAATTGAACACAAGAGAATTTTGAAGCCCAATAACGTATATCATCTAGGAGATTGCTTAACGAACTGTTTTTGATATTTTTGTTAATAATATTGATAAGTATTTCACAATCTCCTTCAAAAACGACGTTTGTAAAACCCCGACTCCATGTTTGTTGTAACGCAGCTAGAAGAGCCTTTGTTTCCGCTTCCAAAGGAGTGGCCGCATGATCCAGAAGTAAAGAACCCCAAACTTTTGAAAATCCTTGGTAATCTCTGATGATCCATCCACCTATTGCCTATAGGTTATGAATATGGAAACCTGCATCAAAATTGCATTTAACATAGTGTTGGATAGGTGCTGTCCACTTTTTCGTATCATGACTGGGTTGCCGTTGTGTTGTTGACAAAAATCTTTGTTTTCTAGTAGCCTCAACCCATTCTTTAGTTTCCGCCTGCGCTTGTAAAACCGTTTTTGAAACACTCTCCCGAAACTTGTTGAAAATTATATTGTTCCTCGATTTCCATATTCGCCAAAGTAGCCAGAAAGGTAGAAGTTTTTGAACATCTGTCAAGGAGTTGTTCTGCAGGAGATTTAGAATATTGGAGATGTTTTCCTCCACATCTTCAGACACCCCGTGAAGCCTATAAAACTCTGTATTCGATAATCTCCACATCACCACCGAGGAGGGGCACGTAAAGAGAGCATGATTTATAGACTCATTGTTTCTCCAACACCGTGAACAGATAGGATCTATATTCATTCCTCTTGACGTTAAACGGTCTGTTGTAGCGAGAGCCCGAGAAAGTAATCTCCAAAGGAAATGTTTTATCTTAGGCATTATTGGAAGGTTCCATACCCTGTTTTTTAACTCAATCGACCCATGAGGCCGGCCAGGCTGCGTATTAATAGCTTCACTTGGATCATGAGTTAGGAACCAATATCCCGAGCGAACGGTGTAATCACCAGAGGAATTATAGTTCCAAATGATTGTATCTGGTTTCTTAACTCTTGAGAGATATGAGTTATAAATGAGCGAGTGGTCGGTAGGATTCACCAATTCCATTATTTTTGTTACATTCCAAGTTCGACTATTTCCATTGCAATTGATTAGGTTATCCAAAGTCAGCTCCGCATTTTCTGGTTCTGTGATCAGAGGTCTTGGTGGGTGAGCATCAACAAAATTATCTGCCCCAATTTGGATGGTCTTACCGTCACCTGGTATATACCGAGTTCCTTTTTTCAAAAGTGCAATGCCAGCTAGAAGCGAAGACCAACCGTAAGACTGTTGTCTTCTTGCTTTGGCTTTCAAAATCGACTCCCCCTTGAAATAACGTGCCGTCATCAGTCGAGCAAAAAGTGATTGCGGGTGTTGAATGATTCTCCAAGCTTGTTTTGCAAGCAAAGCATCGTTAAACTTTGATAGATCTCGAAAACCAAGACCTCCTTCTTTCTTGGAAAATTGTAATTTTTTCCAGGCTATCCAAGGTATCCCACGTTTATTTGAAGATTTTTCCCACCAGAAATTCATAAGGAGAGTTTCAATCTCCGAAATAATTCCTTGGGGTAATTTAAAGCAGGACATTGCGTATACCGGCATAGCTAAAGCAACAGATTTTATCATAATCTCCTTTCCAGCTGGTGACAAAAATTTTGCACTCCAATTGGATGTTCTTTTTTTGACCCGTTCGATAATATATTTAAACATTTCCTTCTTCTTGCGACCAAATTGTTCCGGGAGTCCAAGATATTTTCCCCCTCCCCCTTGATTCGGGATACCTAAAACTGCCTTAAGACGATGTTGTGTAGAACCAAACACCCGTGATCCAAACGTTATCATTGACTTTTGAGCATTGATTTTCTGACCGGAATAGTATTCGTAGACATCAAAAGCTTCTTTTAATGCTTTACAATTTTTGACATTTGCTTGACAAAAAAATAAACAATCGTCCGCAAACTGTAAATGGGTAATTGGAGGAGCTCCATTTCCCACACGAACTCCTCGTATTTCACCATCTGAAGCTTTAGATTTGATGAGATGACTTAATATATCTCCGCATAAGATAAAGAGATATGGGGACAAAGGGTCTCCTTGTCGAATGCCTCGGGTGGGTTTGATATGTCCAAAGGGTGTACCGTTGATCAACACTGAAAACCGGACAGATTTAACCGCAGCCATTACCCAACCTATCCATGTATCACAAAAACCAAATAGTCGCATTGTTGTTTCTAAAAACTCCCATTCGACTCGATCATAAGCTTTGCTGACATCAGTTTTCACAGCCATATACGTTTGTGATACCCTCTTTCTAACTTTAAGAGAATGCATAATCTCATGGGCTATCATAACGTTATCATTAATAATTCTTCCTGGGATGAATGCAGCCTGAGCCTCCGAGACAATAGAATCTAGGTGAGATTTTAATCGGCTAACCATACATTTAGAAATAACTTTGTATAAAACATTACACAACGCTATTGGTCTATAATCCGAGAAAGTTGAAGGATTTTCAATCTTCGGAAGTAGACAAAGGTTTGTATGATTAATGTGCGGCTTCATAGTAGATGTTGTAAAAAAATTTTTAACCTCTTTTATGACATCATGTCCAACAATATGCCAACACTGTTTGTAGAACCGCGCCGTTAAGCCATCCGGCCCCGGAGCTTTATCATCACCTATTTGGCAAATGGCGTCATAAATTTCATTGTCGCCGAACTCTCTTGTCAAATCTGTGTTAATAGTCTGAGTAACAGTTGGTCGAAAATCCGCAAAATCCATTGGAGAGACTTGGATGCCATTCGTTGTGTAAATATTGTTAAAGAAAGCTTGAGCGTGAGCGCCAATATCATTATTTCCAGAGTGTACTCTGCCTTGGTCATCAAGGATCGAAATGATTCTGTTTTGAGAGAATCGATTTTTTGCACAAGCATGGAAATAGCTTGTGTTACGATCTCCTTCCTTCATCCATTGATTTCTACTTTTCTGCTTCCAATACTTCTCCTCATCATCATACGCTCTAGCTAAAGCTTCTTGAATTTGTGGAATTTGTTGTCTCTCTGCTCTCACTGTACTCTCCATTGATCTGTTTAGCCGAGTTTGCAAAGTACGGATTCGCACTTCGGCGTTCAGATTTGATCTATGTTTCAAGCTAGCCATTGCTTTACGACATGACCGAATACGTTCCGTAATAGCTACCGTTTGCAAATTATTCCTAATGTTCCATCCTTCTTTTACCACTTGTTTGAACTCAGGGATGTCCACAAGCCTCTTATCAAAACGAAAAGGTCTATGACGATAAGGTGTCGAGTCATTGATGTGAACAACAATCGGTTTATGGTCAGAACCTGTAAAGTCCAAGAACTCTGTTTCTGCATTTGGGAAGCTAGCAGCCATGGCCGAATTAATAAAGACTCTGTCCAAACAACACTTCACAGTGTGAGAATGCCTTTCTCCCACCCACGAGAATCTATCTCCTCTTGATCTCATATCCACTAAATCACAATTTGCAACCATATTCCGGAAATCTCGAAAAGTCCATTCTTCTCTCAACGGGCCTCCAATTTTTTCAGAATTTGATAGTATCTCATTGAAATCCCCGATTAGCATCCATTCTTCATCTCGGTTTTCTGCAATTCTTTCAAGTTTTTCCCAAAGAATATAACGTTCGCTTTGAACCGGATGGCCGTACACACAAGACAAGTGGAAGCTCTTATTATTATATGTTACATGAGCATCAATGAGTCTTTCATCCCGAGAAATCAAGGATAAAGAAACACTGTTTTTCCACATCAAAGCTAAGCCACCACTCCTTCCACAAGGGGGCTGAGTTATTACATTAGGATATCCTAAATCACACGCTAATTTACATAGTACATCACACGGGTTCAGAGTTTCAACTAGGAATAAAATATCAAACTTAAACAAACGACACAACTGAAATAAACGGGACTGCGTAATAGTGGCGCCGATGCCTTGGCAATTCCATGAAGCTGTCCTCATATTGGATCCCTTGGGGGTACCGGGCCCCCCGCGCCTCCGTCTATTCCATCATGTCGTGAGCATGAACCCGCAGATTCAGTTCTTCTCTCCTTCTTGCAGAAATGGCTCAGGACCGCCATTTCATCCGCAGCTTCGTCACGCTGGTACATTGCCTCAAACTGAACCCGTTTCCTCTTCATAAACACAAACTGTTGTTAAGCATTGTCACTTGAAGCCTCCAGGAAATCCTTTTTCTCTGCGTGTAGACCATTACTTCGACTAAAATTGGCATGAAGATAGCGAAGTCTCTCAGCAGTGAGTTCCGTGTCTTCAAAAGCACTAGGGAGTGATGAGACATCATTGCTTACAGATTTGTTAAAACCAACTGAAGGGACAGAGGCTTGGAGTCCATGGATGAGAGTAACAGGATCAACAGTTTGTAGAGTCTCTGTATCCGACATGTTTCTGTCACTTTCATCACCATGGTGATCATCATTGTTGTCATCATCGTCGCTGTCTTCTATCGGGTCTTCATCTTCAAATGACAAAGTGCATTCTTTGGCATCATGCTTCAGCGATCCACACTTGGTACAGAAATTCCTCAGCCGCTCAAACCTGTACTTTATCACAGTGTTCTCCTCAGCAACAAACTGAAAGTTTCTCTGAAAACGCAATGGATCATCCATGTTCCATTTGATCTGAACTCTGACAAAACCAGGATGATTCACGTTTTCATCGAAATCAACTTCAGCCACATTTCCCAGTCTATTCCCGACGCACCTAGCCATGGCATTAGTTAGGAAAAGCAATGGTATACCTTGGATTTGAACCCAGAAAGGGATTATCTTCATCTCAGCCTCACTAATATTTGGATACCAGCGGTGGATCGAAAGCATCCAATCATTAAAAGACCACGGCCCACGTCGGAGAACCAAATTCATAGCCTCTTCCGTTTGAAACTTGAATTGGACTCGTCCTCTGTCAAGGATTCTGCCAACACACGAGTCCGGAAATCCCCAAACTCTTGGCATCTGTCCAATCAAAGCACGGAGGTTCTGTTTCCTCGGATTAACAGTCGTTACCACCACTGAAAACCGATTCACTTGCGCCGCTTGGGAACAGAACTCTGGTGGAAGAGCCACCGGTTCATCATCGATCCCTAAAGTGAGATCCTGAACGGATTTTCGAAGTCTATCACTCATCGTTGTTGAAAATTTGGTTGGAGAATAGGGAGAATTGGAATTGAAGATTGGAAAGTAGAATTTCTCGGCTTTATAGAGGGGAGACCATGGCGGTTTGAATGGGTAGTTATCTACCGAAATCGAAGGAAAAAGTAAACTGCCATGGGAGAAGTTTGGCAGAGAGTAACCGCCGACGAAATTCCGTGGAAAAAACCGAAATTCGGTGGTCGGAAAAGCACTCCGGAGTGGAGAAATGAAACGGTGTGAAGGTGGTAGAAAATCGCACAATAAATCGTCCTCAGAGAGCATTGTTCCATCAACTGGTATCAATTAAGCAACTCTTAAACAAGCCAATCTGGTTAGTTTTGTTTTGGAAATATCTATCTATTTTCTCTTTGTTGCTTTAGCTTTTCTTTACCACTGTATTTTTTTTTTTCAAAAAAAAAAAAAAAAAAAAAAAAAAAAAAAAAAATGGGTAATATTCTCACCATTTTAGTATTGTCACGTCAATGTAAATAAAAATGAACATGTAATCACATAATATTACAGTTCAATTTTATGTATAACGGGAAAATTCCATAAAATTTTTTAAAATGATTCTTACTTCCAAATTAAATTTCTGAAATTCTCCACTCTTACAATAAAAATCAATAAAACTTTATTCACTGTTAAAATTTTATGATGTGGCTTTATTTTTTGGTAGTTAAAAATATTTCATATTCTTTAATAATAAACTGAAAACAGGAACACCACTTTTGGAGTTTTTAAAATCAAAATATAATTTACATAATTTGAAATACTAAAGATTAGAAATAAATTTTATGTAAATACACTTGTTTTTGGGCAAAATAGTAAATATATATGTTTGAAAGATCGTCTATGACTTTATGACAACAATGTTTTGACAAAACAATTTTTTTTTTTTTTTTTGACAAAACAAATATGATAACAACTTATGTAAGAAAACGTAAAACTCATGTAAATTATAAATTTTTTGTATATATAGGGAAAAGAACAAGTTTTTAGCGAGTTTTGTTTTAGATTATTGCTTTTCCTAGATGAAATTAGATTTGGTTAGCCTCTTTTGTTTATGAAGCGTAGATTGCTACTTATAGTGTTTTGTTAATACCGGATTTGGATATCGGGCCTGCGTTTATGGGTGGATAGTTTTCTACTTGTTGAACTATTTTCCAAGCGGTAAAAATCTCAGATCACCTTTTGGTTATCAAAAAACAATCTCTTTGGTTTGTTCCTTCGATGATGCGGGCACAAATGCAACTGTTTTTACCTATGACACCAAAAAAGTGGTTTCGACATTGATTACAAATAGATTCATGCGTAAGTTTGTTATCCTTTATAATAAATACCGTAACTGAATTTTACTAGAAGATTTGATATTTAGCCATTCGGGGAATTGACGTAAGGTCGATGCAACAACTACTACTGCACATGTTGGCTATCAGTATTGCGTCACTTTCTTGAGCTAAAAAACAGATAAGAGAAAAATAAATTTTCAAAAAAGTACATCTGAATATTCAGGCAATTTAATATCTTAATTCATACGTACATGGCCAAACTTAGCTTTCATGTCAGAGGATATATATATTTATATTTATAAAAAAAAATCAATTCGAAGATAAATATATTCACACAAAACATTCCGATTCTTAATTCTGTTGTTAATAAAAATAACCACTCAACTATCATCATATATAATGAATTAACATACAAATTTTTTTATTTAACAAGCAAAAAGAAAAAAATAATGAAAGTGACCAAAAAAATGTTAGAAAGAAGTATTGACACCGAAAGAAGTTTTTACATGGTTTTTTTTTTTTAGTTTTCTATAAATATTGACATCTTATGTAGATTTACACTTTACTTCTCTGATTGTATTTTGTTCTATACATTTTTAACATTGTTTGAAATTCTATTAGAGAATAATAACACACAGAAAAAATATGCTGAAAAGTTCTTCAGTAATTCTTATTAAATTTGTTTTTCTTCATGTACCCTTTTTTAGTTATTTTTTTTTCTTTTCTTAAGAAAACACTTAATAGTTACATGCATGACTTAACGACTTCAGTCAATCTTAGAACAAATCGTTAATCCGATCAATGCAACGACTTGTTCAGAATTTAACAAAAGGCTCTAACTGGTAACCATTAAAAAAATAAATTAGGGAAGAATCAGAGTTTTTATAGTACACCTTAGTTTACCATCCTACACCGATTAGGCCAAATAATGGTTCATGGCATATTAACAAATGTGAAAAGTAAAAAATAACAAAAATAAAACAAAAATTTATCTTTGAGAGGCAAGAATTTAAATTAGCCTAAATCATTTAGCAGACGCAAAATCACATAAACTCAAGCTTTTAGATTGATTGTTAGTGGTAATAAGAGACATGGATAGGTCAAGAAGAAGAAATATATGACAAATCCGATCTCCATCTATGTTGTTTTCATATATATAATTTTTTTTCTATTTTTGAATCAATATTAAAATAAAAAAGAACTAACGAATTTGGAACATGATACTAATGTATATATAATTTTATTATGCAAATTTTAAATTTAAAAGTAAATGTTACCGATTATAAACTTTACAAAACCATATAATAAAATTATTAATGAAATATTACTTAAAAGTCCCGAGAAACACGACAAATAAACATCAACAACAGATAATCCATACAGCTGCATTATTGCATCCCCAACATGGATTGAAACTCATTTAGTGTTGTGTTCACTTTCTCTGCTATCACTTGATCATACCTCGATAAGTCTCGTGTGTAACCATGAGACTTTTATCAAGCAGTACTTGTTTGCTTCCTCTTAGTTTCTTGTTCGATAAACGTAACTTATAACCTCCATGTTACTAATCTTCTCCGCAACACTTTCAATTTCGTCTCCTTAATTTCTAGCTCTTATGCGATGTCTTTTTCATCTCTTCAAGTTTTGAATTTTAAAAAACAAGTACATATTCTTTTCAATATATATAGGATGCATCATCAATGTTGACTTTGATCTATCTTATCATGTTAACTTTTGACTACATAATTTAGCATTTCTAATATTTTTGATTTTTTCAAAAACTTAAATCTACTTTCAAGTTTTCTATTCCACGTCAAAGAAATTAGTAAATCTAAGACCAATTTGTGCTCATTCCTTCGTCGTAATGTCCTTGCTCTGCTTTCATTTTTGTTGTTGTTAATTTCTTGTTTTGTAGTTTTCTGTTTTTCTCCTTTCTTTTTATTCCATATAATTTCTGTCAAAAATGATACAAAATTTAATTTTTAATTAAAAAATAGTCTTTAATACACATATTTTACATGTTGGAAAATTATTGGAGTTGACTAATTTCTTCTGTTGTTGAGATGAGTCTAAAATAAAATAAAAAGTAATTTCTTCAATTGTTGGAAAATTACCGCTTGACTTCATGTTTGCACTTCTACCAAAACTACAATTCGTTGTTTGCTTTTGTATTAATCCTATGAATAAAATATCATGGCGGAATGGGGACTCTTCATAGAATGCCAAGGAGAATGACATATCATTCTCTATTATTTCCACATAACTATTTAGTGAATAATTAAATAAAAGTTAAAATATATTTTGTTGGTAAAGTTGTTCTAGCATGTGACTTTAATTTTCCTTTCAATTTTTTGTTTGTTAATGCATCACATTAATTACTGTAAGCTTGGTCAAAAATAATGTAAATTTTGAAAATAAAAAAAATAAATAAATACAAGACTTACAAAATTACATATTCATGGAACAATAACTAATTTGATGAAATTTCATATGCACTATAATTTTGAGAGAAAATTTTCTCCAAATTCCATAAATCAAATAATACTTATGTGTATCGATTTAAAAATAAATATTTCAAAATAAAATATTACTAATAAATAATTCACGTTTATATCTATAAATTAAATTATCATGTTTGGGCACTATATAGAACTCAAACAAAAACATTGTTTCTGAACAAAATTATAAGGATACGAATACGAAGTAAATAAACACAAGGAGATGATGCCATTGACGACTGAACTTATCACCTTAATATCAGTAGTTCATGGTTTTACCACCAACCTATTGAAATTTTCAACAGAAAATTGGCCGTTAAAACATATATACATATATTATAACATACGCTACAAGCCCAAACTTCTTTTGCTTGGACTTAGTGCCAGCTCTACTATTTCATTTAGCGTTTATAGAAAACCCAAATTTAGATGTAAGAAAACAGCAAAACCAATATACAATAAATCAATCTATGAACTATGCTCTATACTATAGTAAGTGCAAAAAATATGCAAAACTCAGCATCTATGCAATAATCAATAAAGTCTTACCATAAAAGCATACCAAACTGAGGGCAATAAAGGTTCGAAACCGGGTCTATTAGAATGCCCAATAACAAAATCCACTAGGAAAATATCAACTCAAAAGATTAAGAAGATATGGGCTCCAAACTCGATCACTGACACTGGTCTCAAAACGGCACGCCCAACCACAAAGGCTAGCACCCTCCCTAAAAACTAGCTAGCGGGCATTTTCCCCATGTCACTTACCACTACACGAGTAAGTGCAAAAAATATGCAAAACTCAGCATCTATGTAGTGTGTTTATTAATGTTAAAACTAGTTGTACATGAAATTTAGTTTACGTGTTGTAATTTTTTTTTGTTTGAAACATTATCAATTGAATATATTTTAATTTAGTTCTATCCTATTACAAATGATCAACCTTCTCGAGTACCAAATCATTCATGTGGTTTTTCATGGTGAGCAATTTCATGAACAATTTTACAATTGACAGTTCTACCTGCATTACAAGGATCTACATTAGATGGTTCTCTCTGCATCATGATGGACAGCCAGGTCCGGCTTTATGCATGTGTTGGAGATGCTTATACACAAAGTTCATCTAAATTTATTTATTTTTATAACTAAATTTATCAAAATTAGGGTCCAAATTTTTTTTATATACAAATAGACATAGGAAATAAGGGCCAATTATTTTTTCCATCTCAGGGTCCTTAATTTTTTTGAGCCGGCTTTATGGACAGCTTTACCCTTTGCCAGACCGGACCACGATTAACGGCTCTATCTACACCACGTTTGACATCTCTTATTGACTTGTTCCATTTATCTGCAATAATCCGCGATCTTTGGGAATCGAGGCCCAAATCCGGTGTAGAAGCATTAATTAATTTTTGGTCAATGAAGGGAGCTTCCACTACATATTTGTATTAGCTAAATAAACCTTTTTAATTGCATGTAAATATGTTGTTTTGTAATTGCATTGCTAGTTAGACATCTTAAATATATCATTATCTTCTACTTTCCTAAAAGCATGCCCACACAGCTGTGGTCTAGTGGTGGTTGAGAATTGGAGAAATGTTGGAAGAAAGTAACCCATGTTCGATCCACACTGACAACAAAAAACACATTTGTGTGAGAAATCTCCGCTGTGCCAAAAAGTCCAAGCAGTTTACATAGTAGTCGGAATGCTATTCCTATGCATTAGTCGGAAAGCATTCCAAACTCGAGATAGACATTGTGGTGGCCCTTCGGGGAGAAATCCACTCTGAAACACTTCAGTACGTTTCTACCGGGGTTGACCGGATCAGCCGATAGAGTTTATTAAAAAAAAAATTGAATTCTCATTTATTTGACATATTTTGATAATTTATGTGTGTTTCTTTTGGATGTACACGTTTCGGTAGTCCGAGGAGTATAATCTATTAATCAAATCATTAATGTATTTAGATATATTTTTAAAGTATATATATTTTTGTATCTAATGTTATTAATATATATATCTTTGTCAAAATTAGGGTATTATCATAATAACAATTTGGTTATTTTAAAAGTCCAAGTTGGAACATATTTTGATCTATGTCTATACACACTTAAATCACAAATGTTATTTAAATATATATTTCAAAAAGTATTTTTTTTTTAATTCAATGATATTAATATTATATATATGTCAATATTAGAGTATTATCATTATAACTAGATACTAACCCGCGGAATACCGCGGGCCTATATTTTTATTAGAAAAAATAATTGAATTTTTTTTTAAGATGATCTATAGATATATGCTATAGTTTTGTTTGATTTAAATGTATGGTACACCGCGGGACGATATTTTATAACTAAAAATTTGAAATTTTAAGTTGTATTTGTTTTGTTAATATTGTTTGTTTTGTTTAGTGTTAAAGATTTTATATTTTGATTGTTAATTTTATGATTTCAGTCATAGTATATAATCGCGTATTAATAATAACACAAACTCGTCCACCATATAACCCCGTCCCGTGAAATTAAACATCATTTTGTCATCTTCTTATAAAGTTCAAATATTTATAATATTTGCAACTTCATAAAAGTTTTAATATGGACCCAAACTTCATAATTGTATTTTAATTGTTATAACTTTAAAATAAATAACCGGAGTAAACCGGATAACACTTTTAATTTTGGACATTTGATAAATCAAGGTTTCTGCTAGTTTTTAGAACCATTTGTGTTATTTTCATAATAGGACTCTGAACCATTGATCTTTTTTTAAGAAATGTGGGACATTATATTGTAGACTTTTTTTTTGCTCCATCTATTGAGTAATATATGTCTTTTTTTAAAATTTGATCAAATAAAAGTAAAAGAAGAATCATATATTTATGTTTAAATTAAGTAGAGAGATTTTAGGAAATTAGCAATTAATCGAATGTAGTTAAGGAAAGATAAGATTTAAGAGAGTTAAGGATAGAAATCACAAATATTAAAAATAATATGTTAAGAAGTGCCGTGGAAAAAAAGAAAATTTTATTAATCAACTTTCATTAGTTCACATACTTCATGAGAAAATAAACACGTACAGTATTAGAACCCAATAACAAAGAATCAAAACTCTACCAATTTTGTAAAGACCCACAAAGCCAAATTTGTTTTTATTCAACTCTCTCATTTGACCAAAATGAAAAATTTAGAAACGGAAAGTTCTCTCTAAAACAAATCAGAGACCGATATCATAAGTAGTTTCGGCTGAGAATTCAAACTCAATCATCAGTGGTATAGCCGACCAAGTCGCCGTCGTTAACGGTCACAGTAACGGCTCCGTCGATCTGAGCCTTGTTCCTTCAAAGCTGCAGCAAAACGCGAATCCTCGATTGATTCAGCCTTTAACGATTACAAATCTATCTCCGGCGCCGTCGCATGGATCTACTCTCCGTGTAGCGTATCAAGGAATTCCCGGCGCGTATTTTGAAGCTACCGCCGGAAAAACATATCCAAAATCTGAAACTATTCTGTGTGATCAATTCGATGTTGTGTTTCAGGCGGTGGAGCTTTGGATCGTCGATCGTGTTGTTTTCCTGGTTGAAAATTCTCTCAGTGGTTCGAAACCTAGAGAATTACGATCTCCTCCTCGTTCACCACTGTCTCCTCGCTCTTTCCGGAGTCCGTACTGATTGCATCACGTCCGTGATTTCTCTCATTTTCTGTAAAACTGGTGAGTTTAAATTACGCTAGTGGAAGGTATTTATAATGTTTTGAAAATACTTTAGGGTTTTGGAGGAGTGAGTACCTAAAATCTTGCTAATCAAGTACACAATATCTTCAAAATCATTTATTTTCGGAATTGAGTAATTTTCTTGCAAATCTCGAAAAGGAAAAAATCTAGGAAAAATAATTATGAGTAATTAGTTGGGATGACAGCCAATAGTAGAGATTTTAGAAGGAAAGCGAGAGATTTTTGGCAACAGTTTTTTAGCGTAATATCTTTGATTTGGGAGAGATTTTTGGAAATCTGCTTAAACTGAATATATATGTAATTAGCTATATTAATGACGTTTTTAAAAAAAATTTCTTTAAATGTCTTATCCACGATCCGAATAGAATAAATTCGGGTCAAAACCCGACCATTTGAATTAAAAACCAAAATCTCCTGCAAAAATGTATATGTAGATATAACATTTTCAATAACATTTTCGAATAATAGATTAGTATATAACATTTATACTAATTGTGTAACATTTTCGAATTGATTAGTATATAACATTTTCGAATTATATTAATTGTGTAGTCGTTTGAAGAAATATTTTTCCGAATTATATGAATTATATAAACAAAATCTTTTAATATCTTTAAACTCGTTTGACCCGTTAATATATATTATGACATTGAATAAAATGGTTATAATTAGAATTCTCTAATGGCATATATTGTAATTTCTTACAAAATCAACGTTATGATCCTTAGGATGTACTTCCCAAATATTAGTATAGGATATTTTGGTTATTTTTAAAGTCCAAGTTGCAACAAATTTTGATCTATGTTACACACTTAATTAGCTTGTAATTTTGTCATCAGACTCATTACCCAATGGCCCAATCCAACGGTTTGGAATCAACCTTAACTAAACATCATATCTAATTATATATCCTTTCCATTCTCTCCCCAATAAACTATTAACAATAAATATTTAATAATAATTAATTAAGAGAAGAAAAGATATCTACCAATCCTAAATAAGAAGAAAAAACATAAAATCTTCATTTATCAACAATAAAATAAAATTTATATCTTCCTTTCTCTCTTACCCTTAAAATCTGATTTTTTCCTGCTCTTGTCTCAAAAATCAATTATCTAATACCCTTTCTCTCTCCCTCTTTCTCTACTGATCATCTTCACAGAGGTAATGCAAATAGCAAAAGCATGTTCTTCGTAATTTATTACATTACTCATAAGGTTTTGTCTCGATCAATATAATTCCCTTTTGGTATATTGTAATTATTGTTTAAGAAATAACAAAACAGGAGAGAGATCAATGGAGGAGCCAAAATGGCTGGAAGGTCTCTTGAGAACAAACTTCTTCAGCATTTGCCCTCAACACCGTGAGACACCGCGAAATGAGTGCAACATGTTCTGTCTCTCCTGTCAAAACGCTGCGTTTTGCTTCTACTGCCGCTCCTCCTTTCACATTGACCATCCCGTTCTTCAGGTCCATTTTCTCAACACACATTGCATATACATTATGTATATATATATCAATTTGACTCACTCCAGTTCTTTATCATTGACATTGGGACAGATAAGAAGATCTTCATATCATGATGTGGTAAGAGTATCGGAGATAGAGAAGGCATTGGACATAAGAGGAGTGCAAACTTATGTCATCAACAGCGCGAGGGTTCTCTTCTTAAATGAGAGACCTCAGCCTAAGAACTCCTCCCATGGCGCCGCCTCCTCAACCCCGAAAACCATGTCCTATTTCTGTGAGACATGTTGCAGAACCCTTCTTGATCCCTTTCGCTTCTGTTCCTTGGGTTGCAAGGTTCGTTTACCTACACTTTTTCTCAATGCACAATTCTTTTTTGTAGCCGGATAAATCGGATGCATAGTTACCATTTAATGCGTCTATAGAAGCCAATGTGGAGTCAATCGATATAACAAGTACTTTACAACTGGACCAACAAAATTGGTTTATGCATATTTTCATCATTATTACAAATGCCTTCGCATTTATTTGTCCAATAGAAAATGAGGAATCGGTTTTAGGATACACCGTATAACGTTTATATGGTAAATTCATTGAATCGTCTATACTCAAACTCGCATAATGCATGTTGTTTGCCTCATATATATAATGTATCTTATAAAATTGTATATAAGAGGTTAGATGTGTGTATATATGTTACATTTACATAAGGGAAATGTATGATGTGATCATCATAAAAATGTCAGGTTGAAGGAATGAGGAAGAATAAGGAAGAGGAAGAAGAAAGATTGCGTAAAGAAAGACAACAAGAAACGCACAAAGGCACGCATCCTCCAACGCATACCTCTAATTCTAGGCGACGAAAAGGCATTCCTCATAGAGCTCCTTTGGCCTCCTAATTTAATCAATCTTTTTCAAGAAATAAAAAAATAAAACTTTTCTTTAACTTATTTTATCTTTTAAAAATCTCATTTAATGGTCCACCCAAATTAGCATAGTATATGCGTATTGGGTGGGTGTATTTATATATTCCCAATTTGTACAATGTCCAGCTCACTTCTCACAATCCTGTCACATGGAAAAACAACAATTTGTATAGAAGAAAATCCTAATTTCCCTACTTTTTTTTTGTAAAATATTAAATACCTTTCTAGCTAATTTTATATCATATCTATATGAGTGGGATTGTAGGATGGACTATATTTGATATACTAATTAATTTTTGTGAAATATATAAGTCTCAACTTTGAAACACATTATACAAAAATCAAGAGTTAAAAAAGACTCTTTGTGGAAGGAAGGAATAACATGAAAATAATTAGGAGTTAGACTACGAGAATGTCGGTGGAGATATATTGTATACTTTATTTTCGAGTAATGATAATCTAATAACTAATCGATGTGGTGGTTTGAAGTTACCTGTCTCTATATCCATCTAGCTACTTAATATATTAGTTTAGACTGAAATTGTGTGGGGTTTAGGGCTCAATAATTGTGTATCTAAATGGTTAAGGGACATGAATGTGTATATGTTTTGTATAGACACATGAAATGTTTCTCTACTTGTTTTCGATGATAATTTCTATGCTGCTATATAATTAAAATAGTTTGTCGTAGGCGTTAGGTATTCGAAAGGTACAGTTACTTAAAAAAGAAAGGAAACGTTTACATATTTACATAAATAATTTAAGTGGTAACATTTTACGTAAAGGATGGTCTTATTTTAGTACGTATCGGCCGTAATTTCCTTCACGTTCTACATAGTATATTATGTCATTTTGTAAAATAACTAGGTTATAACTTTATGAATTACGTGTTGCCCAAGCCCTCTGTGGTCTAGTGGCAGAGGAAGCTTTGGTGAAGGGTGAAACTCCCAGACCCGAGTTCGATTCTCCCTGAAAACAAAAAACACATTTGTTTGGGATGTCTGTCAGTTGGGCCCAATTGGTTTACCTGGTAGTCAGAAATGCAGGCGACCTGACTACCCTTTGGCATTAGTCGGAAGGCATTCCAAACTCGGATCAGGCAGTGTGGTGGTCCAATTCTATCTGGATCGGGAGAAGTCCACTCTGTAGCACCTCGGTGCGTTCCTACCGAGGCCGACCGGATCAGCCGATAGGGTTTATATAAAAAAAAAAAAAAAAAAAAAAAAAAAAAAAAAAAAAAATGAATTACGTGTTGTTGTTTTTCTAGAATAATTAGAGTGTTAATGCATTATTTAATTTTTGGCCGCAGCCGCGCTTTTTAGGGGGATTATGATCTCTTAAGTCTTACATTTTTAATGTTACTCCTCATGTTTCATTGTAAATATCGTTTTCAGATTTCTCACATGAATTAAACATGTAAAATATTTATTACATTCTTATAATTTTGTTTTATTTTAGATTGTTCTATTATATTTTGACTAGTGGAACTTTTTTTAAAAAAAAACTACAACACTAGCACAAGCCATTATACTAGAAATCAATTTTTTGGTAAAAAAACCAAAAGAAATTATCCTAAACCAAACTTAATGGTAACTTAAAAAAAACGAAGACTTTCAACATGTATAAATTCTTAACGACTCTATATTATTATTAGTTTATTACTGATGTCCACATTTATGAACATCTCATATACCTTGTAAAGTGAAGTTCAAGATTAATGGTACACATTATTCAATTTTGGAGATTCAGATCAAAGATTATTTGTATGGGAAAAAACTTCATCAATCGTTAGGAAATAAGCATGAGACGATGAGCTAGGATGACTGGATTTTTTTGATAAACAAGTTTAAGGTGTTATTTTAAGTTAATACTCTAGAAGAAAGACACGTACAACGCGGCGAAAGGTAATTTTAGAGAAGGGTTGATGAAAGTTTACTTGGATATGTATGAGAAACCTTCTGCCAACAATAAGGTATTTCTCATGAAGAAACTCTACCAATTGAAGATGGAAGGTGGTAGTTCGGTTGCAGCGCACGTTAACAAATTCAATACGATTTTCAACCAACAAACATCGATTGAAATCGAGTTTGATGATGAGGTTAATGCTTTGATTTTGTTGGCATCTTTGCCAAATAGTAGGGAGCCCATGAGGGCAGCGGTTAGTAATTATGTTGGTAATCAGAAGCTTAAATTTGTTGATGTTTGAGGTCGAATCCTTGGCGAGGAAGTTCAAAGAATAGATACATGAGAAGCTTCAACAAGTTCTGCTGAGAAATCCAAACAAAACAAACCATAATCAGGGCAGAGGAAAGTCGAAAAATTAACGGGGTTAAATCCAAAACCAAACATCCTACATAGTGCTGGAATTGTGGCAAAAAAGCAAGATTAAGAAAAACTATTGTACAACACCGAAGAAGTTAGATAACAGAGGAGCTGGAGCCAATGAAGTCACACAAGTAATAATTGATGCATTAGTAGTGTCTGCTGATTCTCCAAGAGGAAGTCAAGTTCATGTTGCGGTTGCTGAAACCACCGGAAACATCGATCTCTTCAGCTTATAATTAGATCGATTCTTGGGGTTTAGATTCGGGAGCCTCTTTCCACACTAATGCTCACTAGAACATAATGGAGAACTATGTTGCCCGAAATTATAGGAAGATAGATCTAGAAAATGGATTACTTTTAAACATTGTTAGTGTTGAAGACATTAACCTGAAGATGCCAGATGACCGTGTGTGGAAAATCACAAAGGTTAGTTATATATGTGCCAAAGTTGATGCGAAATCTGATTAAATAACTTGATAATACAGGATATGATACCAATGTTGGTGGTGGAGCTTGGATAGTGACACAGGGTTCCATGGTGGGTACAAAAGGCCATAAAAGAGGCAATCTTTATATGACGACAAACTATGAAGATACAATTGTTGTTGCCGAAAATGCCAAGAAAACTGGGATGTGGTATTATAGATTGGGGGCATATGAGCGAAAAATGTATGAAACTCATGATAACAAATGGTGAATTTCCAGATTTGAAGATAGTAAATCACTACATGTGTGAAAGCATAAACGGGTTAGTTTCTCGAGTGATGATAGAAAGTTGAAATTATAGTGACGTTGTGGCTTTCATTGCATCGTTGGGAGGATCACACTATTATGTGTCTTTCATTGATGACTCCACAAAGAGGTATAGGTTTACTTCATAAAAAACAAGTATGAGGTGTTCTCGGTTTTCATGAGATGGAAAGCCATGGTAGAAAATGAGACAAATCTCAAGTTGAAGTGCCTAAAATCTAGTAATGGTGGAGAGTAGATTTACGGCGAGTTTAAAAAATATTGTGCTGATAATAGGATTAAGATGGAGAAGACTATTTTTGGAACGCCACATCAAAATGGAATAGCGGAGATGATGAGTAGAATTCTAAATGAGCGTTAAAAAAACCTGCGAATCCATTGTAGATTACCTCAAATGTAATCAATAGTGCAACCTTCTTGATTAATATAGGACCGTATGTTCTATTAAGATTCAAGATCCTTGAAAAAGCTTGGATTCATTAGAATAGCCTTGTTTTTGTGGACTAAGATGAGAGGAAAATTGTCTTCTATTAGTGTGTGATTCATGGTCATTAATTTGTGAATTAAATCTTAAATTATTGGTAAGACTTAACTATTTGATTTTTAATATTGATCTTTGACCTTTGACTATTTGATCCATTCATGAGCCATCTGTATTTTTTTTGGGTCTCCATGACATGATGAGTTTCCAATGAAATAAATTGGATTCATTGTACGAAATGGTACACTAATACTTAAGATCAATGAGAGAAAAATATATAATGAAATTAAATATATATATATGTGTGTGTGTGTGAAAAGTGTA
Source organism: Arabidopsis suecica (assembly GCA_019202805.1). Taxonomy (NCBI): domain Eukaryota; kingdom Viridiplantae; phylum Streptophyta; class Magnoliopsida; order Brassicales; family Brassicaceae; genus Arabidopsis; species Arabidopsis suecica. The sequence continues at coordinate 7,540,758 of CM032908.1, forward strand.
TATATAATCATGTAATGAGGAAAAATAGAATAACAAAGATGTGAATAACTCTAATATGTTTCCTATTTTTATTTTTTCATTTCCATCCAAAACATAGACTCAATCTAATACTTAGGCATTATAACATCGATCTTTCAATCATCTTGCAGGTAACAAAAAACTTGTGATAAATTGTAAATTTGGAGATGCAGCAACCGAAGTTAAATTTCTTCCCATCAATACATATTGGAGAATCTCATTTAGATTTACCCAAAAACTTTAATATGGTGCAACTTACGGAAGGTAGTTCAATTTCCATTGATATTTTCTCATGGAAGGTCGCTCTCACTTGTCAAAATTACTCCATTCATTGGAGACAATTTAATCAACATGGGTTCGCTATGGTCTCTAAGATTTCGAAAAGAAATACTATTGCTTTAATTGCCTGATAGTTAATTTGACAAATAACTTCTATTTAAAAAAAATCTTTTGGTATATATTTGATAATACGAACGCGAAAGAAAGAAGAATTTAGAATTAGATTTGAGAAAAAGAGAATTTTTTTTTTTGACATTTTTGGATCGAGAAAGCCCGATCTATAACCAATCTCTACTATGCGGCGTAACACGATTTAGTGGAGCCGAACTCTGGTAGGGAAGACGGAGTCAAATGAACTTAACCACTTGACTAAAGGCACGTCCCAAAGAAGAAGAAAAAAAAGAAGGTGAAATTAGTTTAGTCTTTGATATTAACTAAGCTATTTTAATACTCTTAATTTAGGCCCTGTTCGTTTTAGACGCAGCTACAGCCTACAAAAGGTAGCGACCAAAACCTACAAACGATGGAGAGGAATTCCTTTGCCACATTGATATGCAACTATTTCTAGTTTTTATTTTAGGCCATTAGAACTGCCTCTGTAAATTGTAGTGACATCCAAATTTTCTTATTTAAGTCGTCGAAGTCTCTCTTTTTCAGCTTCAGCAACATTACACAAATAAATTAGAGAGAGAGTGTATACTATAAACAATTAAGAAGATGCGTCATGGAAAAGAACAAGGCCTAAAATCATGTATATATAAACAAGAAGAGTGAGTCACCAAATTTAGGTTATTTTGTTTCGACGTTTTTCCTTTCAACTTGTTTATGTTGGGGACTAAACCAATTGTTGTTCGTGGTTTCATCCAATAATTTCTTATGTACAAAGAAACAAGAGGAAGTTCTATGAATATTCCATGAAAATGCAATTAATGTGGGACAAAACTAAAACATTGTTTTGCTTTCAAGTAACGTGTAGCTTAATTACATTCAAACCTGTAGCTGGAAATGTCCATTTAGAGGCAAACTAGCTAGACTCTGTTATAAACTTGAAATCCTCAGCATAGTCTACAAAGGTGTAAACTCTATTAGGCTTCTCAAACGCTTCAAAACCTTGGACTCTAACTCTTTCAAGAGTACTCCTTTCGGGATTGAAGTAGAAAACAAAGAAAGCTTTAGATGTATAGTCCATGGACAAAATAATTTCATTAGTAGCAGTCACTCCAACGACGGAAACATCTCCCTTAACGACAATATTCACCGGAAAAGTGTATCGACTTTTCAACCATTTTTGATCCTGGGCATCCTCTAGAATCTGCAAACACAACCTAAGTTCACACCTAGCTCCTCCATAAACGTAACTATCCCAACGCCAACTAATTACGCCTAATTTACCCTTGTATTTTATCAATTTAGTAGACGAAGAAGAAACTAATAACTTCCTAATAATAGAATCTGTCTTAAGAAACCTAAAATTTTCATTCCTAACATCAAAGCAAGCTAACTTCACACCTTTTGCTTGTCCAGCAAGGTAATACAAAACCCCATCGATGCATACCCCTTCACCTATAGGATAATGGTTTTCCGGACAATGCAATTTTCTCCATGACATTTTCCCAGTTCCTAATGTCATAATATGTCCCTCTTCATTAGATGCTCCATAAATTGAATTTCTTATGTTTGATACTTTATATCTTTTACCAATAGGATCATAACCTAATAAGCTTCTTGAATCCCTTTTCCTTTTCAATTGAGGTAGTCTTGCGTACTGTCCTGTGCTAGGGTTACATATCACCGGCACTTCACTTCTCCCCATATTAGGGAAATAGAACAAGCCAGAGACAGGACCACAAATCTCTGATCCCATGTCTCCAGGTAACTGCATATGCAAGTCGGCTGATACTACAAGAGAATGGTTCTCATCAGGATTATGGAGCTGAGGCGACGAGTAGAAGCGCCAGTCACCGGAGTTTTTGATGGCGAATAAGAGACGTGGCTGAGAAGTTAAGGATCTGGTGAGGAACAACTCGGTGAAATCTTGAGAGTTAAGTATTGATGCACAGAACTTGGATGCGAGACCAAACGTAGCGATTTCTTTAGTAGAGGATCTCGAAAGTATGTCGAGAATGATGTCAATCGGGATGGGATCTGAGTTTCCTTCTCTTTCCATCGAAGATCGTTCGTGTGTTTTGGTTCAGACTTAATTAACGTAGGTTGTAATTTAGGGTTTATATAAGGTCCAATATGTAAAATAAATAGGGATTTCACAAATGTTAAAACTCGATTCAGAAAATAAATAAGGAAATGTTTTATTTTTGGGATAAATTTAAGTTTCCTATTTACATAAAACGAAACGTTTGTGCGTGTACAACAATTAGCTAGGCTTAGCTAAGGAGTTTTAGGCCCAAAAAAAGACAACTAAATAGAACATGATTTAAGTCATTGAGAATGAAATCAATAGCTTAGGGATATGCAGGCCCGGCCCAAAGGGGTAGAGCAGAGGGGCATAGACCTAAGATTAAATCACAAAAAAATATCATTAGTATAAGGGCCCGTTAAAAAAAGAATTTAACAAATAAAAATGCCCAAATTTTCAATGTTGTTACTTTTTACTTTTTAGATTCATTTTGCCAATCTTAGAAAGGTTTAAAATGAAACCTTAAATATTTTAAAATTTTTTTAAAAAAATCATCTCAAAATTTACAATTTTTATAAATTTATTTAATACACCTTTAAAAACATGTTTAAATATTTTAAAATTTTAATTTCTTTTTAGTTAAAAGGATCCAAAATCTTGACAAGAGGATAGATAGTTTTTTGCACTTGGGTTTTGAGAAAATTAAAATAAGTAACTTTCACTGGTTTAGTCTAAAAACAGTATTGTAAAGTTAAAACTAAAGTAAAAGCAAAATTTACAAATATAAGTTTTTTTCTTTGTTGAACCTCAACATATGTTAACAAATTTTAAATTTACTTTTCTCTATGACCCGTATTCACTGTACTAATTTTGGAACAACTCCTTTATATATGGGTGTGTCTCACATTTACCCAAATCTTTCTGTTTCATGCAATTTGACATCCAGTTTTTGTAAATTTAAAATTTATATACCACTTTGTCTTTGTAAAAAAACACATCTAGAATTTTTGACTTCATCTCCGGCACCTCCAAAGGAGTAAGCTTGAAAAACATAGTATCCCACTTGTCTTAAATCTTCAAGAACACATGTATAGTCACCATCGCTAGCCATGACTAAGAAATAAGCTGGGGATTCCCTCTCAAGAGCATAGGCCACAATATCTCCAACAAGTGCAATATCGGCGTCGTCTCCCTCTTTAGAAACCAGTCTTCAAGCTTCTCCAACTAAGTTAAAGTCTTAACGGGCGAAACCTGCACAAAAAAGACTACTCAATAAATAAACTCACGACGATTTATCAAATAAATTTTTATAAAATTTCATAAAACCTCTACCTTGTCATAAGCTGCTACAAAATCCGTAAAATTATCAATGGTTTTTATGTATTCTAGTTTCATAACTGTTCCAAACACTTAATAAAATTTTAGCGTCTCAATACATTACCACTAAGGTGCGAATATTCAAGACCCCTTTGATGGGTATTGCAATGGCTCTGTTTGCTTTCGAGAGGGTCTGTTGAACTGCTAATAATCAGAACAATTTTTTTTATCGTGATTTTGAGTTTGAACAAACAATTCAAGATTTTTTTAAATTCATTTGTCTATCTAAACATTGACAAGGTTTCTCTTTTCTTTCAGTGTATGAACTTACCAGATTACTCAACAGCCAATATTCTTGTTTTATGGGATTACGAGAATTGTGTTATCCCAAGTAGCTGATGCGGAAGATGTGACTAATGGCATCAAATTTTTTTGAGGAATAACAACTATAACGGAAAAAATTATGTAGTTGGTTAGGGCGTTAAAAGCGAGCTCATAAATAAGTTGTCTGACTTTGAAAATCAAAATATTATGATCTGTAACGTACCAATTCCTCCACGGATAAAAGAATTCGCAGACAAGAAAATCATAGCTGCTTTGTTGAAATGGGCTTTTGAACAAGTTATTCATTTTCAAGAGCCTCGGGTGGTGATGCTTATAAGCGGGGATGGTGATTTTAGATTTACGATCGAAGATTTGTTAGTAAAGAAAGTTAAATTATTGTTAGCACGGAAAGGCCACTGGTCAATTAATTTTAGGCCACGCATTAGGTTTATCTCTCTCTTGGGATTTATCTCGCTTTTGTTGTTGCTTCTTTTATCTCGGCTCAGTCTAACAGCTTTGAACTCTATGTGTTTTGTTTTTCCTCATTTTGTATATAAGGTTTGTTTTATATAGCCTCAAGATTAAGGGAGACAGAATTCTGTACATTTCAAGAACAACATTTAACTCAATTAAACTTTCATACAATGTCTACACACAAAATCAAAATAAAATTAGCTCATTCTTACGTACCGAAAATCCAATGGTCCAGCTTTTGAATCAGCAGGCAGCCCAACAACCAAGCTGCCAAGTGTTATATCAATATATAGTTATATATAATTTAGTACTTAGACATACAAAATACTTTTATCAAAAGAAATAAACAAACAAAAAAAGAGTTTATACCTCAAGATCCTTCTTGAAGAAAGCATAAGCTAAACGTCCCCATTCATTTTTAGATCAACATCATGACAGATTTGAATATCCTTATACGCCAATAGCATATTTAACATGAGATCAAAGATATATTCATCAATTTCAATAACAATAGGCCAAAAAAAGATTATATATGCCCAAAAAAGATTAAATCTGTATAGAATCTAGATGGAGTGAAACAAAGTTTTTACTAAGTTTACTGTCACAGTGTCACGTGTAAAGACTATCTCTACAAAATTTGATTATTAACATTAATTCATTTACGTCGTTTTCTCAAAACATGGTACACATATACACTTTATTCATATAGTTAAAATAATATTTAAATACTAACATTTGTACGTGTACGATAATGTGATAAGTCTTTTTACATTGTCAAGTAATAAAAGTTGATAAATGAGAATTTTGTTTTGTTTCTTGATAGACTTCACTAATGGAGACCAAGCACCTCCGCAAGCTTCTCCAGCTCTACCAAGCTTGTAGTGGCGAACAAGAGCTCATAACAAACGTCCAAAACGCCACATCATTACCACCGCCACCACCAGAACCACCTTCTGCGTTAGACTCCTCCATGGCTCTAACCATCTTTGTCCTCTTGGTTGCTCTCTTCTTCATGGGTTTCTTCTCCGTTTACATTAGCCACTTCGTAAATGATTCAACGGTTGAGATTTCTTCCATACCAAGAACAAGATCCTCTAGTATGTCTCCACGTCGCCTTTCCACCTCCGTCGTTGTCTCACGGCCGTATAGTTACCGGAGGGGACTTGATTCTCAGGTAAATCCATTTCTCTAATTATACATATCTCTCTCCGTTCTAACGTTAACCAGCAAGACTGGGGCATTTCAGACCGTTGGATCTCTGCCGGTGTACCATTACACGAAAGCCACGAAGCAGCGGAACGAAGATTGCGTTATCTGCTTGAGTGACTTCGAAGAAGGTGAAACAGTTAAAGTGATACCACACTGTGGTCACGTGTTCCATGTGGATTGCGTTGACACGTGGCTGAGCTCATACGTAACATGTCCCTTGTGCCGGAGTAACCAGCTGTTCTCGGATAAGGACTTGGGCATGCAAGAACCGCCTGATCAGGGCTCGTCAGAAGAACATGACACGTGTGATGGTGTGGACCCTTGTGTCAGAAGGTGTAGTAGCTGTTCGAGTTTGGGGCAGAGGACTGGATTGGAACGGTCGTTGAGTCTCTGACACGTTTTTTTTTTTTTTCCTTACTCTTGATTTTGTGTTTGTATTGTAATAAGGAAAGGGTATGAAGTAAGGAATTTGTAAAATGACATTGAGTAGTAGAATTTGGTAGTGTTGATTTCGGAGAGAAATTTGGTACTAATTTTCGATTTGTTTGTGTTTAGTACTTTGTAGTAGAAAGTAGAAACGATACAACACATGGTCTTTAGATATGAGACCGCACGCAGTTTCTTCACTAAGTATTTGATGTAGATTTTTGCATAATTGAGACACAACTACTTGTTAAGGTTTTGTTAGCATTCGTCGAATATTTTGTTAAACAGAGCTTCAGAGGCTCATTTCTTTGTGTCATCCAAAGTGTTGCACTTTTTAGATGTTTTTTTTTTATATGCACAAAAATGTAGGAAAGTCACAGATACTTTCACCAATTTCTATTGGATTGAATCTTTTGATGTTTTCAAGTGTATAAAAATAGTTAAGAAGTGTGTGTTTGTTGTGTCTTTCTTACACCACGGATAAAGTTAAGAGCCGAGTGAATCAGAGTAATATCTATGCTAAAACATCACAGTAAAGACATTTGATATCTTTGTAAAACCCAGAATCAAATAAGCAGAGCTTGGAGCCGAAGGAGAGCACAAGAGTTTCAAAGAATAGAGTAAGCACGAACTACCTCAATCACTGGGGCTTGGCACATGGGACATTTTCCTCCCGCTTCCACTAGCTTCTTTGCACACTTCTCGCAGGTGTTCATATGTCCGCATCTATTGTTGTTTTCGAATAAAACAAGAAAAACAGCGATATCAATTGGGGAACATAACTAACACAAATGCTCTAGTATTTTCATAGTTCATACATACCTATACAATAAAGAATCGATGTTGCTCTCGCAGCATACGCAGCAGATCCCTTTCCTTACATATTCCCATTTTGACTCGTAACTTTCAGTGTCCTTGGATGGACCTGTGAATCGATTAAGGTGCTTCCATAAGAAAAAAAAGTTGCATTCTATGTTGTGTACTGTTGTGAATCATCATATGTAAAATCATAAAGTGACTTGGGACTAATAGAAAACCTGATTGGTCAGTAGAGCGGTGCATTGCAGCAGAGACCTCTTGTCTTATGGACCGTTGTAACTCGAGTTGCATTTCCATGCAAGCCTCCAGCATTCTTTGCAAGTTATCCATCCTTTGTTGTATTCTACCCATGTCAACCCTCAAATCGTTGATCGAATCCCAATCCTGCAGAGATATTGTTGATCAATCTAACAAATAAGCGCGACAGCATATAATATGTAAACCAATGAGTTCCTTCATCTTTAGGAAAGACAATTGTTTTGGCACCCTTCACCCTAAGGATCCGCTTTGGGACTAGTCTTACCATTCCAATGCCCTGATGCAAATCATGTGCTGGCCAGTTTGAATGGGATCGATCATTGTCCCACCGTGGCTGAATAGGGATCACAGGGGAGGGTAGAGACAAAGGAGGAGATTCAACAGCATCAAGTTCTTGATCACCAGTCTGAGCATCATCCTGCTGTTCTGTATCTTCAACTACTATTGTATGGTCAGAATAAGTCTCGTGTTCTTCCCAGTCGACAGGATTTCGACTTCGTCTGTCCATGTAAGATTGTATCAACTGGTTAAGATTTTCCCTAAACCCGCTCTGCAGAAGATTTGAGACACGTCTCCTGTAGTGCCAACAGCAATCCATCAGATACATAAAATGAGGTTGAAAAGTGTGGCCATTACGGCAGAAATTTACTAGATTTCTTACCTGCTCGAGAGTTCTCGAAGTTCCATGTTGTTTTCAGTATCATCATCCGGAGGAAAGAATGTGGCTGCCCTTCCAATTGAAACCGTGTCCTGATCAGAATGTTCTTCCGACCAGTCTTGTATTGTGCTTTGAAGATCAGTATCATCAGGCTGCATCTCCGTGAGTTCTGTGAGAACATGGGCTTCTTCCTCCTCGTCCACGGATGATATCTGGGATAACTGATTCGGAAAATTCTCAGGAACATCTGTATCTGCTTCCTCTTCAGCGTCATCTCTCCATGCACTGGTTTCACCATTGATAAGTTGCCAACCGGATTCTTCGTTTTCCATAGTCTCCTCCTCGGATTGTTCCTCTAGAGTGACATTTAGATTAATGTTTTCAACCAGATTCTCCTGGAAATTTGTTGTCCTGTTTATCGGTCCCATGGTGGCAATTTCTTCGGAACTTTGCAGAGACTGTTCATAAGGTATCTCGATAGTTCCTCGTAATTGACAGCCGTATCTGATCGCGTCTCCATGAATTGAAGAGGATGAACACCCAGTAGCATCCTCCCTTTGATGGCTATTCAGGTCCACTTCAGCATCATTTCTTCTTTGAGAAAAGTTATCAATTTCTGACCGTTGCCAGCCTTCTACACGTGCAGTCCTTTCTTCCAAACTTGTGCTCCGGTTATAACAGCGTCCAGAGTTAGTTATCTCATCCAGTGAACTTTGGTTGTCAGCCTCTCTGCCATTTTGATCTGAACCACCGTCTGCATCATTGATGCTATCTAGACAATTCAGGTCGTTTTGTTCACCTCTACTATCATCAGTTTCAGCATTTGATGAGGTCTCAGAGTGACTACTGCTTGCTTGACCAGAGACAGACCGGTCCAGTCTGGATATAAATTCCTCCCTGGCATGGACAAGCACACAGTAAGCAAGGACCTTTTTAATACCTCTAAAGCAACAGAAGTCTCATTTTCTGGGTTAAGCTGCACTTATATGATAAAACAGAAAATATACTTCAACTAAAAACTCATACAAAATGGGACTGGCATTTAACTTCAGGATGAGCAAGGCCAACAAAGACAAGCAATCAAAATTTTACCAGAATTGTTAATCCATAAAGAGCATAAAGGTTTGAAAGCATAGGTCTGCACAGGATATTTACCCACATATATATGACCTATGAAAGGGAAAAAAAAAACTTTCCACTAATACTCAAAGATTTGCACAAATTGATTATTAATTTATTACAGAAGAATTAACTACCTCAGCTCAGATACAGTGTGCCTCTCTCTTAGAAAGCCCAACTCAGTAGCTGCAGATGATGTTGGTTTCTCTTTATCATCGTTGTCCCCATTTCGCAAGAATCTCCCCCTTAGCAATGCCTGCAAAAGCAATTAAAAATCATGATTTCAAGCTATGTCAGCCACAAACCCAAGATATAAATTTGAGACATAGATCCAACTTTCGACTCCTTCTAGAACCTTCAAACAACCAATGTGCCACCTTAAACTGACCAGTAATGATAAGCAAAAAGATAACAGAAGGAAATATAAAGAAGCAACAAAGAATAGCTAAGCATATTAATCAACTCCTATGACACATACGCCAAGTTAGATTTTCTCTCTTCAAACAAATAGTATAAAATGACCAAATCGGGAATGGAAGGTTTACAGGAAGAAAAGAGTAACAATCGTAAATTCCCTCAAGTATGTTTACATCCTCCATCCGTTTATGAATTTCACTAATCATTTTAGAAAAACAATGTGACTACTTATCTTTAGTCATTGTTCGTCTGAGAAAACAGGCTTGAAATTGTATCAACTAATGCTAATTATTAGCGCAAAATAGAATTAGGACTGTTGGGGCCTATTTACAGTCTTAAAGAATATATTGGTGATTGAGTAGCCTGTAAGTGTATCTGACGGTGGTTTTGGACAATATAGCGCAGGTTAATTTTTTATTATTTGGGAAAACTTACTTAAAGATAAGATATTCAATGTTACAAAGACAAGTAACAGAAAGGCAAGAAACAGTCAAAAATTCTAATGAGCAAACCTGAATGCGGTTGCGATGAGCAAAGTTTGATACAGCATGATGCTGCATCAAACCCTCCAGCTCTCTTTGCCTTTCCCTCTCAGCCATTTTTAACATATCTACCCACACTTGCCTACCACACAACTTGCGTATGCCTCTTCTCGCATGTTCATTCTGGATGCAGTTTGCATTAACAACCATTCCATCAACTACTCTTTCAATCTGACTAGTACCTTCAATAGGTTGTTCTTCCCTTTGATCACCAAGAACAGGCCTCTGCTGGCTATTCATCTGAACCATCTCCCTTATGATCCTCACCCTTTCCTGTTCAGTTTCACCAAGCCATTCTGCTCTTGAGCTGTTGGTTGCGTGGGAAGCAGAATCAGTATGCTGACCTGTCCCAGAGCTCGTCCACTCACGAAAAATTTGTCTAACTCTTTCCCGTTCACTCATCCCCAGATCAGAAAAATGCTCGCTCTGAAAAGGGCCGAGATCCTCACTCGAGTTATGTGACCCAACATGACTCTGGGTCGGAGACCATTCACCAAGTTCATTCTCACCCAGATTAACACTATCTCTAACAATATCATGTGCACTAATATTACTGTCACAACCATTTCCCCTCAAAGCACTAGAAGGAGAAGAACCACTCCTCCTCTCACGAGCATGACCCATCACGTGATCATCCTCAAGTTCCCTCCACATCTGTAGGAGTGAGGATGCCCGGACGCTTGGCCTTCCTTCATTTTCCCTCTGTCTAGATGCCCGAACCTCAGAGTCCCGGGGGAAAGATGAATCAATCGCCAAAATATTTTGCAAACCAGCAATAGCCATTTGACCAATCTCTAACAAACCCTTGAACTGTATTAGCAAAAAGCCTAATTATCTACAAAATATACACAAAAACTGGCTTCTCCAGATAGATTTAGATCATCTCCTATGATGCTCATCAATTTCAATACCTCAGAAATTTCATCTGACCACGACACTTAAAGCCGCGTTGCACTGACATCATATGCTTATCGTCCAACAACATTCTCCACCAAAAAAAAAAGATTCCTTCTCTTTGCAGTGATTGCAACCTCCTTGAGATTAAAACTCAACTCCAAGCAAAGCACCTGGAAAGAAAAAAACCAAAATATTCACAATTAAAAGAAATCAAATCCAAATTTCAAAAAGATGATCTCTATATACAACAAATCACCGACTCTAAGCTCGATATAGAGCCGAAAAAATACAGAATTCAAAATCAGATTCCCGATCAAAAATGTAGATTAAGAACCCTAAATCTCACATTCTAATCCGTTTACGCAGTCAAAGATTTCAACGCTCGAAAACAGTGACACAAACCTCGAATCGGATCCCAAAATAATCAAAGATCCACAAAATCCGATCGAAATCAAATATACAAAATAGCCTAATAAGAGCTCCAGAAAGGAAAAAGGAGTAATCAGTGTAGGTGATGAAGCAAAAACTCCAGAGAAAACCCTAAGAATCCGCCATTAACAAAATCAAAACCTAGCTTGAAAGGGGAAACAGAGAATGAGAGAGACGGCATGAATGAAACCTACCAGTGAATCAATCAATCTCGTGGCTTCGATTTAGGAGTGAAGAAACGGTCAAGTCCGAGAGAGAATATAACCAGAGAGAAGAGAGAAGAAGAGAAGAGAGATTTTGAGAGGAGGAGGAACATGTGGACCTCTCTGCTTCTTTGGGAAGAAAATCTTACCGTAACACGAACGTCTGGGGAAAATTGACTACCGACTAATACCTGATCGACACGTAGCATACTTCCCTGCTTCCCAAAGTTGGTTTTTTCTTTTTGGATTCAACTAGTATATTATTTTTTATAAAATAATAAATAATGAATAAAGGAAAAAATCAAAATTTTTAACTATGAAACTAATTCTGTATAGCTAAAAATCTATTAGTTTCAAGGAATATCTAATTTGAAACTCTCTATTTTAAGTAGATAGATTAAAAAAACATAATTTTATACTATCCTTTTCTTTTTTTTGTGAATGTTGTGTGACTATCAAGATCGGATACATATCAAGGTTTAGATATTTAGATCCAAATCTAGATTAGAAGATCTCATATGTGAATGTGACTATTAATCGATGAGCTCTCTAGATTATCATTTATCGGATTTTGGTTATCAATCCAAATATTATGGTATTTGCATATATTTTTATTATTAAACAAAATTTTAAAATATGAAAAAGAAAATCGTGAAACTAGATATTCTATATAACTTAATTTTGGAGTGCATCATATGGATTTCGAATCAATCCCGAATGTCGAAAATTTTCCCTAACCATGGATTGGTGGCAATAAAACTAATGTACTCACACACATTTTTTTTCAATTATTATTTTGTTTACATCTCAAATTAAGTGTCATGTTTACACAAATCACTTTAAATATTCGGTTATGTCCTCATAAAATAAAATTGATTTTGTACTTGTATTATATATTACACTATTGTTGATTTCACTTAGGGGCAACAGATAAATATCCTTATCAAAAATTCAAAAGTACATTAAGATAACAAGAGTAAAAATTTAACAAAAGAAAACATAGTTATTACTCTAAAACGACATTTAATTTGAAATGAAGAGAACATAAACTAATTAATATGCCTTAGAATTTCTAAAAACATGGCATGTGTTTAATTTTATCTTCTTTATCATCAATTTAATTAGATGACAAAAATTGAGAATGCATGATTAATGGACTAACATTGTCTTTGAGGAATATTGGTTAGTACAACTTCGGAAAAGGAAAAACTAATACACGATTCCATGAGTAGCATTTTGTAAAGGAACATAGTTTATATAGTAATTTTTACATTTTATATATGAATAATTCTTATTCCAACTAATTGATGTCATGTAGAGTCCTACACGGCGCCGCAGTTAAATTGAATGGTGGAGAGGCCTAAGAACCTAAAATCATTATACTGTTTTTCAATTAGTTTGTTTATCTCATTAAGCTTTTCTAAGTATTGGAGATGGCTAATATTTGCCTCATAAGTATACATTTTACTAAACTTTCCTTTGTCGGTAAGTATGAAAAAACTCTATTAGTATAAATTTACAAGTGTTGTAATCAAATGTTTTGAGTTTAAAGAAAAAAAAAAGCAACATATAAGCTAAGTTGTTGATGAGGAAAAAAAAAAGTTGTTGATGAGGAAGTTTGGGGATTTTGTTGGTATAGATTTTTTTTTTGTATTAACTAATAATAAATGAATATCATGATTGTAGTAAAAAGTAGATCTAGTATAACCCTAAATAATATAATCATTATAAACGGTTTCGTGTTTGTGCCCTTTTAGTGGTGGTATTGACTAGATTTTGATGATTAAAATTTACCAATTTAACCGATTCAATGTTTGTTTAATCCATTTGGGTTGTTTTTGTTTAATATTCAAGTTATTAAAGAAGATCATGCTACTTAATGTAAAACCGAGAAAAATTAAAAAAAAAAAAAAAGAGAAATATTGGAACCGAGTTATACCATATTCTTTGTAACACCTACAAAAAGTATGAGAAAGGAGATATATATGCAGCATATTATTTGTAACACCTACAATGTCATTTATGTGGATCCCATGTATCTCAGTTTATTTTGGGTATGTGGGTTCAGTGTTTCATTTTCATTCTCTATTTTTGAGAATTTGAAAGAAAGTTTGACTTGTAAACACCATGAGACATTTTCAGTGTAGAATAAATTGTTTCAACTTAAAAACGTTTAAATAAATAATTTTTATTTAATGGCTACCAAAAATTTAAATGTATTTTAGTGTTATAAGTTCTATTATAATAGACTACTAAAAAGTTAAATGTGTATAAGTGATATAGGTAATGACATAATGTATTCAATTTTTAAAAGCTTCTCCTTATGGACCACAATTTATTAAGAAATGAGTAGTGTGTTACAATGTTCGTGACTGGTCTTTGATCTTTCACAATCACATTCCAACCATCGAAATTTTCACAATATTAATATTATTCTGTTGTTATTCTGTCAAAAATCCATCATAAATTTTGCTAAATTTCTCTCAAGCTATATGACTATATATTATGGAATTTTTTTTTTAATGGAAAAAAAGTTGGTTGAGAAAAGAAGAGAAAAATTCACGAGAAGAAATCTCAAAGTTGTAACGTCGATCAAACAAACGAATGCATGCATGTATAATGTATTCAATAAAAAGACAGAGATTTACACCAAAGCTAAATGTTTATGAGTATAGTCTAAAATAAATGTTTTGTTTTTTCATAAATCCAAGCTACTCATACTTACAAAATCTTGTTACTTTCTAATGCATATGAAACCACTTACATGCACCTAAAAGTTCAACAAAACCCAATAACTTTTCTTTAAGAAAAAACGAAATAAGAAGAAGTGCATGCATCTCGCTATGAAAAATCGAAAGTTTTATACATTAATTTAAATGAGTATATATAACTTATCTTCTTTAATTTCTTATATTTCTCCATCAAGAAAAGAAGAAGAACAAAGTGAAAAGATGTGATATGGCGTGACCATATAGAATGAATGATTCAATACAATGATTAATTACAACAGAAAAGGGAAGACCACTAACGATACATAAATCTATAATACCATATGATTTTGAAAACGAAACATTAAAAGAAAAGAAAAGCTAAAGCTTGGTTCCAATTTCCCTGAAAATTTAAGAAAATATGTTAATTAGTTTGAATGACTTTTTGATCTGCCGCCGGAATTTGTTAGTGGCCTCAATCATAGTCTAATAGTCTAAATAAGACTATTTTCATGAACCACATTGGTTCAATAGAGATTCAAATCATATTATTCTTTAGTTAAAGTTTCAATGTTGCTTAATAGCCCGACCATTCGCTAATATGGCCAATGTTAATAGAACCTTAGATATCATTAGGCAGATTGGCTAAATCATGGGCCCATGCCTTAGAATATTTTAGAGCTTCTTTTCTCATTCAAAATATAAAAGGGATAAATAAGATATCCAAAGTGTTTCTCTGGATTCCAAATACCTTTTCCTAAAGCATTTTATTGATTTTATTAGTTGGTAGCATTTTTTAGAGTATTGATGTTAATTAATTTTGTTTGTGTTATAAAATTTTATTAAGAAAAACTAAATCTTGACTGAATTCATAACAATTTATTTCAGAAATTAATAATTTCTCCAATTTATATGGAAAAAGTAAAATAAAATGAGATTAGTATCTAAATTATGATGCTAAAGTATTTGAGTTTTCAAGTATTAAAAAAATTTAATTATCTCAATTTCTGAATTTTTTTCTCCACGATTGTGATGCAAATACGCGCGGTGTAGTAGTAATAAAAGTAAAATAAAAATGAGATTAGTATCTAAATTATGATGCTAAAGTACTTGAGTTTTCTTTGCCCAAAAAAAAAAAGTACTTGAGTTTTCAAGTATAAAAAATAATAATTAGTTATCTCAGTTTCTGAATTTTTTTCTCCACGATTTTGATGCAAATACGCGCGGTGTAGTAGAAATACAGTGAACAAAGAGCTGAACTTTACCCATATTCAAGAAATTTTAATTTATCTAAATTTTATGAAGTTGTGACAACTATATTTCATAAAAATTTTACTTGGGTCGTTCACATTTTGTAGGTATGTTTTGCAAAGTCATTTTTCTCACCTTATCGCCGTCCATATTCATAATTTTTTGTTTTAATGTTGGATAGATTGATAATCATGAAGACTTTAAATTTTCTAAAAAGCCTTTTTAAAAGTCATATTTAAGATGAGCGTGTTAATCATCGTCGCACCACTCAACCACATATTGGAGGGGCCTAATGGAGGGTACGGTGAATGAGTTACGTATATGTATTTATTCATTAACTTCAAATATACATGCATTTAATGTTCAAAGTTAAAACTAATAATCAGTTCCAACTAATTTGGAGGAAGTATATATAATTCGCTTATTTAAAACAAGTAATTACGTGAGATGAAGTTTTGTTTGAGACAAATTAAATTAATGGTAATGAGGTGACTTAAAATTATTTGCTGTCGTCGTGGAACAATTTTATGTCATTTTATTTTCTTATAGCCTATTATACTTTTAAAAAAAATACTCTGTATGTTGTAATATATTAGATGTTTTAGACTTTTCTTTTTGTTTCATTTTATTAGATTTTCTCAAATATCTATGCATCATTTATGTTTATTATTTAGTGTATTATGACCATTTGTATTATCTTTTTTTTTTCTATTGATTAAAACAAATGTCATATATTTATGTAAAAGTAACAATACATTTATAGTTTCTTAAACTTTGTGTGTTTTAAGTAGAAAATCTTATAATGTGAAACAAAGGGAGTATTTTTTTATGTGGACGGCTAATTTAATAAGTATCGAAGCAACGTTCAATAGTTATTTCTCAAAAGGTTAATCTAAAGCAAGCAATATAACCAAATCATCATATAACCCCAATACACAATAAAAAAATCTTATTAAATCAGCTAACCTACAAACTCAGTGATCTTAAATTTAATTCATCATGCCAATTCATACTAAGTTTTTTTAAAATGAACTCTGTGAGTTCTGGTATTTGAAGTCAGTATTTAGATATTACAAAGTAAAGAACAACCTTTTGTACCAAAAGAAGATGTGATTAGACAACAGTTATCACAATAAGAATTCTCCTAAGAAGTATCATTCCCCTAGGCCTAACATAGGTTTTAAAAGGTCTCAGTAAAAAAAATGTATATGTAAACTATAGTTAAAATAGATGTAAATACGAGTGATATAAAAAAATTGATAGGGTTAAAAAGATTGATGGGCACAATACAATCACTAAAGAAAACACAAAACAAATGAACAAGAAAGCAAATGTTTACCTCATCAAAACAAAGAAGGAAGAAAGATTGTGCATGTGTTAGGTTAAAGGCTTTAAGGAGACATTGAGCTGTCTTTGTTTGGTGTGGTCTTTTTGAGTCTTATCACATCAAAGAGCAAACATAAGCGTCAAGTGAATACGAACATCAACTAGATGTTTGTTCGTATAACTTTGATTTGTCTTTTATTGGAACATGTACTTTTCTTTTTCTCCATGTGTTTGAACTCTCTTATCTTACTTTTTTTTTGTAGGGCAAAATCATGAATCTTATCAATATCTTTCGTCGATTTGATATCATTTGGTTACTATACAGTGATCTCTACTCCAGTTATATATTATATTCCAATCCAAATATCCAATCATATCAATTTGAAGTAGGGGGAATGTACAACCTAGTTCTTCATGTGTTTCTATTTTTTTTGTTTTAAAAACTAATAACCTTAATAAAACCAAATCTATTATAGATTGGATTGGTACAAGTTCGACTTTTCATTTTTGGGCTTTTTAATTAGTATATATAGCCAAAATTTAGGAGTTTATTTGCAAAGTGATTAAATATTTTCTTATGTAAAATAATCATAGAGAACATTACAGTTTTTTGCACTTGTTTTATTTATTTATTTATTATTATAGTTTTTTTTAGAGTAACATTATAGTTTTTTTTGGCAATGTATAAACAAATCACACTATATTTAATCTGATGACACCTTGTTTTTACATAGTAATTGTTGCTCTTTTATATATAAACATTATTTGACGAGTGCTATTTTACATTATGACACACTATTTTACACGATGATACATTATATACAAAAAGTTTTATTAATAGGATTTAATCAATAAAATAATAACTTTATTAATTAAATTATATTGCTATCATCGTGTAAAATAGTGTTGTCACACTATATACAAAAAGTTCCGAAACAGTGGAAACCCTTATTTTCTATTTGTTTACAATTTTGCTAGTCAAACTATATTGCAAATAAGTTCCAGATTTTGGCTATCTAGTAAATTAACCCTTATAAGACCCTCCAAAAAATGGAATAAAACCATAGTATATACACAATCAGATATAATGTGATAATATATACAGCAACTAGTTTCTCTTTTCTTTTGTTGAAATGTAAAATGTATTAATCAACAAAAACAATGGTTATTTACAAACCAATAGATCTCGAAACTGAAAAACTAGAGCTTAAAAGAATCGAAAACGTTAGCAACTACTTTCTTTTTTCTCTTTCCATCTAGACTATTGATTGAGTGGAAACATGGGGCACATTGTTCTCATGACTATCCAGTGACTATTTACCAGAGTATCTAAAATCAAATACATGTTTGGATGAGAGTAAAAAACCACGAAAATGTGATGAGAACTAAGTAAATAAGAAGCAGAGAAGCAGAAGATGACATTAGAACCAGATAACATAACATAGAAGTTGTTCCACCATCAAGTCACATATTCATCCATGACCACAAAGGTTCAAACCATGTTTACAAGAAACATAAACCGATATTCATAGAATTGTTGCATAATATTCTTACTTACTGTAAACACGCAATCGATAATTCACTTAACGAGCACGTTTTGAGCTTGATTCTCCTGCTGCTGCTGGTAGTTAAGAGGCCTCCTGAATAGCATTATGTGCGGCTCAGGCCTATGAATCGCGTAATGTACCCATCCACGGCTTTGCTGCACTCCTATCGCTCGCCATTCATTCTACAAATCCCAACCATTTTACCATCACAAATCAATACAATACTCGAATACAACATCGAAGAGATTGCACATAAGAATCTCTACAATATCATCATCACTAACAACTATAAAACTCACAAACAAGCTTATAATCTCCATTTCATAATCTTCTATCAACAACATCTCCCAAAAGAATCCAAAATCTAAGAAGAGAGAACAGTTTTTTTTTAATTGTAACTCAGATTCAGAGCAAATATTCAAATCCTGAGCCAGAAATTATCTCGTCTCTTTCGATTATCGAAACTTAGATTCGTAAGAGCAAGAAAGTTTCACAGTCATCGATGATCAAATCTAAGGATTAGTATCAGAAATCAGAGAACAATGCGACAAAAACTTACTTCGGAGAGAAGACGATTCTTAGGTAGAAGCTTAGCGACTTCAGGAGGAAGAACAACGTGCCTGTATCGATCGATTACGATTAGAGAATTGAGAGTAAAATTGAAGGAAGAAGAAGAAGCGAAACTGTGAAGCTTACCTGTATTCGAAAGTGTCATCGAAGTATTTCTCAGAGTATTGGATCTGACCCATTTTTCTCTGTAATGTGAAACCCTAATCAGGAATTGGAGAAGGGAAAGAGGAAAATGAAGAATCTGTAATCTGATCGTTTGAAATTTGGGGAAGATAGTGAAAGGGAATAAAGTGGTTGGGGTAGAGATGTAATTATGAGGAAAATGGAGGGGTGTTTAATTAACTTTTTAGTGTTTTTGAAATTGTTTAGAAGAAGACGGGATGGTTATTAACCGGTAAAGTTGAACCAATTTTGATTGGAAATTGGGTGGTTTGGTTTGGTTTCATTCAAAAATTTGTTTGGTTGCTAATTGCTATTACAAAAGACCATGTTCTTTTTATGATTAAACTACGAATTCCTCGTTGATTTTCTAGAAATTTCATTTGATTCCAAAAATCAGTGCATAACACTATAAGATACATTATATTATATATATATATGGTTAAATTGTAAAAATGGCTTTCAATTTCTGGTTCTAATACAGTAAGAAATATAATACAAATGAACAAGAAGAACATATTTTAGGGCTAAAAAAAATTCTGTTGTGGCCCAATATCTCCCTTGTGGCCCATATCCAAGTCTGATTTTCCTATAATTTTGCAAAGTCTTTCTTTTTTTTTTTTTTTTTTTTTTTTCTTTTTTTTTTTTCATTATTATTAAGTCATTACAAAAGCCATGACAAAAAGTCACACAATGTTTTTATGCAAGATTCGAAGCCGATGGGCAATATTACATAAATATGGATAGAAGAAGAATAAACCTTAGAATAAACAGCAAACTTTTATTCGGTTTTGGTTCTTTCGATTCTAAAATTTAGTATCTATTAGGGTATTTTGAAATTTCGATTCGGTTTCGGTTCTTTCGGTTTTAAAATTTAGGCCATAAATGGTTGTGAGTTTTTAAATAGTTTTTAGATTATAGATTTTGGTTTTTGGTTTTTAGATTTTGGAAAAATAAAAGAAATAAAAAAATAGAAAAATGAAAAAGAATCTTACGTTGAGAATTTGTTTAGAAAATTGAAAAAGAATGTTACCTTGAGAATTTGTTTAGAAAAAGTGAAAAACTCAAATAAGATGGATTTTGGATTGTCAATGAAAATTATCAAAATCTTGCAAAAACTAGATTCTCTATTTTTTAGGAAAACCATTTTCACAAAATCTTGAATGGGTGAAAAATGAGTTTTTCAAAAACAAAAACCAAAAACCATTACAAAAACTAGTAAACATTCAAGGCCGTAGTATCCATTCGGTTATTTTGCTTTGTATATTTTCGGATATTTCGGTTATTTTTGAGTATTTTCGGATATTTTTCGGTTATTTTCGAGTAATTTTACTATTTTTATATATATTTCAAGTATTTTTGATTATTTGGTCTATAAATAACTAATATTTTTGAAAATATAATTGTATTTCGGGTATTTTCGGTTATCCGAAATAGTTCGGTTCGTTACCGATTCGGTTACGGTTTTTTCGGTTATAAAATTTAGTATTCATTTGGTTATTTTCAAATTTTCGGTTCAGTTCGGTTCGATTCTTTTTATTTTGGTTTCGGTTTGGTACATCCGGGTCGGTTTATTTGCCCATGTCTAATTTCTGTGATAACTTTTGTTTTACTTATGAAACTGAGTAATGAAACAGAAGCTGTTAAAATAGAAGCCACACGTTATTTCAATACATCCACTACACACACACAAAAACAATGGCAGGAATAAACCTAAATTAAACATCCAAAATCATCATTCCCAAAAGCAGAAATTAATTCGATATTACTGTTATTGAATTTAAAACAAATAAAAGACCCGGTTTACTTTTCAAACCAAATTTAGAAAGTGGTATGTGGTTGAGCTCATTCGAAACTTGGTGATTCGTCGTCTCTACCAACTTGACTGTCGGATACTTAATAACTCTGTGCACATTTCACCGGAACATCAAACATGGCAAAGCTTTAATGAGTCATGATGGGTCCTCGACGACTATAAAGAAACACGCTTCTTCGAAATTTCTCTTCTCTTTACGCGTTTTTTTGCTTCACTACATAAACCAAAGGAGCTTGCTTTTCCAATACCATTCTAAAAATACTTTCTTCAACTTCAAGCATTTGTGATCTCTTATGGCTTCTTCTTTGTCTTGCATCAAGAGATACCATGTCTTTTCGAGCTTCCATGGTCCAGATGTCCGTAGAGGGTTTCTCAGTCATTTACACAATCTCTTTGCAAGCAAAGGTATCACGACTTTCAATGATGAGAAGATCGATAGAGGCCAGCGGATCGGACCTGAGCTCGTACAAGCTATTAGAGAAGCTATTAGAGAATCTAGAGTCTCGATTGTGTTGCTCTCGAAGAAGTACGCTTCTTCAAGCTGGTGTTTAGATGAACTGCTTGAAATCATGAAGTGCAAAGAAGATGATGGGCAGATTTTGATGACCATTTTTTACGACGTTGATCCTTCTGATGTTAAAAAACAGAGGGGAGAGTTCGGGAAAGCTTTCGAGAAGACTTGTCAAGGGAAAACTGAGGAATTGAAGCAGAGATGGAGCAAAGCTTTGGCACATGTCGCAACCATTGCTGGGGAACACTCTCTTAATTGGTATTTTTAGTGCTTTTTATCTTTCTCAAGCAATTTTTTTGTCCACCAAATTGAATTTGTTTTGCTTTTGCTAGGCCTAATGAAGCAGGGATGATCCAAAAGATTGCTACAGATGTTTTAAACAAACTTAATCTTACACCGTCCAAGGATTTTGACGGGATGGTGGGACATGAAGCTCACTTGGCAAAATTGAACTCTTTGTTATGCTTGGAAAGTGATGAAGTCAAGATGATTGGGATTTGGGGTCCTGCAGGGATTGGTAAGTCCACCATTGTTAGAGCTTTAAACAACCAACTCTCTAGCAGTTTTCAACTTAAATGTTTTATGGGGAACCTCAAGGGAAGTCTTAAGAGCAGAATGGGTGTTGATGAGCATGATTCCAAGTTGTGGTTGCAAAACCAACTTCTGTCTAAGATTTTGAACCAAGAGAATATGAAGATACATCATTTAGGTGCAATCAAAGAAAGGCTACACGATCAAAGAGTGCTTATCATTCTTGATGATGTAGATGATCTAAAGAAATTAGAGGTTTTGGCTGAACAACTTTCTTGGTTTGGTTTTGGAAGCCGGATCATCGTTACCACAGAAGATAAGAAGATTTTGGAGGCACATGGGATCAAGGATATCTACCATGTGGATTTTCCATCCGAGGAAGAAGCTCTTGAGATCTTATGTCTCTCTGCTTTCAAACAAAGCTCTGTACCAGATGGCTTTGAAGAGGTTGCCAATAAAGTAGCAGAGCTTTGCGGCAATCTTCCATTAGGCCTTTGTATCGTGGGTTCATCTTTGCGTGGGCAGAGCAAGCAAGAGTGGGAACTTCAATTATCTAGCATCGAAGCTAGTCTTGATCGAGGAATTGAAGACATTTTAAAAGTGGGTTATGACAGATTAACGAAGAAAAATCAATCTCTATTCCTTCACATTGCATGCTTCTTCAACTATGAAAAGGTTGATTATGTGACAACCATGCTAGCTGACAGTAACTTGGATGTCAGAAATGGTTTAAAGACCCTAGCCGATAAATCTCTCGTGCATAAATCTACTCATGGCCATATAGTGATGCACCATCTACTACAACAATTGGGTAGACAGATAGTTCATGAACAGTCTGACGAGCCCGGGAAACGTCAATTTTTAACTGAGGCCGATGAGATTTGTGATGTACTGTCAACCGAAACAGTAAGTTGAAGTTCTTACATGTATATTGCCTATTTTTAGTGATAACAATTTTATCAGTCTTCTTTGGCAATGTTATTTTGTAGGGTACTGGATCAGTCATAGGGATATCATTTGATACATCCAATATCGGAGAGGTTTCTGTAGGTAAAGGGGCTTTTGAAGGAATGCGTAATCTCCGATTCCTAACAATCTATAGGAGTTTGCAAATACCAGAAGATTTGGATTATTTACCTCTTCTTAGGTTACTACATTGGAAACATTACCCAAGAAAAAGTCTGCCTTTAAGATTTCAGCCGGAACGCCTCGTGAAACTCCGTATGCGACACAGCAATCTCGAGAAGCTCTGGGGAGGAATCCAGGTTTGGTATTTGATATTGTTTCTAGTGCTTCTAATGAAAATAAGAAATGTTTCTCATCTGTTGTGTTTAACATGCAGTCCCTTCCTAATCTCAAGATCATAGATCTGAAGCTATCCCATGAATTGAAAGAAATCCCAAATCTTTCAAAATCTACTAATCTCGAGAAATTGAAACTTGAGTACTGCACAAGTTTGGTGGAGCTTCCCTCTTCTATTAAGAATCTACAAAAACTAAAGATTCTAAATGTTGATTATTGCTCTATGCTAAAAGTTATTCCCACCAACATCAACTTAGCATCTCTTGAGAGACTCGGCATGGGTGGTTGCTCACGGTTGACAACTTTTCCAGATATCTCCAGTAACATCGAGTTTCTCAATCTCGGAGATACAGATATAGAAGATGTCCCTCCATCAGTTGCTGGATGTTTGTCTCGTCTTGATCACCTCAACATTTGCAGCACAAGCCTCAAGAGATTGACACATGTACCACTCTTTATAACTAAACTAGTTCTTAATGGCAGTGATATAGAGACGATTCCAGATTGCGTCATAGGTCTCACTCGTCTAGAATGGCTTTCTGTCGAAAGATGCAAAAAACTCGAGTCAATTCCGGGTCTTCCCCGCTCCCTCCGTCTCCTAGAAGCAGACGATTGTGTATCACTCGAGAGAGTATGCTTCTCTTTCCATAACCCAACCAAGAGACTCAGTTTCAGAAACTGTTTTAAACTGGATGAAGAATCAAGAAGAGGAATCATACAAAAATCAATTTACGATTATGTATGCTTACCAGGTAAAAAAATCCCTGCAGAGTTCACTCACAAAGCTACAGGGAGATCCATAACCATCCCTCTGGCTCCGGGTACTGATCTCTCTGCTTCCTCAAGGTTTAAGGCTGGCCTTGTCATTTTCCCAGTTAATGACTACGGATATGAAGGTATAAGCTGTAGTATAAGAAGCAAAGGAGGTGTTAAGGTTCAGAGCTGCAAGCTTCCATATCATGATTTGAGTTTTCGGTTTAAGCATCTGTTTATAGTTCATGGTGACTTGTTTCCCCAACGAAACAATTGCTATGAACTTGATGTGACTATGAGCGAGATTACATTTGAGTTCAACCACAAGTACATCGGTGACAAGATTATAGAGTGTGGTGTACAGATCATGACAGAGGAAGCTGAGGATAGCAGCAGCAGGAAATTGGACAACTAAGCGTGGTGTTTGAGAATTGATACTGGTTAGAATGTAGATTGCCTTAGCCATAGAACCTAAGCGTTAGAAGCTTATGTGGATCAAGCTATCAACGTAGGATTCCTGCAGGTTCTTGTTTACATGAACTTGACGATTAACATTATATTCTTTCTGTTTCAAGTAGGAGATAGGGAATTTCGACAAGACACTGATTCTCCAGAGATCAAGACTAAGTCCACACAAGGAGGCCATACGGTTCAATCAGTTCCAGGTTCTTGGAGCAGTGCCTTCTGTTGTGAGCATAAAAGGCAGAAGGTTGATAGCATTAGAGAGAACAGAAGCATTGCAGCTCATACCTTCCATCTCTTGTGAGGATTTAGATGAATGAAAGTTTTCTTTGCACAAAAAAAAAAGGCCTCAAATTTGTAACAAAATCTTAATTATGTAATAAAACGTTCACAGAAGTTAATACTTAATAGTGTATGAATTCACGATCGTACAAAAATATGTTGTAGCACACTGGTTAAACTCTAAAAATGGCTAAAATTCTGGTTTTAAAGCCCCACAGTAAAAAAAATTGGCCGATATGGCTATATGGCATCGTTGCCAATTGATGGCGATCATGCATTGCGGCTCCAACACTAGAGAAAGCGGGTCATGTGTCAGTTCATAATGGATTGTAGCAGTGAGCAAGACGAGACCAGTTTCTCTGATTTGATTACAAGTTTATCGTTTTAGGCTTTGAGTTTTTCTTTACTGTGGTATTTTCAAATCAGTGAGCCAACAAAAGAAGAGTCAAGTGTGTAAGAACATCAACTAATGTTTCTTCATTGAAGTTTTATTTGGGACCTTCGATCTATTGCCCTAACTTTCACAATGTAGCTCAAACAACAACCCCCTAAGTTTCAATTCATAACTTCTAGATGACACAAAATTCTCTTCACACAAAATTAAGTTTCACATTGCCTAACCACAGAGTATCAACATTGCTCTTTGAACAAAATCAGCCATTTGATTATTCAGTTAGCCTAAATAGTTATCAAACATAACCTAGCACATCCAATTTGAGTTCCATTTGATTGATTTACTCACAGCTTAAGATGCTCAACAACTAAACAAAAGCATCTGAGAGGAGCAATAAAAAGACTTGCGAAATGATGAAACAAGCAAATAAGCATGAGAAATAACAGCTTAAACATGAAGAAGTTCAAACGTGGATCCAAACAAAGTCTAGCAAAGAACCAGACTTAACATAACATAAAAGTTGTTCTACCAAACTCACATGATTCTCCACTGAAGAGAATTCATAAACACAATAAAAATAAAAATAAACTAGAGGAATATATCATCAGAGTAGTGTTTTAAAAACTCGTTTACGAGAGACATAAACTGAGATTAGGGAGAATTTTGCATAATTCTACTTAGCAATCTGAGCTTGGTGCTCCTGCTGGTAGTTAAGAGGCCTCCTAAAGAGCATGATATGTGGCTCAGGACGATGAATCGCGTAATGAACCCATCCACGGCTTTGTTGCACTCCTATAGCTCTCCATTCACTCTACAAAACCAGATTGTAAAACAACAATTCAACTGTTAGCTTCAAAATCAGGAAATTGAGAAGTGACTGATAACACAAAAGAATCTCTAAACTATCTTCATCACTGCTGACAATTACAAAAGTTTTAAAACAAGTTTATAACTTCAATTAAGCAATCTTGTAAGAAAAAACATAACCTACAAAATTACAAATCATGAAAAATTTGATCATTGAGAAAAGTTGTAATTGCATGATGATTCTCCAAACTTCAATCTCCTAAACTAACATTCATATACATGTAATGATTCAAGGATTATATCAAAATCACAATTCAATAGCACAGCGAATAAGTACACGAATGAATTAGAGGAAAAACCCTAATTTAACTTACTTCGGAGAGAATGCGATTCTTCGGTAAAAGCTTAGCAACTTCCGGAGGAAGTACGACGTGCCTAAGAGAAAAAAATAAAAATAAACAACGCGATTAGGGATTCATAAACAAAAACTCAATTGAGAGAGATAAAATCAAACTGAGAATTACCTGTATTCAAAAGTATCATCGAAATATTTGTCGGAGTACTGGATCTGACCCATCTTCTTATATCACCCAGAAAACGTCTGTCAAACTTACAAAAAAAATGGAGCAATTCGTTAATAACCTAAACCCTAATCAACGAAGAGAAACAAAAGAAATCAGAAATCAAAACCCTAATCGGAGAATCGGGAAGAGAAGCAAAACCTTGAGAAGAAGAAGAAGTGCGATCGGAAACGAGAAATGGATTTTGGGGGAGGAGAAGAGGGAAAGCTAAAGGGAATTAAAAAAGGAATTGTGGGGTAGAGATGTAATTATGTGGATGTATAGGGGCATTTTCTCAACGGTTGTTTTGATTTTTATGAGTTTAAAATTTCTTAGAGGCGCTCCTTCCCGCTTAGTGGTGCCCTAAATTTTGATTATGGTTCGACGATAACCAAACTGGTGCAATTTCCCGGTTTAGCAGATCAATTCTACTTATCGAGAAAATTAAATGATTTTTTAACTGGACCAGTGGGCCCTACATATAGAGCCCAATTCAATGGTTATTATACTCAAAATATTATTTTCAGTTTTAGTTATAACTTGGAAATAGATTTGAGAAAATTAAATTTCATTTCTGGGCACTATAATACAAAAAATTAGCTTCACATAATAAATTAACCACCAAAAGAATGCCCCATGTTTAGACTCATTTACTTCCATCTCTCTACTCTTCTCTACCAAAACCAAATTCTCTACCCTTTTGTGTATTTTCCTCTCTCTTTCCATTATAAAGAGAGACACATTAGGGGAAAAACCTGTACACGAACGTGGCTACTACCCGAAATTAGATTAAAAAAGAGCATCCAATCGTTTCATCGACTAACCAAAAAATAAAGACAACCTTGAGCTTACTCCTCCTTACTGCCCTCGGTTTTACTTGGGGCACTCGGTGCAGGCACGCTCTTTCTCAACATAGATGTTCCATGAAAGATCATCACTGAGTAGTCTTTTCTGTATTCTTTCACCTAATAACACCAACAAACACTATGTATCAGAGATGTGATTCATTGGGAGTGTATATAAGTTTCTTGACTAGCTTTTCTAGATGTATACCTCCTCGTCAGTCATCTTGGTGAAACCAAATTTGTCAGTCCATATGGATTTGGCTTCATCTGCTGCTGGTAGCACGATATGTTTTACGTTTAGGAACCCAAGTAGCCTCTCGATGCAAGCAAACAGGCATTGGAAGTAACCCTACAGCAAAAAGAAAAAGAAATCAGATTTATATTGCGTGGGCTGGCTGGTAAAATATGGCACAAGAATTCCTTCTGCAATTTCTATGCTACACATTGTTCCACTCTTAAGCTATTCGAAACAAAAAACAGAGACAAAAACATGTGTGCGTAGATGTATGTACGGGCTTGACAGTAAGAGCTAGTAGTTTATTGACCATTCTATAGGAGTAAGCACCTCTTGTAAAGAAAAAGAAAAATGTAAGGTTCCAAATATAAACTAATTACCTGCCCTTGACAATCTTTGCTGGTAGCAACCAGAGGGAGTTCTGCAAGTTCTGACCCGAAAACCCTAAAGATTCCCACTGAAACGATCACTTCACTGCACAGGCAAAAGAAAAAAAAGACAACATAAAAAGGATGAAACAAGCGTCACAAAGAATAAATTAGAGTGAAAAGAAGAAGACTCATACTCCACAGCCAACATGGTGCAGTACATGCCACTAAAATCTTGGCCCTTTGCTTGCCTTCTGTTCCACACACAAAGATGTTCATCAGCTAATAGGTTTCATGAGCATAAAGAATAATCCACTCGACTTACTGAAGATACTACAAAATTGCTTACCCGTACACCATGGCAGGTATCAAATCTCCCCTGGTCCCAGTTTCACTGATAGGATCAAACCGCTCCTATAGCATACCATGGTTACAAGGGACAAACAAAGTTAGGCCTTCATAAAGAATAGAAGCGTTTGAAATATGGTCTTGACTTACATGAAGAATGGAAACTGCCTTTGCAAGCAATATTTTTGTTTCATCCGAAGAGGTCAACTTCCCACCAAGGACCCTCCATCTTATGTCGGGAGTGGTATTGTCATCTGGACAGCTTTCTTCATTAGGTATTTCCTTCTTCCTTATAAAATTCAGAATGTTGTTACTAAGCTTCTCTTCTCCGCAAACTATCAGATTGCCCAATGTAGTGTTGATCTTTTCACAGTCGACGGAACAGAACCATTTTTCTTCAGGTAGCTCCTGTTAAGACATAAACAAGAATGAGATAGATAGATACTGAGTTTTCACCCGAGAGAATGAAAGAGCAAAATAGGTAGATCACCTTGAGATCAGCAATGTTATGTTCTTTCAAACAGCCAACATGGAATTCCTTTTCACACTGAGGAGAAAACAACAAAACCAAACATGGTGAAAACCAGAAGCAGATTTAAGAGGCACGGATCCCTATACAGCAATGACCAACAAAGTACCTGATCACAGATAATCACAGTGCGAGAATTAAAGCCCAACCTGCAAAAACTATGACCTCTGCAACAGCAAAGAAAATTAAGCAAAGGTCAGGCTCATAAGGAAATGGTTAGCCAATGTATACACATCTTCTCAACCAAACAATTTTCAAGTTCCTTTAGTTAGAAACAAAAAACATTAAAGTCATATGGATTAGAAACATGAAAAAAGAAATAGAACAAAATTTTAGCCAAATAAGAACTCATTAAACTACAACGACCAATTTTTATAAGGTTGTTACAGAAAATTAGGTAATGCATCAATGAGACACTATAAAGGAAACCACCAAGATACTTGAAATAATAGAAAAGCTTGATATTCACCTGCATAACACGCATACACTTGGGAGCTCGGTCCCAAAGGAGCTGACAACTCGAATACATCTATTGGTTATCTCAGCAATTGCATCAACTCCCTGAACTCTCCCAGCTGCAATGGCGTTGAGATTGCTATCCACGAACTTCTCTCTCTCAACCATATTCACACAATATTTGCAGGACCACCTCTCACTCGGAAGGCTTGATAGAGAAGCACATACTAGATAAAACCAAAACAGACAGATAAGCTCTATCAAAGGTGCGCTCCAAAAACTTTTTCAAAGTAGCAATACAAGAATTCTAACAAACAAACATGGAAAATTGCAAATACCTAACCTTTATGATATGATCTTGGACAGGTATCACAACACAAGAGCTCACCCCCATCCCTACAGATACTGCAAAGGTCATCATTTTCATGGATGGAAAACCTCTGGTCCATTGATAGTGCTACTGATAGCTCATGAAGAGAAACCCCATTGGTTGTATAAATGTGCTGAAACCTGATCATCAACAGAAGATGAATGAGTTGTTTCAAAAGTTTCTCTGTGAATCGTACGATCAACGATCTTAAGGATCCACGACTTTTACACTAATTATCCAAGTTTTATGTTTACTTTTTGTAACCATGGGTAAAAATGTTTATGTTTACGCTTTGACAATACATGGCCGAGCGAAGAAATAATGGTTCTGGTTATCAGGTTTCCCAGGAGAATGTGAGTAGCTTCATTATAATCCTCAATCTCTTGTATTTCAGCAAATTATTTTATTACGTTACTACAGTTTAATTATATCAGAACCGGTAAAAAAAAAAAAAAAAAAAAAAGTAGTAGAACAGGTACAGACCCATTACTACTAGAGCATATATATATGGAAACAGTTGCAAGGAACTTACGGCTTCCGACGACTTGCACAGCCAGCATGGGCCTCAAACGAAGAAGGACTGACCTGGTCCCATAAACATTATAAAGGCTGATTCAGACCCCCTATATACTTTAATGCCAGTAAAACTAATTGACATTAAAGAGAGCTTACCACTTTGTTGCAACAAGAACAATGTATCCCAAATCCCTTCTTATAGCCGACAAGCATTTTCTGCACAAGGAACAAAATGGTTGGAGAAGAAAAAGTTTCAAAAAAGGGCTGGAGAAAAGCCAATTTTCATGCAGATCTAACCTCTCCAGCAACGAAATAACCCACTTCAGTCCCATCTGGCAGTATATCATCCTCAAAAACAAGTTTATGCAGCCGCACATCCCTTTCAAGATGACAAAAGATAGACTGAGAACTAATATAAGTTTGACAGACAGCAAGGAAGGCGACAATCTAGCAGACTAGCACTAGACCATATATACATCGGATAAGTGCTGTCACACTTATAACAACACTACTCACTTTCTGGTTAGTTTCCCTTGGCTGTTGCTTTTGATTGAGCTGGATTTTGACTCGCTCAGAATAGTTCCTGGAACCACACCTGGCTCAGTGGACCTGTAGAACCCCAAGATAAGTTTAGCTTAGCCAATAACCCCAATGTATAACTAAAGAATATATGCCACATTTCCAATATTATATTCTCATTTACTCATTTTCCAGAATGATGAACGGCAGGTTGTGAACTAATTATAATATAAAAAGGCAGCAAAAACACAAAACTAGAAAGCACAACCATCAAACAGTTGGCACTATCAATATAACAACAATACTCACTTTCTGGTTGGTTGTTCTCGCCTGTTACTTTGGCGAGGACTGGATTTTGACCTACAAAGGATAGATTTTGGATCCAGACTTGGTCTAGACGAACTGTTGAAAATTGGAAACAGATTTAGAATCAATCAATTAGATAAAGGTCAACATATTTAGTGGTGTATTAGATATATCCAAAAATAAAGTCATGCATGTTGATACTTGCAGAATTCTACATAAGCAACCATATAATAGAGGAACATACAGCTCGTAATCCACATTACATAATTAGAAAATCATTTTCCGGGATAAAATCGGCGGCTTTTTCGTTTTACCTTCCACCCAGTCTGAAAAACTAACCGAACAGGATAATTGTATGCTCATCTCACTTTCACATGATTCAACTGCAAAGAAAAGGTTGTAGCGATAAATAAAGCCAGATGAGCCATACCCGTTAAGAGCACCATTTCCTTTAGAAGGACTGTTATGGAATTCTGGCTCCTTACTCTCCAAACACGATTTGCACACAACTAATGATTTTGTATCACAAGGTTCAATCATTGGACCTGCAATCAATTGGATTTAACCAGTCTGAATTCTTTATAAAGAGGAAAAAAACAAGTGAAAACAGTCTGTATAATGTTGCACAAACCAATGAACGAATCAGTAACCTTGGCAATTCAAACACAGGCAAGATTTCTTTAAATTTGGTCCAACTACCACACGAAGTTTTTCTTCTAGTGTAGCTAAGGGAGTTTCCTTGCATGCATTCATGACATCACGAAGTGTGAATCCAGACTCCAGTAAGATATATTCAGGAGGGCGCTTGTTTGCGCTAGAAGCATGCACCTCGTACATGGCAGTGCTCACCACCTGTGGAATGAAATTTAAAAAGTTACCTCAACCAGCTAGCATTTGGCAGGACCAATTACAAGACTTTTAAGAACAATAGAGATCACTAACTTGTATTCCTTTGCAGGCACAACAAAAGCACAAAACGCCTGATCCCTTTATAACTCCTTTAAGCCCTCTAGTCCCCGCCTCTCTCACCTACAAGAAGATGGTGAGATACGTATCAGCTAAATAAAATTTGTTTTTACATGAATAGAATAAGAAGTCATCATATACCTTCGCTCCTCGAAGATAGTACACAGTTAGTCCCTCAAGTATTCCACAATTAAAAATTTCTTTCAGCTTTGCTGGGAAATTCCTTAGAAATTTCTTGGGCCTACCACGCCTGTTGTGAGTAGTAACTGAAGGACTTTGAAAATCATCCATTTCAACATCATTGGCATGCATATCTACCTCGCCCAAGTCTGCTGGTTCAGTATTATTCCCCAAATTAGGATTGTCTGAATCACTTTCTTGTTTGACCAATGACCTAGTAAACCTCCTCAACGGCTTAGCTACTGTATCATTCACTGCCTTCTTATCAACACGTTGAGAAAGACCACTCATCTGGAATGATTTACTTGGAAGCCCAAGGCATAGAGAATGACCACTCATCTGGGATGATCTACTTGGAAGCCCGAGGCATATCTCCACATTATTTTGCTCATGAAGCTCCTCCTCCATCTCACATGCCACTGAACTAGAAACACCAACACAATTATCTTCACTATCTACAGCATCCTTTTCTGGATTTACATGATCTTCATCAACATTAACCTCAGACTTAATACCCTCAACCTTCAACATCGACCTTGTCAACCTTTTACAGGGTTTCGCATAAACCAAACCTCTTTCCAACTTAACCTTACAAGACCTAGAAGCCATTTTCTCCAACACACTAAGACCTGCAGGACATGCAACAACTATCTCTCTGTCAATCACACTATCTCCCCCAATCGAACATACCTTCTCAGCCTCCGTAACTTCCGGTGAACCCTTCTCAGGTTGCTCATTCATCACCACATTACCATCCCCATTCCCAATCTCCACATTCTCTTCTTGTCCCTCGTCCTTAACAAAACCCTTTGTCTCTTCAACATCAACAACGTCACTCTTACCTTCATCTTCCTCCAAACCAACACCAACAGTATCAGACATTACAACTTCCTCATCTTTACTAAAACGCATCTTCTTAATCCCACTCTTTAAACCAGACCCACGAATCGATTTCTTAACCTCCACACTTCTAGACTCACCATTCAAGTTTCTGCTTCCCCGAGTCCGACCTAATGACTCACCACCACAGATCTCAGACTGAGATTTCAAAACAAATTGCAACTCTCTTTTACACCCAGTACGAACCACAAATTCGCCAGTCGCCGTACCTTTCGCCATCGATTTAAGCAAAAACTTTAAAAATCCCTTCACTTCCTATTAATGTCGAACCTCAAGAAAAACCTAGAAAACGCATCGATGTAGTTATTGATTCATATCCATGTACGAGTGCGATTATTCAATTTCTAGGGTTTCGCTTATCCTAAACAAAGAAGAAGAAGAAGAAGAAGAAGAAGAAGAAGAAGGAGAAGAGATTAGGGTTTCGTAGTTATCACCAGAAGAGAAGGAGAGGAGATAAAGATGTTGAGAAAAAAGCTGTTTTGATTTTCTGGCAAAAGAGAAATTATAGATCTTCTGAAGAAGACTTATTTTTCTTTTATTTTTTGAAATTTTTATCTGATCTTTTGTATTTTTTTCGAAACTTTTCTCTAATATCATAGTTTTGAGTTATTTCTTCGATGCATCTTTACTTTTATTGTTTTATGATTTAACCCTATAGAAATATATTGTGTAGCTTGGAACCCTTTTTTCTTGCAATGAAACTGTTTATAGGATTTGAATGTGTCTTGTCAAAAATTTGGGATGTTTTTTTTTTGTTCTGTCTTAATTTTCAATGCATAGCTTTGTAGAAATTTAAAAATACGGTGGCAAAATTAAATGTTTTTTTTTTCTTTCCACAATAACTATGAAGATTGAAGGATGTATTGTTTTTTTTGTTGGGTTTTAATTTTCAATATATAGATTTTGAGATGTATTGTGTAGAATTGGTCGGTTGATATTTTAGTGATTGACCGTCGTTTCCAATTTTTTTTTATGAATTCACTTTTCTCATGGATATGTTTCGTAATCTTTTGATTTATTTTTTATTTTTATTTTTTTTGGTAATTTGAATTGTATAGTAGATTGTTTATCTAGTTCTTGTAAAATTAGATTTGTTGAATGTTATTTTGTATATTTTGTTGTTCGGTTTGGATTTCATTTGGATAATATGTTATTTATAATACTAACAAAAGTTTATATAACTTTTAGTTGCATGCCGGTAATTTTGATAAAAGTTATTATCAAAATAGATTCAGAGTTCATGCCAAATCCAACTTTTTCAAACATTTACGACCCAGGCTAAAGAAGAATTGATACATCGTAATATCATGGCATGGCATATAAGTCGTCTCCGTGTAGGTGTCTTTGTTCCAAATAAGTTAAATACCGGTATTTTTGCATATCTCGGTATTTGTCAATAGCTAGTATTTACACAAATATTTTTAAGAACTAAAAATAAGAGTTCAATCTAACTTTCATAAATCGAAACAAAGTTTTCCAATTAAAATCGCAAAACGAAAGATTTTAGAGTCATGATTTTGTATTAAACACAAAATTGTTAAATCGTAAATGATTGTTGGAGAGAAATAGTGGAATTACGCGTTGGTACAAAAACCACACGAGAACTATAATTTGACGAAAAATAATCACATAATCATATGATAGCTATATAATACAAGAAGATGTAGAAGCATGATGGTTAAAAAAAAAAAGTTTCCACCATCACGAGGAATAAATACAGTGAATAAAAAAGAGGGAGAGAAGTTACCTCGAGAGTTACATGGATGAAAATAGAGACGTAGGGTGGCGTATTAAAGGTATCATCATTGATGCGGTTTTCGAGATCGTAGAAGATCTTTCATTCAAGTAAGTGAATCTGCTAGCGCGTCATCCTAGTCGTCCACGTCGTTTTTCAAACACCCACCTGATCAATGTATCAGATCGAATATTTCGTAAACAAGATCTCAGCCGTCCATTCACATATCTATGCGACCAGTCAAATCGCTTTGATCTGATCCGAATCTCGTAGCTCCAAGACAATATTTTCGCAATCATACATAACCTAGATATCCGCACATCGAGGTCTCGCCAACTCACTCGATGGGTTGGGGAGCAACTGTTCGAGCTGGGCAGGTAAACGTCTTCAGAAATGTATGGGTGTTACGAGAGCTTGGTGTGCCTCAGAAGATGTTGTTCTCCATGCTTACTACGAAGGATAACAAACTTGTATCGGGAAAAAGAAGATTCAAGGAAACTATCAAGAAGGTTCTTGATAAGGATTTTGATCCCACAAAGCCCAAGTTTGTGGAAGCTGGATTCAGCACCTCTGAATCCACCAACGAAAATAACAAGTGGGCCTTCAGAGCTATGTTAGGTCCATCATCCCATAGTGAAGAGAAGCAGAGCTGGCTGCAAATCAGGATTAAGTCAAGTGAGGATCTCGGTAGGGACCCGAAATCTAAGAGAGGTTAGCGCTGACCTCGTACCGAATTACCTACGAAGAGCATCTATATAAAGACGAGAGAATACCTAGAGAAGGCATCGACTACTTACCTAAAAATCACTACTAGTTTCGCAATTATTTTCACAAGATTTACTTTGTAATCGCTCGATAAAACATCAATAAAATCCATTCATTCTTAGCAATTCAATTCTCAAAGTTTCATTGAAGATCTAGCCCTCTTTGCTCATAAAATCTAAATTGTACAAATCTCGAGTGTGGATTCTAGCACCCACATCATGTGTTTGTTAGTTTTGGTTTATCGTAACTTTGAAGTAATGTAATGGTCATCATATATGTAGTGGTCTTAGTTTATATGTTATTCAATATTTTGATGACATTTTATTGATAATACTAACAAGCGTTTATATAATCTTTAGCTGCATGCCAGTGAGTTTGAAAAAAAGTTATTATCAAAATAGATTCAGAGTTCATGTCAGACCTAACTTCTCCAAACCCTTATGAGTAAACTAAAGAAAAGTTGATCCATTGTAATATCGTGTCATGGCATTTGAGTCGTCTCCGTCTAGGTGTCTCTATCACATATAAGTTAGATACCCGTAATTTTGCATATTTTGGTATTTGTCAATAGCTATGTGCCTACACAAATGTTTTTTTTAAAACTAAAGATAAGAATTCAATCTAAGACTATGTGCAATGCTAAATTTATTCAACACCCTTTTTTCACTTTTTAACATTTCACATCATCTTCTCTCTTCCACCTAATAATTCAACATCTATTTAATTTTTAACATTTCCAATGGTTTGTTGAATTAATAGAATTATAGTAAAATAAACTCTGATTTTTTTATTCCAAATCAAATGAAACAATTACCTATTTATAGAAAAAACAATTTGATGAATTTTGAGATAAAAATATAAATAAATAAATTAGTTTAGTATATAATAATTGATGTTAAATAGTTAGGTGAGATTGAAAATTTCAATATCCAATCAAAAAAGAACATGTGTCATTTGTGGTCCCACATTTTTTGTTTCAACATGTTGAATATTTTCAACGGAATTGAATCCACATAAGTTTTTTTTCATTTTCAACACCTTCATTACAAAGATTCAACTGTTGAATTATTTATTCAACACATCCATTTCACATAGTCTAAGTCCCATAAATCGAAACAAAGTTTTCTATTTAAAACCGCAAAACCAAAGATTTTAGAGTCTTGATCCTCATATTAACAAATAGTCATTTTTGCTTATTTGTCAAGTCCACATTTTTTCTCACCTATTTTATTTTTCATTCTAATATATTTATTGTCAAACACATTTATTTCCAAGTATTAATTTAAACCTATTTTGATTATTCTAATTCAAATTGTCAAACACATTTACATATTCTAAACTTACTAAAAACAATAATTTTTAAAATTCTAATATTAAATTTTATCATTAGACCTGAATAAAAAATATTCTAAATTTAGATGAAAAATTTACGAATATCTGTGCATAGCACGAGTGGTTACCTAGCTTTATATTAAACGCGATTAAATCGTAAATGATTATTCCATAGAGATAAGTGAATTACACATTGGTATAAAAACTACAACAAACCCATAATTTGACGAAAAATAATCACGTATGATAGTTATATAATAGAGAAGATCTGTTGTTAAAATTATGTTATCACCTTTTGATGCTAAAATCTAATACTAAGTTTGTGAAATTCACAATTAAGTATGCAAAGCCGGTAAAAGTACTTTATTTAATGTTCAAGAAAGCGCTAGACACTAAGTGAGAAATGACCCAACGTCTAGCCTCTAGAAAGTTTAATTGGGGCCTAAGCAATTTTAGGCAGTTAAAAAATTTACAACATAAGTCATTATAAATATGATGTTAATTATAGATAAAATTTTATGTAAATATCTATTAGACTGTAAACAAAAATTAGACAAAAAGAATTGTTAAATTCATATAAAACAATGTATGGATGTTTATACCAAGTATATAGAGGTAAAAATTATAATTTAAATATTTATAGCTAGAAATTGGAAAAATATACATTTTAAAAAAAGCATGTAATTTAGGCGGTCGAAGCGGTTATCTAGGTATCACCTCAACGCCTAGACGACCGCCTAAACAAATTTTTAGAAAACTGGTCTTAACCAAGTTAAAAAAATAAATTAAAAAAAATCGGCAATAGTAGTAATACAGTAAAACCTCTATAGAATAATAATGTCGGGATCGTAAAATTTTATTAATTTATCAATAATCCTATACTATTATTTGGGGAGTACACTTTATAAGATACCCTTAACTAATCTTCCCTTTTGTAAAAATTTACTTAAGAATTCCATTAGAGATAAAATTTCAAAGAGTAAATTAATTCATCTTATTAAGGATAAACAAGTCAATTTATACAATTTAATTAATTTAATTTAATTATAAAAACGAAAAATACATTATTATTATTATTTTTAAATGACCAATCAAAATGAATATATAAGATTTGATATCTAACTTACCTTATTAATTTGTTATTAATCATTATATTTCACCTCTCATCTTTATATGATTCTATTATTGTGAAACAAATAAATCATCATATCATCCATATAATAATAAAAAATAGATTTTTTTTCCGCATATGCCATAATTTGAATTATTAAAAACGAATATAAATTATTCAATTTATGAAAAAAAAACTTAACGAGTCAAAAATTTAGACTTGGATAATATATTTCTTTTAAACAAAAAGAAATTCAACAAAAATTCCGCCTGAATAACGGGTCAGAATTTGAGCAATTATATTCAATTTCATATATTTTTTAAAAAATATATAATTTTATATACTACGTTAAAATTTTAAATATTTTAATTTGGAATATTTAAAAATAGTTTTACTCGATATTTAAAAAAAAATATCATCAATAATTAATAAATAAAAAAATTAAAAATTATACATACACTAATTTGGTTTTCTTAAAACATATATATTTAAAAAATATTTATAATAGACGGTGGGTTAAATATAATGTATTATATGATAAAATGAGTTATGATCCTTATAACTATTTGAATATTTATATTTAAGTTCATACAATTATTTTTAAAAAATTCTTAATTTTATATTCTACAATAAAAAATAAAAAATAATTTACTTTGGAAAAATTTAAAAATAGTTTAATATAATATTTTAAAGAATATCATAAATATTTAATAAATCAAAAGATAAAAGTTATAAATACTCTAATTTCATTTTTCAAAGCATAAATATTTAAAATATTTATAGCAAGTATCAGGTTAAATGTAATGTATTATATGATAAAAAGAGTTATGATCTTTATAACCGAAACCATGTTAAGATTATATGATGAGATGAGTTAAATAAGGTTTGACACCTCTAAATATTTAAAATTTTGATTCTATAAGTATATATGAAAATAATGAATGATGGATTGTGCACACAATTTTTTTATTGGGATTCTAAAATAAAAATATAGGTATGCACGGGTTGAATTTAATCTTATTATATACCAAAATATGTTTATTATATACGCAATTTTTTTTCACTTACTACTAGCATAAATCAAATACATACGTTTTATTTTTAACCAAAAAACGTAAAAAACCGTAAAAATCGAACTGTAACTAAACCGAATTACACACGGTTTCTATATGGTTTCACTTTTTACAAAACGAAAAAAACGATACTAAACCGAAAAACCGTACCCCACCCCTAATATTTTCTCATCAAGCAAAATAAAATAAAAAAATCATTATATGTCATTGTATTATGTAAAGAATTATTAAAATTGTACTATAAAACAAACAATAATCCAACTTTATATAAATATTTAAAAATTAAAATTTCATCCGTGCTGTTCCAGCACGGGTTATGATCTAGTTATTAATTTATAGAGAGATTTGACTAACTTTCACAATATTGTTTTAGAAATTTTTTTGAAAATAAGTTTTTCGTTATAATTAATATTCCTCTAGGTTCAATTACAAGTAAAAAACAATTATCTTTCTTAGAAGACAAGACAAAAAAGTTTTCTATACAGTAAAAATATTAAAAATGAACTCTAACAAGAACTAATGCAAACAAGTTTTGAAAATCAATACTAGAGTCATATATTATTAAATTTTCTTATATATATTATATTTGTTTTTGATTAATTTATATAACTATTAATTTATGATATTCATGGGACTATATGTTTACATAAGATTTTTTTAAAAAAAAATTGACCTTATTATTTTATCAAATTGTGTTATTTTTACATTAGTTCAACTCCGAAGCGGAGGAAATTTTTAATTTAAATAAATTATTAATTTATCAAGTATAATGTATATATGCTATGTAAAATTTTCAATACATATATCTTCATGAATTGTATTGACGTATAATATGAAATGCTCTGGTTATCACGATTAGTTAATTGAACACTGAATGGTTTGATTTTATCGACGTCATTATATTTTTTTTTTTGGTAAGGGGTAGGAGACAAATGTCTCCTACAATTTATTCAAAAAACGCAAAAGTAAATTACAAACGAACTTGACGAGGATAGGCAACCCCACTCACATCCTCTAACAATCTTCCAGCCACAAACTCCGGTCTCGACTCAAACAAATGGAATCCCAATGGTATAGAGAACGCATGGTTAGCTAAATCGTTAGCTAGTCCATTAGCCTCTCGATACACATGGGAAATACGGACTATCCAGTCCCTCGCAATAAAGCCATGGCACAAGCGTACCAAGAACGACAACGGATGACCATCGCTTATCCCTGTCCTCAAAAAACCAACCACAATCTCCGAATCAACTTCCAACTCCAATCGCTGAATTCGACGTTCCCAAGCAATATAGAGTCCGTAATACACTCCCCACAACTCCGCTAGGGGAGCGGTACAAATCCCAATATTTAACGAAAATCCACCGCACCAATTTCCGTCAACATCTCGGATTACTCCCCCTGTTGTTGCTAAACCCGGATTGCCTCTCGAAGCCCCATCCGTGTTCAGCTTCCACCAACCATCAGCCAGCCGTGACCAAGCTATCATACGTTCAACCCGGACCCCGTGATCTCTTGGATTTACCGCAGCATTGGCAGCGGTAACCTCAGCTGCTAAATCCTTTACAAACTTGACCCTGTCCCGGCATTTTGCATTCGTTCCAAATACGTTACCACAACGCCACTTCCATCCCCACAAAATGCCCATTGCAAAAACTGTGGACCAATTACTTCCAAATATTATACCATGCTCTCCCAATATTACTAAAACAAAAAATAAAAACACCAATATATTATTATGATAATATTAGAAAAATTGAACACGCTTAATAATTAAAACCATAAATAAAGTACTAAATAATTATTCAAAAATAAAGAAATTTTAATACAAGATTATAAGTATAAGATTAATATATATTATAATAATTATAAGTAAACGTTTTTTTTTTTTTTAATCCAACCGCTACCGCCCGCAAGCGTTTGATTAAATAAAGTACTAAATAATTATTCAAAAATAAAGAAATTTTAATACAAGATTATAAGTATAAGATTAATATATATTATAATAATTATAAGTAAACGTTTTTTTTTTTTTTTAATCCAACCGCTACCGCCCGCAACCGCAAACGCTTGCGGGAAGAAGCTTTTGAAATCCAGCGATTTGGAGCGGTTCGAAGCGGTATGGAGCGGTTTCTATGATTGGTACTAACCGCTAACAACCGCAACCGACCGCTAGCAACCGCTAGGCGGGTGCTAGCGGGAGAACCAATCAAGCCCTAAAAGGTTTTATAATTTATCGCCCTAAGTTGAGAGTAACAATTTCAAGACAACTTTGTTTTTTTTCCTCTCAGTTCGCTATGCAAAAGACATAAAGGTGTAACAAAAGCAGACGAGTTTCAACCCACAAAGTCATGAAACATTTGGTCTCCAGTTCCAAACTGATGATCCTGTGTCTGCGTCTGCGCTTGGATTACATTGTCCACACCACGCCTAAGCTCTAACGTGAGTGACACGTTCCCTCTATTAAACCCCATCATGCCCATGTACTCTAACCTCGACCGTTTTGTCCCAGAGAGGTCCGTTAACGTTTGTTCATGGCTCGGAGTACTACTAACAGTATTCGGTCTATTTGATGGCTCCATGTTGTGACTAGCATCTTGATTTTTAATGGCTTTGGTCTCAAGTGTGTGTATTTCTTCCACCATTGGTTTCCATAATCGAACACGGGCGTTTATGAACCAATTTGATACCTAAAAAAAACACGAAACCAAGTCAACAAATTTTGTCAAAAACCAAACCTAAAACTAAGAAAAGTCTACTAATTAAGAATTTTCATATGTAGATAATGACTAATGAGCCTCGCTTTGTCCTGACATGGTTCATTGTGGAAATGTTTGCAAATAGTTAATCTTCTATTCACACGTTGAATAATTTCAGTTTACACATGCACTTGTCTTCTATTAATCTAGACTATGTCTACATGACTAAATATGCTTTACTTTTACATGTAAGATTGATGTTATTTGAGAGTAAGAAATTCTAAAACCATTAGGTTATTGTCCCATCAATATGCTTTAAACCAATAGAAGAAAATAGGACCGGCCAAGAGCAATAATTCAAGAGACAAGCATATTTAAAAGTTCACCAAACAAAGAATTACATAATTGAGTTACCTGGTTACGAGAGAGACCGGTTTGAGTGGCTAGCATCTGCTTATCAGAATCAGTGGG
The DNA here is from genome assembly GCA_019202805.1 of Arabidopsis suecica. Taxonomy (NCBI): domain Eukaryota; kingdom Viridiplantae; phylum Streptophyta; class Magnoliopsida; order Brassicales; family Brassicaceae; genus Arabidopsis; species Arabidopsis suecica. The sequence continues at coordinate 7,582,984 of CM032908.1, forward strand.
GTACCTAATAACAGTATTAGCAATAAAGGATATGAGAAATCATCTCAAAACATCAAATCAAATAAAATCAAATCACATCAAAACATTATGAGACTTAACGGATGAAGAAAATGGTCAAAGAGCCATGCTCGGAGAACAGCCACCGCGGGTTCGGGCAATCCCCTTTGAGGCCTCCACATATGTTGTTGTTGAGATTCAAACCCGACATTGTTACCAATCAAAGATCTTTGTTTCTTTTGGAATCCGTTGTTGTCACTGCTTGATGAGTGACTTGAGATTTGCTTCACATGTTCAGATATTGCGGTTCTAAGGGCCTTGAAACTTCTCGAAGTCCGTTTGAGAGCCAACGAGATATACGGTGTTGCGGTTCTTAGACCAGCCACTGTATTGAAGGAAGACATAACTGTTTGCAACTGATGATTGTATAATTTGTACCACTTGCAAACCTTTTCAATGTCACAAGTTATAACATGTTAGTTTTGTAACGAATGTCTACAAACATAAACATTATAAACATAACTGTATAAGAATATAGTTTCACAAACCTCTTCTTGTAGAAAGAGAAGTTTTGCCCTCTTTAATCTATTCTTCGGCTCTACTGGCTCATAAGAACTACTAAACACTGACGAGTTATCATCATCATCATCATCATCATCCATGGAAGTAGATTCATTTCTACTAATAATCCTTGAAGCATAAGAGATACAGAACTCTTCTAACATTTTTTGAGCCGGCTCTAAGAACCTCGAGCTCTTCAGTATCGATGCATATCCCGTAAAAGGCCCGAGCGGGCCCAAATTTCCGTGGATATTCATCGTAGGCGAAACAGCGGCATTTCCAACGTCTCTAGATGGAGGTATTCCAGACGAAAGTGAGAGTGGAAAGCATTTCTTATTAGTATGTGAAGGAGCAGTAACATTCAGCGGTTCGTCGTTCCATTGCCTTGCATTATGCGCAACTGATTGATTCTCCAAACGTGGGAGAAACTCAAGTTCTCCTCGGTAACTTCCACAAGCAGAACCTTGATCATAGCTGCTCCTTAAAATCTCATTACCAGTACCCGAACAAGCCACCGTTACACAACCCTTCTGGTTATCATCTAGACAAGAAACTTCACTTCTCCTTGTCATGCTAGACTGAGCAATAGTGTCCCGTCCAACATAATGAGGACGGTCCAATATTTGGTTCCGAGAATTGAAATGATTTGAGAACAAATCTCCAACGTTGCTTGGCCTAATACCAGCCTCATCATACCCGTAATTCACCGCCGAACAATTCACGGTACTAGGTTGTAACAAATCACTACTTCTCCAATTACTAGAGCCGTGTGGGTCTCTATGTATCGACTGAGGCATGTTCATAAAGGTTGCGGTAGAATCTTGATACAAATCGGTCTGAACCGGTACAGAAATCTGGTTCTGCAAAATACCAATCAAATCAAGGTTGTTGGGAATTCTGATGTTCTGATGCTGCTGCTCATGGTGATGATGATTCCAAGTGTTGGGGAAATCATTCATTTGCTCAACTCTAAACTTATCTCTTCGGATTTGTTGAACTACATGCAACTCTGGTTTTATCATATCCATCTCTTTGTAGCTTCGATATTCTGTCATAAAAACAAACATGCATGAGTTCCATATAGCAAAATTAATTAAATTAATAAACATCTATAAAATCGGAAGAGGTTTGTTTGGTGATCATAGAATCTACGAATGTTTTATTTTTTTTTTTTTTTTTTATTTTTTTTTTTTTGGGAACACTCTACTAATGTTAGTTATGAGAATGAAATCATCACTAGATGTTCAAAAGCAATTTAAGAATGAAATGAAATTATTAGTTCTTACCAACATGATTCATGTTACATGAACTGATGAACATAAAGATCCACGAACCCAGTTTAAATGAACATAAAGATTCATGTGATAGGGACATTTTAGCTACATAATATATGCATTAATTTATATATAACCAACGACAACAAAGGAAAATAACCTTCATTAAATTTGCAAAACTACAAAAAAAAAAAAAAAAAAAAAAAAAAAAAAACAGGGAAATATATGAAATCAGAGATAGACGAAGTAAAACACCCAAAAAATAATATATTTTTTATATAAGAACAAAACCCTAAGAAACTTCAAGAACAACAAAAGAAGAAGAACAAGAAAAACAAAAAAGGTCTGAGAATATATATAACTAATACTCGGACTTAGATGGTGATAACTTATAAATATCATAATCGTCAAGATTTCAATTTGGAATTATAAGTAGGACCATAATCAAAACAATCACTATCGATATCCATATATTATTGGCGAGGAGAAAACAAAATGAAAAAATATAAGTGGAAGTGATAAAGACAAGACAAATCTCAGAAGACAAAAGGGAATAATACCGATCGAAAAGTGGCCGGGAAACTCGTCGGAGCTCCGGTGGTGAGTTTAGATGTGTATGTAAACCGACCGTGGGAGAGAGAGAGAGAATAATGATTGCGTAAAGCTGTAAATTCTGTAATGGTTTTTTTTTCTTAACGTATTAACTATTAAGGTGGGTTTTATCAGTCTTTTTATTATTACACGGTATTGTACTTACTTTAAAATGATTAAATGAGTAATATTAATACTTTGTCGTTTTTTTCCAAGAATTATTATTTTCTTCTTTAAATTGATACCACATATATCAACCATATCCAAAATGAAACACATTATAAAATACTGAATCAAACAACAACAAAATTATCTTTTAACTAATCCCAAATCCTTTAATATATATATAGATATAAATCTATGAAGTATTTTAACCCAATTCATGGTGGTTTATTTTTTTTTACTTATATAGAATAGAACATAAGAATTTCACATTTTTCTTACACTTCCAACTTTTTTTTAATTTTAGTTTTTTTTTTTGACAGCTTTTTAATTTTAGTTTTGATAAAAAAACACTTTTAACTTTTTCATTGGACTATTTTAAAAAACTATAGACGCATATGCAAACATTAAACCAAATTATGTTTTTGCACTTTTAATTTGTTGCTTGTTCTAGCTGCTTATCGTAATTATTGTTGCTTAGTAGTCCACTGAATTGTTTCGTTTGAATCATAACGACTCAAGAAAATCATTACATAAGAGTTTTACTAGAACAAGAGTGTTATTTATTCACTCTTTCTTTTCATCGGACAACTGTTAGTTTACTCATGTTTGCTACATAGTACAATATTGGCAGTCAAATTTACGGCACGGTTTCCATTAAAGATGTGGACGTCATCTTATGGTAAGCTGCATCTTTTGAGGAATAAATACATTACATGTACACTTCTCTCTCTCTATTTGTAATTTTTGTGTTACGTAACATATTTTTGGTTATTAGTTAAGTGTGTTTATTTGGTCAATTCACTCAAATCAAATCAAATCCAACGCCAAACTGAAACTATTTATGTGATTGACGCTTCAGAGTTGAAACTGCCACTTTTGTCAGATTTATTATCTCACTTCCCAACTTTGCTTTTGCGAGGACAAGACCCCCGTAACTAGTGAATTTATATTCATGGGAGACTAATTTAATGCATGTGGTATATGATGCACACAACAAGCTATATAATTATTTGAATTATGAAAGGTTCCTTTCATTTGTTTAGGAAAAAAATTAGAAACAAATTGTCTTGGCTTACTATATCAATCATTTAGTAAATTAGGTGGTTTGGAGTCTATTCTCTCTTTGGAAAATTTGCAAGTGTTGTCTTTATAATTTTGCGTGTAAATCTACTCAAAGCCTTAACATAGATTTTATAATTTCATAATAGCTTTCTCTCTCTAAAATGTCTCTCTAACTTCTCTCTAAGTTTTCCAGACTTCCTAACTTCTTCATAAGCCTTGTTTCTTTCTATTCTAAACACAGTCGCGATCCGGTATCTTTTCTTAAGGTTAGCATAAGTGGTCCGTCAATACGACGGTCGAACACGGCAATCAATAGTACTCGCCGGGGTTCACAGTTCCTAATAGTAGGTTGAGCAACACAGTAGGCAATGAGGCCCGAACCGCTCCCTTTACCTGGAATATGAACCCTTGCTTGTAAACACGATTGTCGTCTAGACTTTGTCAACACGACTCTCCGCTCTTGCTAGCTTTAAGACAATGGTATGATTATATTACATTCAAAAGAGTAAGAGAATGGATTAAAACGAATTTAGAATACACAAACTATCAATTGGATAAACCAAAAAACAAAATTCCATTAGGTGTTGTCGTTTACATAAAACAACATGTAGTATTCATAAATAGAAATTAGAAACGAACATACCTATTTGTCTCCAAATCACAAACTCAAAGAAGCACAATAAATAAGTCCTGTGTGTGATCTCTTGTTTATATTTAAATTCTTCTCTGTTTTCTCACAACTCACGTCACCGAACACTCTCTAAATCTCCCTCGTATCGCAACATATATGTCTGCCTTTGTCTGGATTTTAGCTTAAAATGTTTTATACTTTATAGCATCATAAAACCGTACTCAAGAAACTTGTATAGATCATTTTGTCTAGGCCTGGACATTCGGTTAACCATTTTATTTTGGTTCGGTTGCCTTTGGTTTCAGTTAATTCGGATATGATAATATAATAACCATTCAGATATTTTAAGAATTTCGGTTTGGATCGGTTCGGTTCGAATGTTCGGATCCAAAATAAACAAAATTAACCGAATATAACCGAAACTAATCAAAATTAATCGAAAAATACAAAAAAAAAATTCAGAAAGAAAATTAAAATTTGGTTTTCTTTGACAAATAAACTAACACCATTTGGATACGTTGATTATTTAAAGTATTTGATTGTTTTGATTCTAAAATTAATTAATATTTTGAGTTTATAATTAAGTTTTGGGTATTATTTTTGGGTAGCTTTTAGGGTTTTTTGATATTTTGGTTAACCGTTCGATTATTTTAAAAATTTCGCTTCGGATACGCTTCCGGTTTTTTTTTGGTTCGGATACGCTTCGGTTTTTTTCGGTTTGATTCTGTGGCTATCCAAGTACCAGTTTTTCGCCTAGATCTAATTTTGTCTTTTTTTTTTTTCTTTTTCTTCCAAATGTCCAAAAGGGTTTCTATACAAGTTTAGATAAATTAATCTATACAAGTTTCTTGAGTACTGTTTTTGGTTTGGGGCCACAAACAGTGAGTCAAATAGGCCCATAGAAACAAATCAAAGTAGGTGCAAAAAGCCTTATTTAAATGGAGTAGATATACATATTGCAATTGTTTTTTTTTGGTAAGCTACATATTGCTTGATATGAAAGTGTTAGTCGGCTGCTTATAGGGAAAAATTGTCAGTGTTGTTGTTTTGGAGGCTTTAGCTGTTACTCTTTTAGTTGTAATCTTTGTATCTTATTTTTTAAGGCTTGATATGTTTGTCTGCCTCTTTTGGCCTTAGGTCTCTGGGGTTTCTATGTACTTGCCGGCTTTGTTTCCGAAAGGCTTTCGTTCTTTGTCGGCTTTGTATAATTCAAAATCGCATTCTATCAATGAAATATTTTAGACGAAAAAAAAAGGTAAGCTACATATTGCAAATGTTGAAAGAGATGAATTTCAGCTTAAAATGGTTTTATAGCATCATAAAAGTGTATACTACTTGGTCGACATTTGGAAACCACAAAATAATGATCTACAGTATATAAGTTTCTTGAGAGCTGTTTTTCGTTTTGGGCCATAAACAACGAAACAAACAGGCCCATAGAAAAAATCATAGTAGGTGAAAAAGCCTTATTAAAATCAACGGTTCTCTCGTTACGAAATGCAAAGAACCTTCTGGATCCTTTCTTCAGCTACTCCATTTATCTAAACCCTAACCCTCTCACTATTCGTTTTCACTAACCACTTCCTTATCCACACCAATCCTGAACGTTCCTCGAAAAAGCTCGCTCCTTTTCTCTCAAAATGGCGTCCGCAAACGCTCTCTCCTCCGCCTCCGTACTCTGCTCTTCCCGTCAGGTACAAAGTTTGCTCCTTTTTTATCTTCTCTAGCTACTTACTGAAGAAGAAAATGAATCATCTTTCATTACTTTGTTTTGATTGGATTTGACCCTTTACTTTGTTCTATTTCAATTACCTTTCTCTATTTGGTTTATGGGTTTTTGAAGAAAGTGATTGAATTTGACGCTTTAATTTGTTCTGTTTCGATTGCTTTTATCTATTTGGTTTATGGGTTGGTGAGAAAATGGTTAATTTCTATGTGAAATAGAAGAAATTGGTTGAGATTGATGTAAATGAATCTGCTTTATTCATTTTGTGGGTACATAGAGTAAGTTGGGAGGAGGAAATCAGCAGCAAGGTCAGAGAGTTAGCTACAACAAGAGGACAAACAGACGTTTTAGTGTTAGAGCAAATGTAAAGGAAATAGCTTTTGACCAGCACTCTAGAGCTGCTCTTCAAGCTGGTATTGATAAGCTTGCTGATTGTGTTGGTCTCACCCTTGGTCCTAGAGGTATTTATTATTTGTAGCTTCTTTACATTCACTATCTTTATCTGTGGTATCGACTTATCTTGGTGTTTTCATTTGTTATTCTTAAGGGAGGAATGTTGTGTTGGATGAATTTGGAAGTCCTAAGGTGGTGAATGATGGAGTCACCATTGCTAGGGCTATTGAGTTACCTAATGCCATGGAAAATGCTGGTGCTGCTCTTATTCGTGAGGTTGGTGTGAGAGAGCCTGTAGCTTTGTTATCGTCTCTGTTAATGTTATTTATACAGTGGTAATTTGGTGTTGTTATGTGGTAGGTTGCGAGTAAGACTAATGACTCGGCTGGTGATGGGACAACCACTGCGTCTATCCTTGCTCGGGAGATAATCAAACATGGATTGTTGAGTGTCACTTCTGGTGCAAATCCCGTTTCTCTCAAGAGGGGAATTGATAAGACCGTGCAAGGTCTGATTGAAGAGCTTCAGAAGAAAGCTAGGCCTGTGAAAGGTCGTGATGACATCAGAGGTACTAACTTTGCAGTGACCTTCCTTGTGATGCAGCAATGTTTGATTGCTTTTACTGATCAATCTGTTCTACTTTTTCCAGCTGTGGCTTCTATCTCTGCTGGAAATGATGACCTTATAGGGTCAATGATTGCTGATGCCATTGACAAAGTTGGACCTGATGGTGTTTTGTCCATTGAATCTTCATCCTCTTTCGAGACCACGGTCGAAGTTGAAGAAGGGATGGAGGTATGAGTTTTTTTCTTGATTCTCTTCGACTCTAATTTGATTTACCATTAATTACCAATGACTAACTTGATTATTTACCTTGAATTACAGATTGACAGAGGTTACATCTCGCCTCAGTTTGTTACAAACCCTGAGAAACTACTAGCTGAGTTTGAGAATGCTAGGGTTTTGATCACTGATCAGAAGATCACTGCAATCAAAGACATCATCCCTATTTTGGAGAAGACCACTCAGCTTCGTGCTCCATTGTTGATTATTGCAGAGGATGTTACTGGTGAAGCCTTAGCTACCCTTGTTGTGAACAAGCTCCGTGGTGTCCTCAATGTCGTTGCAGTTAAAGCTCCAGGATTTGGAGAAAGAAGAAAAGCTATGCTTCAAGATATCGCAATCTTGACAGGTATATGCAAGACTTTGCTTGGGTTTAGTATTTTTACCTTCTCTCAGTTGTGGTCTAAACTTTCTTTCTTCTCGTATGTTCTTCAGGAGCTGAGTACCTAGCCATGGACATGAGCTTGCTGGTTGAAAACGCAACCATAGATCAATTGGGTATTGCCCGAAAAGTCACGATTAGCAAAGATTCGACTACCCTTATTGCAGATGCAGCTTCCAAGGACGAATTACAAGCTCGGATTGCTCAGCTAAAGAAAGAACTATTCGAGACTGATTCTGTGTATGACTCTGAGAAGCTCGCTGAGAGAATTGCTAAGCTATCTGGAGGTGTTGCTGTCATTAAAGTCGGAGCAGCAACTGAAACTGAGCTTGAGGACCGTAAGCTTCGTATTGAGGATGCAAAGAACGCAACATTTGCTGCTATCGAGGAAGGCATAGTTCCAGGTGGTGGTGCTGCTTTGGTGCATCTCTCCACTGTTATTCCCGCCATTAAGGAGACGTTTGAGGATGCTGATGAACGTTTGGGAGCTGATATAGTACAAAAGGTAAGATTCCTAAGTTTGAGCATTTGATTTTTCGGTTCAGTTTGTTCTGTAATCAACTGTGACTATTATCTTATAAGGGTTTATGTTTTGGTTCAGGCATTGCTGTCACCAGCAGCACTTATTGCCCAGAACGCCGGAGTTGAAGGAGAAGTTGTTGTGGAAAAGATTATGTTCAGCGATTGGGAGCAAGGGTACAACGCGATGACTGATACGTATGAGAATCTGTTTGAAGCTGGAGTGATTGATCCCGCAAAAGTGACGAGATGTGCGCTACAGAACGCTGCTTCCGTTGCAGGAATGGTACTGACCACTCAGGCCATTGTTGTCGACAAACCGAAACCCAAGGCTCCTGCTGCTGCTGCTGCTCCTGAGGGTCTCATGGTGTAATCAAAACACATCTTCTTATCATCACAATGGCATATTTTGTCTTTTTGCACATTTATCATCCCCATTTATCTGCAATGTCTTTCTTTTTTGGGGGAATATGAGTAGTTTGTTAACAACAATAACGAGAAATAATTATCTTTTTTGTCCAAGGATCATTCTGATTGTTGTTACTTGTTACAATGGAAATTGGAGAAATAAAACTTGGACAAGTTCGTATTCAAAAAGGTCAGGATGATATCATTGAACACATTCACATTGCTATCTTTTAAATGATGATTGAGTCGTAGGTCTCTTCCCCGGTAAATAATGAACGCTTGAGGCCTATTCTCCATTTTCAAATGACAGTTTGATCTCTTTTGCCCCAAGGTTGATAGAGACAAAGTCAACCAAATAATCAAAGCTCTAAACTAAAGCTTGGTCACTTGATTGACTATCAAACTTGTTGTAATATGTAAAATTTAGACATGAAACTTTGACCCGTTTCACCAAGTCATGGGTCTTAGTCCCGCATTGCGCGTTTCACCTCACCTCTTACTAGGAAACATCAATAATATGTTTCAAGTTGGCCTAAAAATGGTTATGCTATTGACTCTTATGTATGCAACCAAGCATTTTATATGTAGCAGAGCAATCACCAAATATGCATACAAACTGAATAATGTTCCAACATACTAAACTATAAAACCAGGAGGGAACAATGTTTTTTCATGCATTTACTTAGTTTTCTCATAAAACATGATCTGGATATTGCACTTGGACGATCTAGGAACCATTAGCAGATCGTTGGTGATTCGCAACTTTTCCTTGTCCCTTATTGCACAAGCACGAACTTTGACAAGCTCAAGACATGACAGTCTCTCTAGGAAATGTTTCATTTGCTCTAGCTCTGCATCTGTTCCTCCATATTCAGTTATCTTCAATACTTTCACAGGACATGACAATCCATATCCTTCTTTACATTTATTAACGTGCAATAATGAACCCTGAAACAAGATGAAAAATTAGAAATTTGAGTGTCCAAAAAAACTTTCGGGGTTTCGGTTATATATACCTTGATGATGAGAGTCTGTAGATTTGGAGAATTTTTTAGAAGTATTGGAAAAAATTTCATTTCGTAGAAACTTAAATTAGTTGTAATAGATAAACGAATCAGGTTGCTGAACACTGGGATTGCTTCACGGTAACAATAGAGCATCTGAAACAAAATAAAAATCAACTAGTCAATATATAGTCATCAACCAATTGCATTTTTCTGATCCAAAAACATCAAGAAACGTTTTCATATGTAACAAGATTTAGATTCTAGGTTCAAATTGCTTCCCTCACCTTGAGTTTCTATGTAATTGTTATCTCTTATTTAGAGTTCTATTGTAACAAAAAAAAGCGTGGTCTCATTTTTATGTACATTTAATATTAGAATATCCATTATCAAAAGAACAAAAATAAAATAAAAAAGGATTGTGCAATACTATATAGGGAAAGAAAAAGAGAAGAGATCATTCTTTACCACTGAAGTATGAATAGATGATAACTCCAAGACCTCAACATTTCTTAAACCCTTAATCAGATTTGTTGGATTGCTGCCAAGATAACAAGAAAGATCAAGCTTAGCTTCGACAAGGGATTCAAGATTCACAATTGGATACTCTCTTGGAACTAAATCAGTGTATTCTAAGTAGGCAAGACTCGGAGTATCGAAAGTCACGCCCCAACTATTGCTTAACCTATTAAACTTGGGACACTTGATAGTAAGTTTCTTAAGGGTCGAAGAGGACACGATGGGAGCGTCCTTAGCGTTCATCCAGCTACTTCCACAAATGGTTAATTCCTCAAGCACAGGGCAAGCAGAAATAAGCTTTCCCAAAACATAATACTTAGTATTATAGAAAGAAATCGAATCAAGAAAGAGAGTCTTAAGTGATGGAAGAGAAACATCATCAGGAATCTTAGCATTAAATCCTTTTGCTAGTTTCAGCTCAACCATTGTCTTGCAAGTGAAGATCTCAAGAGGACAAAAATTCAAACATGGTTTATGAACGGTTATGTCTATATCAAGATCAACGACACCACGTTTCAGCGCATCAATCATCCAGCAGGGGACATGACCCACCGAGTTGTTCCTCTTTCGACATTTTATTGAGATTCTCCTTATGGGAAAACTTCCAGACACAGTCAATACTCTATCCATAAAATCAATGAAACTTTGTCCACTACCCACTACAAGGTCATAATCTATAAGAAGATTCGGTGTGAAGGCAAACAGTTTACGCCAACGCTTCGAGAGAACACATGTTAAAGCAGACTCTTTAATCGGAAGGAAAGATAAAATGTGGCATATAATGTCATCTGATAGACCGTTGATCCTATCCATCTTTTTACGAAACCCTAAACGCAAAATCCTAAGAAACCTTCTAGGCTTGATTAATCTGAACAGAGGCTCCAACGACTATGTCACATGCACCAACCACCAAAGTAGATAATCACCACCGAAAAATCTGCAAAAAACGATGTGAGATACTTAAATTTGAATCAAATTGAAGCGATGTAAAGTCTATTTAAAAACCTAAACCAGGAAAAACAACCTTAAACAGGAAGATTTGAAGAGAACATGCAAGTTACTTGCGTCAGAAGCTAAGGTAGAGGAAACAATTCACACTTCCTAGAAAAGTGTATATTTGACCGTATGGGGCTCAAACAGCTCGATCGGTGGAGTTATCACAACTTGTGGCTCCTAGGGTTCTAAAGAGGTGAAGCTACCATAAATATATATGGTAGATGTATTTAATATTTGTACATGTTTGGTTATTGATTTTTTTTACTTTGGTTATTTTTAATTAATTGCGTATTTATATGGTATATATATAGATCGTTTGATATTAAGTTAAAATGTTATTGAAACTCAACGGTTGACTGCGTGTTATAAATCCAGTTGGTCACCAGTTTGATTCCCCATGGGCTTGCGTTTTTTCTTTTATTTTTAATTTTAATTTTTAATTTCAAAACGACATCGTTTCGCTTGTAACGGAAACTAATAACGGAAAGTTAACCCCGTAATCTTCTTGTTAACGGGAAATTTAACGACATGCCCAAAATGGCATAGTCAACGAAACTTGACCATTTAATCGAAAGTCAAACCAAACTTTACGAGTTCATGTTTTTTCGTCCTAAATTTGAAAGTTCATGCTTTTTTTTTTTTTGACATTTTTCCCGTTTCCAAAATAATTTCTTATTGTAAAATAGGCTCCTAATTCCACTCTCCATTTTTTTTTGCTTGGGCCTTCTATATTTCAGGATTGGTCAAACTTAAAGATTTAAAGAGATTTGGAAGGTGAGATTTTACTTTTTATAGATTTATTTCTGTTTTTTGGAGGTTAATTAAAGGCTACTATTTGGCAAAGAGCATATGCAGTGATAAAGACTCTCAAAGTCTCTCAAAATATGATATTATAATATACATAAATTAGTTTAATTGTTTATTTGAATGTTAAGTAATAAATTATTTTAAAAATGAATTATATGTTGATATGTGTGACATGAGTCTCTCAATAGGTTCTCAAAAGTTAGAATCTTTGAATCCCCGTTCCCATCCCCCACTAAGAGCCAAGGAGTATTACAAAGAGGAGAAGATCCAGCGGCCTCCTCTCGATCTCTGTGTTTCTTCCATATACAAAAGCAACAACAAAGGAGTTGATTACATTTGGAATTTGGATGCTGCAAAGGATTATTTGATCCGTCGTCTTAAAAACCAAAACTGAAACTGAGGGATTCCACACTACCCAAATCCGTCCCAGCTCAGAGCAACTCGAACCTCCAGCCGGGAAGCGTGGATGACAAAACTACTGTGGCATTAACTTCCGATACATGAGTTTCCAAAAATAGCCGACCAGCAAATTATTAGAAGTAATCCAACTTCTGACACCCTGTTGACGAGAATGGCTATTTAAGCCCCGAATATTCCAACAAAAAAACCTTCATTATTAACACAAAAGGGGAAGGCGAAAGCACTGCTTTCAATGATGATCTGTTCCACGCGAGGACTCGCCTCAGATGGGAACAAAGACTCCAGGACCCGCTGATCTGATACGGTTATGCCAAATTTTTTGTACTTCTTCTGAGCTTTAGCATACATGGCACCCCAGCCTGGAGGGAGAGGAAATGGATTATCTGGTTGCTTGCCCAAGTCTGTTGTGAGAGTAAGACTCGCCGATTCCTGAGAGCCATGAATTACCAGATTCCCAGAAAGATTAGACTTAACTAGGCAAGGCGACGTAATATCCACCTCCGAGGTCAAAATCACCTCTTTTCCTTTCCCTACAGAAGTGACTGGCTTTAATTTCTCCTTCTCGAGACAGGTAGGTTCATAGATCCTGGGAGGGATGCTCCTTGCTCTATTCTTGGACCGAGACCATCCCCTTCTAGGTTTTATAAGTCTCGAAGACACAATGTCAAGATGAGAGGCCCTTATGTTCATGTCGTTGTCCGCAGCCGGAGAGAGGATGACAGTAGGGTGAGACACCTCTTTTTAACCTGTTGGAGTATCCTTCTTGAAAGGTAACTTTCTCATCAGAGGCTTGGGACATCTGCTTATCAAATGACCATATCTCCCGCAATTGAGACATTTGGGAGGAGGCCTTGGATATTCCACCGCCACACGAGCTATGTTCCTTTGGACGTCTTTTACAACAACCGTAGAGGGAAGCGTCTTGTCTAACTGAATCACAACCTTCACCTTCATTGTGCCAATATTAATTGGATCAAGGCGAGACCTCTCAGTATGAAGAAGCTCTACTATACCACTTGCGATGACGCTAATGCCTTCAAGGGAATATAACTAAGGCGGGACATTCTTTAAGATAGCCCAGGTGGGAGCAGATTGCAGTTCTTTGAGTTCTAGCGGACCTTCTGGAGACCAAGGGTAGACTGTACACGAACAGTTACCAGTTTGCCAGAAACCAATGTCAAAAACCCATTCGCGAGTAGCAACTGAGGGAATGAAAATGAGCGCAACAGTTTCAGAGATGATTCGCACCGTAATGTTCCCATATCGACCCCAAATGGGATTCAAATCCGAGAAGATTTTGGTTGATGGAGGGTACAATCCATGAAATTGAGCCACTATATGCCCCTTCCACATCTCACCGGCTTTAAGCAACACCTTAGGAGGAGCAACAACGACTGGAGTACCATCCTCAAGGAAGGTAGGATGGGACATCTGCTTCAGATTTCGTAGGGAGGTCTTAAATTTGGACTCCCATGGAAGGTCTGGAGAGGAGGAATTCTTCATCGTCTCATGGGAGAGATTGCAATTTGAGGAATAGTTCAGGATAGCCTTGTCCGAACTGGAGCTACCTGGAAGAGAAGGGGTGACCAACGTGGAGGAATTCTCAGACACCTGATAACACCGGATGAAAAATCTACTGTGACCTCATGAGACAAGAGAAGGGTTCCCTCAGTCTCGACTAAGACAGTGGATTGGAGAGGAGTTGGCTCAGATCTAACCACCGCAGACTCGGGCGCAACTCCAGGAGTTGAGGGAAGGGTTCTCTTTGTCTCAACCGGAACAGCAGAATCCACAATATCAGAAGTGAGGGAAGACACCAGAGCTCCGGCAGAGCTGAAGGGCTTGGAAGTCGAAGAAAGGACCACCGCAGAGCTAGCCAGAACACGCGCAAACTTAGAGGAAACAAGAGGATGAACACGAGGGGGACGTCGTTTCTTAGCCATCAGAGAAGTTTTCGCCTATCGGCGTGAGGCCGGCCGACCGCCACAATTAGGTTAAGATCTAATCGCGATAAAAGTCGCTCTCAGGAGAGAGAAACTCAGCCGTTACCTATTTTAATTGTTCTTCTGATCTTTTTATTTTCACTTGGAATTTGTAAACTTAAGTCATACTCATTGTTGATAAGGTTAAAGAGATTCTTTAATCTTTCTCCAGTTATGTTGGTGTCCGTGAACATAAACACGTTCCTATATATATATATATATATATATATATATTGTTAAAGATCACGTTCCTATATTTCAAATGATGATTGAGATGTGGTATTACTGTATTAGTGAAGTCAGTCGTAGGTCTTTTCCCCGGTAACTGATGAACCCTTAATTAGGTATATTTTCCATTCTCAAACAACAGTTTGATCTTTTTATTTCCCCAAGAGTGATAGAGACAAAGTCAACCAAATAATCAAAGCTCTACTAACTTAAGCTTGGTCACTTTAACTATCAAAATTTTAATAATTCTATAAGATATGTAAAATTTATACATGAGAGATTGACCCGTTTCAATTTTTCAACAGGTCGAAGCCAAGAAATTTATTTATGCTATAATTCCCTACCAAATATTGGTAGGAATAATTTCCTACCAAATTCCTACGCATTTATTACGAAATATATATTTCGTAGGAAATTCGAAAGAGATTTCCTACGACAAAAGTCGTAATAAGTTCGTAGGAAATTTCCTACGAAAATCTTACGAAAAAAATGTCGTAGGAAATATTGTAAGAGATTTCCTAAAGACTTTGCGTTTCTTTTTTTTTTCATTTGTCATAAGTTATGCTTTCTTTTGTTTTCTCTTATCAAATGCTTGAATGATCTTGTAAGATGACTTTCAGTTTTAAAAACGAATAAATGAGTTTGAGTTTGGGTTTGAGTTCTTCTTCTTTCATTTGCAGTCTTTGAGTTACGTTCTTTTTTGATGACAAGTATAAGCCATGTTCGTATCCCATGTTCTCAGTTTAAGGGGAATGGCAAGTAGAAGATGACACCACCGGGTTATCCGACAGTCCCGAATGAGACGACGAACATGACGAACACGAGCGTAGACGACGACGACGACGAGACTCAAGAGTGGATCGATTAGTGTTTAAATCTTTATATTAGAATGGATTGTACAATGAATTTTAATTTGTATGGAATTTAATTTTAAATTTAATTTTAATTTTCTTTTGAATTTTAAATTTAATTTATTCAAAAAACCAAAATTTGTAACAAATAAAATATAAATAATTTTATTAAAATTGTCTCTAAAATTTCGAAGGATAATGGTAGGAATTTGGTAGGAGGTGTATCGTAGGAAACTGGTAAGATATTTTTGGTAGGTAATTAGTGAGAAATATTTCGTAGGAAAATTGAAGGACTAAATTTCCTATGAAATTTTGGTAGGATAATGGTGAAAAAGACCCTACCTATTTCCTACGAAATTTCCTACGCGATTTCCTACGAACAAGTTTCGTAGGAAATTTCTTACGAATTTCCTACCAAATTTTATTTCCTACGGGCGATTCCCTACAAATATTTTTCGTAGGAAATTGGTAGCAAACGTCTATTTCCTACCAATCTCCTACGATTTTGGCCGTAGGAAAACGCTGCATTTCTTGTAGCGTACTTCTATAATTTATATCTCTTTCTTGTTCATTGTTGCATCTACCTACTTAAGTTGTGTTTGTTTCGTTCCAGGTTATGCGTTGTACCACTATCAACTTCTCTCGCCTTATAAAGTTAAGTATATGGCCATGTGGATCAGACTGGTTGGAACCACTTCTACTTTTACTTGGAAATGCTCCAAAACTAAATTAATTTTTGGTAGATGATTATGTACGTATCCTTCTCTTCATCATCTTCTTGTTCTAGCTTTGATGGACTAAAATACTAGTCAAAATTTTGCTTAATATATACCCCTCATTGCTTCTCAGAGATATATCTATAAACCCGAGGATCTTCCATTTTCATGGAACCAACCGAGTCTTGTTCCCGGATGCTTGTCATTGCAGCTAGAGATATTCGAGTGGAGAGGATATAGAGATAGAGTAGAAGAGGAATTAACTACAAGAAAAAAATAGGTTTTTCCTACCAAATTCTAACGAAATTATTACGAAATATATATTTCGTAAGAAATTCGAAGAAAATTTCCTACGAATACTTTGGTAGAAAAATGGTGAAAAACTCCCTTCTACTTTCCTACTAATTTTTTTACGAATTCTAACAAAATTCCTACCCATATTGATTTTTAACGGGGCATTTCCTACAAATTATTTTTGTAGCAAAATCATAGGAAAGACCTGTTTCCTATCATTTTCCTACGTTTTTTGCCGTAGGAAATTGATGTTTTTCTTGTAGCTCAAAGAATTCTTGACATACATTTTAGCCAACTCTAAGCGTTTAAAGACCGCTACGATCTCTCTGCCCTTCGATCTTGAAGATCAAGAGGTGATCATCGAAGAGTTAAAAGATATTCCTAGGGTTTCGACAACATCTAACCTTTTGTTCAAATGAAAATTCTATGGAAGCTAAGTGAATGTGCAAGGCTGCAAGCTTAACCTTATCTGCTGTTAGATAGGTTTTAATCAACTTGCAAAGATTAGAAACATGAAGATAATATTTAAGATGGCTAAAACAAAATAAAAAAAGCTTGAATCTGTGGCTCCTAGGGATCTAAAGAGGTTTGGGATATGATATTTTACGTTTTATTGAATGCTTTCTGTTTTTCTACAAACTTAATATTTCCCAATACAACATAAGTTAGAATCTTTAAGAAACCCACCATGACTAGAAATATAAATTTCAACAGAAGCGAGTAAGCAACTTTAGCATATTATTCATTAAAACATAAGTTCAATGCTTTTATTGATAGGAAAAATATAAATAACTAACAAACTGAAGTTGAAAATAATAGCTAGAAAAGGTCAAAAAGAGACTCTCTTGGTTTGTTTCTTTAATTCCACAATGCAGAACAATCAGTGGGACTGAAAGAAACCAACAGTGAAGAAGAATCATAACCCACCAAGAAATTGTTCTGTGCTCTGTTCCCAAAGATAGCTACTTGTGTTGGATTATTACATATAATAGCCAGACAGAAAACTCCTCCTCTATTCAATTCCATATACATATTGTACTTATCCAAGACAAGATCCGCACCGCCTGAAAAATGCATTGTTATCACCGGAAAGATATCTATGGTGTTTGAATAGTAGCAAAGCAGGTCATTGCCGGTCGGGTCTGCTGCTGGAACCGCTGGCACAACATGTTCCACTGCTTGTCTTACTAGATTGCAGTAGCTCTCAGGAAAGTACGTGAGAGTGGTTCCAGAGTCTATCACTATGTTCCCTTCTAAGGCATGAAAGGGTGTCCCCAGTGTCTCAATGCGGGTGTCCCCAACGCTGACCGCCTCTAGGTTTAGGTAATAGAAACCTGGTTTCGCCGTCGTGACAAACATAGTGGTTGATACAACCCCACCTCCTCCCACAATAGCGTTTGTTCCAAAATTGATCTTACTAGTTCCGTTACCAGCAAAACAGTAAGACATCAAACCTGGGTACTCACCGCCCATCTGAGTGATGAGCGATAAAGGTCCCCAATTTAGACCAACAAAGCCCCCAAAACTAGGTCTAATCCATGAGTTGTTGCGGCCACAACCAATAATGGTTTCAGCCATCACAAAGGGTTCCCCTGAAGTGGAATGGATTGTGACTGTCTCGGTCGCTAAGGTTCCCTTGGTGTAGGTTTTGTCGAAGTAATCAACCTCGAAAGGACAAGAGTGGTCATGGCATCTTTTCTCCTTGAAGGTCGAGGATTTCGAAGGGTCGAATATGGGAGCGTTTTGGTCGTAGCAGTGAACACAAGGCAAACATTGTGTCCATGTGATCTCACTTCCGGTGTCTATGACAGCTTCGATCTCGAAAGGAGGAGTACCGACTTGTAGTTTCATTAGATACACGGAGTTATCAAAGACGGTATCAGCGTAAGGTGATGATCCGAGTTGAGTATTAGAGAGTCGAGAAGAATTAGATGCATTGGAGCGACGGTGGATCAAGTCGATGGTGAAGCCGTGAGGTGGTGAGGCTGTGGTGGTAAAGAGAAAACATGTTATGATTTGTAGAAAGAGAACGATCATTGTGGTTGCAAGAGACATTAATATCGAATAATAGTTTTGGTTTTTTAGACACAATGCAATGTTCTTCATTCATGCACATATTTATACATGTTAGAGCTTTTGTGGTAATTGTTAATTTTCCAATTTTGTCAACTTCGTCCAATTTTGTTATTTCCATTAGGTCTAACTTGTAGGAATTTTACATTTTGTTACGACTAAGTTTTACTTTTTTTTTCGGGTTTTACATTGTTCCTTTTATTTACTTTGTATTAACGGAAATTCGATGATCTCCTAGCAAAATGTATAATTTCTTGGAATTTTTAGTTTAAAGTTATTGTTAATGAACCCAAAATGCAAAATAAACTTTTATAGATAGATATGGTTTTTGGAAAACTTAATTTTCTTGCCATAAAATCATCTCTATTTATGAGATACCTGTGGCCATCTCACCAATATACTATATAATATTAATATATTTAATTTAATTTAAGTGAAGAATTTCACTACTTAATATATTCATTGGTAAGATACCCAAAGAGTATTTTCCATTCTCAAACAACAGTTTGATCTTTTTTTTTTCCCAAGAGTGATAGAGACAAAGTCAACCAAATAATGAAAGCTATACTAACTAAAGCTTGGTCACGTTAACAATCAAAATTTTAATAATTCTATATAATATGTAAAATTTATACAAGAGACATTGACCCGTTTCAATTTTCACCAGGTCGGAGCCAATAAATTTATTTATGCTATTGACTGTAATGTATGCGACCAAACATTTTTTTATCTGCTATTATATGTTTTAATCAACTTGCAAAGATTGGAAACATAAAAATAATTCTTAAGAAGGCTAGACAAGTTTGAATCTCTTGCACATTCAAACTTCACACTTCCTAGAAACGTGTACTGGAATCTTTAAGCAAAACATCCAATCCATGCCTATAAGTAACTTCGCATATTTTTCATTAAAACATCCATGTTCTATGCTTTTATTGTTAGGAAAAATATACATAACAAACTGAAGTTAACCGAACAAAAAAAACCAAACAATCTGAAGTTGAAAATAATAATAAAGATCGAAAAGAGACTCTCTTGGTTTGTTTCTTCAATTCCACAATGCAGAACAATCAGTGGGACTGAAAGAAACCAACAGTGAAGAAGAATCATAACCCACCAAGAAATTGTTCTGTGCTCTGTTCCCAAAGATAGCTACTTGTGTTGGATTATTACATATAATAGCCAGACAGAAAACTCCTCCTCTATTCAATTCCATATACATATTGTACTTATCCAAGACAAGATCCGCACCGCCTGAAAAATGCATTGTTATCACCGGAAAGATCTCTATGGTGTTTGAATAGTAACAAAGCATGTCATTGCGGCTCGGGTCAGCTACTCGATTCGCTGTCACAACACGTTTCACTGCCTTTCTTACTCGGTTGCAGTAGCTCACAGGAAAGTACGTGAGAGGGGTTCCAGAGTCTATAACTATATTCCCTTTTAAGGAATGAAAGGGTGTCCCCTGTGTCTCAATGCGGGTGTTTCCAACGCTGACCGCGTCTAGGTTTAGGTAATAAAAACCTGGTTTCGCGGTCATGACAAACATAGAAGTTGATACAACCCCATCTCCTGCCACAATAGCATTCGCTCCAAAATTGATCTTACTAGTTCCCTTACCAGCAAAACAGTAAGAGATAAAACCTGGGTATGCCCCGCCCATCTGACTGATGAGCGATAAAGAACCCCTGGTTAGACCAACAATGCCCGAATAACTTGGTCTAAACCCTGAGTTGTTGCCTCCACAACCAATAATTGTTTCAGGCATCACAAAAGGTTCCCCTGAAGTGGAATGGATTGTGACTGTCTCGGTCGCTAAGGTTCCCTTGGTGTAGCTTTTGTCGGCGTAGACAATCTCGTAAGAACAAGAGTGGTCATGTGTGTTGCATCTTTTCTCTTTGAAGGTTGAGGATTTCGAAGGGTCGAATATGGGAGCGTTTTGGTCGTAGCAGTGAAGACAAGGCAAACATTGTGTCCATATAAGCTCGCTTCCGGTGTCTAACGCAGCTTCGATCTCGAAAGGAGGAGTACCGATTTGTAGTTTCATCAGGTACTCGTAGGTATCAAAGACGGTATCAGCATAAGGTGATCCGAGTTGAGTATTAGAGAGTCGAGAAGAAGATGCATTGGAGCGACGGTGGATCAAGTCGATAGTGAAGCCGTGAGGTGATGAGGCTGTGGTGGTAAAGAGAAAATATGTAAGAGAAATTTGAAGAAAGATAGCGATCTTTGTGGTTGCAAGAGACATTGATATCGAATAATATTTTTGTTATTTCAGACACAATGCAATGTTTTTAAAGTTATATATATTTTTAATGTTAAGTTTCATTAATATTTTTAAAACATATCAAATTATATTTTGAATATATTTAATTATATTAATTAGTTATATTTATTTATAGAAAAAAAATCATCATTATTAATAATCTTAATTTTAATAGCAATAATTAATAATGCAATCTAAAAGAGTAATACAATCAAAGAGCTATATTTTCTTAAATATCACAATTAAGATAATATAAGAAATGTTATGAAGGAAAATAATGAAGATATCTATATATAAGGGAAAATAACAATAATTATACATGATTTTATCAAAATGTTGACTAAAAATATATCAAAACATAATTTGAATTTTTAAAAGGGAATTTGGTCAACTCTACCACTTTCCACCAAAGTCTTTCCATTTCTACCACTTTTTCTTATTCATTTTCAAATCTACCATGTTTGTATGGTAGTGTAGTAAAAAATGACAGATTTTACCTCTAAAAGGTGTGCAGTTTTGTGTCAAAAAAAAATGACAACTTTGTGTGAGACAGCTTTGTGTACAAAAGCAATGCATTAAATGCAATTTACATTTACCATGGACAATATTTATGAAATAGAGTGAATGAAGTCCCCTAAAAGTAAGTCCATATCTCTAGTTGGTAAAACCACACCATATGGCAATGGACAACTATCAGATCCAGTTGTCCCCGAATTTACAGAATGTCGATTATTTCGTTAGTCTCATTCTCATAATACAAGATTATATATTGAACGTAAAATCAGAGACAAAATATGATTATATAAAGAGTAACATAGTGAATAAAGTCCCCCAAGGGTAAATTCCCGGCGGGTAAAACCACACCATCTGGCAATAAACAACCATCAGATCCAGTTGTCCCCAAATTTTAGATATATAGTTATCCCCGAAATATGTGTGGTTAAAAGTGTATAGTTAACGATGAGGAGAAAGAACATGCGAAGTAAAAAGAAATGCAGTTTCGTTTTTTCACATAACGAATGTGATACATTTGAAAAGGTCGAAGAAGAAGTGGTAAAAATAAAAAGTTTTAGAAATTGTGGTAGAAGTGTTAATATTTCCTTTTTAAAATCTCATTTTAAACAAAAATATTATATTATTGTATTAACTAAAAATATTAGTTTATTATTTTGTATCAATCCCAATGAATATCAATTAAAAATAAAATTAATAAAAAAATTATACTATCATTTATAAAAAATAAAGAAATAGAACAACATAGAAAATATATAATTGATATATAGGTAGTTTTATGTTATGATTTATAAAAATTAAATGTGAACCACTAAAAAAAGATATGTGTCAATGTTTTAAGGAAATAGAGGACGAGTATCTCAAATGACAAACGCTCTTGTGCGTTTTCTCATGATTTTTAAATAAAATAAGAAAATATTTCAATTTTTTTCTTTATTTTTAATGGGAGTCTCAAGTTTTTTTTAATAATAATAGCTCAATCTTCTTGCCATAAGCTTGCTAATATTGTGTTCTCCTGGTATAGTATTAAAAAGAAAAATGGTTTTAAGATTCAAAATTTTCTGATTTACCTTAAATCTTCAAGAAATATCCTTAGATCTTATTTCGGTTGTCATGGAAGACTCACGTTCCTCGTCTTCATCAATCCTTATCCACCTTGATTTTGTTCATCACCATTCCCTTTCATCTTCATCCGGAACAACTAACGACTAATCTTTCAAAGAATGTATATTTACATTTGCATCTTTTGGAGGTATAGAACCAACTTTGTGCACATCACTATACTTCATTTGCATCTTTCAGTATTAGTTGAGCTAGATTACCATATCTTCGACACCAAGTTTTTGTAGTTGGAGACTTGGTAGGGCAAAGACGTGTTATCTCAGTCTTTAGGTAATAAGACCATTCCTACCAGTGGGCCCCACGTCCTCTCTCGGGTCCATGGGCCCATCCCTGTCCGACGGCTGGTCCGCTATGTCCGGGAGGCTTTTAAAGACTTGTTTACCGACCCTACAAATCACCACATGATCTTTCACTGTGTTTTGTCCTCACTTACACAGTTCCGACAATCACTTCCTGGAAGGTCACCCATCTTGAAACTACTCTAGCCCAAGCACCCTTAACTGTGGAGTTCTCTCAGGATGATTGACCGAAAAGATAAGTGCACTTTGGTGACATAGGTGGCCAAATCAATTCTTTTAAACCTCTCCGCATGCACCACCATATTCCTGAAACCGGGGTGTTACAAGATAAGTATTTCTCGCCTACAACCACATCTTCATTTTGGACAAAATTCAGAAAAAGATTTTGGTTTGACGACACTCTTAACTACGAATGTAACCAATTAACCATCATTTGTGCCTCTTTCATGTACTTCAAACAACGCATTAGCTAAATTTTCACATATCGTAGCATCGCGAAGAAATCCTTCCCTACTCATCTCAGCCACCGCTTCCAATGTAATATACATTGCTCCATCAATCTCAAACTCATTCACTCGCAACTCATTCAACAAACTCATCGCTTCACACACTTTCCCAACTTTGCAAAGTCCATTCATCAACACCCAATACGTATCCTTGTTTGGAGTAACACCTCGAGAACTCATTTTGCTGTGTAGTTCATACATTTTCTCCACTAGTCCGAACCGACAATACCCATTCATGATAAAATTATACAGATAAGTCTCCACTCTTAACTTCTTATCATACATACTCGAAACCAACCTCTCTGCTTCTTCAGGCTTACCATAACTAGTAAACCCATTTATCAAAACCTTGTAACTATCGAGATTAAGCGTCACACTTTCCTTCTCCATTAACTTAAGAATCAAATCCAACTCTTCAAAATCCCATCTTTTGACACAACAATCTATCATCGAATTAGCCTTTGCCTCCAAATTCGGTTTTGTTCTGGATGTTAATAACGAAAGTGGTGTTAAAAGTAGATATCTTGCCTTTTCTCCATAGCCTCAAACAGTCGTTGTAGACCGTGCGGCCCGAGAGGTTCTTGATAGGAGCACCATGAGCTTCAGGAGTCACTTGGAGTGCTTCAAATGGAATGTCGGAGTAGTTTAGGTACAAGTCCGAATCAATGTTAAACTTAGAGAAACTTGCACGCAAGAGAATATTTCATTTTTATTATTTGCTTTTGTTTTGTGTTTTGTTTTGTTCGAGAGATAAAAATAAATAACATATTATCATGGAGCATGTACAACAGTTTCCTCGAAATTGCGATTCAAAATTTGACTGATGAAGTTATCAAACTATAAAATAAAATATTTTCACCATTAGACTTTCTTATTTGGAAATTTTGGTTTCTACTTTTCAACTAAAAATATGATTGGTTTGTTGCTTGCTTTTCAACAATTAAATAGAGATGTGTTAATGGATTGTAATTTTGTAAGTGTGCAAAATGTTGATATTCTTGGTCCCTTTTCTTTCTAGATCTAGCATATCAAGCAACTTTGTGGGAAACCTAAACACCTGGAATCAAGAGTTAGGTCATGAATCTAACTACATGCATTAAGAGAAAGCTTAACTAGAAAGAATACAATGTAAACGATCAAACAAAACCCTAAGTATCGCCACCTACACGATCGATCATGGCCCCCCTTTGATTAGCCCTTTAAACCCAACTAGAAAACTACTCTAACATGGTTAAGGAATTCATCAAAGCAAGGTTTGATAAACTCATTAGAAATAAATGAATAAGAACTAGAGATTACTTCTTTGAATGTAGAATACAAAGGGTAAGACTTCACCTTAATAAATCTTAGAGTAAACAAGAGAAAAGAGAGATATATATTTGGTGTCTTCCAAGGCTTCGGATTCAACGTGGTGGATGCGGCTTAAAGAGATTCTTTGAAAGGCTGGTTTGCAAAGCACCAAAAGAGAACAAAGGAAGCACGAAGAAGGTACACCTAGGTTTAGGGTTTACAACAGGTATTTATAGGTCTTGGAGACCAAAGAATCGGTTTAGGGTTAAAAGCATCATTTCCCGTCGATTAGGTTAAGTGTAGCTCAAGTTTCTGGACCGGTTTGAAGTGTGATGACCGCTCGTTAAAGTAGATGACATCTCGGACACGGGTTTGATGACCGGTGTGGCCTTGAAGCTCCTGAACGGTTGCATAGCTTCTGGTCGGTCTAGACATGTCTTCACTCTTTTGGTCGTAACTTCCTAATGGCTTAATGGATTGCTACGATTCTACTTTGAGGCGAATTTTGACTCTTCTAGCTTTCCATATCCACCAATATCTCTCGATTTTGTAATAGAAAAGACCTCGAACGGACGTCATACTTCTAACGTACAGAAACTGTCTTGAAATGGGTTTTGATCGACTTTTGGTATTTTATGCTCTAAAACTCTTATAACCTTCTTGGCTCCTAAAATACTTGAATATCACCTTTTTGGCTCTGAAATCACACCAAATTCTCTCTAAAACATAAGAAAACAATAGCAAATATGGACGAAAATCCTATGTTATTAACCACGTTACGATCAGCTCTGTGTTTTTGGGTCTCTTTGCTATACAAATTTACTCCATGTGACACCACACAAGCTTGCATCTCGATCTACCGTCTGCGTTTTCCTTGGTTATCCAATGGACCACAGAGGATATAGATGCCTCAAGCTTTCAATAAAGAAGATAGTATTATCCCGCCATGTTATCTTTGACGAGGAGAGTTTTCCATTTTCTCATTTACCGGAACAGTCCTCGCCCACTCCACTTCTCCATCGGTGGTTCCGATCCCACGACCGCAGCTCCACCACATGTTGTGTCTTCAGCTCCAGTTGTGACGACCAACACTCATTCTATGATCAAACGTGGCAAGTCTAGTTTTGTGAAGCCTAAGAAACCTATCTGTCTCACACCACCACCACCTCTCGCTTATCTAAGTCTCATATTGAAGTAGCAAAGGACCCTTATTGGAACCTTTCCATGGGGGAGAAATATAATGCTCTTATTAAAACGGGAACGTGGTCACTTGTACCAAGGCCCAAGTCTGCTAATGTGATTCGTTCTATGTGGTTGTACAGGCACAAGTTTGAGGCAACAGGGAATTTGGTGCGCTATAAGGCTTGGCTTGTTGCGAATGAGAAATCTCAACACCTAGGCGTGGACTGCGATGAAACGATTATTACAGTCGTCAAACCAACGACTATTCGAGCAGACTTAGGCGTTGCAACTGCCAAAGATTGGTCGCTTCATAAACTGGATGTGAAGAATGCATTCTTACACGACGATCTTCAGGAAACAGTCTACATGTATTAGCCACTGGGTTTGCGATCTTAAGGAAACGGTCTACCTGCATCAGCTACCGGTGTTTCGAGAAAACATCAAATCCGACCATGTATGTCTTCTCCATCGATCACTTTACGGGCTGAAGCAAGCGCCAAGAGCGTGGTACAACCGGTTCGAAACCTATGCTCGTCGAGTTGGCTTCATTCAAAGTGTCATGGATACGTCCCTCTTTGTGATGACCCAAGATACTGATATCGCATATCTTCTTCTATACGTTGATGATATTTCTCTAATGGCCTCGTCTTCCGCACTCCTTGACTCGGTCATTGCTTCTCATCACTTGGAATTTGCAATGACGGATCTCAGTCCGCTCCACCACTTACTTGGTATCTCGGTGACATGCAATGCTTAAGGAACATTTTGTTGATCGATGATTATAGATGCAGATCAATATACATAAACAAATACGTTCACGTTATAGAATAAGTAACAAATAGGAAAACCAATTGTTACAGAACTGAAACTTACTTTACGATCTCTTCTCTCTTTTAGTAAGAACAACGTATTGATTGATAGAGGCTTGCAATTGGCAATCTCCTAAGACAGAATTTAGCCCCTACTGTGGTGTACGTAGCTTTGTGTAGGCTTCTATCTTTAGGATACAACTATCGATCTCTGTTTTAACACCGTACAGATACCCTAGCAAACTCTACTTTGAGATTCTCTGAAATTGATTTGGAGAAGAAGAAGATGAGAATCAATCCCAATCTTTCTCTCCTTTGTTTCTCTTGTATTGTTCTTCTCTCTTGTCTCTCTGTCCTCGTCTCTCTACATCGTCACGTCTCTTATATATTAATGAAGCGATGTTTGATCCAAGAGATGCTTCTCTTCTCTCAACCGGTGTATCGGTATAAACGTAACCAAGAGACGTGATGAAATTTGCACAAGTAGAAGGGTATTTACATAAATACAAATGTTTATGTAAATAAACATGTTTATATAAAATAAACACCAACACATTTCTCCATCAACAGAACTATGCCGGTCATATTATTCTTCGCGCCAATATGACAGCTTGCAATCCGTGTTTAACGCCTGTCGACCCCAAACTAAAGCTGGCTTCGAATGATAGTCTTTTTGTAGCTGATCCAACGTTATATAGGAGTCTCGCCGGTGCGCTTCAGTACCTCACTTTTATGCGCCCCGATGTATCCTATATTGTGCAACAAGTGTGTCTCTTCATGCATGACCCACGAGAATTTCATTTCAATGCCCTTAAACGTATCATTCGGTATGTAAAAGGCTCAATTTCTCATGGTCTTCAGCTTTACAAGTCTTCTTCGATGAATCTTATTTCCTACTCGGATGCGGACATGTTTTCCTATTCTTTAAATTTGCCTACCCATCAAAGGGCCCAAGCTTTCTTCTTATTTTCCTTGTACAAAACATTTAGGCCCAGCTGAAACTCTTGATCCCGTAGACATAAGTTAATGCTATTTTCAAAAGTAAAAACCTAATCAACTTGCAAAGATTAGAAAGTTAGAAACATAAAAATAATTAAGATGGCTAAACAACAAAAGTTTGAATCTGTGGCTCCTAGGGCTCTAGAGAGGTTTGGGATATGAGATTTTACGTTTTATTGATTTCTTTCTGTTTTTCTACAAACCTAATCTTATCATTTGGAAGGTGCTTATATTTGCCAATACAACATTTATTAAAATCTTTAAGCAAAACATCCAATCCATGCCTAGAAATTTAAATTTGAACAAGCGCCTAAGTAACTTCGCATATTACTCATTAAAAAACATATCCATGTTCTATGCTTTTATTGATAGAAAAAAACATAAATAACAAACTGAAATTAACCAAAACCAAAACCCAAACAAACTGAAGCTGAAAATAACTATATTAATAATATCAAATATTATAGAATAGAATAGTTTATTAAGTTGTGTTTAATATGAGATCTCACGTACATATATAACATTAACATAATGTTATCATCTATATAATGTAAACTTTCCTAAACACATAATACAGAGATCTAAAATATTTTGTGGTTGCTTCACTTCATAGACGGTCCATATTAAGTTATCTCCAATAAAATAAAGGTCCAAAAGAGACTCTCTTAGTTTGTTTCTTCAATTCCACAATGCAGAACAATCAGTGGGACTGAAAGAAACCAGGAGTGAAGAAGAATCATAACCCACCAAAAAGTTGTTCTGTGCTCTGTTCCCAAAGATAGCTTCTTGTGGCGGATTATTACATATAATAGCCAGACAAAAAACTCCTCCTCTATTCAATTCGAAATACATATTGTACTTATCCAAGACAAGATCCGCGCCGCCTGAAAAATGCATTGTGATCACCGGAAAGATATCTATGGTGTCCGAATAGTAGCAAAGCATATCATTGTCCATCGGGTCAGCTGCTCGAACCGCTGGCACAACATATTCCACTGCCTCTCTTACTAGGTTGCAGAAACTCCCAGGCAAGTACGTGTAAGTGGATCCAGAGTCTATCACTATGTTCCCTTCTAAGGCATGAAAGGGTGTCCCCAGTGTCTCAATGCGGGTGTCCCCAACGCTGACCGCGTCTAGGTTTAGGTAATAGAAACCTGGTTTCGCCGTCGTGACAAACATAGTAGTTGATACAACCCCATCTCCTGCCACAATAGCATTCGCTCCAAAATTGATCTTACTAGTTCCCTTACCAGCAAAACAGTAAGAGATAAGACCTGGGTACGCCCCGCCCATCTGAGTGATGAGCGATAAAGATCCCCAATTTAGACCAACAATGCCCGAAAAACTCGGGCTAAACACTGAGTTGTTGCGGCCACAACCAATAATGGTTTCAGCCATGACAAAGGGTTCCCCTGAAGTGGAATGGATCGTGACTGTCTCGGTGGCTAAGGTTCCCTTGGTGTAGCTTTTGTCGTTGTAGACAATCTCGTAAGGACAAGAGTGGTCATGGGTGTCGCATCTTTTCTCCTTGAAGGTTGAGGATTTCGAAGGGTCGAATATGGGAGCGTTTTGGTCGTAGCAGTGAAGACAAGGCAAACATTGTGTCCATATGAGCTCACTTCCTGTGTCTAAGACAGCTTCGATCTCGTAAGGAGGAGTACCGACTTGTAGTTTCATTAGATACATGGAGCTGTCAAAGACGGTATTAGCGTAAGGTGATCCGAGCTGAGTATCAGAGACTTGAGAAGAATATGCATTGGAGCGACGGTGGATCAAGTCGATGGTGAAGCCGTGAGGTGATGAGGTTGTGGTGGTAAAGAGAAAACATGTAAAGATTTGAAGAAAGAGAACGATCATTGTGGTTGCAAGAGACATTGATATCGAATAATATTTTTGGGTTTTTAGACACAATGCAATGTTCTTCATTCATGCACATATTTATACATGTTAGAGGTTTTGTGGTAATTGTTAATTTTCCAATTTTGTCAACTTCGTCCAATTTTGTTATTTCCATTACGTCTTGTAACTAGGGGGAATTTTACATTTTGTTACTACTAGTACTAAGTTTTACTTTTGTTTTTCGGGTTTTACATTGTTCCTTTTATTTACTTTGCATTAATGGAAATTAGATGATCACCTTGCTATAGCAAAATGTACAATTTCTTGGAATTTTTAGTTTTAAAGTAATTGTTGATGAACATAAAATGCAAAATATACTATTATAGATAGATATGGACATATGGTGTTGGGATAACTTAATCTTTTTGCCATAAGATCATCTCCATTTATGAGTTACATAGCTATCTCACCAATATACAATATAATATTAATATATTTAATTTAAGTTAAGTTAAGAATTTCACTACTTAATAATATCTTCATTGGTGAGATATCTAAGGAGTATTTCATCAATATAATATTATTTAATTTTAAACATTTTATGTTAATTTTCATTAATATTTTTTAACTAATAATTGCCCATACGACACACACAACTTAATAAACCAACACCATGTGTAAGTCATACAAATCAGTAAATGTATCAATCACTGAGGAAATTTTATAGAAGAAAGAAAAGAAACGCAAGAAAGGCAAAGACTTCATTGTAGCTACTAGCTACTTAGCTAGGCCTTGAGCATAATCCAACTCTGGAATAGAATTGCAAAACTAAAGATTTAAATTATAAAAAATTTAAACTTCCATTGATACCCAAATCATACATATTTTCTTTTTAACTCAATCCCACCTGATTTAGCGACAAACCTCAAAGCTTAATGTCTTCCATCTCAAGACCCTGGCATGGGATGCTTCTTCTTCAATTCTAGAAACGGTTTGCGGAAATCGTAGCTCTGCTTTTGAACGTGGAGAGTCCTCACCTTATAGAAGATTGGTATGACAAAGTCGATTTGCTTTCTTAACAAGCAATTCTTGATCTCCGCGCTAGCTCCTCTAAACACTACCATGACTCCCAGTAGTCATGATGATCAAGATCCGCAAATTTTTGATATGTTTAAAGAGATTCTTTAATCTTTCTCCAGTTATATTGGTGTCCGTGAACACAATCACGTTCCTATATTTCAAATGATGATTGAGATGTGGTATTAGTAAAGTGAGTCGTCCTAGGTCTTTTCCCCGGTAACTGATGAACCCTTAGGCCTATTTTCCATTCTCAAACAACAGTCAACCAAATAATCAAAGCAGGCCAATGAGTGGTATGCAACTCTCTAATTTATACCTCTTTCTTGTTCATTGTTGCATCTACCTAATTAGGTTGTCTTTGTTTCGTTGCAGGTTATTCGTTGTAGCACCATCAACTTCTCCCGACTTATAAAGTTAAGCATATGTCCATTTGAAGACTGGTTGGAACCACTCCTACTTTTACTTGGAATGCTCCAAAACTAAGAATTTTTGGTAGATTATTTACGTATCCTCCTCCTCCTCTTTTTGTTGTAGCTTTGATGGACTAAAATACTAGTCAAGTTTTGCTTAATATATAGCCGTCATTGCTTCTCAGAGATATGTCTATAAACCCGAGGATCTCCCATTTTCATGGAACCAATCCGAGTCATGTTCCAGAATGCTTCTCATCACAGCTAGAGATATTCTAGTGGATAGAGTGGAAGAGGAAGAATTCTTGACATACATTTTAGCCAACTGTAAGAGTTTAAATACCGCAACAATCTCTCTGGCCGATCTTGAAGATCAGCAGGTTATCGAGGAATTAAAAGATATTCCTAGGGTTTCAACATTATCTCACCTTTTGTTCAAATGAAAATTCTACGGAAGCTCAGCGAATGTGCAAGCTTAGACTTATCATCTATTATATGTTTTAATCAACTTTCAAAGATTAGAAACATAAAAATAACTAAGATGGCTGAAAAAAAGTTTGAATCGGTGGCTCCTAGGGCTCTAAAGAGGTTTGGGACATGAGATTGTACGTTTGATTTCTCTCTGTTTTTCTACAAATCTAATCTTATCATTTGGAAGGTGCTAATATTTGTCAATACAACATTAATTAGAATCTTTAAGCAAACCATACAGACAGTCCATGCCTAGAAATATCAATTTGAACACAAGCGCTATAAGTAACTTCGCATATTATTCATTAAAACATATCCATGTTCGAAAAGAGACTGAAGTTGAAAATAATAATAAAGATCGAAAAGAGACTCTCTTGGTTTGTTTCTTCAATTCCACAATGCAGAACAATTGGTGGGCTTGAAAGAAACTAGCTGTGAAGAAGAATCATAACCCACCAACAAATTGTTCTGTCCTCTGTTCCCAAATATAGCTACTTGTGTTGGATTATTACATATAATAGCCAGACAGAAAACTCCTCCTCTATTCAATTCCAAATACATATTGTACCTATCCAAGACAAGATCCGCACCGCCTGAAAAATGCATTGTGATCACCGGAAAGATCTCTATGGTGTTTGAATAGTAGCAAAGCATGTCATTGCGGCTCGGGTCAGCTACTCGATCCGCTGTCACAACACGTTCCACTGCCTTTCTTACTAGGTTGCCGTAGCTCACAGGAAAGTACGTGAGATGGGTTCCAGAGTCTATCACTATGTTCCCATTTAAGGCATGAAAGGGTGTTCCCACTGTCTCAATGCGGGTGTCCCCAACGCTGACCGCATCTAGGTTTAGGTAATAGTGACCTCGTTTCGCGGTCTTGGCAAACATAGTAGTTGATACAACCCCATCTCCTGCCACAATAGCATTCGCTCCAAAATTGATCGTACTAGTTCCCTTACCAGCAAAACAGTAAGAGATAAAACCTGGGTATGCCCCGCCCATCTGACTTATGAGGGATAAAGAACCCCTGCTTAGACCAACAATGCCCGAAGAACTCGGTCTAAACCCTGACCCTGAGTTGTTGCGGCTACAACCAATAATTGTTTCAGGCATCACAAAGGGAACCCCTGAAGTGGAATGGATTGTGACTGTCTCGGTCGCTAAGGTTCCCTGGGTGTAGCTTTTGTCGTCGTAGACAATCTTGTAAGGACAAGATTGGTCAGGTGTTTTGCATCTTGGCTCTTTGAAGGTTGAGGATTTCGAAGGGTCGAATATGGGAGCCTTTTGGTCGTAGCAGTGAAGACAAGGCAAACATTGTGTCCATATGAGCTCGCTTCCTGTGTCTAAGATTGCTTCGATCTCGAAAGGAGGAGTACCGATTTGTAGTTTCATCAGGTACTCGTAGGTATCAAAGACGGTATCAGCATAAGGTGATCCGGCCTGAGTATTAGAGACCCGAGAAGAAGATGCATTAGAGCGACGGTGGATCAAGTCGATAGTGAAGCCGTGAGGTGATGAGGCTGTGGTGGTAAAGAGAAAATATGTAATGATTTGAAGAAAGATAGCGATCATTGTGGTTGCAAGAGACATTGATATCAAATAATATTTTTGGTTTTTCAGACACAATGCAATCTATAATGAATAATACAATCAAAGAGCTATGTTTTCTTAAATATCACAATTAAGATAATATAAGAAATGTTATTAAGGAAAATAATGAAGATATGAAATCTATATATAAGGGAAAATAATAATAACTATACATGATTTTATCAAAATGTTGACTAAAAATATAAAAATGGTCATAACATAATTTTGAATTTTTAAAATTTCATTTTAAACAAAAATATTATATTATTGTATTAACTAAAAAATATTTGTTTATTATTTTG
Source organism: Arabidopsis suecica (assembly GCA_019202805.1). NCBI lineage: Eukaryota > Viridiplantae > Streptophyta > Magnoliopsida > Brassicales > Brassicaceae > Arabidopsis > Arabidopsis suecica. The sequence goes on from CM032908.1 coordinate 7,616,104, forward strand.
TATCAATCCCAATGAATATCAATTAAAACTAATATTAATAAAAAGAATTATATTATAATTTCTAAAAAATATAAAGAAATAGAAATAACAACATATAAACTATTTAATTGATATATAGATAGTTTTATGTTATGATTTATTAAAATTAAATGTGAACCACTAAAAAAAGATATGTGTCAATGTTTTAAGGAAATAGAGGGAAAAATGGGTAAAAAAAACTCACTTTTTTTTATGAATTTTTAAACCCTCGCCTTTTAGTAAAAGGTAAAATAACACCTAATATCAATAAAATCAATTTAAAATCAAACAAACCATTATACTAAAATTTAAATAAATAAATAAAATTTGGTTTAACATTCTTATTTCCTAAACTCTATTTTATAATTTTTTTCCAAATTGATTTTTTTAGTTGCCTTGTAAAAAATTATATAAAATTGTTATTTTAAATCTAGTTGAGATATAATAAAACGGTTTCGTTACGATTAAAGTTTTTTTATGTAAACAATTTAAGTTTACAAGCTCGAACAATCGATTTTAATATTTATTGTTATCCAAACTATATCCAAAATTTATTTTGGGTCGAGTTTAATTTTGATTCAATTTTGGATAAAATGATTATTTTATGATATATATGATATTTTTTTCTTAATTTTATATAATAATTGAAAATAACAATTAATCAAGATTAATTCGGTTGAGTTACAAAAATTCATCAACGTGAAACCAAACTAATTTTGTAATAGTAAGAGCGCTATAGAAAATTTTATACCGAGCCGAATATGAATTTAGGTTGATAAATTTTATTTGGTTCGGATCACACAAGTTTAGAAAAAAATATGTTAATAATTTTGACCCATTTTAAATTCCAAACTTGAAAAGTTTGAACAAATTCGAACAAAAAGTAAATAGAATAGGCTAATATTGGGTTCTCTAGTTATAGAATTAAAAAGGAAAAAAGGTTATGAGATTCAAAATTTTTGATTTACCTTCAATCTTCAAGAAATCTCCTTGATCTTATTTCGGTTGTCATGGAAGAAGACTCAGCAACATGGACCTAATCAAACTCATGTTCATTGTCCTCATCAATCCTTCTCCACCTTGTTTTTGATCATCACCATTCGCTTTCATCTTCATTTGGAACCACTAATCTTTCAAAGAATGTATATTACATATGCATCTTTTGGAGGTATAGAACCAACTTTGTGCACATCACTATACTTCATTTGCATATTTGAGTATTAGTTGAGCTAGATTACCATATCTTCGACACCAAGTTTTTGTAGTTGGAGACTTGGTAGGGCACATGTGTGTCATCTTCATTTCGGACCAAATTCAGAACAAGATTTTGGTTTGACGCCACTCTTAACCACAAACGTAACCATCATTTGTGCCTCTTTCCGGTTTACTTCAAACAATGCATCAGCTAATCTTTCACATATCGTAGCATCGGGAATGAACCCTTCCCTAATCATCTCAGCCACCATTTCCAAAGATTTATCTATCATTCCTACTCTGTAACACCCTTCAGTCAATATAATATACATTGCTTCATCAATCTCAAACTCATTTACTCGCAACTCGTTCAACAAACTCATCGCTTCACACACTTTCCCAGCTTTGCAAAGTCCATTCATCAACACCCAATACGTATCCTTATTTGGAGTAGCACCTCGAGAACTCATTTCGCTGTGTAGTTCAAACGCTTTCTCCACTAGTCCGAACCGACAATACCCATTCATGATCAAATTATACAGATAAGTCTCCACTTTTAGCTTCTTATCATGCATAGTCGAAACCAACCTCTCTGCTTCTTCAAGCTTACCATAACTAGTAAACCCATCAATCAAAACCTTGTAACTATCGAGATCAAGCGTCACACTTTCCTTCTCCATTAACTTTAAAATCAAATCCAACTCTTCAAAATCCCATCTTTTGACGCAACAATCTATCATCGACTTAAACGTAACAATATTAGGCTTAATCCCTTTAACCAACACAATCTCCTCCACCAATTCTCTTCCTCTCGTGATCTCTCCATTGCAACACAACGCGGAAACAACAACCGTCAAAGCGTACACAGATACAACATCTAGCCCTGACTCAACCATTAAACGAAAGAAATCTCTAGCTAATTCCATCTGATCACATTTCTTGAGATTCAACAAATGTAAAGTACAAGTCTTTTCATCAATCTTAACCTCATTCTTCTTCATATACTCAAAAACCTCAACAACTTCATCAAACTTTCCATTGTCTGAATAAACCATAATCATCGAATTAAAGAACCTCGAAACAACTCTCGTCTCACAACCACATTCATCAACAAAGCTAGAGACGATTACTTTAAAAGGGTACCTGAGAATTTCGTCAATAGCCACAGGCTTCAAGAGATCTTTCGCATCTGAGAATCTCCTTTCCGACAAAACACGGGAAGTGAGAGACAAGTGAGTTCTGAGATCAGGTTTGAATGAGAAAAGAGATGGGTTTTCGAGGATGAAATTGAAGAGGAAGATGCATTTCCATGATTTGACATCTGGGTCTGATAAAATACGGCGAAGGGTGGAGAGATTGAGATCGGAGAGTGGGTTTTCCGGTGAATCAAGAGTTTGGTTTATAGAGGAAGAATTGAGAAGGAGCTTGTAGATTGAGAATGGATAAGTTTGTTTAGCTGTCTTTAGCGTTTTCAAGAAGCTTTGCAGAGTCATCTAACCGTCGGCGGCTTTGGCTCATTCACCACTCCGTCAGAACTGGAAATTTGGACCGGCCGGCAAAAAGTGGCTTGATGTTCGGTTTTCCAATATGAGAATGGCACGATTTCTTATCACCTTCATGCCTCCAAACATTTATTTATCGGAACTGTAAGCCATACAATTTTTCGAAGAATTTAAACTACTTTTGGGGTTCGGTGCAAAAGATAAGTTCATAAAAAGTACATGTTGACTCAATTTTGTGATTTCAAAAGACCATGAAAATGCTTCAAAAGACCATGAAAATCCGCTATATTATGTGTTCGATCTACAATGACGGGCGATGATAAAGCGTTTGTTAAAACGCTATAGTTAGATAGCGTTATTCGGACGCTACAGATGGCCATTATTCTTGTAGTGAATTGTTCGGCTTCCACACCATAAGATTGAATTAGTTTCTTATGATTATGATCGAATTTTATTAGTTCCTACTAGTTTTGATTAGTTTCCTATGACTATGATCGAATTTTATTAGTTCCTAGTTCCTACTAATTTTTGATTACTTTGACATCAAAAAGATTTAAGAAAAAACACACTCTTAGCCTCTTAGGTTTCAATAATAACAAAGGATGATACAAAAATAAAATAATAGGTAAACTATTGAAGATGCTTTCTTTCTTATTTTTTCTTAGACATTTACACAAATATTAAAGTATACGTATTGGCTAAAACTTAAGAAATATTATACAAACAAGGCCCAATAGATATAACCTAACATTCATATACTTCTATTTCTTTTTTTTTTTTTTGAATGTTATACTTCTATTTCTATGTACACAAAGAAAATATAAATAGCATATGTCGAAGCAACCCCAGTTCTCAAAGTATTTCTTGAAGAACACACATATTGATATTATCGGCCAGTAAGCTCGGTGAGCGTAATGTCCTGGCTCCCTGTAAGAGAGTAGTCAACAACACCAAAAGATGGAGGCATTACTGGCCATACGAAAGCCGGTCTCTCTGTAGGCACATCGGGTGGGCTAGTCTCACCCGTCAAGACCTTTAAAACGTTTTTCATGGACGGTCTAAGGTTTGGATTCGGGTGGCAACAAGCGAGTCCTAAGAGCAAAACACTTTTCATCTCTTCTTCATCAAACAAACTTCCCATTCTTGGATCCGCAGCATCCATTATGGTTCCATTTCTGTATAGCTCCCATAGCCAATTCACAATGCTATTCTTGTAATTGCTCTCGTTCTCCTTAACCAAGACATAACTCGGTTTCTTCCCGGAGACTACTTCGAGCATTAGAACTCCGAATGCATACACATCCGTTTCAACCGTAGCTCTCCCGTTGAGAAAAGTCTCGGGAGCCATGTATCCCGGTGTTCCAGCAATCTCTTTTGTCGAATGGTGTGTCATTTCGCTTTGCTGAATCATCCTCGCAAGCCCGAAATCGCCAAGCTTTGCGTTGAAATCCGAGTCCAGCATTACGTTGCTTGCTTTTATGTCTCTGTGAAGTATCCTCTTCTCACATCCATTGTGAAGATACTCCAAAGCTTGAGATATCCCTCTTATAATGTGTTTCCTTGTCTCCCATTTTAGGTTTGAACTTGACTTGTCTTCCACGAAAACATATCTGTCCAAGCTTCCGTTCGGCATGTACTCGTAAACCAGAAGAAACTCCTTTCTCTCGTAGCACCATCCCAATAACTTCACCAAGTTCCTATGATTCAGATTACCGATCGTTTTGATCTCGGATATGAACTCTTGCTTCCCTTGACGCGATTTCTCGGAAACTCGTTTCACAGCTATATCTCTACCCTCCCATTTCCCCTTAAACACCATCCCAAACCCGCCTTGCCCCAGTTTGTTCTCCACGGTGAAGTTTCCCGTAGCTTTCTTCAACTCTCTCAGTTTGAACTTCTGCGGGTTTGTAGCGCAATTATCTAGCTCAGCTTCTATATCCGGATTTGTTTCCCCGGCCTTTGACCTAGATCTTAAGTATAGTCCCCTTAAAAAAGATCCTATTACAACAGCAAACACAATAGGGGTAATGATCCACAAGGACCACAACCATATATTTCGATCTCCATCGACCTCTAAACCTTCAAAACTCCATGATTTCACACAATTCAGTTGCGTAAAATCGCTTGTTGAAGCCGTAAATCCAATGTAAACATTCTCTGGAAGATAGGCTGATAGATCTATAGGCCAAGAAAACACCAAGTTTCGCTGATCATGTACCTCCGGGTTTCTTGAGACATATACCGAAAGATTCTTACCATCATACCGCACATGTGCGGTAAAGTCAATACTGGAATTGATCGTGATCCCTCGACTGCTCAACGATTCTTGAACAACCGAATTTATGTTGTTCACATTTAGACCCACATGGTTTCCATCAAGATCATCAGGATGGCTCTTCCTTGTGTCGAACTCAACCGCAACAATCCTCGACTCGCGAGTCCCATTTGTCCTTTCGTTCATCAAGCCGAGCCACATACCCGAGCTGTTTTGAGGAACGTTCTTCTCAGGTGTGAGAACAAAGGCTAAGCCTTCGCCTCCAAATTCGGTTTGGTTCTGGATGTTAATAACGAAAGTGGTGTTAAAAGTAGATTTCTTGCCTTTTCTCCATAGCCTGAAATGGTCCTTGTAGACCGTGCGTCCCGAGAGGTTCGTGATAGGAGCACCACGAGCTTCAGGAGTCACTTGGAGTGCTTCAAAAGCAATGTCGGAGTAGTTTAGGTACAAGTCCGAATCACCGTTAAACTTAGAGAAATTGAATTTTAAGCACTTGACTTGTGTTTCGATCTTACAAGCTATAGTTAGAATCAAGAACAGGAGCTTGCACGCAGGAGAATATTTCATTTTTATTATTTGCTTTTGTTTTGTCTTTTGTTTTGTTCAAAAGATAACAATAAATAACATATTATCATGGAGCATGTACGATAGTTTCCTCGAAATTGCGATTCAAAATTTGACTGCTGAAGTTATCAAACAATAAAATAAAAAATTTTGACTGTTGAACTTTCTTATTTGAAAATTTGGTTTCTACTTTTCAACTGAAAAAATGATTGGTTTGTTGCTTGCTTTTCAACAATAAAATAAGGATGTGTTAATGGATTGTAATTCTGTAAGTGTGCAAAATGTTGGTATTATTGGTCCCTTTTTTTTTTGGCAATATCCAGTGACAAACAAGGTTGACCTGTCACAATTTATAATTCTATCTTTTTTTTTTTGACGTCTAGATTTATTATTTATTGCAAATTATGAGAACTGTTACATAGACGATTCTACAACGGACAATTCCTTCCGACCCTTATTAGATCCACGACAGACGACACTTCCTTCTCCATGCTCTTGACGGACACCTTCAATGATCCACGACCTGACGACACTTCTCTCTCTGCGTAGAATCTTGGCGAACGGCTATAATTGTACTTCGCTGGAGATCTCCTGCACACTTGTCTCCTTTAATCTGCAAATTTATTAATAAATCGCAATATCTGGGACTCGAACCCCAGACCTCTTGATGTAGAAGCATTAATTAACCCTTAGTCAATCAATGGGCCAAGGGGACTTCCACCTTATAATTCTATCTATCTATTAAAAAATTTCGTTAGAAAATCTACCTTATTAAATTAATATACAGATATAAGTTGAAATTTCTAGTTTAGAAATTTGGTTTCGACTTTTCAACTAAAAGATATTTCTGTTTCTAAAAAATCTTCATCCATCCCAGTCATGTTGAGAGCGATAACAAAGAGTTAACATATCTTAAAAATGATATATTAAACATATCTTAACTTTTTAAATTTTAGTTTGATTGTAAAAGTGATATATTAAAGAAAGTCGTTGATGTTTATGTGTCAAGTTCACAATTATTCTTTTTTATTTATTTAATTTTACTATATTTCTTTTCAAACATTTTTAATTCTATGAACTATTTATTCTTATTAACTAAACTTACCAAAATTAAATATCTCAAATTTTTAAACAAGAAAGCTTCTATAAAAAAATTAATTTATATTAAATGCATTGTGTTTTTCAATTGAAAAATTAAGCAATATAATCATATAATATATGCATTTCAACACCAACAAATTCTTTCATATATTATAAAAATTTAATTTGAAACCAAAAATCTATAACTTATGAATAACGTAAGTGCAACTCTATTTGTACAATATAATTCATTAAAATATTTGAAATTTAATTTGCAAATTTATTTGTACATTAAACTGTTGTGTTATTGCATATATATATATAGCATTATTTATATTTAAAATATTTTAATGCACCTACAAAATTTGGTTTTGATATATCGGGATTCATTTTTTTAATAGTTCTATTAAAAATAAATTTTAATCATTCTAATTTTACAGAACAAACACCAACTTTAATTCTTAAATTTTGCAGACAAAATAAATTGTCTTTGAAAAAGAAGTTAACATAACATATATATTTTCATCGACTATATATATATATATATACACTTTTTTAGGTTAAACTTGTAAGAAAATTGCTCTGCATTGAGGTATTTGAGATCAATGAATCATGACGTTAATGTAGCTTCTCAAAATTCTGAATTTTCCTACATTGACCTACTTGAGCTCAATGCATAAAGTCGATGCAATTTCTGTGAGCTTTTTTTTTATTATTTTTTTGTCAAAGATTCTGTGAGCTTTAAAACCCTGTCTTCTCCATCTCTCTTCTGCTCATGCTCTGTTTTGCCTGTCTAAAGCTCAAATGTCATCTAATCTCCGTTCTTTCTTGTGGTGCACCTGAAATTGCTTCAAAGACTTTACAAAACATGCAAGACTCCTAAAAGCAAAAATAATGAACAAAATTGACAAAAAAAAAATAATATTCTAGAGAGAATAAAAATATCATTGGGACCCTATCCAATCACACATATGCATCTAATTTTTTGAATTATCGACGAATTTTCAAAGAAATTTTCATTGACACGTTAAACTACTGAAACCTTAAATCGCACAAAAGTATATTGAAAGTTTGAAAGCCTCTAGATCTCAAAATTGATTTAACTCCAAATTATTTAAATACCTTTACAAATAGAGACAAAGTTAATTTCATATAAAGCATAAACATATATTTGAGATCAGAAGATGCAATTAATGTGAAGATAACATAGAATTCGATTGTCATATGGTTTCAAAAAAAAAGAATTTTCCCCCTAAATTGCAAACTTTGAAAGAACTCTACGTTTATTTAAAATTCATGTTTTCCTAGATAAAATTTTTTAAAATCATTTTAAAGTGACTACGTATGTTAGTTTTCAAAGATTTATCTGCAGTGTTTAGTAGGTTTATTTGTAAAATACACCACTAAATTGATTATGTGTTTTGTAAATTTTATGAAATTTGTTAATGTAAAAAGAAGCGCTTAGAATTTCTCGATCATATTCATGGGCACAAGGCCAACCATTATACAGAATCCTCTAGCTTGGAGGAGAAGAGCACAATCTATCAACATTAACTAGAGAAGATACATAATTATATGCGGAGATATGCAGGATCATATAATTACAAGAAAGAAGGAGATGAATTGGGAAAGAGTAAAGAAGGATTTGATGAGATTGATACGATGAAACATGTGGCTTAATACGGTGAGCTGCTGCGGTGAAGTTCATTGGGTTTGATATTTCAAGACTCTCCCTCAAGTTGGAGCATGGAGATCGAAAATGCCAGCTTAACTTGAAAGTCCTCAAATGCTTGTCTTCCAAGTTGTTTGGTAAAAATGTCTACAAGTTGTGAACGACTTTCAAAATGTACTGTTTCAATGTTTTCATCTTGTCTCTCATCTCATATGACGTGACAATCGTTTTCGATGTGTTTTGGCCTCTCATAAAAAAACCGGGTCCGTGGCAATATAAATTGTATATTTACTATCACAATGAACCAACATTGGAAGATCATGAGAGACACCAAAATCAAAGAGAACTTTCTTAATCCATATAGTATCTTTAGTTAGAAACGATATTGCACGCTATTCAGCTTCTGCGAAAAACATGATTAATATGGACTGTTTTCTCCTTTTCCACGGTATAGGAGCTGGCCAAGTTGAAAAAATAATCAGCGACTCCTTTCCGAGTGATTGAGCAACTTGCCCATTCGCTTTTACACCAACCAAAAGATTCGGAAATTAGTATTAGCATGTAGAAGAATACATTGACCAGGGCTATTTTCGAGATATCAAACAATGTGTAATGCAGCATCCCAATGATCGTCACACAGTGCTTGATGCGCACACCTTGTAACCAAACTGCTTGCTGAAACGTTTTAGGTTCGTATGTTAACATTTTCTTATGTCATATAAAACATATATTCATACACACATGCGATAATAATATATATACACACCTTTTCTTATTCTTGTTAGTTCATAGACATAATACACCTTAGTGTCATGTTTTTTTTTTGTTGATAAAACTGAATGTCATGTTATATTGAAATTATTAGTTTAACGTTTTATATTTCAGTTTAGCCGAGAAAGTGTATAAATTTAATATTATGGAATAATTATTGAATATGCAACAATTTTACAATATTTCAAAAAAAAATAATACTTTTTTGTTATAGAGGAAAAATATATATATACACTTTTTGTAATGCTCACTCATTGACTTCGGCTAGTTGGTGCTACTAAAATATTGATAAGGCATATGCGTGAAATAAATTTAAAAAGTGGATGATAATTTCTTCTTATCTTTCATAACTTTTTTGTAACTCTACTTCTGAATTTGGGTCGAGCATATCTATTATCCAAATGCATTGGTGTGACGTCTTACTAATTAATATTACTTTTTGTCTTTAATCATTTCCACCGTAATCCGTATATATATATATTAAAAATATTGTGAGAGCTATAAATAGAAAGAGAAACTATATTTAGAAAATTCTGAGTGAGAAAGACAAATAGATTTTTCTATATGATAGATAAACTGTCTCATCAATTCTATTGATAGGGATAAAAATGTGACACTGAATTCTATATTTGTAGCAAACTGTTTGAAATTTGATAAAAAACAAAAAAATGTAAATATCACTTTCAAAAATTGCTCGCCATACAAAATACTTGAAAGAAGATATCGTCTAAACCTATATATAAATAGTAAACTGAGTCATATTAGTAATACAAACACATTAAAAGCTTATAGTTTGAGAAAGTTGGGAATAATAGATACAACTATAAAGAAATGGTCCTTACATACTCAGCGTTGCGTCTGATTTCAATGTAAATGGACCACACACACATATTCATCCCCTCAAGCTAATATTACCATCTCATTTTGTCAGATCCATTATACGCAAAGATTCTAATGCTTTTTTGTTTTGTTTTGTTTTGCATTTATATATAAAAGTGATGAAACAGCACACTAGCTATTTCGATAAATACAGAGATAATCAGAACACAAACTATTCACATATTAAATTCTTCCGATTAGAACATAAAGAGTTCATTTGGTGACACAAATCGGTAAAACATTTAGTGAAAAAGATAGAGCAATAATCAATAGTAGAATATTTAGAGATAAGAGATAACAAAGATAAATAATGGTACCGCTTCCGTGATTAAGCAATATAACTGCAAGTTGGAGTGAAGACATATTATAATAATTGAGGTACTAATTTTCGTAACACAACAATTTTTTTCTTTAGTGAATGTAAAATTTATTCAATCGAAAAACCTTTGTACAATAGATGTGTCTTTAAATTAAAGTTTGTTTTGAAAGTAATCTAAGAGAAGAACTAGAAAAATTAATATCTAGAATCAAACCAAATATGTAGCCCATCTTCTAGCTTTCTAGAGTCAAGAAGCTGGATTGAAGATATCTGTAAAACGACAATTTCGTTTGACAAATACTGGAAAATATATATGCCAAATCGTGATTCACGGGATTATCAAAGACATCATCATGATATGAAAAATAGTTGCCAACTTGCTATATTGGTACTGATAGAATGATTTGGTTTCCACTTATGGACGAAGTTTAGGTCATCCAAGGCATTGCTCAAAACCATTCGATTTATAGTGGAAGCTATGATCAAAAGATATGATTTATTTCTAGAATAACTAAAATATATGTGGATCAGTGGATGGAAAGTAATTTAGACACACACACACACATCTCCATAACATACAAGACATTTCTAAACACATATAATAAGATGTACTATAAGACATAACCAAAAAATATATTTAGAATTTGATTTGGAAACAAGTTTGGGATGTTGTGCTCATAAACAAAACAAGAAACTCAGAACTATGGATTGGTTTTGTTCACAATCTGGTATATATGATGATATAGAATTTTTCTTACCTTTTAACAGAATAAAGAGAAAAAGAGAGTAGATTTGCTTCATTGTTTCATTAGTTATAAGGACATCTAAATATGTAAATAGAGGGGACACAAATAGGTGGGACTGAATATGCAGAGTCTACAATGTGTAAGGTCCACCAACAAGTTCTTGATTGATTCTCAATTTGAATGTAATAGCCAACAACAGCCAACAAAGAAAAAAGAACTGACAGTGTGTCTTGAAAACCTTTTCTTTGCTAGATATCAATAGTTCCATATAGACCCTTTATATTATCTCAACTTCCGTATACAATATCCTTTTTTTATTTCTAACAAAACAAAAGAATATTATTGTGTTGTTTTGGAAATGCAAGCTGGGATTGGCAACATAAGAAATAAGGCACATATATTAATTACCTTAAGTAGATCCTTTGATGATGTTGTTGTTGTCTCTCTTACCTTACTAATCTTGATGCTTTGACTCTTGTTCACTTAAGTAGATCCTTTGATGATGTTGTTGTAGTTCCTCCTTACTAATCAAGTAGAAACAAACCTACCTGAAGATCTGGATAGAATCCAAAGAATCTATATAGAGAGGGAGACGGAAAGAATAGCCGTTGATTGCCGATGCAGCATCATCAAGATTCTCATTTTCATAGAGAACTTTGGGGAGAGCGAATCACCACCGTCCATCAACAGATGTGAATCTTGATGATGCCACAGCAGCAAACAACGACCGTGGCTCCATAAATTAGTCTTTCATCTTCATGTTGTAATCTTTTGTCTCTCAAACTCACGACTTAACATATATCATCTAAATGGTATAGACTTAGCCTTCTTAATTTATAGACACTAGAAACTCGTACCTTCATATCTATTACATATTTATGTATATACACATATATGGGAGGGATAAACATGGCAGAATAGTCGAGATAACTTGTTGTGATTGGAGGAATTTTAAAGTAACTAAGATGTCAAATTTACTCTCTTATACTTAGTTGGATCCAAACCAGAAGAAAAAAAAAGTGTTAGAGCAGAAGAAGTGAAACCCTAAAAGATAGAGATGGCAGAGGGGGAAGAAAAAAATGCTGTTCAAATAACATCTGAACTTCTAAATAAGATATATACTGCTAAAATAGTAAAATGAGATAAACCCACAATTTCTATTTTTTGATTTGCAAAAACAAGTATGACGTATTTATAACATGTTACCAGATCTTGGAAGCCACATATTAACCAGAGAGGACCTGGTGAGATCTAGAACACGATTAGAGAGAGATAGATAGCGAGATAGCGAGAGCGAAGGGAGAGATAGAGAGAGAGATGAGAAATAGAGAGAGAGAGAGAGAGAGAGATAGAGCGAGATATAAGAGTAGCGCTAGAGATCGCGCGTCTCTCTCCTCTATCGTCTCTTCGATCGAGCGCTCTCTATCTCTCGAGAGATGAGAGAGGAGTAGAGATGCGTGTGTGTGTAATATATATGCAGAGTAAGAGATGTGAGTGTGTATATATGCTGATTTTTGTTATTGAATGTTAATATATGCATAAATATTTTCAGATATAGAGTTTGATTGGCAGAAGCTGAGTTATTGTAAAGAGAGTTGGGCCAAATGGAGTTAGGAGCTGCCATCTTGGAGTCCACCTCGTGAAGGAATATCTCACTTTCCCACTTCACATGTGTAACTTATTATTTGCGCAACTATTATTGGATCTATGCCGTTTAAAAAAAAGGAAAAAAAAAACTATTATTGGTTAAGTGGTTAAGAAAAATACGACAGTAAAAATAACGGAAAAGAATAGCAATTCAAAATAGGGAAGTCCATCGGATTAGTCCAGCCTAGCCTAAAATCTGTAAAATCTGCATATATTTGAGTTCGGTCTAGTTTGGTCTAAATACATTTTGAGCCTATATTTAAAGTTCGGTTCAGCCCTAACAGGATTATAACGCTTTTCCGGGATTTTAGATTTTTTTGAGAAAGAAAAACAAACTTATAATTTTATAACATCTCTTGAAAGGCGAAAGAAATTTTTTTTTTTGAAAATAGTGAACCTAGCCATATAGGTATAAAATGAGCCAATGAAACAACTAGCATTCATTAAACAACTTAACTTAAAATCAAAAGCTTAAAAAACTAAATAAATTATTTTCATTTATACCAAATAAAACATAAAACAAAATATTTCAACATTGTGTTGTAGAACCAAGATTCGAATCCGCTTCAATGAATTCTAACTATTCCTTTGCTTCAATGCATTGTAAAAATTTTTTCGTTATCAAGTTCTATATATATAAATAAAATTTAAATTTTGTTGAAGTTTGACATGTATAAATCATATAAAATATCGTAAAATTTTTTTAAGAATATTAAATAAATATGAATAATAATATAACATGTAAATCCATCCAACTAAGTATAAAAATAAACAAAATATATTTTAATGGATTTTCAGACCAGATTGAGCTCGGTCGGGCTAAGCCCCAAAAACCTTTTAGCCCGTTAGAGCTTCGCTCGAAAGGCCTAATTTTTTCTGACATATATATATTTAAGCCTGAGCTCGGTGTTTTCAAAGCTATCGGACTTTACAAAAGGGGTAAATTTTTAGTCCTGAAAAACAACGGGTTTGATTCGCTTAACCAAAATTTTAATAATTTAGTGAAATTAAATAACATTTGGTGGTAAGCTACTACGAATTTCAAGCTTTAACAGTGAAGTGAAATTATTTTAGTGGTTAAAACTTAAAAGAGTACAATTCATTCAGATAAAGTAAATTAAAGATAAAGAGTAAGAAAACAAAAGTAGCAATTTAGTAATTAGTCATAAGTTTAGTTGAATCTATTTAGGTTGATGAAAAAAAAAAAGTTGAATCTATTTAGGTTAAGAAGAAAAACATTGCCAATTTGTCTTGGGAAAAGAGTGTATACTATTCTGCCCTGAGTTCAATTCCACTAGAAACAAAGTTATGGTATCTTTTGTAAGCCAGACTGAAATTCGCCTCAATATTAATTTGATGCACTGTATTTTTTTGCTAAGCCAATTCACTTTTCTTTTTTTTGGCCAAATCTAAGCCAATTCACTTTAAAATTAGAATTCGGAATGTTGTTTTAGCATGGTATTTGCAAAACAAGTTGAACCTTTCTCTTCAATCCGGTGTCGACCCCATATCATTAAGATAAAAATAAAATACATTGCAATTATATATATATGCAAAAAAATGATGAGGATAGTAATATATATCGGTTCAAGAATTCAGTTGAATGTTTTTAATAAAAAAATATATTTGATTGTTGACATATGATAATTTTTTATTTTAACTTTCATTTTAGAATTTGCTAACATTTTAAGTGGTCCAAATGGTTGTGTAGTTCCAAATTTCTAGGGTCTTATAGTTCGACTCGGTGAGGCATCTATGTAGAATTGTTTTTGATCAGGTTTAAAAAGTATCATTTGTTCATGTTTTGCTTTTTCTTTAACAAAACTAACAGCATGTTCAGTTATGTTAAATGTCCATTAAAAAAAAGTGTAGTTACACCTATGAATACCATGACACAATGTAATTAATCATCTCTCGAAGAGAATTTAACCTGTGACACAGTGGACCTTCTAACTCTTTTGTACAAAGTTTCTTGTATATACATGAATACATGATCAAGAAAGCTGTAGCGAAAGATATTAATTCAATCTATTGAGTTAGTAGAAAGTAGAAACTTAACAATAGTTTCTCTAACTACTGCAGGTTAGCAAAACCGATGATACTGCCAAAACATGCACACAAACTGATCTTTAAACCAAAAGATCTACAAGACAAAGATTTTACGAACAGAATAAAATGGTCCAAACATTTTTATTTCGAATGGAACTAAAGAAAAAAAGAGAAGAGTTCACGTGTCAAAAAGTGGTCAATGGAAAATGTCGGTCTACAAAATGAAACGATTGGTGCATCACGCATAGAAAATTATTGTCATCACGCAAAGTTGGACTACTACATTTCCAAATTAATATACATATATGTATTAGCTTCATATGTAACACATTTATACTAACATTTCTTTCTTTTCTTTTTCCTTTTTTTTTAATAATTATATTTATACTTGAAACCAAACATATAATCTCAATGGCATCTACCTTTACCATGTGTAGTAAATTTAGTTTATAGATCATACTCGTTCTACACTGCTACCAAATAAAGCATTAGCGGACGGACCTCCTTTACTTTCAAATGTCATGTAAAAAAACCATTTTCATTGGTTAGTTATTATAATATGTTTGTCATAAGATGTGTAAGAGTTGAAGAGAAAACAACAAAATGGGGTGTGGTGCTTGATTCTGGACGTGTCTCTCTCGAAGTTGGGGATTTTAATATTGGCGCTTTGCATATCAATTTGTCTCTCTCAAGTCTCAACGACTTATAATTTTAAAAAATGCATACTAAAATAAAAATTAATACTGTATATTATATAACATAATAAATTTTCAAAACTATAATTATGTCAACACAAATTATACGTAGGTGATGTATGGAGATTGGAGCATATAACTGATTTTGAATATAATGAAAATAGAAATGAATAGAGATAGTTAATCAACTTTTTTTGTTCAAAACACTCTTTAGTGAATAAAATATTTCCTCATCAACTTTTTTTAGTGAATATAATTGTTTTATTTGTTTTGACCAATCATATTCTGATGTTTGTTTTCTTATTGGTAGAATAGTGTTTTTAGTTAGATAAAAATAATGTTTTAAATTATAAAAAAATGATTTCTTACTCTTTGTGGTTTAATATCAAACAAATTGATACAGAGGGAGTATATAAAGTGGATTGAATCGAGTTTCATTAAAAGAAAGTAAAAAGTTTATCTTTATTGATCCAAATCGCATGTAGATAAACGTACCCACTAATCATATATTTTATTTTTTAGCAGGCAAAGCAAATCCATATATATACCAATTGTTTGAAAAATTAACTAGTAACTTTAGCCAGATTAATATTATTGTATTGTATATGTTTACTGATAATATAGAAAAATTTGAAAGTATGGTCTTCACTATTCACTATTCAGGTGGTTTGCAGTACTTTGTTGAACCCAATGAACTCTCTGATGCTATTACGAGGATCTGGTCTCTGGATTCTATCGTTGAAGTACTTCTTTTATTATTTATAAAATAATCGTCCACTATCTATCCGATAAAGCTTACTTGGTTTAGTGTAAAGATAGGATTTAAAAACTCTTGGAAAAAGGATTACCGCAATTATTATTAGACTACTTACACTAAACTATAATATCATGGGAATATTTTTATCATTACCAATACGCACTTGCCAAGTTACGTCATTGTGTTTAAACTAGATTTAAAAGAGAATAACAGTATTTAACAAAAAGAAAATGTAAAACTATTTGTCACTCTCACATTTAAATGAAAATAATACATCCTAATTAGAGACTCAATCAAAAAGAGAAGATTTATAAAAACAACATCCGTAAATTTTGTTCTAGTTAATCAACCCTACAATTTAAATGGTGAGCAATATAAAAGCTTAAGATAGCGAAATTTTTCTCGAAGTATACAAAACTCATTCAGTATAAGAACGTGAATTACTTGGCAAAAGTACTGCATCATCTTGATTAGCGTAGAACAATCCATCTCAAAGTCGAGACTATCAATCATTCATGTGATCATAGAAGACATCGCCCATACTAAAATTGTTGGCTCCAAATGATAAAAAGCGCGTCATTTGACATTTTGTACCTACAAGCTTTTGGGGTGATCAAACTTTAAATAAATCCATCCCATAATCGCGATAGGATCTGCATTCTTCCAAAAACCAACGCTTTTGGAGCCGGTATGTGGTATTCAGAATCGTGTATCTTCGGTAGTAGTTATAGCTTACAATGCACTAAAGCAGGTATGTAATTTTTGGGATCATTAGATGGCCTGCGGAGTGTGTGATCTTTAAAAAGTAAAACTGATGGAAATGAAAAAGGGATATTGAACTACATGAAAATGGTTTATTATGATGGTAATATTGGTTATTTTGATTGCATTGGATTGTTCCTTGTTATCGCGTTTAAAATTGTAATCCTACCTAACCAATGCCATGAGCGGTTTATATCATATCTAACAACTAAAATAAAAGTTAGTCTATAAAACATATTAAATGGGAATCTTTAGCCCCAATCAACACCTCTATACAAAAATGATATGAACTGTTAGTTCATAATTTAGCAGATTATAAAAATAATATAAGGGAATACATATCTTATCTAGTCGACATTTCCTATCTTTCCATTAAATTTGATTTCAGTGTCCAAAATATCAAAAAGTATCTAAAGGTGAGATTCGTATCAGGCCACCTGAAAGGGACCCCAAGTCCGTACAGTCTGAAGTGGATAGGTGCAGATTTTGTTGACAAGTTGGCTTTCTTTATTACGTGTTCTCATCGAACGCTCATGATTTCGTAGCCACCTCTTTTCCCCTATATTACACAATTTTACAACTATTATTTTTCTTTTTAATCACACATTTGAATTTTTTTTTTTAGTTAATTGTATGATTTGAAGAAACAAAAATTTCAACCAAAAATAATATCATCAATTTTGGTTTCCGAAGAATGGGTTAGACAATTAGCCTTGACGTATTACTCTCGTGAAATCGATAAAATATTTTTTGGATGCATTATGAACAAGATATTTTTTGGATGCATTACGAACAAGAGATTTGGAAACTTAGCTTCGCAATTATCTTTAGTTAAAGTTGTATTCATTTCTCCGATACGAACCGATCAGAGAGTTCATGTAGGAACTTCAAAAAATCCTCTGGAATTTTAGACGAACATAGATCTTGGAAGTTGGAGATATATAGTGGCAATAGTATCGATCCCAGTGTACATCTATTCCCCCATATTCAATCAGAGTTCATTAAACATGTTATCTAGATTCTTCATCTTTCTTCGTTTTGTGGAAGCATGAATCTTTTTTGAATTTTTATAACCTTCTTTTAACTAGAGATTATTGCTTGTTTTCTATAATGAATTTCCTCTTAGTTATTCGATTGCTTGTTGAAATACACCTTGAGACGCTACAAAAACTCTTTATAGGTAATAGGTTGCATACGAATCACCACAAGCATGCCCTTATTTGCACCTATTTGAGACATTTTTATATACAAGAAAAAACCTTTTGAAACTTTCTGCATATATACCAAAAACAAAAGCCACGAACAGAGAAAGACTAATCAGAAGAAGAAAACAGAAGGAGAGAACAAAATACTATGTATGTTACTATAAAAAAAAAAAAAAACTATACTTATATGTTTAGAAATCACTCTGAATTACTCTGAAGTCCCAATATTAAAATCCTAAACATACCACAAAAATGCATGCCAGTACAGTATTCATGAAATGAATCCACGAAGAAAGGTTTAATTTTATACTTGATAGATCTGGTTCGAGCCAATCTAATTAATAATGAGATGGTTTTTTGTTGGTTTTATAAGCTAATTCTTATTAAGAAAAAACTAGACAGAAAAATGTAATGACATGGCTCCAATGAGGTTGAGGTGGACCAATAGCCCCAGTGGTACGTCACGTGATACTCATGGTTGTTTCATAAAAGTGCACCAGTAAGACACTCCTCGCCACGTGACCAATGGGCTCAATGACAGAGCCATGGACCAAACTCTATCACCCCAGTTCCTGTCTGGTCCCCTCTTCTTCACTTTCTTTTACTTTTCCAATTCGATATGAAATTGAAATATATATATAATAATAATAGAATAAATCATTGCTTTTTCGTCTCCGGATATTCGATTTAACCTATCACCAAATTCGATGAGAAAGAGAAAAAAAAAAGATTAATAGAAATGTTTTGATGCGCAGAAAAAAAAATTGTACTAATGGAATCTCATAATGAGGGGAGCAACACATTATGTCGATAGACAAAATCAGCCAACTATGAGTACTAATTACAACGTTTCGAATCCTCATTGGCTTGCTCTGTCTCAACATATCAAATGAAAGACACTTTTTTGTATTTTTTAACTTTCAAACAAAGTATATATATAGATGACAAAAGAAAATCTCTTATGAAAAAAAAAAAAAAAAAAAAAAAATCTCTTATGAAAAAATTACACTAGATCGAGTAATTTAGTGTCAGTTTTAAAGGTGCACAAGATATATGCCACTTTTTAAGACTTTTTCTATATTTTAGAGTTCAAATTTCCAAAAATATAAGTTGTTTTAAAAAAATATATTGCAGAAGAGAAGACTACAAAAACTAGGATTTAGTGGAAAAAGACAATGAGCACGACAAAATTATTGAATTAAAAAAGACTCACATGACTTAAAAAAAAGAAAGATTATGGAACTACGATATATGATTTGATAGTGATGATATATGTTAATTTTATAGCATTTATCTATTTCGTGTGTTGGTTAAGAAACTTTTTATTTATTTTTGTTTTGACAAGATAGCTGTTTTTACTTTTAGCAGAGAATGCATAATAACATTGTACTAACCCTAGCATAGCTATACCAAAAATAGCCAGAGAATCCAATTTTAGTAAATCATAGTTTTGAACAGGTTTTGAGAAAATAAGTGTGGCTTTCAAGTTTGGAGTTTTGGACATATGATATGATCTGAAATTTGGTCTGCGCTTGGCAAGTCACACTCGTGTTCAAGAATCATTTTGGAGTTACAATCTAGTTCTACGAGATTTTCAACCGCATTCAAAAATAGATTTAGACATTCGCATAACAACTTAATTTTACCGGCCAGACAGTTCAAGGAAAGAAGATGTTTTAAGGTCAAAATCTTTATTGGATGTGTTGTTAAATTTTGACCGGTATACCCATAACTCAGACAGTAATCCAATCCAAATATACCTTTCAAACCAGATTTTTATTTATCTATCTAAACCTAGTAAAACTCGACAAAAATGAATCACTTTACAAAATAAAAAAAAAACGGACAACGTAATCACATTGCAGATTAAATCATTAATACGTTAATTTGGTTGGAATTAATATATATCGAGATTCGCGAATTTCGGGGTTGAAATCCGTATATCTTCGTGTGCCGTGGATCGAAACGGATAAATTGATCTCCTCCCCTCTCCAATGTATTGAACTAGGAGACTTAGTCACTTAGGTTACACAATCCTTTGGACGGGATTTAGGTTCGCCACTAGACCATAAGCTCTTTTCTCATATTTGGTTTTTTTTTCCATTATTTAATTTATTTGTTAAATTTTGAGTTTTTCTTATATATTCGAATTTTGTTTTAGTTATGGTTTCTATAAACTCAGTTTTTTTTTATCTAAGTTAAAATATGGTTAAAAAATTATTAGCTAAGCAATGTCCAATCCAAATACAATTTTTTTATTCTTTATTAATTATTTTGTTTTGTTTCTCAATGATATAATTCATAATATATGTTTGATAACTTGTTAGAATATTAATGTTAGTTTCATATAAAAAAAATTATAATATCGTCAACTTAAAATAGTTTATGATTGTTGTAAGATCTATAAAAAAAAATTTTAAACAAAGAATTTTTCCAATGCCGGCGGAATGGTTAGAGTAAGACTATCTTATCACAAGCATAGCTTTTAATATCCATAACTCATTATTTTAATTCAAACATATCTACAATGATCTGATGACCCAACAAAAACCATTTTAATCCAATTTTAGACTCATTTGTTACTTATCGGACATAGAAGTTTAGAAAGATTTTAAAAATATATTGCAGAAGAGAAGACTACAAAAACTAGGATTTAGTGGAAAAAGACAATGAGCACGACAAAATTATTGAATTAAAAAAGACTCACATGAGTTAAAAAAAGAAAGATTATGGACCTACGATATATGATTTGATAGTGATATATGTTAATTTTATAGCATTTATCTATTTCGTGTGTTGGTTAAGAAACTTTTTATTTATTTTTGTTTTGACAAGATAGCTGTTTTTTACTTTTAGCAGAGAACGCATAATAACATTGTACTAACCCTAGCATAGCTATACCAAAAATAGCCAGAGAATCCAATTTTAGTAAATCATAGTTTTGAAATTTTTTTGAGAAAATAAGTGTGGCTTAATTTCAAGTTTGGAGTTGGACATCTTATATAATATGACAAGGTTTCCTCTAAACTTGCTCTAATTTTTTGACATTTGACACTTCAAATGCTTGACATATGTCATATATATATATATATATATATATATATATAATATGACAAAGTTTCCTCTAAACTTGCTCTAATTTTTTTACATTTGGCACTTCAAATGCTTGACATATGTCATATTTTTCATTTCTTAATTATCCACATTAATATACCATAACTAATTTCTCTTTTATTTAAATCAATAAATATCTCTCCATTACTTTACTTTTCAATATTTTAAGTTTTGATTCTTTTCCACCATACTTTTTAATACCAATATAATGTAGCGAATAAAATTCATATAAGACACCAATATTTAGTTTTAATCTTAATTATTATCAAAGTGTTTATTTATTCATATTAATTTACCACAATAAAACCAAAAATCTTATTTGACACCAATATTATGGAAAATGAATTTTCTTATAATAATTTATAGTAAAATGATTTTATGTATTTTCAGATTTGTAACCCCCATACTAATAATTATTAATTTTGAGTTGTTGAACATTTATTTTGATTTTATTTTTAAATATAATTTTAATTTTTTTTATATAAAGTGTAAATTAGATAGTTTAACAAAATATTTCAAGAAATTTGACTTAAACTTTTTATATAGCCTACAAATGTTTAATACATGAAAGTTAATTTGGTCTATTTTAATTATAATTGGAAAATGGTTATAGAAAGTGTAAATTAAATAGTTTACAATATTCAAGAAATTTGTCTTAAACTGTTTCTATAGCCTACAAATTTTTAATACATGAAAGTTAATTTGGTCATTTTTTATTTATTAATTAATGTGTGGTTGACTAAAAAAAAGTATAAATTAAATAGTTTAAAATGTTCACTTTCTTCTTATTGAGTTACTTGACAATTCATTTTTAAATATTTTCCCTTCTTGCAATAGTTAACAATTTTAATGAAAAATAAATAAATAACTTATCCTCTAACTTTTATATACCAATGTTGTGATGTTTTCGTTTGAATGTGCCTAAACGTTTTTTTCAATTAATAGCATTAACTTATTAGCATTAACTTTCTTAACTTATTAGCATTAACTTTCTTTCTTATGTGACTAATCACACCATTTATAACATATGGTGGACTCACATATAATTGATTAACTACATCAACTATGTAATTTGCACATTTCAAATTACAATCCCCACTAAATTTCTATAATAAATTTTTATTTTACTAAAAAGAAAACAAAGATACAATTTGAGCAATTTGTATACTTTGAAGTTGTCTTTTTCCTAGATTTTGCCGTATTTTATCTTCTCATTATGTAGTTAAAATAAAGTAACATAATTAAAAATTAAATTTTTTTCTACATAATATTAACTTTTTCATAGTTATCAAATTTAAGAAAAACCATAAACTACCCAATCTTATTATATAAAGTATAGTTTTCAAAATTAGTAACTCATAAGATCGTGACACATGTCAAATTTATCGATCTCAGATTTTGACACGTGTAAATAAAAAATTTCCTTTTACTTATTTGTTAAAAAA
The DNA here is from genome assembly GCA_019202805.1 of Arabidopsis suecica. Lineage (NCBI taxonomy): Eukaryota > Viridiplantae > Streptophyta > Magnoliopsida > Brassicales > Brassicaceae > Arabidopsis > Arabidopsis suecica. The sequence continues at coordinate 7,638,798 of CM032908.1, forward strand.
AATTATAAGGAAACTATATGTATATGTCAAATTTATCGGTCTCATATTTTAACACACGTAAAACAAAAATTTCCTTTTATTTATTTTAAAAAATTATAAGAAAACTATACATATATATCTTATATAAAATAATTCTAAAAATCTAAAGAAGATAATTATAAGAAAACTATATGTATCTTATAAAAACAGAAATTTAAGAAAAAATTATAAGAAAACTACATATATCTTAATAAATAAAAATAGAAATTAAAAAATTATTTACTAATTCTAATTTAAAGCTACTTATTCTAAAAGAAAAGGATTACTTTTTCCTTAAAATTAAAAAAGGATTTAAGAAATTATACAATCTTATTATATAAAGCTTGGTTTTCAAAGTTAGTAACCTTTTGTTTTTTGCAAAAATACCACTATTAGTTTAATGTTCCAAAATACTATAAAAAGTTTTGGTTTTCCAATATACCAAAAACACAAAAATTGATTTTCAAGGGTTCAAAATTTACAATATTAGGTTTGGGTTTATTATTTTAGATTTAAGGTACATATAGTGTTTTGGGGTTAGGACTTAGTATTTAGGGTTTAGCTTTGAAGGTTGAAAGTTTAATTTTAGTTTTGTAGTTTTTTGGGAAAACCAGAAATTAAGTGGTATTTTGGAATATTAAACTAACAATAATAGTTTTGGAAAACCAGAACTTAAGTATTGAGAATTGTCCTATATTTTTCATTCGACATATTTTGTGTGTTAAACAATTTTACTGTTCAAAGAAACTATGTAAAAGTGAAAGTAAAGAGACATATAGTTGACTTAATATGTTAATAGAGATATATATTTTTTAGGTGGTGGTAAAGATCATATTTCAACTGTAAAAAAATATGATTGAGTGTAACAAAATACATTTTGAGTGGTAAACTTTAAAATTTGTAAATACATATAAATAAAAGAAGGGAGACTCACAAAAATGCCCCTTTTTCAATACCCCTTTTCAAAAATGCCCCCTTTAGTTGTCTATTTTTTAAAATACCCTTTTTATGTACAAAATGACTAAATTACTCTTCTTTTAGTAAAAGACATCACAAATATATAAGGAAAACACGAGAATGTGCACACATCAAAATTAAAAATTTGATTTTGTAAAAACTTGTAAAACCTTTAAAATACCTTGTAAAATGTTTCCGCAAAAAATTTTCCCGCCAAAAATTAGAACATTTTACAAGGTATTTTAAAGGTTTTAAAGGGTATTTATAAGGTTTTACAATGTATTTTAAAAGGTTTTACAACGTATTTATAAGGTATTTATAAGATATTATAAGATTTTACAAGCTATTTTATAAGGTTTTACAAGTTATAAGGTTTTACAAGTTTTTTATAAGGTTTTACAAGTTATAAATACCTTATAAAACCTAATAAGTACCTTGTAAAACCTTTTAAAATACATTGTAAAAACTTTACAAAACACTTGTAAATACTCTGTAAAACCTTTAAAATACCTTGTAAATTTTTCCCGCCAAAAAAATTGCGGAATCACTTTTTCCGCAAAAAAAAATTTTGGCGGGAAAATTGCGGGATCACGTTTCCCGCCAAAAATTTGCGGGATCACTTTTCCCGCCAAAAAATATTTTGTATTTTGTAGACCTAATTTTGCTTCAAATAAGGGTAAAATGGTCATTAAAAATTAAAAGAGGGCAAACTTAAAAATGAACTCTCAAAATGGGTATTTTTGAAAAGGGGTATCTCAAAAGGGGTATTATTAACAATTTCTCATAAAGGAAAGTTTTGATAGGTGGTTTATATGTAAAATATTTTCCGAAGAAGTTGTGGAATCATATCTTTGGCAAAATTGCAAAATCACATTTTTTGAGATTTGATAATAATAATAATGATGAATATTTTGGCAAAATTTTTGGTGATTGGTAATTAAAATTTACTTGATTATCATAATAAATATATCAACAAATTTAAAATATAGAAATGAAAATAAGTGTATTAAGGCAAAAAGATGAATCTATATCTTCTTATTTTTTAAATATAGTATCTGTTTACATTAAATATTTAATATATTTTTTTTGTTAAATTTAATTTTATTTGAAAAATTTTAAACCCGCACATCGGGCGGGTCCTAATCTAGTAAGACATATGAGATGATCTGAAATTTGGTATGCACTTGGCGAGTCACACTCTTGTTCAAGAATCATTTTGAAGTTACAATCTAGTTCTATGAGATTTTAAATTAAACCGCATTCAAAAATAGATTTAGACATTCGCATAATAACTTTTACCGGCAAGACAGTTCAAATAAAGAAGATGTTTTAAGTTCAAAATCTTTATTGGATGTGTTGTTAAATTTTGACCGGTGTACCCATAACTCAGACAGTAATCCAATCCGAATATACCTTTCAAACCAGATTTTTATTTATCTATCTAAACCTAGTAAAACTCGACAAAAACGAATCACTTTACAAAATATAAGAAAAACGAACAATGTAGTCAGATTGCAGATCAAATCATTAATACTTTAATTTGGTTAGAATAAATATATATTGAGATTTGCGAATTTCGGGGTTGAAATCCGTATATCTTCGTGTGTCGTGGATCGAAACGGATAAATTAATCTCCTCCCCTCTCCAATGTATTGGACTAGGAGACTTATTCACTTAGGCCACACAATCCTTTGGACGTGATTTAGGTTCGCCACTAGACCATAAGCTCTTTTCTCATATTTGGTTTTTCCATTATTTGATTTATTTGTTAAATTTTGAGTTTTTCTTATATATTCGAATTTGGTTTTAGTTTATGGTTTCTATAAACTCAGTTTTTTTTTTGGGAGACTCACAAAAATGCCTCTTTTTCAATACCCCTTTTCAAAAATGCCCCCTTTGGCTGTCCATTTTTAAAAATACCCCTTTTTATGTACAAAATGACTAAATTACCCTTCTTTTAATAAAAGATATCACAAATATATAAGAAAATATAACAAAATTAGGTCCACAAAATACAAAATATTTTTTGGCGGGAAAAGTGATCCCGCAATTTTTCCCGCCAAAACACTTGTAAAAACTTGTAAAACCTTTAAAATACCTTGTAAAATTTTCCCGTAAAATTTTTTCCCGCCAAAAAAATTTGCGGGAAAAGTGATTCCGCAATTTTTTTGGCGTTAAATTTTTGGCGGGAAAATTTTACAAGGTATTTTAAAGGTTTTTTACAGGGTATTTATAAGGTTTTACAATGTATTTTAAAAGGTTTTACAACGTATTTATAAGGTATTTATAAGATATTATAAGATTTTACAAGCTATTTTATAATGTTTTACAAGTTATAAGGTTTTACAAGTTTTTTATAAAGTTTTACAAGTTATAAATAACTTATAAAACCTTATAAGTATCTTGTAAAACCTTTTAAATACATTGTAAAACCTTACAAAACACTTGTAAATACTCTGTAAAACCTTTAAAATACCGCCAAAAATTTTCCCGCAAAAAAAATTTTTGGCGGGAAAATTTTTTGGCGGGAAAAATTTTTACGGGAAAATTTTACAAGGTATTTTAAAGGATTTTACAAGTGTTTTGGCGGGAAAATTGCGGGATCACTTTTCCCGCCAAAAAATATTTTGTATTTTGTGGACCTAATTTTGTTTCAAATAAGGGCAAAATGATCATTAAAAATTAAAAGAGGGCAAACTTAAAAATGGACTCTCAAATGGGGCATTTTTGAAAAGGAGTATTGAAAAAGGGGTATTTTTAACAATTTCTCTTTTTTATTTAAGTTAAAATATGGTTAAAAAATTATTAGCTAAGCAATGTCCAATCCAAATACAATTTTTTTTTATTCTCTATTAATTATTTTGTTTTGTTTCTCAATGTTATAATTCATAATATATGTTTGATAACTTTTTAGAATATTAATGTTAGTTTCATATATATAATATCGTCAACTTAAAATAGTTTATGATTGTTGTAAGATATATAATAATAAAAATTTAAAACAAAGAATTTTTCCAATGCCGGCGGAATGGTTAAGAGTAAGACTATCTTATCACAAGCATAGCTTTTAATATCCATCACCATAACTCATTAGTTACATTCCAACATAGTTGCAATGATCCAATGACCCCAACAAAAACCAATTCTATCCAAATTTTGAAACATTTGTTACTTATCAGACAGAAGTTTTGAAAGATTTAAATAATTTATGGAACATTTAAATATGAGCAAGTACAGAACTTCAATACTGATATTTGGGCTCGTTTAACCAAAGGGAGTTATTACAAACAAACAATGCCCAAGTCTAACAGCTTTCTTGGCCCTAAAAGTGCAAGTAGATTTTGTATAAACTTCGAACAAGATGATGATTTCAATCGAATGACCTAGAAACCGTCTAAATCGAATCGGTAAGAGAAGAAGAAAATTCAGTCTGGAGTAGATGGTTTTGTATACCGAATTCAATCCATAAAGAAGCAAGTTCCCAACACTACTTAAAAAGAGGCATCATCATTCAAACATTGGCGTTCCCTCTTCTTTGGACAGGCTTGTATATCACCACTGTGACAAACTTAGATCTGAACCGATGCGAAAAACCGAGTGCTACAACAGATCTTGGGGCGTCTCGGTTTTCGATATAGACGTGGTTTAGGACGACATTCTGTGGCGCATAAGCCAGGTCCATGCTACCCGGATTGCCTAATAGAGAGTGTTGAAGGTGTGGCGGTACTGCTGGAGGATCTCTTGTCTCATCTTCAGTTGCGGAATACATATTGTTGTAACTTGAAACTGGCGATATAGGTACTTCAAATCCCACAACCGTTGTGTCCTCCTAAGTTTAAGAAGAAGATAAAAGAATGAAAATTCAAGCGAGGGAGACTGGAAATTACTTAATTTATTGGTTCAAGACGAAGAGTTGTTTTAGCTGGCTTACATGATCATCAGGATTTTGACTGTTCATCTTAGATAAGATTGCAACCTTAGTACCTGAAACATAATATAATCATAACTTAACCGCCATAGCATGCGAAAAACCCCATCAAAACTAATGTACGTCACACACAGCTCAAGTGCCATTCCAACCATTTTAAAAAAATATGTTTGAATCTTGAAGCTAGATTAAAAAAGAACACTGAAGTAGAAATGATGTGAAAACAATGTTTTAAGGCAAACTCTTATTTGTGTGAAATGTAAGACTTCTGTCAAATCGGTATCTATAGTCAAATAATTCCTGAACCGGAAGAAAAATCTAAGGATCCAAAGATGCAGACAGTTTTAAGAAAGTTGAACCAGAGAATGTATTTGGCATATTCTAACCGTCCCTTCTTCGAAGAAAGTACTAACCTGGACAAAGGATTCAAGAATCAATGGACCACAAGAGTTAGAAACTTAGAATTGAAAACATATTGATCATTATCACAACAGAGACAAGTTGGAACACATTCCAATTCCACAGCTAATTCTTATCTATGTACACTGAACAGATAACATATAGAAGTTAACCATTATATGAACTCATTGCACGGTTTTATCTTACTAATGTACCAACACACATCATAGGAATGATATCTCAGCTAGAGACCGTTTAAACCTATAAGAAATCCTCATCATTCCTACATCGAAAACCTATTAAAAATCTTCAAGGTTCCAAACATTTCAAAGACAGAATTTCCTTACTTGAGAAACTAATCCCCAAGAAGTTATTCGGCTAACCAAATTCCATGTTCAGAATAAAATTTGTAAAGTCCTCCCATCAAGTGATGATGAAGAAACCAGACACTTAATGCTTTTAGAGAATCCAAAATTCTAAATCCTAAACCCAGAGAATAAAATGCCACAGATCAACTAGAAGATATCAATTAATAGAGAATGAAAGAACTGTACTGACCCAACCTGATGAACACACACACTTAGCAACCAAATTGGACAAATTTAAAACACAACTACAGAGCTTAAAGGTACATAACAATGAACACAATATCAGAATCAGGAGGTTAAAATTCTCACCTTTTTGAAGCTAAACCCTTCAAATTACCCTTTCAAAAACGTAGCAGCAACGAAAGTCTACAAAAATCCTTAAACCAAAACCTGTAAAATCATCAGTAATGACCAATCAAATGATAATACAAGAACACCAAACTCACAGAAAACCCTAGAAATCACCGGAAAATCGAAAATTGAGGAATCAGTCGCCTAAAAGATGAAATTTTGAATCATGGGTATTCGATATTTCTTCGATATCAACGGAAATTTCGTATAAAATCAGACATAGAAATTGGAACAAGGAAGGAGACGAAACGAAATTGAGAAAGGAAGAGAAAGAGAGAAAAAAGGGTTTACTCTGTTTTTACTTAACCTAGAATGAATGAATGATTGATTGATTAATAGAGCTTGGAGAGAAGATTGGGTTCGTGTTGAGATTCTTGACGAACACAGTTGCGACAAGCATCAGCTTTTGTTTTGCTTATTGGCTCATCAAATTTTGCTATCCTGAGAAAACATTTTCTTTCCTCTGAAAACATTTTTTTCTTCTTACGGAAACAATTTTACTCTTTAACTTTTCTTTTTATTTACCAATAAAATAATTCAGTTTTGTACTACACTACCTATATTCTTAGATTTTTGTTTGTTGTTGTTTTTTGTTCTTCTTTTCATTTTTCTTAATTCCAATATATGAGATTGAGTGGTATTGTGGTAACAATTATGTAACATTTAAATAAAATTAATTTGTAAAAATTAATTCTGTATGATTTTTTGTTCTTACTTGAAAATTTACTTTAAGAATTTAATATATGGATATATCACTAAAATATTTAATTCTTAATACTAATTTAAAGTAACCTAAAACATTTTAAGTATTTTTTGAAAATTCATTTTTAATAGTATTTGTTTTAGGGAAAGATATCTCTCTTAATACTAATTTAAAGTAACCTAAAACATTTTAAGTATTTTTTGGAAATTCATTTTTAATAGTATTTGTTTTAGGGAAAGATATCTCTCCATAGTAATCAAGTTTCAAATGATATATGCATGTTTTTCTCGGCTACCTTTATGTGGTAGTTGAGGGTTTTGGTTTCCTCGGGCTTCATTTTCTTATCCTTGGTATCTCAATAGTCGCAACACCGGTTGCATTTTTTTGGGGCTTCATGTCGGGAGTTTTTTTTTTTTATTTTAGGCATTTTTATTACAACATGTAGCTATTTTTGGGGATTCCATGAACGATGGCGGTGGTGACAATGATAAGTCATCTCTCTCAGATTGCCGGAAAGATAAGATAACGATTTTTCTTAAAAAGCGAGAGTCGTTCTCTACTCTGAGTCAAGAGAACTTTGATGTCGTGCTGTGTGGCAAGATCGTTGGTCATTTTCAGCATAATTTTTGCCATTGATTTTATTTGTTAGGTTTTTCGTCCGAGGGTATTTGGAAGAATGTGTTACACCTTAACCGACACATAACTAGTTCTAGGTCGAGTTTTCTTTTATACTCTCATGCTCTTCTTTCCTTTTATCTTTTTCTTGGCTAGAGATTCTTTTTTCTTTATTTTGGTTATACTATTCTTTCTCAAGTTTCGACATTGCGATCAAAGACTGGCTAAGTACTTAACTAACACTATTTAAGTACTGGAACCTAGATACTCGATGAATCTTTTTCAAATGTTTTTGGTATATTTTAAATTTGTGATGTGTATTATAATTTTCTTCTATCAAAAGAAACTAAAGAGAAAAATGTATGAGTTCATTGGCTCATTAAATTTTATTTTTAATGTGATTTTTCTTCATGATGTGGGAGATTTCTCCTCTCAAAATAGACGCTTAAATTTTTTATTTATGATTGATATAACTAAGACTTGATCGATCCTATATGTTTTTAATTATAGTTTGTGGATTGTTTATGCTTTAATACATAATGGCAATCTTGTGTATATAATTTTGATCACATATATCATGATACATAGAGGAATAGTTTTTATAAACTTCTGGACCACATGTGTGTGTATATAAATTATTAAGGTCATTATTTTTATATCAAAATATAAGACGACCACTTTAGTTCATTAACCTAAAATATGATGGGAACTATTTATATGATAAAATGTTATATTATTATTAGTTTCATGAGAGACGAAATTAAGATATTATCTTTGGAATAGAAGATGTAAACTCTTTATAAACTGGAGTATAATAGAAAATTACACATAATAAGGTCTAAATCCTATACGAATGGATTCATAATTAGATATGTTTTCATTTCAGTTTTTTTTTTTCTTTTTTTGTCAAATAAAAAATGGTTAAGACAGATTCATCTTGTTTCGGTTATCCAAAAGAAAGTAAAATCCAACAGTTTCAACCTAGTCCAGGAAAACCATGCAACCGTGTACATAATAATTTTTTTTTTTTTTAAATCATCGCCAATCTTAATAAAACCATTTTAATTAAAACAAGAGAAGCCATAGTTTAAAATATAGACAAGTGCGTGTGAGTGTGTCATAATTCATAAATGCAAAGACAAATGTTTGATCTTTGATTGTAATTTCAGAAACTCACGGACTTCCCTACCTCTTTCTGATCTTCCCGACCCCATCAACACTTTTTTGTTTCTCTATCACACATATAAAATCGTATTTTGATTAATACAATTTTCCAGCCATTTTGCCTCTGTCCTCTCCTACTTACTCTCCTCTCTTTTGTTTCCAGCCATCACTCACGAGCCCATTTATGAACCTTAACCCTAAACCAATGTATATCTCCTCTCACTTATATATCCCTCACATTATCATACCAAAACTCTCTCAAGAAAAAAAAATAATCACTTCAACATAAAACGTCCCAATGTTCAACAGAAGATTGCATATTTTCATCATCACTCTAAACCTTATATTCTTGTACGCGGGAGGGCGATTAATACCAATGGAGAGTGTTCCAAGCTCGTCGATGATGCCTTTATCAGTCGAAGACACGGTCAAAATGAATCCGAGGAATCAGATTTTCCATGGGACACACGTAAAGAGTTGTATGCCTAAAGGGTTCCGACCAAGATCAGCTCCGAGCCGGTTTGTAAATTATCAGCCTCTTGTTTCCGTTAAATGTTCCTCATCCAAAGTAACCTCTCGGTCCAAGATGTCACCTTGATTAATTTTCTTTTCTATTTGAGAATTTAATTATACAAAATAAGAATGATGTGTTGATTCTTTGGGTGTCGATAATTATGAAGACATATATGTAATGCAAGTATGTGTTATTATATATCTTTTTTTATTTAATTTTTTTTTTTTTTGGATAATTTCTTTCTTTTATTCATGGTTGTTTTTGATCAATTTCTGACTGAATTCATGGTCGAAATTGGACAGTTTTCTTGTAGTAATTAATCAAGAAAATATGAAGTTTGTTACCTCAAGTTCTTATGTGGTGCCAAATAGACAATAACGCAGTTCTATAATTCAGATTTTAGTTTTGGTAAACCAAAATTTTTGGGGTTTTGATACATAAGTATTTTGAACTAGAAACAAAAACAGCCTAAATTAATCATGTTCCCACTGCTGAGATCCGAACTCTTGATCTTGAGAAACTCTTCCTTTTGAAGTTCTCCAATACAAAAATCAAGCTACTAGCCGTGGATAGGTCGAGATATTTGTTTAATAGGAAAAACCAAGAATAACAAATTAAGGATTTTCTTATCTTTTCTGTCTTTGGGCTCATAAGCCCCTATATAATCCCATTTATGAAAAATGTGGTCGAATCTTTATGCAAGTCGGCATTAGGGAATTCAGTTTCATTATTAGTCTAAATATGATAGATTTGGGTGTCCGCAAATTGGCGACACCAACTATAAAGGAAAGAAGAGATAAAATCCTCAAAAATTTTGGTCATGCGGGCAAATGTCAGCAACTAACAATAGAAATAAGAAATGGATGGTTACTTTTTTTTTTTTTTGCGGCACTAATGTCTCTTAAAAGTTTTAGTCACTTAAGTGGCTTCTAAATAAAAGTATTGTAACGTCCATGTTCTGGAAATTAGAACGGATATTTGAGTTTTATGTCGGAATTTGGAGAAGAGTCGATTTAATTTCAGTTGGATTAATAAGCTGGTAGGTTTATTATTCAACCAAGGGAAAAATTAATTAATTTTAGTAACTCTAATTCCTGCTTTAATTTAAGTGGATCGAAAATAAACCTAGGTCTATTTATATCCTAAAAATCGCATACGCCTTTTTTTCATAATTTTTGTGGCCACCTTAAAGAAAGAAAAAGAGAGGCTGACTGTGGATGAAAGAGAGAAAAAAGCTTGTTCAAGGAGTTGCAGACAGATCAGATACGTCGTGGTAGAGCAGAGGTTTGATCTATCAAATCGCCCTTTTTATGGAGTTTTAGCTAAGCCTTAGACCTAGATGTACCACTTCGCGGATTTGGATTTGAGTTAATATTCTAAAATTTATCCGCTTTTTCGTAAGGTGCTCGGTTTCACACGCGATTTGGACCAATATAGATTTAAAGAGAGATTATGAGTTTATCTACGGTCGGATCATCACAAAAATTTGAGGATGGCTTCTGGACATCTAGGGTTCAATTTCAACGGTGCAGATCAAAAGTGGATGGTTAGATTTAGATTCATGACTCAAAAATAACAGAAATGAACAGCTTCAAAGATTCAAACACGAATCTAAATCTAACTGTCCCCTTTCAATCTGCACCGTTGAAACATAACCCCTAGATGTCATGAATCTACCCACAAAAGTTCGTGATCATCCAATTGTAGATGAACTGGCGATCTCTTTTTGAATCCACGTTGGTCCAAATCGCGTATGAAATAGAGCACCTCACGAAAAAGCGGATAACTCTTAGAATATTAACTCAATCAAAATCAGCAAAGTGGTATATCTAGGTCTAAGGCTTAGGTACAATTCCATAAAATTTCTTTCAGCCACAATCAGTCTCTCTCTTTCTCTCCTTGAAGGTGGCCACAAAAATTATGAGAAAACTAGAGCTTCTGCGATTTTTTAGGGTATATATATACTTAGGTTTATTTTCGGTTCACTTATATTAAACCAGGAATTATAATTACCAAAATTTATCTATTTCTCTCTTAGTTTAATAATTAAACCAGGAATTATGATATTTATAAATGTTCATATGTTGTATTATTGAATTTTAATTAATTACTTACATCCATCAGAAGAGTGTGTTACACCTTATAATTTTAATGTAGGCAAGATGGAAACAAAATTGTGATAATAAAAATAAATAAACTTATATAGTTATGTAAACATATGAATGTTATATGCATAATATGTTAGCATATGGTATGAGTTACGTAAACATTTGAATTTTTTAGAAAAACTTGGCGTCATAATAAAATTGTGACAATAAGAAAAGAAAAAATATGAGACGGTTTATTTTCATGTCGTGTAACTTTACTTGATAATATGTGACATCTTCAAAAGAAAGAGATAGCATTATAAGGAATTAGGGAATATGCAAATAACCTAAGACTAAAAAAGATTTAAGAAAGTAACATTTTACTAAACAATGTCTATTTGCTATATGGCTTTTGTCAGTTTTTGGTCCATATTACCCATTTCTTCATCGTTCTCTCTTCTTTCCTTTCTCTCGCTGGCGAGAAAGTCTCAAATATCTCTCTTTCTCTCGTTAGACTTCTCTTATTTTTGCTGGATCTCCTTTTTCTTTCTCTTTTTCTCCCTCTCGTTGGATTTTTTCACCATCATATCTTTTTTCTTTTCTCTATCTCCATTTTTCCCCTTCGTCGGGCATCACCACCGAATCTCACTACTCTGACTCACCACCACAAATGAATCTCACTAGTATCACAATCACCACTACCATCGATACCGAATCACTCTAATTCCGACTTACCACCTTCATCAACATTTACCGCCACAACCACCAAACTTGAACCACCGTCGTCAACACCAACACCACCGTTACCACTTCTTCTTCTTTTTCCCCAACTGGTCTTATTTCTCCACCTTCTTTATCTTCTCAGACATCGGGCCAAGCCTCTCTGTCAACAACTCTAGTCTATATCCATCGCCGTTCATAATTCTTAATTTATCTCCAACGCTAAATATTCCTTGAATTTGAATAACATATCCCATTTTTAGAAAACCATTATGATTCAAAGTCTTTTTTTTATATAAATTACATGATATACTTCCAACAAATGATAAATAATTTTTACATGATTCATGTTAATTTAAAAATCACCCTATCATCACCTCCATAACCATCAACCACCACCATCGTCACCTCCATAACAATCATATGTTGTTCCTATTTCTTTTAGTACGACATGCTATTTTATTAAATGATATAGTTTTTTATGGAAATATAAAATATAATTTCCTTATAATTATTTATTGACATTTAAAACTTTTTAAATTTATAATTTTCTTATTATTATATTTTTTCGTTTCTAACTATTAAAAAGGAAATATATATTTCACATATGGTAAAATTTCATATCGATAAGTTTGACACGTGTAACGATCACGTTTGTTATTAACTTTGCAAACTATGTTGTGTAACTTTACTTGATAATATGAGACATATAAACTGACCCGTTGGATCCATGGAAGTCTATGACTTCTTTTTGTCGGTGCAGTAGCGACCAACATGAAGAAGTGTTCGGTGCACATGCACAAAGAGACGATGTAAATATACAGATTTTCCATGTTTTACTCACTGATTTGAACCTAGAGATGCTTCTCAACGGTAACCTCGTTAGTATCTCTGTCACTATGCCCTCTGCAACATGTGTGGCAGTGTTTGATGTTGCCATTGGAAATTGGGTTATTGAGTGTAACGAGAGATACAATGTTCTTTTTAATATAAAGGAACCATATATATATTGAAGAATTCAAACAAATTTATCAAATGAGGCTTTTTAAGATGTAAATCTCTATATTTATTTACTTCTAATAATATTTTCCAATAGTTTAGAAAATATCTTGTGAAAACTAAAAGCCAAGTTGGAATTAATGAATTGTTACTTATATTACAAACTACTTTGGTATTATTTTTTATTTTTTAAAACTATTATTGTGCAAATTAGTAATCTATCATGTAGTTCTTCTGTCAAATCCTATCAATTTCAAAAAAGAATTATTAGAAATTAAAAATATTTAATATAAAAGATAAGGATTAGAAAAGAGAAACAAAAATGATGTTTAAGGAAAAGATGGAAGGAAGGAAATCTGAAATTGTATAATAAAAGAGAGAAGCAAATATAAAGTGGCAAGATATCACCACTTGTATGTATTGGTACTACACTAATCAAAATAATGAAGGATTTTATAATAGTTACATTGGTCAATATACTAAAAGTCTAAAACTATCCTCTTTTATTAAAAGTGTAATATATATATATATATATATAGTCACAAATTTTTGCAAGTAAGATACCGAAATTTTTATTACATTTTTCAAAGACATACTACTTCAATTATAGTTTTATGTTTTCTCATATTCCTCCTTACAAACCTTGTTAAAGGTAATATTTTTTTACTAGGGATTGACCCGCGGTACACCGCGGGACGATATTTTATAACAAAAAATAAAATTTTAAGTTGTATTTGTTTTGTTAATATTATTTGTTTTATTTAGTGTTTAAGATTGTATAAGTATATTTTGATTGTTAATTATAGGATTTCACCCGTAGTATACCATCTTGTATTAATATTGACCATAACCCATCCCACCATATAACCCCGTCCCGTGAAATTAAACATTATTTTGTCATTTTCTTATAAAGTTCCAGTATATATAATATTTTATCGATCCAAACTTCATAATTGTATTTTGATTGTTATATCTAGGATTTCACCCGTAGTATATCATCCCATACTAATATATTTTTATAAATTCATATAAAGTTCAAATATTTATAATATTTGAAACTTCTTACAAAATTTAATATTATAAATATTTAAAATGTTTTATAAAGTTTAACTTTTTAAAAAGCTTACATAATTACAATATTTATATTCATATAAAGTTCAAATATTTATAATATTTTTTCGTATAAATTCATATAAAGTTCAAATATTTATAATATTTGAAACTTCTTACAAAATTTAATATTATAAATATTTAAAATGTTTTATAAAGTTTAACTTTTTTAAAAGCTTACATAATTACAATATTTAAATTTTAATAAGGTTTAAATTTATTGATAATGCGAGACAAATCTTTTGTTAGCGATATAATTACGATTCACATTAATGCTTCAATATTCGATCTCTTTGTTTTAGAAAGCTACTGTAAATGCTAAAACCTAGAGGCTCCTCCTAATCTTTTTTATATAAGCCTCCTATGTACATCATTGTTATTCAAGAGAAATACATTTCATACATCTCTACCTTAATTGTGTAAAGATGAACGAAAAGTAGAGAAATACATTTCATACATCTCTACCTTAATTTTGAAAAGATGAAAGAAAAGTCGTTGGAGTGTACTCATCCTGATTCACCTTCCATGATTTTTCTTCTTCCACACAACCTGTAGGTGCAACCTTTTCTTTTCCAGTCTATGCACATATGGTTGGAGTTAATAAATATCAATTTGAACTCCACATTCTTTAACGCCTAAATAAAAAATTTGAATCCATATAAATTATAATAAGGTGTTGAAAAAAACAATTATATTAAGGAAGGTTAGAATAAGCTTACTTGTGCCTAATCTTGTAACGTCTGGAATTTATGGATCAAAGATAACTTGAGAACACCTTCTCTATTAATCTTGAGTCTAAAATAAATAAAAACAGAATTTGCTAAATTTAGATGTAGCAAAAAAGAAAGAGATGAACCTATAAGAATTATTAAATAGTTTACAAACCGATTACTTTTAAAAAAGTTTGATAAAAAAATTTCATGTAGTTTTACCTTTCGTATCCGTAATTAGAAACTTAAGCCATGCTTTATATGTTACTCTGTAAGCATTGATATAAGAGTTCCTTTTCCAACTCTAGACGGACCGCTTATAAATATAGGCTTCTCGCCTTCTCGGCATTGCCTCTCACACCTTTACTCCAAACAACAACTTCCTTCCTTAGTAACTTCTTTTGTTCTCGTACAGAAGGATTGTCTACCTATCAATGTTCCAACACATGAGAACCCCAAACCGATACTCTAAAACATCTTACATTACTGCAACACATTACTAACCTCGATGAATCAGATGGAGTCGTTGCGAGGTGAACCTTTCTTAATAACCAAAATCCGACCTTGTTCAAGAACAAACGCGGAGTACCCCTTGCTGGGCTTAGGACCTGTCCCAAGCACAATAGGAGTAAACCTACAACACCAAGTATTCCTTACATCTTTAAGATTTCCTCTAACATTAAAGCACAATTCTTGTCATAAAAATTATAGAATCTAGATAACATTCACCCACCAGTCGTTACTGTTTTTGTCATGAATTTGAACCCCAATGGAAAAATTGTTCTTTTCATGATTTCCACCGATCAAAAACTACAAAAGATAATTCTCAATCAAATCATTATCAACCATAGATAAAAGTACCATAGATAAAAGTACCATAGGTTTGGACGCAAGGTGGAGAAACAACCATAACAGACGATGGTGAGAGAGGACACATCTTATCGTAACAATGCCTTGACCATCTTTGTTTTCTTTTACGACATTGATTATCCCGTTTCTTCGACCATAGACGTAATTACTCCATTCCAACACTGAAATCAAGTATAAAAAAACTCATATAAGATTCTACAACAATTAGCAAAAAGAAAAAAAAAATAAGGATATCAAAACTGAAAACCAAAACTACATATTCTAAGCCTAAACACAAATACGTATTTCGCTCTATATATAGGGAAATGGTATGGGGAAAGTCAAATTTTCTATTCAACTAAAAAATATTGCATAAAAGATTCGTATTTCTTGATTTCCAAAATATAATTACATTAACGGAAAGTTTGGAACTGTTTGAAGTTTTTCATTTATTGTTAAGATTTTTTTTGGAATTGCTATTTATTATTAAGATTTTTTTATGAACTGCCAAAAATATGGATGTAGAATTATTTTGTTAAGATTGCGAAATTAATAGGATCATAAGTTTGGAATTATCCTTACCTAATTAAATTAATGAGAAATTTTGAATTGTGTGGGTAACAATATTTGCAAAGATTTGTTAATTTTATAGTTAATGATATAGAAATTTTAGGATACATTCCATTTGTTTGTTATGTGTAGATTTTGTTTACTATTTTGATTAGTAGGTACTAAATTTATGGGATCTGAATTTTATAAAAATTAATAAATTGATTACGTTTTAATTAAGTTTTTTTCTTTTGGTTATTTTATATATTTGAAATCGCTGTAATCACGATTATTCCAAAATAAACTCAAATTCGTATTAATTGTCAAGTAGCGGTGGTAAGTGCGGATTAACTGCTAAAGATCTTAACAAATATGGCGCTTTTATTATTAAATTTTGTAAAATATCCATATCTATAATTAAATCTCATTAATATTTGTTTTGTAAAAATATTTTTTTTTATTCCCATAATATTCAGAATTTATGTTGCAAAATAGTATTACCATTTGAATATCTTAAAATAAAAAATTTGTTTATAAATAAATTAATGTTTATTTTCTTTAATGTTTATTTCTTTAACTGCAAAGTTGCTTAATATATGAGATATGAATTTAAATTTCGAATATTTATTTTATTAGATATCGAGTAGTTATGGTAAGTACGTAAAATCACAGCATTATCAAACAATGGTAATTAAGATTTGATTAGGATTAGCTGTTATTAATTTATATTTAATAGGTAAATCCCGAGATTATTGTTAGCAATAGCTTTTAATTTCGAATATTTGACTTCCATATGTTAGGATCTCAAATCTCGTTTGCTTAAAAATAGAAACTGTTAGAAGAGTTTATTAATTGATTTGTAAATTTCATTAAGACAAATATTTTGTCAGATTTTATTTGTAGGGACTAAATGTACAATATTGAAATTGTAAAAGGATTTTTGAGGCCAAATCTTCACCAAAAATGTATATATAGATATATATTTTAACACTTCGTTCCTAATATATGTTATGTTGATTATTTCTTTAAGAAATGATGGTTTTTTTAAACATAAACTTTAATATTTTTGTAGTATTAGATGTTTACTTTGAAGGCTAAAAACCTTTTCTAATAAGTATTATCTTTTCATATTATAAACAGGGGGATTGATAAGAACATGTGACTATAAAGTGGAGGGTTATGGAACATGTAGGCCTAACGGACTTAATATATGTTTAGACGAATTTTGGAAAAATCCCCCTTCTCCCGGAGTAACAAAAATCTTGGAGGGTTGCACATGTGAAGACAGTGGTAAAAGGCCAGAATTTAAGGGGCTATCTCATTCGTGTAGGTGTTGTTGGGGTTATTGGGGTAATCCGGATGATTGAAGAATTACTAGTCTCTTGAGACTACGTCGTTGTTAGTTTTGTTATTGAATTGGTGAATAAGGCTAAGTTGTAAGAACTGAGCCACGTTTGATTAGTTTGCTTTGTTATCCTTGGTTTTTTCTAATTGAATTTCTTGTAAGGCTATATAAACTCATTCCAATTACATAATTTAATATATAAGCTAATTATTTCTCAGAAACCAACAAGTATTGTTTTTCAATTTTGGTATGAGAACTCTCTCGACATAGGACCCGACATAGTGAAACATGAGGGAGTTAGTGTAGAAAAGTGATCAAAGAAAATAAAAGTGAGAGATGGGCCGCTGATTCTCGCAATATTAGTTCCCGTGTGTGCCAAGATTTGATGGAGATTAATGATCATTATAATTTATTTATTTTAGAACATGTTGCGTGCAAAAGATCATTAGAGTGTGATTCAGCCAGCGTACAAAGAACCTCCAACTACAAGAAAACATCAATTTTTAGACAACTTGATCGGTTGTAAAGGAGTCAGAAATTGAGAATTTGACAATGCTTAAAGAATATAACATAGACTCATATAACGATCATCGCACATTGGTCGTACTTTTCCAACCAATGTGCGACTATATATGTAGTTGTGAAACAGCGATGTTAGGTGCGACTTCCTGAATAATCGCATAATTGTGAGACTAAATCGTCAGATTTCCAAAAAAGTTGATATTTATAGTGGCAAAATTGTTATTTTTCAAATCACAATTAGTAGTAAATTTTATAGACCAATTAGTGACTGTTTTTATATTATTTTCTGTTTACAAATTTTATTTGTTGTTGTAATATATTATTTTTCATTTATAAGTAAAACACATAAAAAACTTGAAAAAATAATGAGCTTAGAAAAATAAAATTTTGAATACTTAATGAAAATATTAGTATATATTTTATATAGATTTTAATGCATGTAATCATATGTGAAAACACAAAATGAGGCTTTATTTTTAATTCTAGCTAAGATATAGATTTGATATTTTGTATAAATTTTGTGCTGATATAATTTTTTAGCTCTAATCCAATAAGTGCGTAAATATTAAAACATGATTTATTATGATGGTATAAATAGTTAAATTGTATGGGAAAATAGAATATGTGAGGTTCCAATCCGATTTATAAGAACTATCATATCAAAATATATATATACAGTACTAGGATATGACCTGCGGTACACCGCGGGTTAATTATTTGATTTTTTTTTATCTTTTAATAAACTGATGTATTTGTTGTATATAATATTTTTTTTTGTACACCGAGGGTCACATGCGTTGTTACCCAAAATTATAAATTTTAAGTTGTATATGTTTTGTTTAGTGTTTAAAATTGTATAATTGTATTTTGATTTGTTAATCCTACGATTTCATCCGTGATATATTGTCCCGTATTAATATCAATCCAAACCCGTCCCACCATATAATCCCGTCCCGTAAAATTAAACATCATTTTGTTATTTCTTTTAATAACACTTTTATTTAAAAGACAAATAATTCGAGTCAATTTCAAAGTTTGCTTTCAAATGGTTTCCATAATATATATATATTTTTAAATTTGTGTGTTTTTGGACCAACCTGTAAAAATAATTTATAATTGTATATTAAAATACTAAATAATTGTATTTCGATTTTTTAATTTTAGGATTTCACCCGTGGTATATTGTCTCATTTTGGATAATTGTAGAAAATTAAGGAAATATCCGACTGACTCAATTACGGGTCAGAGTAAAAAAAAAATATGACCTGGTTAAACGCGTAAATTTTTTCTTCAAAAATGTAATTTAGATTGTACACATGATTTTTTCTTCATCGATTGAGTAATATATGTCCGTTTTAAAAATTTTCAATCCCAGCATATACAGAAAAAAAATCTAAAATTTTATTAACTACAGTAGAACCTCTATAAATTAATACTCGATAAATTAATAAACACTATAAATTAATAAAATTGTCCGGTCCCAAGTCGGGCCAATGTAAAATTTGACAAAATTCGATAAGATAATAAGATAATAATTTTTTTAAAATCTCTATGTAAATATATGGTCCCATTAATATCCTAAATTAATAATCATGTATATATATATATATATATGTTGTTATACTAAGGTATGCTTTTAGTTATTATTTTTTTAAAATTGAATTTTCGGTAGAACCCATGTCTAACTTTTATTGAATAAAACAATTGGTCTATTGTGGTTTTAAATTATAGTGGTGTAGTTATACTCTATAACTGTATCATAAAATAGTCAAGATTTTCTGTAAGTTTTTAATTTTTGAGTATGCATCATTTTTATTTCGATAGTCTTATAGCTGTTAAAATAAGACAACTGAAGTCATTAATCATAAATTTGAATTTACATATATTGTTTGTATAAATAAATTCACCTATAGTCTTTGTAATTTTATTTAATTTATTTTTGAGTTTTTTAAAAACTATTAAAATTTCAAATCCAAAACTACAAAATTTAGAAATTCAATTCTTTCTAAAATTTTAAGAATTAAAAAATATATATCTTTATAAATTAATAAATATTAATTTACACTATAAATTAATATTTATTAATTTATAGATAAATTAATATCACTATAAATTAATAAAATATCAGGGTCCCAACAATATTAATTTATAGAGGTTTTACTGTATGTATATTTTATAATAATTCAAAGTATTATAAATATAACATCACATAAAAGTTAAATGAGAATCATATATTTATGTTAAAATTAGGTAGAGAGGTTTTAGGAAATTAGCTCAAATTTGTTATATTAGCATTAAATCATCATATTTGATTTCCTTATCTATAAAAATCGTAAATAATATGCCATAAATAAATAGTTTAGGTATAGTAATTAGTTGAGAAAATATATATTTTAGATTTTATTGATTAATTTCGTTTTTAATTTAGTCAAAAATAAGGAAAGATCCGATTGAAGATTACCACGGGTTAATTATTTGATTTTTTTTTAATTTTTTATAAATTGATGAATTTGTTGTATATAATATTTTTTGTTGTACACCGCGGGTCACATGCGTTGTATCTAAAAAATAAAAAATTTAAGTTGGATTTGTTTTTTTAGTGTTTAAGATTGTATAATTGTATTTTGATTTGTTAATTATAGGATTTCACCCGTGGTATATTGTCCCATTTTGGATAATTGTAGAAATTAAGGAAATATCCGAATGACTCAATTTTGAGTCAGAGTAAAAAAAAATACGACCTGATTAAACGCGCAAATTTGTTCTTCAAAAATGTTAATATAGATTGTACACATACTTTTTTTCTTTATCGATTGAGTAATATATGTCCGTTTTAAAAATTTTGAATCAGAGCATATTCAGAAAAAATCAAAAATTTTATTAATGAAATATATATATTATAATAGTTCAAAATAATATATATATATATATAAGATAATATAAAAGTGAAATGAGAATCATATATTTATGTTTAAATTAGGTAGAGACTTTTTAGGAAATTAGCTCAAATTTGTTTTTTTTTTTTTGTCGTCTGGATTTATTATTTATTGCAAAATCTGAGAACTGTTACATAGACGATTCTACAACGGACAATTCCTTCCGACCCTTATTAGATCCACGACAGACGACACCTCCTTCTTCATGCTTACCTCCTTCACCTCCTTCTTCATGCTCTTGATGGACACTTTCTTCTCTGTGTGGAATCCTGGCGAACGGCTATAATTGTACATCGTTGGAGATCTCCTGCACACTTGTCTCGAATAATCTGCAAATTTATTAATAAATCGCAGTATCTGGGATTCGAACCCCAGACCTCTGAGTGTAGAAGCAATTAATAAACCATTCTTTATAGTTACAAAAAACAATTTATTTATATATTCGTTCTTTTGTCTTAATAAACCATTTATATTTGTATATTTTATATTTATTGCAATGTTTATTACAAAAATCCAATAAAATTAAATAATGATCTTACGGTTTTATTAGGAGCAAAATATCACCGGACGATCCCATCTCCTCTTCACGTGGAAATGAAAGCTCTATTTTGGGCTATGAAAATGATCCTCAACCTATCCCAGGGAACTTAATTACCTGCTACATTGATGCTTCATGGAAAGCTGATGAAACCGCAAGACTGGGCTGGATTTTCAAAGACCGACATAACCATTTCCTCAGGCAAGGCTCAACTCCGATGCCGAATGTCTGCTCCCCACTAATGGCCGAAGCACTGGCAACTCTCACAGCCGTTGGAGTTGACTCTGAATCGGCCTTTACCCACATCTTTTTCGCTTCAGACTCGCTAACCCTAGTCAAATCTCTCAATTCGAAGCTCCAATCGAAGGAACTTCACATGATTCTCCACGAAATCCTCTCTATCTCGTCTAATTTCACTTGTTGTTCTTTCAATTTCATCCCTAGGGATCGTAATCACCAAGCTGATGCGTTAGCGAAGGCAGCTCTGTTTTACTCTTGTACGAAAACCTAATTTCAATATAAGAGAATCATATGTTTCTAAAACAAAAAAAATAGGATTGATTGCCAGATTTTCGAGACGGATAGTATATAACTAGTTTCGATGGTGCAGGCACCGAAGGAGTGGCCATCTTTCTCCAATCTGTTAGACGAAATTGGTTTTGCTTCGTGATTCGTTTCCTTATTTCTCGTTTTCTAGTATTCTTCGCTCTTGTAATGCTAAGGCAGATTGCCTACCCCGTTACTCTAGAAGTTTATTTTCTGAAATTTCATTTGTAAACACTTTTTCTCTAGATTGGGCAACCAATCATGGAGTGATTTTCAATTAATGTGTGGTTGGAAAAAAGAAAGGCATAATGTATCTCTCTTTGTCATGTTAATTTCTCGAATTGCACGTTATTTATAAAGAGCACATGGTATCTTTTGGAAAAAACATTATATTCAATTTAATATCTCTTTTTAACATGTTATTTTGTAATAATATACGTTTTTTTATTTATTAATATCACATGTGATTTCTTTTAAAAAAAACTCTTATTTTTTAGTAATACGTAGTTTTTATTAAGATCACATGTAATTTCTTTAA
Source organism: Arabidopsis suecica (assembly GCA_019202805.1). NCBI lineage: Eukaryota > Viridiplantae > Streptophyta > Magnoliopsida > Brassicales > Brassicaceae > Arabidopsis > Arabidopsis suecica. The sequence continues at coordinate 7,661,264 of CM032908.1, forward strand.
GAAAAAATTCTATTCGGGTTAAATTTTTCCATAACAATGTTTTTTGTTTAAAAAAAATACTACATAACAATGTTTTTTCTTAAAAAATCACTAAGTTTTTACAAAAAAGTATGTCTTTCATTTCAATATAACAAATAAAAATTAAATGTTACATGCTATTTTGCAAAATCTAATGAAACTGTTTCGCCTAGAGCCTACTGTTGAACTTGCAACAAATAAAAAATAGTTTTGTTAATTCACTTCTTCTAAATATGTGGGTCTATGGCTATTTTGCAACAAAAATCTTTTCTTCTATTGTTTTCCTAAATAAAAAGAAGAAAAGCTGATACTAATACCAAAAAGAGCAAGATATCTCGAATTTGTTTACTAATGGATATCGTTTATAATTTCAGCAGTTTTTTGCATGTAATTAAGAAAAGCACTAAGCCAAACCTTTTGTTCAGATATCTAAAGCTTAAAGGAAAAAAAAACAAAAAAGAAAATGCTTAAAGTTGAAGTTAGTATTCTTTTTAATTCTTTTATATTGACACTTTTTCACAAGAATATTGTAAAATAGGCATTATTTAAAATTTCCAATAGAGATAAAGATTTTTTTTTACTTCAACTAAACCCCAAAAAACTTTATAAATCCAAAGGAAATTTTTGTTTGACTAAAAAAAAAATCCAAAGCAAAAACATAATACCTTCAAAAATGCCATAATGCCTTCAAATTTTAAGAAATCCTATTTTCACAATACTTTCTAAAATTAATTCTTTTTATGCTATATTTTTTCACAATTCTCTTTATGCAATTAAGTTTATATTCTTATAAAAAAATCTGATTTATTTTCTTTAAGGTGAAAAAATGGAAATTTGCTCACTTTTTTTTTGTAATTAAAACATTTGGTTTCAGACAAAACAAAAAACAATTCCCAATCCATTTTTTATTTCTATATTTGCAGAATCCAAAGGGTTAGAGAGACTTGAAAGCTCTCTCACTCTTGCTCTCTCTTCAACAACGCAAGAAGTATCAAGTAACACCCAAGAAGAGATTCTCCATTCTCTGAGCGTCTCTCTCTGTGGATCTTACTTCTTTCAGATCCAGGTTTGTCTCTTACTCTTTCTTGTTCTCATCATAACTCGAACTGGGTCTCTTGTTCTGCTTAGTCTTCGTTTGGTTGCTGAGAAAAGCTATGAACTTTAAGTTACTCTGCTTCAGGGTAATGCAGAAATTGAAAAAAGTTAGGGTTTTTATGATTTATACTAAGTTACTTTATTAGGAATCACTTCTCATTAGTCATTAAACTGTAATTTAGTGAGCTTATGGAAAAGTTTAGGTTTTTAATAGTGCTTCACTGATTCCTACTATAGTAGTCACTTTACTTATTGGCCTTTTTGTTTTGGTTGCATTGATTATGGAATCTAAACATATTACTGATTGTGAAATTGTAGTTTTCTTTGGAACATTTTGTGTTCTTGAGTGTCAAGAATGGAGGAGATACAGTCTCAACCGGATTTATACCGTTCGTCTTCGTCTTCTGCAAGTAGTCCTACTAGTAGAGTTCCATCTAGTCACTTTTTCTATGTAAGAAAACCCGGTTCTCTTCGACAACCTATATCTTTTGAGGATTCTCCTGAGTGGGAAGACACACCTGATGTTGATTTAAGAATGGAAGATGAAGCTAATGGTGGTGATTCTATTAACGATGCTACAACAACGCCTGTTTCTCCTTCGCTGTCGAAGATGAATAGCGGTTCAATGGCTTCTCCTCCTGTGCCTGAAGGAGGAGCTGGTGTTGTTAGAAAGATTGCAGGTGCTTCTATTGCTTGGAAAGATTTGACTGTTACTATGAAGGGGAAGAGAAAATATTCTGATAAGGTTGTGAAGAGTTCGAATGGTTATGCGTTCCCCGGGACTATGACTGTAATTATGGGTCCTGCAAAATCCGGGAAGTCTACTCTATTGAGAGCTCTTGCTGGTATGGCATTTTTCAGTTTATTCATTTGTTAGTTAAGTCTTGTTTGTTTTTTCCATTTGACCTGATCACATCTTTTATAGGAAGATTGCCTCCTTCAGCAAAAATGTATGGCGAGGTGTTTGTGAATGGTTCAAAATCACATATGCCATATGGATCCTATGTGAGTCACTATTTTCTATAGTTTTCTTGATCTTTTGTTTTGGTTTGTAAATGTGTTTCTGATTCTTGTTTTGTTGCATTGCAGGGATTTGTTGAGAGGGAAACACAATTGATTGGTTCACTTACAGTTCGTGAATTCCTGTACTATTCAGCACTGCTTCAGCTCCCGGGTTTCCTCTTTCAGAAAAGGAGTGTTGTCGAAGATGCAATCCAGGCGATGTCTTTGAGTGATTATGCAAACAAATTGATTGGTGGTCATTGTTACATGAAGGGTCTCCGAAGTGGTGAAAGAAGACGTGTCTCTATTGCTCGTGAACTTGTGATGCGACCGCATATCTTATTCATCGATGAGCCTCTTTATCATCTTGACAGGTTCTAACCATTTCTAGACTTATGTTATTATCTGCCATCTAGGACAAGCTAGAATCTTGCATTCTAAAATCAGCCCATTTGCTTTCTTTATAGTGTTTCGGCACTGCTTATGATGGTGACACTAAAAAAGCTTGCAAGTATGGGATGTACACTTGTATTCACAATATATCAAAGCAGTACCGAAGTATTTGGTTTGTTCGATAGAATCTGCCTTCTATCAAATGGAAACACACTCTTCTTTGGGGAGACACTGGCTTGCTTACAGGTATATACTATTTCGAACCTGGAAAATTTTCCCATATGAAGGCCAAAAGACCACTCTCTAAATTTTGTGTACTCCGTATGTGTCTCCTTGAAGCACTTTTCAAATGCTGGATTCCCTTGCCCGATAATGCAAAGTCCATCAGATCATTTTTTACGGGCTATAAACACAGATTTCGATAGGATTATTGCAATGTGCAAAAACTGGCAGGTACATACACCATTTTACAACTATAGTTTATATGATTATGTTTCTTTCTAGTTTCTTGTAAACGTTAATTTTCTGATTAGCTAAATATAAACTACAGGATGATAATGGGGACTTTTCAGCAGTGAATATGGATACTGCTGTTGCTATTCGCACTCTTGAGGCGACTTATAAATCATCTGCAGATGCTGATTCCGTCGAGACTATGATATTAAAACTTACCGAAAGGGTAATAATCATCTAATGATAATTTCTGGATCATAACTTCATAACTGAAAATATACATTTGTGTTAGGATATCTAATTTTCTGTTTGTTTCCTATATCATTTGCAGGAGGGCACACAGCTTAAATCCAAGGGAAAGGCTGGTGCTGCTACACGTGTTGCAGTGCTCACTTGGCGATCACTTTTAGTTATGTCGAGAGAATGGAAATACTATTGGCTCCGACTTATCCTTTACATGATTCTTACACTTAGTATTGGCACATTATATTCTGGCTTGGGTCACTCTTTGTCTTCTGTTGCAGTAAGTCTTCTAAACCATTCTCAGCATATAACATTTGAGTACCAAGACGTGCCATTTATTGATCAATGTATATATTTCTTACAGACAAGAGTTGCTGCTGTATTTGTTTTTGTCTCCTTTGCCTCACTATTGGGGATTGCTGGAATACCTTCACTTTTGAAAGAAATCAAGGTATAACTAATTTCTTCGTCTTGATTTTTTTCTTATTTTTGATCACAATCTTCTTTTGAGCTCTGAAATTTACTTTCCACTTCTAATAGATTTATAGAAGTGAAGCATCGAACCAGCATTCGGGTGCTTTTGTCTTCTTACTAGGGCAGTTTCTGGGAAGCATACCGTTCTTGTTTCTCATGTCCATTTCTTCAAGTCTTGTGTTCTACTTCATGGTTGGATTAAGAGACGATTTCAGCTTGTTAATGTACTTTGTGCTCAACTTCTTTATGTGCCTACTGGTGAACGAGGGATTGATGCTTTCCATTGCTTGCATTTGGCGAGATGTTTACTGGAGCACTTTGACTCTCATCTCTGTACATGTGAGTTTTATCTTTTCTACTATTAATCTAATTTTAGATTCATGTCTTCTACTATTCTATTTGTTCTAGCTAGGATTTGGCATAGATATTGAATGTTGATTTAGTATACTAAATGCTGCTAGATAGTACTCGATTTATGACTTAGGGAAATTTATGCACTACAGCGTTCAATGAAATTCACCAACCAGAGCTAGAATGGTAATCTTAGTGTAAGTCAATGAGAGTTGAAGTTAAGAGTGATTATATTAGCTTATAGAACTTGCAACTATTGCTTACTAATCACTTAGATTACAAATGAGAGTGATTAGTGCCTTAAGACATAGATTAGTCATGCCTTAGGATTGATCTTTCATTCTTCATATGCATCATTTCAGGTGATCATGATGCTCGCTGCAGGCCACTTCAGAATCCGTAACGCCTTGCCAAAACCCGTCTGGACTTACCCGTTTGCTTACATCTCGTTCCACACCTACTCCATTGAGGTTACACATTCAACACTCTAAACAATCTCTGCTTCTTCCGCGGAAAACTCATGAACGTTCAATGTTGCAGGGTCTTTTGGAGAACGAGTACCTCGGGGAAGTGTTTGCGGTTGGAGAAGTGAGGAGTATATCGGGATACCAAGCAATCCAAGGAAATTACCAGATATCTCCAGACACAAACTCCAAATGGAGGAACATGCTTGTCTTGTTGGCTATGGCTTTTGGCTACCGTCTTCTTGTTTATGTTTTACTACGTTTTGGCCTAAACAAGAATGTGTCTGGTTGTTTACTGCTTAGTCATAAGAAAAATAACAGTTCTAGGTAGATCAATGATGATGATTTTAGATATATTACTTTTTAGTCTCTTATGTAATTTTTGGTAGTTGAAAATGAAAACAGTCAAATTCTTTTTTTTTTTCTAGAAGTTTGGGTAAAATAAAATAAAAACACTTCTATTTGAGTGTTATGGCTTAGAAATGTTTAGAGATGCGTTGTTATATTTCTATTTTAAAACTATATAAATGGGATGATATGTGAACGTGTATGATTGAATATTTGAATTTTGAATGATTGTATGAAAGATATGTAGTGGACAAAAAAATATAAATAATCTAAAAAAGCGTAACTGGGACCCCAAAAAGGTCATAATCACTAATGTTTTTTCAAAAATTGGTATGATGCAGATGCACAATATATGAAAAACAAAAATGACTAAAATTGAACCAAATTTTGGTTTTGATTAATTTCAGTTTGACATCTTTAATTCCAAATTAAACCAAAACCAAACAAGTTAAACTAGTGAAATAAAACTTTTAATCCGATTCGAGCCTTACTCGGAAATGATTGATTATTTGTTGTAACGTTTAAATCTAATAAAGACTAGTCTCGATTCTTGACAAAGACAAAATATCGATTTCGGTCCATAACTTCTTTAAAAAAAAAAAAACTACGCTAATCCAAAAAAAAAGAAGGTAAATTAAAATTTAAAAGTGTATAATACTTTCCCCGAAACAAAAATTGATACAATTTTGATATTGAAATTTAAGCTTTCCCATTTGATAAACCAACCTTAGACAAAAGTCCATCAATAAACAAACCCAAATTCATCTCAGAAGAAGATCCACTGTTTCTCACCGCACCTTCCAAACTCATTTTAACCCGTCCGATCTTCTCTTTCGAAACACCACACATCAAACGGTTAATATTCCTCCCAACTTCATCTCTCCCAAAATCACTCTTATCTTCACAAAGATTAATCCCAATCTCCCAATCATCAACCACAAGCTTCCTATTCGTAACCTGATCAGTCAACAATGGAAAACACAAAACTGGTACCTCACACCAAATCGTCTCCAATATCGAATTCCAACCACAATGAGTCAAAAACCCACCAACACTCTCATGTGACAAAACCGTCATTTGACAACACCATGGTATTACAATCCCACGATCTCCAGCTTCTGTCTCAAAACCTTCTGGTAATGGATTGGTTTCGTCTGAACTAACAATGTCTGGTCTCACCACCCAAACGAAATTTACTTTACTCAACAAAATCCCATGAGCGATTTCGACAAGATCTTTCTTTGTGACATGAGCGTAACTACCGAAGGAGACATAAAGTACTGAGCTTTTTGGTTTAGTGTTGAGCCATTGTGTACAATCAGATTCAGACCAAAGTGATGTTGTGACTGAAGAAGAAGAAGAACCGGTTTGGTTATTGAATGGTATGATTGGTCCGATTGCGTAAAAAGGGATTTTTGTATTAAGGGCTTTGATTGTTTTGTCTTCGAATTGTTGTATTGTGTTGCAGAGAACGAAATCGACTTTTTTCACGTCTTCGAATGCTTTGAAGATGATTTGATGAACTACTGAAGAAGTGTCTGTTTCTTGAAGATACGACGCCGTGTCTTTTGGGTTTATTGCGGCGACTCCGGGAATGTAGTCGATTAGATCGCGGCGGGTTTCTGAGTAAGAAAATAAAGTTATTGGGGAGATTTAGATAATTAGGGAAATTGAAGGATGAGTTTTGTAAATTAGAAAAAGGAATAAAATAAAAGTTAAAGAAAGTGAATTTATTGGACCCCTGACATTATTCACATGCATCATTACATGACAAAAGTAAAAGTCCCTACGCTTTTATGTAAAGTCCCTACTCTATTATTATTATTTTCCCATATTTATATCGTTACGTTTACTTTTTTTCCTTTTTGGACGGCAAATCGTAACGCTTATTATTTTAAATAAATAATTTAATTTGAATTTTTTTTTTTGAATGTATATGATTATGGAAGTAAAATTATAAATAAGAAAATAAAGAGGATCAAACATACGTTTTTGAATTCGAAGAGAAATTTTATAATTTTATGAAATAATAATACAATAAGAGATTTGGTAAATAGTGTGATATCATGTTACTTTTTTCTGATAATATAATGTGATTTCATGTAACATAATATATATATATATATAAAAATATATATTTAAAATCATAAAATATGAAAAAAAACTTTAATGTGAATTATTTTTTTATTTTTTCAACAATAAAATGTTTTTTTGTAACCAATAAAATGATTTTTTGTAATCAATAAAATGTTTCTAAAAATCAAAAAGAAACATAAACCATACAAAAAGAAATACTTATGTCCAAGCTGTCTAAATGATAAAGCAATCCACCAATACTAACAGAATATTCGAATATTGGATCGGTAAACAACTAAACATGCAATGAAATGCTCACAAATTATTATTTTTCTCCAAATTTATCTTCCATTTCAAAATAATTATAGACGTTGACCAAGACCCAAAAAAGATGTTTTCGTGAAAATTTGAAAGATCTACCGTTATTATCAATGAAATAAAATAGGAAACAATTAAATATTTAAATGAGTAAAAAAAATATGTAAAATTAAAGAAAAAGAAGAGGATAATTAGTAAATTACCTTGAGCACCAAAATGGCCATGAATCCGAAGCAGATCCATATGGTAATAAAGTGAAAAAACTAAAGCAGCTTCGGTCCAAAACGAGACACAAACCAAACCAAACTTCCTAGCCACCACGGACGGCCAAACAAAGAATGTGTCGGCGATCATAACATTAACACCGCCGTCTCCTCCGACAAGACTCGCCACAAGCTCTTCCACATGCGCATAGAACACGTGAAGCAACGACGATTGGTACGTGTCATGGTTCAAAGACCGGTCAAATCCGACCGGTAAACCATCGGAAACCGTCGCGTACCTTATGTCAAGGCCAGACTCTGACCTAACTCCGGCGAAAATATCTCCATCGGAGCCGTTTGTGATCTGGTGGTGGATGTAATGAGTGTTGACGAAAGTGACGGTGATCCCTTGAGATGCGAGCTTGATGGCTAAGTGTACAAATGGGTTTACATGACCTTGAAATGGATATGGGATCAAGAGAGCATGAAGATGATGATGACCATGGTGATTTTTTTTAGGGTTTTTAACGTCCGCCATTAAAATGGGTTTTGTGGAGAGGAAGATGAAGAAATGAGAGAAATTTAAAGGTTATATTTTTTGTGTTTGTTTTGTGTTTTTTTTTTTTGGATTAAAAATAAAAAGAAGAATCTGTGATTAAGAAAAATAAAACTTATGGGGCAAGTTGGGAATAAATGAATGACTTTGCATTGATTCGCGGAAATAGCCATAGAAGTGGATGGTTAGTGGCATTTCTATGCATTTTCTTCATTTTTGTTCTTTTCCTTTGATTTATTATTTATAATATAAATTAATGATTTATTCCTTAATCTTTTATCTAATCCAGTAAGATGTCATGGAGAAAATCTAGTTCCAATAAAGGGTTATGACCATTTGGATTAGGATGGCGAAAGTTTTGAAGTAGTTGCTTAGTCAAAGTGGTTCATTTGTCAAATTATCTTCTCCTAATTCTAAATGAGAAAGAGAAAGGCTGATATATTCATTTATGTAGAAGAAATGGAAAATGAGTAATTTTTGGGTTTTATTATATATTACTTTTTTTTTGGTAAATATTATATATTACTAGATTAGGACCCGTCTATCGGTTTTCAGTTTTTAGAAAACTTTAAATATAAAAGAAAATCAATAAAAAAAATTATTGTATGAAAACGATATCCAAAGCTTTTTAGAAAAAATAGAAAATATGTTTAGTTACTCAATAGAGTTATATACATATTCTTATTTTTTTGAACAATTACTAAGGAGAAATTCCTAAAAATAGCCCTAAAACAAGTTTTATTGACAATAATAGCACACACTCCATAAACTTCCAAAAATAGCACTAGTTAACTTATTATTAGTGTTTTTGATCTAAAAAATTTATCACTAGTTTTTTTTTCAATAATACCACAATTTTTATATAAAAGCTATTCAACAAAATAAATTAGAAATAAATTTAAAATATTATATTTGGGTTCTCTATTTCCAATTTAGAGTATATATTTCCACCATTTAAAAGAGATTTTGATTCATTTTAATATTAGTTTATGGTATTATATTTGGGTTCCCTATTTCTAATTTAGGGTATATATTTCTACCATTTAAAAGAGATTTTTATTTTAATATTAGTTTGTAGTATTATATTTGGGTTCCCTATTTCCAAATTAGAGTATATATTTCCACTATTTAAAAACAATTTTGATTCAATTTAATATTAGATTAGTGTTTGCTCTCTTTTTTATTTTCTATCTTTATATTTTCATTAAGTTAAATTGAAGTTTATGGTGCTATTTGTGGAACTTTTCAAATGAGGTGCTATTTTTGGAAAAAACAACTTTTTTGGGGCTATTTGTGTCAATCTCCCCTAACTAAGTTTCACTCTTAGAATGGAGGAAGTCATCAAGTCAATATGTTTGTAAATAAAGAAGGGTTGGATTTGTATCCTTTGATTAAACCTTGGAACAAAAAGAAAGCTTCATCATAAGAAGAAGATGAAGAAAAGAGAAGAAGCAGAAGCGACACAAGAAGAAAGGACACAAGTCAACAAGAAGAAGGAGTTGGGCTTTGTGTGTTTTGTAAAAATGGTAGCATTGGGCAATTAGTTAAGTTAGGCCCAAAGAAGAAAGAGTGTTATTGTTAGGTTAAAGCATAGCTAAGGAGGACTACGTATAATATTTGTTGTAGTTGTTAAGGTTGCTTAAGTGAACCGTAGGATAATTATGTATAGAAGTAATTAATGGCTAGTCAGTAGAAGTATGGATGCAAGTGTATGTGGTAAGTAGAGAAACCACTATACGTATGTGTGTGAGTTGTTGTAAGAAACAATTCTTTGATCCAATAACAAAATGTAGTTCATACATTTATTCTCTCTCTCTAAGTTACTAAACTGTTGTTGGTGTTTATCAAATAGACAATAAATAAAGAGAACTAGAGAGAAAGAGTGAACTAACTTCTTAAGTGTGAAGAAGGTTAGCGAATGTCAACAAGAAGCTATGTCAAGAGAAGCAAACATGATTGTAGCACTGAGAGAAGGCAAGAGATGGAGTCACGTCTATTTAATAATCTGACACATGATAACTATTCTACTCTTTTTTTTTTTTCACTAGAAATAAAGATTTCATTGATAGGAATTCACTGCTGGATTACATAGGATGGATTACAAAGGCCGGCAAGGAACACAATCCTTCCAGAAACTAAGCCGGCGAGCAAACGAGAACTCCCAGAGACAAAGGGGAAAAAACCCAAAACAAGTAAAAACACCACATCTGAACCAAAGCTTCCCAGACTCATCATCCAAAGGCTCAAAAATAAAATTACAAAGTCTAAATCAAAGATAAAGTACCAGATCTGAGACAAGAAACCCACAAACGGAAAGAAATCCAAGACTCTCCTTACCACAAACGGCGGTGAGACAAAACAACACCCCGAGACCCAAAGGAGAAGTCTCATGAAGAAAGGAAGGAGATCAAGAACTTCGAAGGTGAGAAAACTACATCTGAGGCGGTGAAGGATCGATTAGAACCTGCTCTGCCATGGTTGGATCGGCCAGAACTGAAGCTGCAATTGAAAGAGACAAAAACAAGCAGCAAAATCTCAAGAGAGAAAAGATTTAGACTTTATAAATCTAGATCTGGAAATTTAGATCAGAAACCGTTGGAAGAAAAGGGTTTATACATGTTGGAAAGAAAGATTTAAACGGAAATAAAGCAAAGAAGGAACAAAGACCCCGGTTCCGGTGCTGAAAAAGCCACCGGAACCGTAACCCTAGACCACGGCGGCTGCTGTTCTTTTTAGAAGAAGAGGGAGCTTTTATTTTAAGAGAGAGAGGGGTTTATTGCATGTACAAGGATAACTTCTTTTTTTTGGTCATCTGAGTTTTTATTATTGAAATTTTGAAAAAGATACAACAAACCATACAAACACTCATAGCCCAAACAAGGGAAACGTAGCCGACGGACGAATTGATGTCCTCGGAAGCAAAGCCGGAGGAATACGTGATTTCTCCGGAAACTAGACCCTAAACAAGGGAAACGATAAAGCAAGACAAACATAACAGAACTTATAGGAAATACTCGAAAGAGATCGCACCTTTAAACTAAGAACAAAAGCCTAAAATCTTAAAATCGAAAGAATCCAAAAGCCCGAGAAAGCAAAGCGACCTCTTCAAAAGAACCTCTGAATGTGATTTATCAAAGCTGCCCCCGGCCAAAACCATGATAACATCCACCTCCTCCTATCACAAAGAGAGCCAATCTCTCGAAACCAAGAACCAAGACTTCATAACCCGACAAGCAAGACACCAACAGCAATCACAAACACGCTTTCGGATGCGACGAGGACGAACTCAACGTCATTTAACGTCTAGATAAAAGTCTACCAAAAGCAATCAGACCTAAACAGATCTAGAAAGCAGAGACAAGGAGAGAAGTCTAACCCCTCGATACACACTATTCTCATGCCCGAGAACAACGAATCGAGCCAGCCAACAAACCAAAGACCAACAAGAAGAAGAAGAAACACTTGCAGACTCAAAAGCTAAACCCGATTTCAGAAAAGACGAGGCCTCTGCTCGGGAAGGGAAACGAACCAAAAAGGAACCGAAGACAGATCCGAAGAGAGAAAGAGCTTGCGGGAAGAAAGGTTGGGCAAACGAGAGTCACAACCAAACAACACATGCGGCATAGAGACGAGAACAAGCACAAAGAGGCAAACAGATCTAGGTCGGGGAGAGCAAAAGGAGGCGTAATAACACGAACCACACCGAAAATCAAACAGATCCGGAGACAACCTCAACGCAAAGACCACCAAACCACACAGATCTGACCTCTCAACCGCTTCCGCAAGAAAACCCAAAACACAGCTCGAACAAGACCGACGGCTCCCCAAACGAAAACCCAAAGGTCTGCAAACCCAGAGCAACAAAAGCCAAAAACAAGGGAGAAGAACCGGCGCCGGCGCTAAGGAAGCCGCCCAACGCCGGTAATCGGAAAGCAAAGCTAGGTTGAAAAAGTATGAGAGAAGCGAGAGAGAAAGGAAGAGAGAGAAGCGAACGAGTCACCAACATGTACAAGGATAACTATTCTACTCATTTATAAATTATTAATTTACGTTTATCTTTTCAAATTTAATATAGTAATCCGGTTCCGGTCTAGTGAAATCAAGTTAAGCCACCATCCAAAAACTGATGTAATTCTACTTCATGATTCGGTTACACATGTAACATGTTCCAAGCTTCAATAAGATGTTAAACTTCAATATAATCTTTTTTCTTTTCTTTTTTTCTCTCGAATATTATGACCGCTCTCTACAAGTTGAACATAACCTTGGTATGTATGTACGATGTAGCCGGTTCAGCTCCATGTTTTCCCGACATACTTTTCCAAGTGGCCACAAGTACCCATTTATATGCATAATAATTTTTATTGTTTCATATTTGTTGGCTCTTGTCATTGTTGAGGAGCAGCAGGGCACGACCAACAGGCATCAAAATTTTATTTATTTTTGTATCGACTTTAAATTAAAGTAAGGTTCTTTCATTTCCTTACACTAGTATTTCCTCGGAATTTGAGATTTATAGTTAGGCTGTGTGGCTAAAAAATAGGAGTATTTTATGGCTTTGATATTTTTGTCTTCATGATATAAATTTGATATTTGACTGTTCTACACAACAACAAATGTAAGGTGTATAGTCCCATTCGAGGTTTTTGTTTTTGGTCTAATACAGTTTTCAAGTAAATAAGGACATCTAAGGTTTATAGAGTAGATCAAAAGCCATAAATATTTTTCTAGATGCATCAGATTTGATGTATTTTTGTTTGCTGATCCAACAGATTTGAGCTCTCATTTTTGTCTAAATATCTGATTTTTTTGTTGGGTTTCCGTAAGGAGCACTCTAGCAAAAAGTACAGATTCATATACTCCTAACTCATTTGGTTGTTCTCTTTATTCTTACGATAGTTTTTGTTTCAACTTTGACATTGGTTTTGCCAAATATCAACAGATATTAAGTTTACAAATACTTCTGGTTGTGTAACCTTCACACGTATGCATGTGTTGAACGTATCGTACAATAATGTTGGTTTGGTAATTAACACACATAAAATCGGTTTGGTTAATCGATGCTTATATAAAAATATGATCATAATTTTCTATTCAACTCTCTTATCTAATAACCTTAAATTGTACAATCAGTTTCCAGTAAGACGAGAAATTAGGTGTGCGTTTGTGAGACTTTTTTATTTATTTATGGGCAAACTGTAGTAAGACGTTTTTTTGTGCAAGTTTTTTCTTAGAAAAACTTTTTACAGAGAAAAAAAAAAAAAGGAATTGGAGAGAATTTTGAAGAAATAATCAAAAGGACAATTCATATTGTGGAAATTTGTCGTTTTTTTGAATTTGTAAGCAAATTCGATGACAACTCCTGACGGAAGTATTTTAGAGAAACACCATTGCCAAAACCAGTCCAAACTATAAATCACTTTCACAAATTAATGCCAACAGCCAACGTATGATCTTTCTATAACAGTGTGAGTTGTACAAAAAAATGACTTGACATTCATATTACACATATTTCCATTTTTATGTATTTTTCTTTAATCGAAAGTTTCCATTTATATATAATCAACAAGTAATCATCAAACTGGGTACTGGATTGTAGTCTAAAGTGTTTCAAACCCAATTTTTTTTCTTTTGTATTTACATATAAAAATCTTAAGACATTCTATTTTTGGCATTAGTATTGAAAAATAGAATATCTTAAGATATTTTTTCTTTAACAAAAACAATTTTTTCAACTATAAATTTTTCATAAAATATTATTGTAGAATACAAAAGCAACCGTCACAAAATGAGATTTAATTCCTTTTATTTTCCTCTCTTCATTTGCATTTACAACTTACAAAGGAAACTTGGATTGAAACATTGAAGATTGTATTTTCATTTGATATTTAAACTTAAAAACTAAAACAATCGAATCCTATACATAGTTGAAACCACTTTTTTAAGGAAAAAATGTTAGAAACTAGAAAAGCGATAAAACTTTATACAATGCCCATATTTAGACACGTCCTAATCAACTTCTACCAAGTCATGTGTGGGTATACATTATAGGGAGATATGGAGGGGGCACTGATTGAGAAAATGCAAGTACGGATTGGTGTACATTGTCCTACCATTTCTCTTGGTTTTATGTGTATCGTCCTACTGTGACATACATTTATGTATATGGTAAAAAACATCGATAAAATATCTACAAGACTTAATGTCTATAAGAGACGTCTCGTATCTCTCCACATCAGCTTTTACTTGTCTTCATGCTCTACCAGTGTGAAGTTACTACATACGAACCAAAGCTATAACAAATATCGGTCCCCCACTTTCACTTTTCCAATCCTAATCATGTGTAAGAATATTTGAGGTAACAGAAGTTTGTCAAGTGGACTAAGAAGGTCCATTAAGACATCGAGGCTTGTTTGTGTCTAGGCTTCGTGTATTATTACTACAACATCTTGCATTAGAACAATAAAATCCTAGGGTTTCTATCATAAACACACTTTTGATGAGATTTTTCAACTACTAATCACCATTTCATACAAGAGTCCTAACTCAAGTCATTTTTTTTTTCTTTTCGCCAAAAGTCATAACTCAAGTCCAACAACATTGAAACAACATTTTTTTATGGATTGTTTCACGATAGAAAATATTTAAAACCACTGAGTATTGGACCATTTTTATTGAGTTTTGTTTTTCTAATTAAGACTAAAATTCGCCGAAGTAATTTGAACTATTCATTTTGCAAGTTTGAGGTTATAGAAGATAGCTTATTCATTAGATCGATACCAATAGCATAGTGAAAATTAATCTTAAGTTACTAGGAAGCACAAGAGTCCATCTAGTGAATAATTCGGTTTTATTATGTAATATGAAGTAGAACAGTCATAACTACAGCATAAATTCTAACACCATTGTTCGGTCAATATCATCCGTAGGTGGCTTGGCCGGCAAGGTACCATCAAAGCTCCATCGTGATAGAACCCGTATTCCTCCTCTGCTTGTTCCAAAAGCTTCCGGAACATAGGGTGTTCTAGAAACATCAATGGGACAACAAATCTTTGTGTAGGCTCATGATACCCATCAACGGCTATCACCGCAAAATGACCTTCCTTTACGTCTTTTGGGACACAATCTCGGCCGTATTCTTCGGGACACGGTTTCTTGGCCGAGGAAAAGCCTTTGATTTGCACCAACCTCTCTACAACATTCTTGAGCTTCACAATTCCACCCATTTTCTTCTTCGGCGACTCAACTGTAATCATTCTTTGCCTCGTCATGCTAACTGAATAAGTTTCTTTTCCTTTTTGGGGGGTTTTGGGTTTCTTTGAAAAGTTTATGGTCGAATATAGACATGTAAGAAGGAGTATATATAAGTAGGAATGGTACAAAGAGGATAAGAAAGAAGAGGAAGAAATAAGAAGGAGAAGTGAGTAAGGGAGACCAAAGCATGTGGCTGAGTTGGTTATTCAATTTGCCTTCTTTTGAATTTTCTACGACTGCGGTTTCCATTGTAAGTTAAAATTTGTTTTCTTTTTTTCTGTTTACCATCTGTAAAATTAACATAGCCCATGGAGTAAAACTAAACCAATGAAGACCCATATATAAAAACCCACTAATTAAGATGATATAAGTTCTACTTGTCACTCATCATGGCAAGTTTTGAAAACTTCATTAGGAGAAGGATTATATATATTGTCCTTTTCAGGCCTTATTTTTGTTTCCAAACTTCATACATAGAGAGCATAATAAATTGTAGATGCGACGACTCTATTTGATAACTTACTATGCTCATATAACACCTTCTCTTTTTTCTTTTTCTTTTAGTTGTCAAATAGCCTCTTTATTTTTGTTTTGTTTAAAATTTTTAGCCTCTTTGTTTTTTGTTTTTGAAATGAGAAAATAAGAAGATTTCATCAATGAGGCAAAGCGGGATAAACTCATTTAGTACGTTTAGACCGAGAATGAAAGGTAGATTATGTAGATGTCGATATTTTCTACATAAAAATGTAAAATTGCAAATTCCAATACATTGACAGAAAAAGAGACATAAAAAAGGATAATTCATATGCCTCATACTAAATAGACGTTCCAGCGTAAGGCTATAGACGACATCTCTATTCTGTTTATCTTTTACCAAAAGTTCTTTTAATCTTTACCAAAATATTTAGTTAAAAATAGTCTTCGCAAACGAACCCGTCTTTCAGAGAGTTCAACACTCTAGAAGTCTTTCTCTATTTTTTTTTTTTTTTTTTTTTTCCTCAGAAGTCTTTCTCTATTCAATGGATATAACTGCATAAATTTCATTTTTGTTCCTGGTTCATAATTCGTTAATAATTCGAGAAACTAAACTTACACTTCTTCTTCCTATGGAAATCGGTTTTACGACTTGTTCCTATCTAACTTGAATATCAGAAACTTCTTGGGAGCAGAAACAATTTTTCTGGCATCTCGAGAGTCATTCTAAGGAAAACACATATCACACCGAAAGCCGTAGGAAAATTTCAGGGCCTGAGAGTCGAAATTTTACAAACCGAAAACATAATTGTTTAGTTTTGATTCAGATTCAAACTTTTTTGCATTATTTTTTTTTAACTTATTTAGCCTCTATTCCTTTTCTTTTTTTGATAAGGGGCTTTCAAATAACTTACATTGCTATGACCTTTTGGGTCATACAGTTTCGAAATAGTAATTTAGAGAGAAAAGAGATTAAGAATACACTTAACCAAATATATATATATGGTCGAAGAGGATGTGGGAGATCAAAAGAAAAACTAGCTCACTAGAGACAACTAGTTAGTGTTTCCACGACCAAGAATAATCCTCTATTCTTTTGAATCAATTAAAACCTAAAGCCAAAAACGAAATTAATCCCTTATAAAACTTGTAAAACCAAAAAACAAAAAAATATAAATAAGCAAACAATGTAACCGGCTATACATTTTCTACATATTTTCCACGTTGAATCAAGATTGAGATGTCATTTCCAAATATATACAGTTCTTTGCGTCCTTGTGAACTGTGTAGTAGTACTAATCTTTGTGCATCTGCATACAAAGTCGATCGTGGTCGGTTTTGTACTACATTTAGATCTTATAAGAGAAATGTACATGTGATTTGTGATCAAAAAGATGTATCCAAAATTCTTTTATCTTTTGGACGGCAAAACACTCACATATTAATACACAGACGTGACATACAAACAGTGTCGATCGAATATAGGATGGGACGCATTTGATTCATGTGTTTGACAAATGACATGCGTACGATATTTTCCATATCTCCGAATCAATTTCATAGCTATGTGAAACCAATGTACAAGGCTGCAAGCAATGCACGTAACCAAGATACACATAACCATATCAACGTATACGAATCAATTTCATATATCGTATACGTATGAATGTATGATTTCAACTTTCTTTGTAATTATCCTATGCCGCTTCTATTTTAAAATTGAAATATTTTAAAATTTTGATCTAGAAATATATGTTACTTAGACATAACTTTTTTAAGAAATCTTTGTCAGAACTTCTGAATTATATCTCATCCATTTCATCTTGGAAAAAAATGAACTACCAAAAACATAAGTTACTGTAAAATATATATATATATATATATATATATATATATATCTTATAAATTTTCGAAAGCTCTTCCTTCTGAATTACAAACTTAAGTATTTTTCACCTACTAAAATTTATATTTATTTTTTGTGGGAAAAAATATAAGAAGATATAATACTAGATAATGATTTTTGGTTATTATGATAAAACTTATATTTTTCTAAAAAAATCATGATCATTCTTCGAACGAAGATAAACCCACAATTCACCAATGAACTTTAATACGTAAAAAGAACACGGCTATGTGGTAATTTACACACTTACCACATAGCCGTGTAAATATCATATGGAACCAACAATAATCGTTTTTTTTTAACAACAAATTACCTTAAATAAAAACATAAGTCGGCATTAAACATAGGAACATGAGGCAATAGAAAAGTCATTATCCCAAAAAAAAAGGACACTTTTGAACGTCACTCCAATGAGGAAACTTGTTGATAATATCTTAGGACTTGATGACTATATAGCAACATGACCATCTTGACATAATGTGACCTAGCTAGTTGATTAGACATATGATTGTGTAAATCATTCCACGTTGTTTATTAAAATTATATTATATGATTGAAAAAGTTGGGGAAAAAGAGCATATAAATTCGTTGGCAGTCCACAGTCCAAATTAAATTTGAAAGCTACATGACTATAAGTCCCGCTATAACCACGGGCTGGTCCGACACGGTCTTTATTTGTTTCTCGTCTTCTTGTTTTCGATATATATGGATTTTGCACTTTTTGTTCAACTCTATAGATACATGAATACGCATGTTTATGCAAGTGAATGAAATTTGGTAGGATATTTTTGATTAAGAAAAAATTGTTAACTTTTTTTTTTTTTTTTTTTTAACAAAAAAAAAAAAAAAGTTAATTGACCTATAAATATAAACATTATTATTTTTTATCAAATGACATCACCTAAAAATATCTAGGTACCAATTTGCTAAGGAAAGTATCTAATCTATTGATAATTACACTTAGTTCTATCCTCCTCTTTATGACTAATTAAACGTTGGACCTCAAGTAGTTTAGGGCTTGATTGGTTCTCCCGCTAGCACCCTCCTAGCGGTTGCTAGCGGTCGGTTGCGGTTGTTAGCGGTTGGTACCAATCATAGAAACCGCTCCATACCGCTTCGAACCGCTCCAAATCGCTGGATTTCAAAAGCTCCTTCCCGCAAGCGTTTGCGGTTGCGGGTGGTAGCGGTTGGAAAAAAAAAAAAAACGTTTACTTATAATTATTATAATATCTATTAATCATATATATATCTTTTCTCTCAATTATGTCTTCCACCCAAACTGCTGAAAATCAAGAAACAAACGTAAATATCATATATCTTTTTATTCATTCATCACCTCATGTGTAAATCTTTGAATATTTTTCATGACATCGTTTTTTTTCTTTTCATTATGTATTGTTTTGCCCTTTGATTGAATATATGTTTTGATTTCTTTTCTCAAATAGAAACTCATTTGGTCAGATGAGATGACTCGTTTCTTGTTAGAATTGATAACACTGAAGAACGAATGGCTCTTGTTGTCAAATATGTGAGGGCAGTACCTGATCTAGTTCCAATGACGGAGCTTTATTGGGTATCTCTTGACCTTATTACTACAAATGATGTTGTACGCGATTTATTTCTTGCTCTCCTAGATGATGAGAAGCTACCTTTTCTGAAGCGACAAACCAAGGAGTCTCGTAATGATTTTTTGGATGATTAGCTTTGGTTTTGTTGACTTGATATTCTTATGGAATTTGTACTTTCTTGTTTATTAATATTTCTTATTTATTTTGGTCATTTTTTTATTTAACTGCTACCGTACCCGCTGGTTTACCAGTCATAAAACTCCCGCAAACGCATCCATTTTCAAACGCTAAACCAGTCGTTCAAAACGCTTAGTAACGCTTGAAGCCGCAACCGCCCGCTTCCGCAAACTCCCGCAACCGCAACCGCAACCGCTGCGTTTAAACCAGTCAGGCCCTTAGTCAACAAAATTTGGAGATTTATTCAGTTTAACGAAAAGAGAGATATTTTCTTTGGCTTAAACGGAAAAGTTGGTTTTTGTTTTGTTCTTATCCCTTAAAACAAATGAAACAACTCGACATTAATCCACAGGATATGTAAAATATATAATTAAGTATTCTTTTTAATGGTTACTTCGGATCATGGTCTCTTAATCACATGGTGATTTATTAACCATATATCAATATAAGTTGGTTAATACGTGATCATATTAGACAAGCTATTTTACACTACATATTCTAACTTTAAGATTGAATTCTTGTCTTATGGCCTAAAAATCAACCCATGTGCATTTGAGTGCAATAAAGTAAACGACTCATAGGACCATATATGTATGTTCTTTAAATGTAGGATCTCAAATCTTATTTTGAGAATGATTTTGCTTCGTATGAACTTAAATGCGTCAACACAAAATTATAACCATTAACTTCTTCTTGGACAAATGAAAGCTTGAAAACATGACATACAATATTTTCCATAGTCTAGACTTTGTAAATAAAAATGCACACAGTATATCGTTGGACCAACCCCTAGTCAAATGTAGTAAGAATAAAAACTAAATAAGGCGTTACAAAAACTAGACAATAGCGGTAAATCCATTATAGATAAAACAATAGTAATTGCTTCGATATAGATTTAAGAACTCCATTGAAGGGTTAATTTTTTTTTACCAAAAGTGAAAAACTAAGTCGACATTTACTATGTCTAAAAAAGTGGATCCTCTCCACAAAAACGTTACTTCTTCTTTTTCTTTTCTGTTCCCTATTTAGTTTATTTACCTCCTAGTATATATATTTGTAATAAGCTCCAAATGTTTTTGTCACCTCAAAACTCACATAATGCTGCAAAAGCTCTGATCCTCCTCACTGAAAAACCCATTCATTGGGCCTTCCATGAACCTGTAAGGCCCAAGCCCATGATTACAGCCATAGCCAGGTTGACCCGGAGACCCGACTTTAGTGATTCCCTCTGAATTGTCCTTATCTTTCTTCTTCTTCTTCTCAGGCACGACCTGGACTGTTTTCTTCAGCTTACGTTTCAGATTCTCAGTCACAGATTTAATGTCCATGGCTCCAATGACTGTTACCGTTTCCTTCTCTCTGTCCATTTTGACTTGATACACTCCTATTGACACAATCACATACTCAATAGTCAATACCAATAAAATGGTCGCAAAACAAGTTCTGTATATGAGTCAATACCAAAAAAACACAAAGTTCATTATCAGTCAACAAAATTCTGACCTTTAG
The DNA here is from genome assembly GCA_019202805.1 of Arabidopsis suecica. NCBI lineage: Eukaryota > Viridiplantae > Streptophyta > Magnoliopsida > Brassicales > Brassicaceae > Arabidopsis > Arabidopsis suecica. The sequence goes on from CM032908.1 coordinate 7,682,143, forward strand.
TCTTATAGACAGTCTTGTAAATCCTCTTGATGCAACCATCACAAGAGCAATTCAGCTTCAGTACCACAGTGGTCACAGCAACCTAACAAGACAGTGAAGAACAGATCATCATAGAAACTAATTTGAAAGGCTAAAGTAATTAGTTACTAAAACCATATGATCACCTAGAAGGTAATGACTACAGTACACTATCTACAAAGAAATGATATTAGAGTAATCTCAACAAGAAGAATGTTACTTCCGCAGCAAGTAAGTCTTAAAAAAACAACCTCTTACTATGGACCTATAGATACATTTTGATCAGTTTCTGAGAGACAGATACTTATGCAAATGAATGTATTTAGAGCTTACCACAGTCTGAGTCTTATCATTAGCCTTTTTCTCATTCTTCTCTTTGGTGTCTTTGTTTGGTTTAGGAGATACGAGCTCAACTTTCTTCTTGCTCTTCTTCTGAAGTTTCTCAGCAACCTTCACAGGATCCATCATAAACCCAATCAGAGTCAACTTGTTGGAAACAGGATCTGCTCTCACTGTTTCAACTCCTGATACATTTAAAACAATCAGAACAAGTTAATGAGATGATCATTGAGCATCGATTGCAATTTCTTGTATACCAACAAAATCATGAAACAACAAAAGTGACTAATTTCTTCACAATCACTGTGTTTCAATCGCAGAAACAGAGTTATGTATGATTCTGAAATTTAGATCCATGAAGAGGATCGATAAACGTAAATCAGCGAGGAAGAGATCAAAATATCGTCAGGGTTTAGGGTTTAACAAAAAAATCTCAATCGATTCACAATACTCGAAACGAAACAAAGCAAACGACTAACACGAACGATTCGTTTCAGATTCAGCAACGAATCCATGAAAATCCACAAAAACAGAGAAATCGAAAGCGAGATTGAAGATTTTAGACTTATCGATTGAAAAAAAAGTGCAAAACGAGATTATAGTCAGAAACATGACGGATTCTGGATATCGATTTTGATTTTCTAGGGTTTGAACGGAGATTTACCTTCCAAACGGCGAGATAATCGAACGATTCGAGCGATACAACCGTCGCAGTGAAAATCAACCTTAAGAACGACGGTGACCGGCGTCGTCGTACTGTTCTGTTTCTTTTTCTTCTCCTCCTTAACATCTCCGTGGTAACATTCACAAACAACATCCTCCATTTTCGTCTCTATCTTCTTCTGCAACAGGTCAAAAATCATCAAAAAAAAAACTCAAAAAGCAGGAATCAGAGAAGGAAACAAACACATTTGCAGAGGAAAAACAGAGAGAACCTTGATCGAGAATAGAGACTCTCTCTCTCGGTTTCTGCAAAAGAAAAGTGGAGAAGACGACGAAAATGGTTTCAGAGAGAGACGGCTGCGTAACAGAAGAGAGTATGTGTGTGTGTGTTGGAGGTGGTTCACAGTACGTACTACTTTGTTACTCTGCTTTTTCTATTTTTGTTTTATTGAATCATTTATATATTAAATATTCCAGTTTTTTTTATGGACTAAGTTATATTAAAACATTTTGTAATTTGAGATTGGATTTTTTTGTTATATATGTTTGGTTAATAATGTGTGAGTTTTGTTTTTTATGAAAATTTGGTGTGTGCAAGTTTTAGTTTGATTTATTTTGTTGTTGTTTGAAATATGATCTGGGTGGAAAAAATAATATAACAATGAGGAATATTGATGTGAAAATTATAGTTATATTTCTTTGTTACTGAGTTTTTTCTTGAAGTTTTACTGTATGTAACAAGAAAATTAAAAGAGGAATTAACTCTAAAGTTTTTGTTAAGCTTAAAAAGAAAAAGAATGGTAAAGTGTAATATAACCTTTGTAGTGCAAATTATATTATTTGTTATAGGAAAAAAAAAAAAAAAACTTCACCGAACATGTAATACTCATCTTAATGTGCTCGTGGGTCTTTTAGAAGGTTAGAATCATCACAAAATTCCATTAGAAAGAGACAAATTGTTGTTGGAAAAATGAGTTACAATGAGAATTAATAGGACAAAATTCACAAAACTATATTATGATAGTTAATATACGTATCTTAATTACCATATATGTGTGGCTAGATCTGGGCATTCGGATTTCGGATCGGATATATTCGGATTCGGATAATTTGGGTAAGAGAATTTATTATCCGTTCGGTTTATTATCTCTTCCTCGGTTCGGTTTCGGTTCGGATAGATGTCGGATTCGGATCAGTTTTCGGGAAAAAAACTAAAAAAAATTATTCAATTTAAATAAAAATTGGTTTAATCTTACTAAAATTTGGTTAAATTTTACAAAATATATATAATTTTAACAAATATAACTAAAAAATTTCCAAAATGGATATTTAAGATATTTTTGTTATTTGCTATAAAATTACAACTAAATATAACTAATATTTTTGGATATATAATTTTTATTTCCAGTTTTCGGTTATCCTTTCGATTTTCGGTTCGGATCGGGTTCGGTTCGGATAATTCGGATAGGAGAATGCATTATCCGTTCGGGTTTGATTCCGGATTTTTCGGATCGGTTTTCAGATTTCGGATTTTATGCCCAGGCCTATGTGTGGCCTTTAATATATGATTGTAGGTCACGTGATGCGTGCATTCGCTGATTGGATTGGACAAAAACAAATGCTTTGGGCACAAACAAAATTTTTTATTGCGTTTGCATTAAGTTTCCAACTCAATAATCACTTCAAATAAAAACTAATTACACACACAAAGGTAAGAAGATAAAGCAAAGTAGAAAAAGAAAGAGACAACAAAACTCCATTAAAGGACTATAGAAGCAGAAGAACAAGAAAAAGAGTCAACTAAAAATTTTCAAGACCCATGAACTCTCAAATCACTATTCTCTTCTTCTTCTCAATCCTCTGTCTCTCCCAAATCTCAAATTCATCACCTCTAAAACCACACCCACTTCCAATTCTACCCCTCCCATCCTCCCAACAGCTCCAATGGCAACTCGGATCCATGGCCATGTTCCTCCACTTCGGACCCAACACTTTCACCAACTCCGAATGGGGCACCGGAAAAGCTAACCCATCCGTTTTCAACCCGACCCATCTCAACGCAACCCAATGGGTCCAAATCGCTAAAGACTCAGGCTTTTCCCGCGTTATCCTCACAGCTAAGCACCACGATGGATTCTGTCTCTGGCCTAGCGAGTACACTGATTACTCCGTCAAATCGAGCTCATGGAGAAACGGAACCGGCGATGTAGTGGCGGAGCTAGCTGCGGCGGCGGCGGAAGCTGGGATTGGACTTGGTCTTTACCTTTCTCCATGGGATCGTCATGATCAGAGTTATGGCAAGACATTGGAGTATAACGAGTTTTATCTGAGTCAAATGACTGAGTTATTAACAAAGTAAGCTCCTTTTTCTCGTATCAGTCAAATGGGTTGGTGAATCCAATTCCAAGTTGTTAAAAAGGTTGAATCTTTATTAGGTATGGAGAGATTAAAGAAGTTTGGTTAGATGGAGCTAAAGGAGAAGGAGAGAAAGATATGGAGTATTTCTTTGATACTTGGTTTAGTTTGATCCATCAGCTTCAGCCCAAAGCTGTTATATTCTCCGACGCTGGTCCTGATGTCCGGTGGATTGGTGACGAAGCTGGACTCGCTGGGTCTACTTGCTGGTCACTCTTTAACCGAACCAATGCCAAGATTGGTGACACTGATCCTCTGTGAGTCACTCTCTAATGTTCAAACTTTCCATAGATGTTAGGGAATTCAGAGGTTGTAGCTTGAAGTTGTTTGATCTTATAGGTATTCTCAGGAAGGTGATAAATTTGGGCAAGATTGGGTACCGGCGGAATGTGATGTATCGATTCGACCTGGTTGGTTTTGGCATGCGTTGGAGTCGCCTAAACCGGCTGTTCAGCTTTTGGATATATACTATAACTCGGTTGGAAGAAACTGTCTCTTCTTGCTTAATGTACCTCCTAATTCGTCAGGATTGATATCTGAGCAAGACATCAAGGTTCTTGAGGAGTTCCGTGAAATGACACACTCTATTTTCTCGAATAATCTTGCCCGCAAAGCCTTGGTTAACTCGAGCAGTATTCGTGGCGGGCAAAGTTCACAGTTTGGTCCTAAGAATGTTTTGGAAGAAGGATTAGACAAGTACTGGGCGCCAGAGGAGAATCAAAAGGAATGGGTGTTGTACTTAGAGTTTAAAGATCCGGTTAGTTTCAATGTGTTGGAAATTCGAGAACCAATCCAAATGGGTCAAAGGATCGCGTCTTTCCATCTCGAGACGCAGAAGATTGGTAGCGGAAAGTGGGAGAGAGTTGTGAGCGGCACGACAGTCGGGAACAAAAGGCTTTTACGATTTCTGAAGGTTGAGTCGCGGTCTCTAAAGCTTGTGGTGGACAAAGCGAGGACCGACCCGCTTATATCGTACCTTGGAATTTACATGGACAAGTTTTCGGTTTCCAGTAGAAGAAACACAACAAAGATAACAATCACAAGGACACTAAAGGAAGAGCAACAACTACATGATTTGTAAGAAACAACTCTCAAGGTTTCACCACATAAGTGTTTGGCTTTCTTGACATTATCATTTTGAATTCCAAAGTCCCTAAATTAAGTTAAAAGAAAGAACTTTTCTTTTTCTCTCCTTGACAAAAGTTTGGAGGTTTGGGTCTAATTCTGTAACTCGGCCCAAAATGTTTCCAAGAGAATTTTATGGAAAGGAACAAACTTTGGTGAAAAACAGAGAAAAGCCCTAAACTAAAGAGACATGGAAGCCACTGAAACGGTTCTTTGCTCGTTGCTTGCCGTCGACCTCACCGATTATTGCTACAGAGTTTGTTCTCGCTGCCAGAGAGTCCTTCCTTCAGATAACAATGGCCTTGCTTCTTCTTCATTTTGCAACTTCTGTAAATCAAAAGAACCAAAACTTCTCTATCGGATTCTCGTAAGAACCCTTTCCTCTTCTTCTTCCTTCAAGCTTTTCGTTTATTAGTGGAATAATCTGAAAATTTGTGATTATTGTTAGGGATTTAGGTTTAACAATCTGTGATCAAGAATCAGTTTTGGTGAATCTGTTAATCTCCTGTGAGAACTGTGGAATTGAGAGAATGTTACTTCAAAGTTCTGACCTTTCTGGATCTAACAGATGTCTATAGTTTTAGAAATGGTCTTTGACCAATGTAGTTTTATCAATAGTCAAGAATGAGTTTTGGTGAATCTGTTAATCTTCTGTGAGAGCTGTGGAATTTTGAGAGATTGTGACTTCAAAGTTCTCACCTTTATGAATCTAGCAGATGTCTATAGTCCAATGTAGTTTTGTCAATAGTCAAGAATCAGTATTGATGAATCTGTTACTTCAAAGTTTTCACCTTTATGAATCTAACAGATGTCTATAGCAACAGATACATCAGTGAAAACTGTGATCTGTTTTGATAGAGCTGCCACTGTTCTCTTTGGTTGTTCAGCTGATGAGTTCTTCCACTTCACTAAGCTCAATCCATTAGCCGGTAAAAACTCATCAAATCACTTAACTAAAAAAAGATTGAGAAGATTTCTGATTAGGTTTTTATTCAGATGATTCTCTTAATGTTTTGTTTCCATTGCAGCATCAATGGTGAATCAGGTCTTTGATGGAGAAATGCTAAGGATGACATTAACTCGGCCTCACAACCGAAACGCGCAACACATGAGAGTGACATCAATTGTTCCTCTAAGATCAGGATTTCAGCCAGCAATTGTAACTTTGACACATATTTGCACAAAGAATGCTTCTTTAGGGAATTGTTCTACAACAAATCACAGTTCCTAATGTTGGAGTATACATATAAATGCTAGTATCACTACTTGTTTGATATCTTTTCTACACATTATTTTTTCCGAAATAATCTATAAGTAGTTGTTAAGTTCCTCCTTGGATTAAGTTCTAATTTGGTTGTTAGAAAATGACTTAATGGTTGATGTGGGAACTTTAATCAAGTCTCACCTAAAGTTCATTTGGTAGATTTCCTAACAACAAATCTTGTAGGTTCTAATATCTTTCACATTTAAGGGCTTATTAAGTTATTAGGTAGATAGTCATTTGTGGTGTTAAAATTGGCAAAATTGCGCTATCAAATTTTCGTATATGCGTGGATCGTGTATTTAATCGCATGTGTTTAAAAATAACGTAATATTATTAAAAACACACAAATATTATCTGATACAATAATATGAAATTTGTTAAACTTTGAGTGAGAAATTGTATCAATTATTTTGCAAAAAAAAAAATCAGTTTGGTTAGTTACTATTAAAATTTACTAGTCAGACTTCCCGCAATGTCGCGGAGGAAAAAATTTAAAAAAATTAAAAGACAAAAATATCAAACGAAAATTCATAATGAATTGAGACAATTTTACAAACATTATGATAAAGATATGTAACCCTCAAAAGCATTATTAAGATTTATCTTATTATTAGAAAACTTTATGGTGAAAAGATGTGATCATAAGTAAGAAATATTAAACGAAGAGTTTTAATGAATAAACACAATTTTTCAAATTTTAAACAATTACAAATATAATTATAAAAATATATTCAACAAAACATTTTGATAAAAAAATCCAACATTTTAAATTGTGTTATGTTAAAGAGAGACAATCCTCCGAAAAAACTAACAAATAACCTAAATTAATAGTTATTTAGAAAAAGTAATAATGATATAGATAACAATATATATATATATATATGAATGCTAGATATCGAAAAAAATGCAAATTATGAAAAAGTATCAAACAAAAATTAATAATAAATATACATAACTTTTCTAAGTAACGAAATATATATATATATATATATATATATATAAAAGTAAAAAGACATGAAAGTTTAAATAGATTAAACTGTTTGTAGAAGACCTAATTGTGACAAGATACAACTCTAAATGAACAGATATACCTTTAATTAATGCCCTCAAAAATCTTTTATAAAGAACAAATGTTGCAGCAGTTCATCAAATATACTAAATATTGCAATGGTTCATCAAATAAACCTAATGTTACAACGGTTCGTCAAATAAGCAAAAATGTTCATTGGTTCTTCAAATAAACCAAATACTACTATATTGAATTATACGGTAGCAACAATTTATTTAAATCTATTGTAAACAATAAATTGAGGTAAAGCGCAATGAATATACTCAGGGCCGGCCCAAGGTAAAATGATGCCTAAAGCAAAAAAAAATGTTGGCCCATCATTAAATACAGTTAAAAAAAAATTATATAAAAAGTGCACTTAACAGGTTCGAATTCGGCAGCTCTAAGGAGAGTGTGAAGGTGATAACCACTCTACCACAATAAATATCTGTGAAATGATGCCCTTAAATCCTTTTATAGACATCTGATGCCTAAAGCCCATGCTTTACGGGCTTTAGCCTTGGGCCGGCCCTGAATATACTCATGTATAGATAGGGCTACAAATTATATTTTACTTATAAAGGATACATGGTGACAGGGACGCTTATGTTAAAACTAAAAAAAAAATTATGAAGAACTGTAACCGAGTATTTCTGTTCTCATTGGTTATGCAATTCTATTCAACAACGTTGTCACTCTCGCCTTGGCTTATCTTAACCGTGAGAGTCTCTATAGCTAATGATTCTTTCTTCTAGAACTTTGTAGCAATATTGTGAAGCTTAGTTCTTTTCTTTTTCTCTTGCAGCTCTAAGAAAAGGTCGAGCAGTTGTTTTAGACGATCCCAATGAGGAAACTCAAACTGCTTTAGTAGCAGATCCAAATCAAGAAAAAAGTCAGAAAAAGGGAATGATCCTTCCATTCAAACCTTTAACAATGACTTTCCACAATGTCAACTATTATGTTGATATGCCAAAGGTTAATTTAACTTCTCTGTTTCGCCTCCGTCTTATCAGCCCTTATCTATGGTTATACATAAAGATTTTCTGTTTGTGAAATCTCAGGAAATGCGTTCTCAAGGTGTCCCAGAGACAAGACTACAGCTGTTATCAAACGTGAGTGGAGTCTTCTCACCTGGTGTTCTTACAGCTTTAGTTGGATCAAGCGGTGCGGGAAAAACTACATTGATGGATGTTCTTGCAGGCCGAAAGACAGGTGGATATACCGAGGGAGATATTAGAATCTCTGGTCACCCAAACGAACAAACGTTTGCTAGAATCTCTGGATATGTTGAGCAGAACGATATCCATTCTCCTCAAGTCACAGTTGAAGAGTCCCTATGGTTTTCGGCTAGCCTTTGTCTTCCTAAAGAGATCAGCAAAGAACAGAAAAAGGTCGGTATGGATGAGTTTTACCTCATTTGGCTTCGATATGGATAGTTTTACTAAAAATATATTTTCTTGTTTTGTTAGGAATTTGTGGAAGAAGTGATGAGACTTGTAGAGCTTGATACTCTGAGATATGCTTTATTGATGAGAGACGCAACCGTATATATCAAATATATCAAAAGTTGCAACGGTTTGTCAAATATACCAAATGTTACAATGCTTCGTCAAATAAACTAAAGATTACAATGGTTCATAAAACAAACCCAAAAGTTGTAATGATTCGTCAAATAAACCAAATGTTGAAACGGTTTAATTAAACGATTACAATTTCATTTAAATACATGTTAGTAAATGAAAATTAAAAATAATAATTTATAAAAAGTTACACCGAGAGACGATATTTAAATAATATAACGATTTATAAAATAAACCAAAAATTGTATTTGTTCGTGAAATAAACCAAATGTTGTGGTTCAACTAAATAGTTGCAACCGTTTATGAAGAGTTACGATCAAAAGACGCAAATGTAGAACACATTTATTAGGTTTCAACTTTATAAAAAAACACGACCGTAAAATATATTTTAGTTTAAAAAAAAAATGTTACGACAATTTATAAAATAAACTAAAAGTTGCAATTGTTCGTGAAATAAAGTAAATACTGCAATGGTTCAACTAAACGGTTGCAACTGTTTATGAAGAGTTACAAGGAAAAGACGCAACCGTAGTAGACATTTATTCGAATTGCAAATTTTTTAGTTAATGTTATAGCGATTTATAAAATAAACCAAAACTTTCAATTGTTTGTCAAATAAACTATAGGTTGGATTGGTTCAACCAAATAGTTGCTACCGTTTATGAATAGTTACGGTAAAGAGACGCAATTGTAAAAAATATTTATTCGGTTTGCAATTTTCTAAAGAAAAAACAACAATAAATATATTTTTTAGTTTCAAAAATATTAACGAGAAAATGCAAAAAAAAAATATACATGTTGACAAGTACAAAACATTTATTTGAATTGTTATCATTATACAGATTCCAATTTTAATTCTCAAGTATTAATATACAAAAAGTTACCCCAGAAAAAGAAATATACACGTGTCAAAACTGTATTGGTTTACAAGAAAGAGTTTGACCTTCTAACAGACCTATTCAATTTCTTTGACAAAGCCTCCAAAACTTGCCACGTGGCATCTCCCTCTCTTGAAGGAACATTAAACATAAGGGCCCGCCTAACAGACGGATCCTCCAAGTTTCTCTGTATGACTGACAAATTAGTAGCCGCCACGTGTTCCAAAATCTCACCGAGTTTTCCAACGTCTCTCTCCGCCACCGTGAGCGAAATATCCGGCCAACGTACGGCGGAAGGGAACGGCAAACGGATCCCATCGGCTATAACCACCGGTACACATCCAAGAGCCACCGATTCAACAAGTCTTGGGCTCCACGGTGCCCACCCGAGAGGACACAAACAGAAAACAGAACGAGCTATTTCTGACTGGTAACCGGCAAATCTTTGCCGTTGAAGATAAAACCTCCGGTCACCACCGTAACTTCGCCATATATTCGTCCGTACACGCCTGATAGGTTAAAAAAAAGTAGTTCAATGTTTAAAATTTTATCAATTTTATAGAAAAAAAAAATAGGTATAGAGATTGCTATAAGAGTTGTTTACTTGCTATAGAAGCGTCCACTTATGTTTTTGGGATGAAGTTCCATCTTGCCACGGAAAAAAACCCAAATGTCTCGTTCTTTAGTTACCGGAATATTCTTTTGAGTCTTGTGTAAACTTTCCGGTGAGATGTACGGCGGTATCACCACATTCTCTACCTCTTGGCATGGATGGTTATAAGTAACACCAAATGTTTGCAAAACTATAGAGTTTCTCAAAATCTTTGGTACTCCATCAGCAATTGCTCTATCCTCCTTCATAACCAAAAATAATCAGTATAAATAAATATGTATACAATTTGGCAAATCATTTTGAACTAACCATGGTGTGGAAGCAAGAGCCAAAGTCATGTGTGGCGGTGAAGACGTGGTCAGAGCCATTATTTCGATTCCAAAACGGGTATTGGGTTGAGACTAGCTTAATCGCGTCATTGATGAGTGTTCGCGCGTGACCAATAGCTGGAAAGCCATTGATGGTGCTGAAGTTGCAAGAGACATAGACAGGAACAAAGAAGAAATCGGCTTCGTATGGATCTTCCGTCCGTACGTCTCTTTCGAGGCTGAGCAAGGCCTTGTGGAGAGCCACCTCCGCGGCAAAGAGGTGGTTGCTGCACCTATCGTTGGCTAACCAGTCTTTGTTGAACTTTGAAGGCAAGTCATAGACGTAGATTTTCAAATTGTTGAATACATCTACAAAGAAAATTAAAACAACCAAAAATATTGTTATTATAAGGTAAGATTGTTCAACTTAAGCGGACAACTAAAACATGAACTAGACTAATCCCCGATGCACCGGATATTCTTCCCACTATACGGATACTTTACGAATATAAATTCTACTAGAAAACAATCAAACATGATGGTTCATCTATATATATGTACCTGTTCTTATGTTGGGATTTTGAGGGGCAAACCCAAGTTTGTGATCATGTAGTTTAGATTCAAACATGGCACGAGAAGCGAAAAGTTTGGGTTTAGGGTTAGTAAGAGGAGGGTTTGGTCGGGAAGAAGAAGACCTTTGATCATGATCTTGATCATGATCTTGATCTTGATCATGGTCGACAAAGAAGGAACCAAGAAAATAAAGAGTAAGGAAAAAACAGAGGAACCATTTGTAATAATGTTTTAAACAGAGACTTTTCTCTGTTCTTCTTTGTTTTTGTGTTATCATGGTTCTTGTTTTGCCGGGATGAATCTTATGGTCGGAGTTGGTTGTTGAATTCGAATCATCTGATTGTTGGGATTAGTTAAAAGGGTTTTAAGTTGTTGAAGAGGAGTTTTCTGATTCGGGTTTGGGAGATAAAGTGGAGATTAAGGAATGGTGAAGGAGGAACAACAATAGAAGAAGTTGGAGAAAGACTGATGAAGACTATCTCATTAATCTTCTTTCTTTTTTTGTTGACTCTTAAGAGATATTAAACCATTCAAATTACTAATAATTTCTTCATTTCTTTTTATATCGTGTTTTCTTTTTCTCATTTTTTTTGCTTTCTAGTTATTAGTAATTTCTTATGCTAAAAAGTCTTATTTTTGTACAGATGATATAAATACTTGGAGCTTGTCCAAGTCTTACGTAGGAGATATATATGTTAGAAATATTTTATACATCTCAAAGTGACACTGACAAATTTTGCACATTGTTAAAGGAATTACTATGACACTTAATCTCAAAAATAAAATAAAGTTTTAAAACAAAAAAAAAGTATGACACTTAACTGCTTTATTTAAAAAGTATATTTTCGGACTCTCAAACCTAAAAGGAGGTTTTTGGGATCAGGACGCTATTGGCTTAATGCTCATTCAATTCAAGAAATACTTTAAAGAGGCCAAACATGACGAAAGAAAAAGAACCATGATAATATTTGAAAGATATAATAAATATGAAAATATTGCTAAAGGAGCACGTATATGTATAGAATATATAAATAGCAAGAAAACAAATCTTGGTTAGGGTTAACCGAAGTATTCAAAAGAAAATTTATCTATGTTAGGCGAGTATGAATGAGGTTGTTCGTCGAATACGACTCCTAAAAATAACCACTTTTTGGAATCAATGATTTTGCTCTCGGTTTGGTCCAACGAATCGGGTATGTTTGTTAGGTGTCGTGGTGTTACGTACTATTCAAGATACATATTTTTAGAAATTGTACACTATCTTTTTAATTGATATACACATAACGCATAGCCGAAAATTTATTATTTTTAGTAAAAAAAGTTTTGTTATGTAGAAATTTATAGTTTTTAAACAATTGAAATTCAAGAATTTGCATTCCAATAATTCTTTTTTTTGTCATACTCTATCTTGTAACTAAAGTATTTTCACAAGTTAGTAGTATACTAATTTAAAACTTCTACTTTACTACATATAAAAGGTTAGTTCTTTAATTTAATGGTAAATGTAATTAACATACTAATAGTGAACGACCGAAGGTATTAACCGGATTGGGCAATGATGTGGAAGCCCTGAAGAACAAATATGTGTTATACTAGAGAAGATTGATTTAAGCCGCAAATTTTATTTAAAGACTAAAACCTTATCCTTGATCAGATTATGTTGAGTAGTATTCCCGTACACGCAAAGGGATAATGGACCCAACTCGAATAGGGAACCAACTTGAAGTCTTGAACCATTGTAGCCACCAAATATTGTTAATTTCCTTTTAATAAGATATATATGATGAATAAAAAATTAGTCGAACCTATGAACATTTTTCATACAACACAATCATTATTTTCAAAAACCAGAGAATTATGGATCAAAATCAGACTATCTTTTAGGACATGTAGATTTTGTTTTTGCTGTTTGTTTACTATTTACTACGTTTACAAATTGCTAATCTACAAGTGCTCTAAAACATATAAAAGTCAATAATTAGGTAATAAACTTATGAAACATATAACATAAATTTAATCAGCAAACATAGTAAAAATTTTATTCGCTTGTATGGTAATTATTATGCAATATAATGTTTTTAGTTCGCCATAATATATTTCTTTATTAGTCAAAACATGTAAAAACGGTTGATAAACTAAGTATAATATAAATGAATTTTGAAAAACGGAGAAGTATACAAAAATAGTTATATAATAACTTATATTTATCCAAAAAATTATTTTAAAAGGTTTCTTAGATATCTAATGACTCGTCAAAAATAATCGATTATTTAATGATACAGTATAAGAGATTTGAAAGAAAGAAATTTGTATACACTTAGAAAATGACTCGTCAACCAATTTTCTTTGGCTTCTATAATAATTGTATGGATTGATATTTTCGATCCAATCAAGCCAGATAAGTATATTAGGTGGCACTAACAGATAGTCAGCAAGTATGTAGAAGTCTAAGAACATACATCGTTGTGGTTAATTTTCATAAGACATTTAGATGTTCATTTCAGTTTAAAAAATAAATGTAAAATGTTGCTCGAAACAACAACAAAAGTTTAGAAGACAAAGAAGAAATCAAAATGATGTTGAATCACCTCTCCGTTTCCTTAATCATCAAAGGATACAATCCCCTAATTATGTAATGGTCTGCACTATAATTATGTATTCCCTTTTCTAATAGAACACGATGAAGATGTAGCTGCAGTCTGATGAAGTTGTTGAATGAGTCAAGAAGTAATACAAGATTTTGTCTGATGGAGTTTCTGAATGATTCAAGAAGTAAGTCAAGATGCGACTGTTTTTTGTGTGAGTGTCGGTTTCTAGAAGGTTTGAGAAGATATGTTTGGAGCATGTTTGGAAGATGAATCTCAAAGGAAAAAAGACTTAAATAGATTTGGAAGACTTGATGAAAGTGGAGTTTGATGAGAAAAAAAGAAAAGTATAAAAGGAAATTTACTTTTTCTTATGAAAATTGGAAATCTTCTCCTATGGTGATTAGGAAATCGTTTTGGCTATATAAGGAGGAGCTGAGGACGTCTTGGAGAAGTAAGAGAGCTGAGGCATAGAGACAAATCATTGAGAGCTTTCTGAGGGTGTGTGCGACATAGTTTCGCGGTTTTGTGCAACTTAGTTTTGCGGGTTTGTGCTTGTGTGATCAAGTAGTTTGTTTTGAAGTCTAGGCTCAAGGGAGTTTAGCTCAGGGTTAGGTTATCCTGATTAAATCTAGACTCAAGGAGAGTTTAGTTAAGGGTAGAGATTATCCTTAAGGTTTCACGTTATAGAAGGGAGCGGTAAATCAAGAGGGTTGTGCTTGTTTTACGCGTTTGCGAATTGGTTGTAATTTGCTTTCTTGTTCTAGTGAAATCGAAATCTGGACGTGGTCCCGGGGAGTAGGAAAAACCGAACCTCGTTAACAAATTTCTTGTCTCGTTTACTTTCCGCAATTTATCGTACCTCATCCGCACTTACAATTGGTATCAGAGCGGGTTCTCGATAGAGATTTAGTCTTGTTTCGGGTAGATCAAGGGTGAGGTGAGGAAATCGTTCAGGAAGTAAGACAGAGTTTGATATCAAGATTGATGGAGATATTGAGTTTGCCATTCAAGAAGCGGTTCTCATGGAATAAGGGAAACAGATCTCTTCACGGGCTTAGGGCTAATGGAAAAAGAGAAGAGTTGGGCACTTCATCAAAGGACATACAATGTTTTGAGTGCAAAGGTTTTGGACATGTGCGTTTGGAATGTGCGAATTTGCTGAAGCCAAAGAAGAAGAAAATTATTATGAATAACTCTGAAACTGATTCAGATGATGGAGAAGAGTTGAAGAGTTTTGTGGCGTTTACAACCTTTGAGTCAACTTCTGTAGTAGGAGGTGTATCAACATCTGTGTCAGGGTCTGCATCAGCGTCTGCATCAGGAGCTGTAATTGAAAGTGACAATGATCAAAGTGATGACGATGCTGCAAGTATCAGTGATGAAGAGTTTCATGAGAATTACAAAGCCTTATATGAACATTGGCTTAAAATGGTTGAGGAGAATTCAATGTTAACTAAGGAGAAACTCAAGTTAGAGGCTAAAGTTGTTGAAGCACAGAAATATGCAGCAGAAAAAGAAGAAGAAGCATAAAAAGCTAAAGTACAACTTAAAAAAACTCAAAAGAATTTGAGGATGCTTAATAATGGCACAAAGAAGTTGGATCATATTCTGAATATTGGCAAGACTGATAAGTGTGGCCTTGGATTTGATGGAAAACTTTTAAAATCGGATCCGGTGTTTGTTTCTAGTGGAAAAATCACGTCTGGATCAGGAAGTGTGTCAGAAACTGTAACTGTGGCAGAGACTGCATCTGGTACGAGAACTACTACGAGAACTGGTTCAGAGACTGCATCAGCATTAAGGAAAAATCCAGAATTGAAGAAGGTACCTCAACGAATTTTCCGACCTGTTTGCCATCATTGTGGTGTTGTTGGGCATATTAGGCCAAGGTGTTTCAAATTGTTGAGGGAGAGAAATCGAATGGAGAATGCTTATGATGTGAGATTTCATGGTCCTACATGTTATCATTGTGGAGTTCAAGGGCATATTAAGAGGAATTGTTTCAGATTCGTTCGAGAATCCAGTCATGTAGGCTTGAGGCGCAGGAAGATTTGGGTTAGGAAAGATGATCTCCACGGAGGTGGTGTACTAGGCTATCAACCTCGTATTGCAAAGCGGGGAGAATTTTCCAAGTAGTTTTGACCATGTTGTGACTCATTCAGGGGGAGAATGATGATGTGTTTCTTGATGTTGTTTTGGAGTTAGAACTGATGAGTTCACAAACATAGTCAAAAAGGGGGAGAATGAAGATGTAGCTGCAGTCTGATGAAGTTGTTGAATGAGTCAAGAAGTAATACAAGATTTTGTCTGATGGAGTTTCTGAATGATTCAAGAAGTAAGTCAAGATGCGACTGTTTTTGTGTGAGTGTCGGTTTCTAGAAGGTTTGAGAAGATATGTTTGGAGCATGTTTGGAAGATGAATCTCAAAGAAAAAAGGACTTAAATAGATTTGGAAGACTTGATGAAAGTGGAGTTTGATGAGAAAAAAAGAAAAGTATAAAAGGAAATTTACTTTTTCTTATGAAAATTGGAAATCTTCTCCTATGGTGATTAGGAAATCGTTTTGGCTATATAAGGAGGAGCTGAGGACGTCTTGGAGAAGTAAGAGAGCTGAGGCATAGAGACAAATCATTGAGAGCTTTCTGAGGGTGTGTGCGACATAGTTTCGCGGTTTTGTGCAACTTAGTTTTGCGGGTTTGTGCTTGTGTGATCAAGTAGTTTGTTTTGAAGTCTAGGCTCAAGGGAGTTTAGCTCAGGGTTAGGTTATCCTGATTAAATCTAGACTCAAGGAGAGTTTAGTTAAGGGTAGAGATTATCCTTAAGGTTTCACGTTATAGAAGGGAGCGGTAAATCAAGAGGGTTGTGCTTGTTTTACGCGTTTGCGAATTGGTTGTAATTTGCTTTCTTGTTCTAGTGAAATCGAAATCTAGACGTGGTCCCGGGGAGTAGGAAAAACCGAACCTCGTTAACAAATTTCTTGTCTCGTTTACTTTCCGCAATTTATCGTACCTCATCCGCACTTACACATGAACCTTCTCTCATTTAGTTATTTGTAAGTTTATGTAACAAAAAAAAAAAAAAAAAAGAAGTTTATGTAACAATTTATAAATATTTTCACGAGTGTATACCACCACGAGATAGAAACCCTCTCCCAAAACGAGTTTTATCTAGTACTATGTTTTTTATTTGTTAACTTTTTTGTAATACCTTTGTTTTTGTTAACTTTTATTTAATACTTACCTATTTTAGAACTAATTAAAACTTTACCAACCACTCCATTTCTACACCTTTTGTTTATGTAACAAAGAAAAGGGAAGAGAAGTCCATGTTCGGTTATCAACTTATCATCATAAACTATTAATGTTTTGCAAACCGACCGCATATATATAAATAATGTATGTGTAGTCGTAGATAGTTTAGTGTTAGCATTAGTGTCCAATCGCAAATTACTTATTATATATAACAAACCAGATAATATAAGGTATAAAGTCACTTTCAAGAGGTTGCTTGGCTAAGTTGGAATGACATAATACATAACACTTAAGATAATGTCATAACATAAAAACTGTAGGGATAGGTGGTTAGTGATTAATCTAATCTTTTTGGTTTTTTTTGTATCGTTGAAATTATTCCATACGTTGCATTTTTTTTATTATTATTAAGAACACTAACACGAACATGGGCATTGAGGCCCATTGTGCTTTAGTTAAAAAATATGAAACACTGGCTTAAGGCCTTCTTCTGGCAGAAAATATAGGGCTGTCTTTGCTTTTATTTTTTTATGTTTTAATAACACCATCGTCTACGTTCTCCATTCAATGCTTTTGAGGCTAGACCCAAATATTATCTTTGAACCTAGACACAAATATTATCTTTTATATATCCAATGTAAAGACTTTAGATATGTAATTAAGGAGAATGATAGTTAGCTACACGATATATGGACCATGACATGGTCACAAATGCAGACTAATTTAATGTTTTAAAAACTACACGAACAATTGCTAAATTATGGTGATATCCACCAACTAACATAAGATATGTGCGCAATACGCCAATACCATAACTATATATACTACGTTTTTCGGTACTGGCCGAGTGAAAAAAATATTTAGTACAGTATTATTTATCTTAGATAAAAAAAATACAACAATTAGAAATTTGTAAAATAATTAACTAAAAACATTAGAAAAACGAAAGGAAAAACATAACAAATTGGAGAAATGAATCTTATATTTATTATTTTCAATATTAGTTAAATGACCATATGTATATAAACTAAGTCAAATGAATCTTATATATCTCTCTTTTCCTAGAAGAGGATCTTAGCTTTAGAACATTTTTTTGCCTCAAATATGTCTCGTCTTCTACCCATCAAAGAGCCCATTAAGCTGACAGATAATGCCATGGACCGCCATTTCCTATAGTACCATGTGTTTTTCAATCTTTTTCTTTATTCCGGCAAAGTCTTCTAAGACCATCCGCAGTGGTGTAAGTGTGAGGGAGGGGTGTAAGATTTTTTTTATTATTATAATTTAAAGTGAGAGAGAAAAGAGAGAGAGAAAGAAAGAGAGAGAGAGAGATAGAGTGTCTTACACCCGAGTGTAAACTTACACCCGGGTGTGAAGAGAGAGACAACTTTTGCATTATTTCTGTATTTTAAAATAGATACACCCCACACAAGGATACACCACTGCGGATGCTCTAATGTGTGATTCATAGTATTTCATTGTTATTCATAGTACTTGATTTTTCTTTGGAATTTATATGTGGTCAAGGAAAAAAATAAAAAATAGAACGAATTAAGTAAACATTTTATTTCTAGTTTAGTGTAAAATTGTCTAGTTTTGCTTTGTTGGACATTCTATATGGAGATAGTTAAGCTTAGATGGACACACTAATTTCTTTGGCACTCTTAGTTGGACACTTTATTAGGAAGATAATATCTCCTTATCTTTGGACAATATTTTCAAACAAAAAGACAAAATTAGAAAAGACAGATAAAATGGTCAATCTTTATCTTTTCTAAGCTACGAATAAAATGGTCAAATCTCCCTCAAAACTTTCCGACAATCAGCCCTCTCTTCGATATACTTACATATAAACAAATTCCCCTATTCCTCTGATCTACTTTATAGCCCTGAGACTCTCTTTCTGTACTCTAATCATTTATCTCTCTGTCTCTTAGTTTGTTCTCTTATTCTGGATCAGCCAAGTTTCTCCATTTCTCAATCAAGAAAATCTTGAAAGAGACTCAAGATTCACTTTCAAAGATATCTTGATAATATCCTCACACTCTGGTTTCAAAGATGGGAAACGACGAGACCGTACGATTCTTGATTCACTTCTTTAATGGAAGATGGTTCATGGTGTTTGCTTCGTTCCTCATCATGGCTTGCGCTGGAGCCACTTATCTTTTCGGGACTTACTCTAAAGATATCAAATCCACACTTGGTTACGACCAGACAACGTTGAACCTCTTAGGTTTCTTTAAAGATCTTGGAGCTAACGTTGGAGTCTTGTCCGGTCTAATAGCTGAGGTCACACCGACTTGGTTTGTCCTCACCATTGGTTCGGCGATGAACTTCGTCGGTTACTTCATGATCTGGCTTACCGTAACAGGCAAAGTTGCGAAGCCAAAGGTTTGGCAAATGTGTCTTTATATTTGTATCGGAGCTAACTCGCAGAACTTTGCAAACACAGGAGCTTTGGTTACTTGTGTTAAGAATTTCCCTGAGAGCAGAGGAGTTATGCTTGGTTTGCTTAAGGGTTATGTTGGATTAAGTGGCGCAATCTTGACGCAGCTTTATTTTGCGATCTATGGACACGATTCGAAGTCTTTGATTTTGTTGATAGCGTGGTTGCCTGCTGCGGTTTCTCTCGTGTTTGTGTATTTGATAAGAGAGAAGAAGGTTGTGAGGCAGAGGAATGAGCTCAGTGTGTTTTACCAATTCCTTTATATTTCTATATTCTTGGCTTTGTTCCTTATGGCAATGAACATTGCTGAGAAGCAAGTTCATTTCTCGAAAGCCGCTTATGCGGCAAGCGCTACGATATGTTGTGTTTTGCTTTTTGTGCCTCTTACGGTTTCGGTTAAACAAGAGATTGAAGTTTGGAACATGAAGAAGTTACCTATCGAAGAGCCGAGCGAGGTCAAGGTTGAGAAACCGAAGAAAGAACTTGATCTTGTTCAAGACAAAACCGCCAAGGTGGATGGAGAAGGGAAGGAGACGAAATCTTGTTTCTTGACGGTGTTTTCTCCACCGCCAAGAGGGGAAGATTACACAATATTGCAAGCATTGCTCAGCACCGACATGATAATACTATTTGTGGCGACATTCTGTGGTTTAGGATCGAGCTTGACTGCCGTAGACAACCTCGGGCAAATAGGGGAGTCTCTCGGCTACCCGAACCACACGGTTAGCTCCTTTGTGTCTCTAGTCAGCATATGGAATTACTTTGGTCGAGTGTTCTCAGGTTTTGTCTCAGAATACTTGCTTGCCAAGTATAAATTACCCCGGCCGCTTATGATGACATTAGTCCTCTTATTGAGTTGTGCTGGCCACCTTCTCATCGCCTTCCCGGTACCAGGCTCGGTATATATAGCATCGATTCTAATGGGATTCTCTTTCGGTGCACAACTTCCTCTGCTCTTTGCTATCATCTCAGAACTCTTCGGACTCAAGTACTACTCTACATTGTTCAATTGTGGACAACTTGCTAGCCCGCTCGGGTCATACATCCTAAACGTCCGCGTCACGGGAATGCTTTACGATAGAGAGGCCTTGAAGCAACTAACGGCTCGAGGCTTAACCCGAAAAGATGTAAAAGACTTGACTTGCTTAGGAAGTCAATGTTATAAGCTACCGTTTGTGATTTTGGCAGCAGTAACGTTCTTTGGAGCACTTGTATCTTTGGGTCTAGCGATAAGGACGAGAGAGTTTTACAAAGGTGATATTTACAAGAAGTTTAGGGAGAGTCCTGAATCCGAGTCTGATTCAAGAAAAGCTGTTGAATTTGTTGGTAAATAATTATCATACGAATTGTATTTGTAACTTGAATTATAGTTGAATAAATTAATAGAAAAGAGCCGTTTAGTTTCTTTAGTCTTTCATACAACTTCTCTTTAATTCAGGACAAGTTGTTTTTTTTTTTGTTTTTGGGACAAATGGACAAGTTGTTTAAGCACTTCTTTTGTCGGTCAATCTAAAATACTAAAAAAAGGTAATAGTAATCATGTGATAATCTCATAACATGCCAAAACATCACGTTCATGTGATCACGAGTTGTAATGTTACATTCGTAAAAGGTGTCATATTCGAAGTCGCACTCGTGTCTGTCTCACTCTCACCAACTATGGATAATGCACGCCGATTAGTTGTTGATTTACCTATTTGCCCCTTTGAGCATGAACTCTTGCGTAATATTTGGATGTTCAAGTGATAGAGCCAAAATTAGTTACGACACATTTGTCACTCTTTTGAGAAAAAATGTCCTATATTGCGAGTTTGTGACTTCCGGCTGTGAAGGGAAACTCCGTTTTCAGATATATATTCACCTTAAACAAAGAAAATCTTGATTCATGTGTAACATGGTCGCATATGGGCGGATACAACATCTAAATTTGGGGTGATTCAAATACGTGTCTTTTTTAGTGTCATAAAGTTGGCTTCCATAAACTACATAATAGATCATGGAACTTCTAGATCTCCAAAGATTCTTTGATGAACCTGTTGAAGTTCCACCACCATTCCATGTGCATAATGGACTCGACACTCGAGTGTTGAAACCTAATCCACCTTTGTTAGCTTCACCAAGAGAAATCTATCTACATCATTACATGGCCATAATTAGTGACATCTTTACACGGTATAATCAATCATAGCATGGGCCTCCACAACCTTTGAAGTCTAAAGGATTCTTGCTACCACATTGGGCAGGCCTAGATGCAGTCAGATTAAGCAATTTAGAGAACAAGTGAAAAAGTCATCTGATCAATATAATTTTGACACATAAATTAATTTTTCAACACTTTTTGTAAGTTGAGGTTAAAATTGGGCTATATTAATTGATATGCATAAAAGACTGAAAAATTAAAAATCTATCCATGCGTCTCTTTTTATTAGTTCTCTTTCCTCTGACTTAATTAATACCAAAACTACCATTCATTTTGTATAAGCGCTAACAAAAATAATAACCAGATAAATAGTTTAGTTCTAACAGTAAAAATAACATTGTTCTTGTCGTCGAAAATACTATTCGTCATCGGAAGAAATAAAGGAATAATGATTTATGTGGTTATTGTTTTTGATTAACAATGTAAATCAAATTGTATCGCGATAACTAAAAAGTAAAAACACTGTTCAACCAAATATCGAAAACTCTATTCATCACGAAATGTAATAAAAATAGTGATTTTGGTGATTATTTATGTAATTAGTAAGATAAATTATATTATATCATGATAACTTTACATGTTGTATGATAAATTATATTTATCGTGCTAATATATTTATTATATGATTGTTATCAACAAACTTATATAATAATATATGTTTATTTATTTCGATAATTTATTTATTCCTGTTAACTTATGCATTAGCATATTTATTTATCATGATAATTTGTTTATCACGGTTAAGTTATATGTTATCATGAACGTTAAAAAAAATCTTCTTCTCGTCTCGAGTATCTTCCTCCCTCATCATGTCTCCCAGATTTTTTTCTTCTTCCATTGTCACCTGCAACTCCATCCCAAGTTCACCTCATCACTTTCTCTCTTCTTCTTCTTCTTCTTTCTCCACCTCTTCGTCCTCTACATTTTTACTTTAAACTACAAAACAATAATTTTCATCTCCAAATTCTTTCCCCACCTCTTTGTCCTCTTCATTTTTACTCCCCGAAAGGACTGCCGTCCGATGGGTCTTCTTCGTCCTCTCCATTTTCACTTTATTTTGTGTAAAACACTAACAAAAATAATAACCAGATAAGTAATTAAGTGTGTAGAGGAAAATTATATATTTTGTATAAACGCTAATAAAAACAATAAGCAGATAAGTAATTAGGTGTGTATAATAAAAGGGTAAAATGTTAAAAGATCAATCTCTTTCTTGTCCACTTAATTAAAAGAAAAGCATGAATACATACTTAATTATTTGATATTTTGAGCATATTCATTGATATTTTCCAAAAATTAATCTGTATTTTTTGAAAATAAAAGTTAAAATTGCAAAAATGGACATTTTTTTTTGTTTTCACAAAACCTATTCGAAACTGCAAGTGTTGTTCGTCAAATAAAAAAGGGAGATTAGCAAAAATACCCTTTTTCTCATGCCCCTTTTCAAAAATGCCCCTTTTAGATGTCCATTTTCAAAAATGCCCCTTTTTAAATCTGAAATTTTTATAAAGTTTTATTAGGTTTATAAGGTACTTATGGATTGTAACTACTACTTGAAGACTCGATCCAAGTATTTATAAGGTTTTATAAGGTGTTTTTAAAGGTTTTACAAGTTATTTTAAAGGATTTTTAAGGTTTTTCAAAGGTTTTACAAGATATTTTAAAGGTTTTTAAAGGTATTTAAAATGCATTTATAAGGTATTTATAAAGTATTTATAAGATTTTAGATACATAGAAATGTAGTTTGTGTATGTTTTAATAATATTACCTACATATTTGGGTAAATCTTATATTTTTAAGAGTATTTTTTATAAGGTTTTAAAAAAGGGGTATTTTTGAAAAGTGGCATTATTAACAATTTCCCAATAAAAAAACCAAAGTGTTTGACTCTTTTAAACACTTCCCCCTTTTGCGCGCTTCCCAAAGCTGCAAAAGTTTTAACTTTTAAGGGTTTCGTCTGAAGGAGAAGGAGCTTGAATAAGCCCCAAGTCAGAGAGAACCAGAGAGACTTAACGATGGATTTGGATGGACCTCTTGATTTCGAGAACGAAGATCCTCTGGTTAACCCTCCACCGACAATTGAAAAAAGGTCAATCCTTTCTTTTATCAATCGCTAATTACACATTTTCCGACTTCTGTAGTATCGAATTTCTCTTCATTGTTGTCATTGTAATGAAATTCTGAGCCTTTTGTAAATTAGGGTTTTCTAGAGAATCCAATCCTTGTTGTTGAATTCTGAAATTTGGGTTCTTTTTGTTTAGGGTTGATGAAAAGTTTGTTCCTTTATTGACACAAAGCTTAAATTTTTGTAATGTGACAAAAACAGGAAGAAAGTTATTGGTTTGGACGATCTTCTATCTGATTTTTATAAAGAGAAGAGTAAGGTTATTGACAAGGTAAACAAGAAACGCAAAGTCTCTAAGGTTTATCATTCGGATGATGATGAACAAGGCCAAGTAGATTTGCTTTCTCAATGTGTTGATGAGTGTCAGAATCAGGTATGAGTTAAAAAAAATCATCTCTTTTTAAGTTTATCATCTTACATTTTGATGTGTAATGTTTGGTTGTGATTCTTGGGTTTTAGATGAATGAGATAGCTGGTGAAGAGGAGAATCAAGATTGGGGATTATCTATGTTTGGAGATCAGGTTAGGCTGATTTATTCTCCTTGTTGTTTTCAGAGTAAGTGATAGTTGTTAAGATTTGTGCTTGTTGATGTTACTATACAGAAAACTCCGTTACCTTCACCGGATGTTGATCTCGATAGTTGCTGCTTGTTGAAAGAGTTTATGAATAATCAGTTAAATTTGGTGGTGGGTCTTACCGTAGATGAAGGTTTGTTTTCTATGACCTCATTGCCTTTGATATTCGTTTTTCCGGTTTTTAAAGTAATTGGTTACTTGCACAATTCAGGAACAACTTTTCTTGAAGGATTGCTGGTTAACGGCTGGCTCACAAGACTGATCATGACTTGTGCGCGTGTGGATAAGTTCATATGCAAATGGACGCTTAATATATGTGCGTATCTTAGCTCTCTCTGTACCTTTTTCTATTCTACAGACTTTGGCTTACTCTATGGTTTTTTATGTTTGGAACTCACCAGTGTTGTATTCATCTAAAGAAGATCTAAGATCATCTGCTTGTGACTTTTGGTGTTCTATACTGTTATCACAAAACAAGGTACGTCTCTGTACTTTCTTTATTTCGTGAGCTTGAGTAGCTTATAACATTATGTTTTGACTGAAGCTGACTCCTTGTTTATTAACCAATGTGGTTTAATCAGGTTAATGGAGCTCCTGTTGAAATTTATTGGCTTCCTAACTATCAGGAATTTAAAGAAGCTCTTGAATCATATGGCTTCAGAATTAGTCTGTCACAAGACGTTGAACTAGCAGACGTGGGTGGGTTTCCTGTTTCTCCCTTTTCTTTAATTGGCGGTTATTTTATCTTTAGGTTTTATATTACTACTGAAGTCCGCTAACTTTTGGCTTTGAAGATTCTGAGTCTCAAGGTCCTCCACAGAATATTAGAGCTTGGCTCACACTGGTCACAACTTGTTGTCAAATTAGGTTTGTGGCGAAAAACTCCTCTCTTTTACAGATTAGCAAAGACGTTCTTCTCCCATACATTTTGATTACTCACGCCTTCTCTGTTACTTTATGATTCAGGTGTAAAAATCCCATTTTTTCCACTTCACAAGTTGAAGAGATAGCTGAAATCCTTGTATTGCTACTATTAGATCGCGGTCTTCTAGGTCTTTCACTTCTCTTACAAGAGTGCTTAATATCTGTTATTGGATCCTTTAAAGAGGAAGAATGGGTTTCAAGCTGCAAGAGAATAGCAAACTCTCTTGCTTCCAGGTTCGACCTCGTATTTTTATTGTAGCATCCTTGGACTGTTTGTCTTATCTGTTGATTAAGTTTGTTTTTCTGGTTTGATGCATCTGCAGAGTACCTCAAGACATGAATTGTTTGAGGGTAGTGGAATCTGTATCAGGTGTTGATGCTCGAAGCAAGCATCTGAGAAGTTCCATCGCACATCAAATGCTTGTTGTTTTACTTGATCATAAGGTAAAACCATGAACTAAATTATAAGATAATACCAACAAGTTAAGATTGTAGCAAACAAGGCATTTATACAAGTCTCTGGTCTTCATTATCTATTAACAGGACAGCGACGAAAATTTGTTGAGCTCGCTGATGTCTATCAATGTGAAGGAGAGAAGTTGTAACCTATTCAAAACTTACATTTCCGTGGTATTGGCGGAGAACTGGCTCTTCTCAAGTACATTGGTAGAAGAAAAGCCGGTACTGAGGGACATGTGGGCTGTGTTTCTCAGAAACTGTTCTTGTCAGATCAATAGCACCGATCTTCGGTCTTATGCATCGAAAGTGAGTAGCAAGCGGATCAAATCAAACCTTTTTATTCTCTTTTTTTAACTTTGCTTCATGTCTTTAATTACCGGGTAACGGTTTTGGTTCCGTGGTCATTAACAGGTTCGTACCAAAGCCGCCTATCTTCTTCAAGGATGCAGCAGCAATTGAAGGGGTTATTCTGAAACTTTAGCAGTAGTTTGCTGAGTAAAATTTCGCTAATATTAGGTTTTGGTTTAAATGTACTCTTTACCACTAAAATTTAAAATTATTCCCATATCTTTGTGTCAATGATGGATACTTTAGGTCAATTTTAACAAATCTATAACCTCTTCGTGTGGTACTACAATGCTTATATCATTTTGTGCTTCGTAGAAATGATTACTAATGTTCTCGAAAGAGCTAGGCGCCACACTAGTTGATAGATGTTTAAATAGTTCTGAATTGATGTAACTAATGAGAATTTAGTCTAGCCGATTATTCGAACCAAGTATTAACATGTTTTAGTAATGACACCATCTTCTCCGGCGAAGAAGTTAAGAGAGATTATACAATCCCCTGGTGATCTTCAGGTTCCCTGTTGCTTTGATGCTCCTAGTGCTAAACTCATCGAACGAGCTGGGTTTCCTTACTGTATCGCCTCTGGTAATGATCCATAAATCTATCATTAATGAATCTTCTAAACCAATTCTTCACAATTTAGTTTTTTATCTGTTAATGAACTTAATCTCACTGATACCAATTTCACAACAAGCTCTCAATGTGGTCCATACTAGAAACAATAAAAAATGAATGATGAGTGGAGATTAAGGCAAGAACAGAGAAGAAAATCCGTGGAGCCGTGTTGCCTGGATGAATACTGTAACCTGAGGACTTCCGTCTACTTTTATCGACTGATATTATATATCATCCGAGAGTAATGAAAAAGCACAGAAGAGCGGATTCTTGATTATACAAATGAAGTCAAGTGCGTAATGTTTGGCTTGATCTTACCGGTATCCACCACCATAGGATTGTTGAGGGTTGTAACCGCCTTGACCCATCATTGGATTGTAGTTGTTGCCAGGCATGTTTGGGCCAGGGACCATCCCTGGGTTCTGTGGTTGCATCGGATAGCCTTGGCCATGTTCATGCCGGGTCTCATATCCATACCCATGGGGTTCATACCTCCATGCATCCATTCCTCCGCCCATGGGCATGCCGGAGCCTGTCATTGGATTAGGCGGAGGTCTCATTGCTGGTGTGTTTGTTGGTTTCTCCAGCCATTTCTCTCTCCTGTTGATCGCCTCGAAGTCAACTCCTATGTCTGCCAATGGATTTGTTTTAGCTGCGCATAAATAGCTCCATTATCAAGTACCTTGAAGTAATTAGTCGTTATGTGTTTGTTTTGTAAATATTGGCTGGTGATGATAGAGGACCAAAGCTTGGAGACACTTTGAAATCTAAGTAAAGACTTCACTGGCAATCTAGGTATACACAACATTACGACCCTTCACTTGTCTCCTGATTCCCTCGAGGCGTTTTATCCATGCATATTTTTCAAGAACCTCATTTTATACATTGAGAGTAACAAGGAAAAAAGTTGGCAAGTAATGCCACTTCTGCTCAAGAGATGTCCAAATCTATCTACACACTTTAGTCATCAAGGGTCTTTTGCATAGAGTAAAAAATAGATGCGGCGATGCGTCAAGTGAAGGAGTTAGAGATTTTAGAGTCTTTTCAAGAGCTGGAACAGATGAGACATTTCTTGGGGAAGTTGGAATGTCTTGAAACTGTGAAAGTTGGTGTTAACGGGGACAACGATAAGAACAAGAGTTATTGCAATAAAATCTGCTGACTCTCCCTAGAGTTTCATCCAAGTGCAATATCCAATTCATCTGATTTTTCTCTTTCCCGGTTTGATGGCAATGTGAAAGTGGCTTGACATGAATATGATTCAAATTACGCTTAGCCAACAAGCTTCAATATGACTTTATACGTGATATCGCAGCAACTTATCGAGTACTGCGGTTCATATTTACACCTTTCTTTTACACCAACCAATCCCACTCCCTTTCTCAGCATCCACACAAAGTAGCCGGTAAAGCAAAAAGCTCTCATAAACAAAGTCTCAAAAGATAAAACTCTCATACATCACTTTCCTGTTTCTTTCTTAACTTTGTTGTTCGTCCAGACTACTTGCTCCAGAGAATTAGAGAGCTTCTTATAGAACTGCAAACACACCATCACCTCTGCTTAGCTCATTAAAACGGTTACTTACCCTATGATATAGTCGAAATCAAACTATGGACTTACCTTGTGGAATTCGAGAGTGTCTCCTTTCGACTTGGATAAGTGAACCATATGAAGACTTGGCGCTACTTGGAATATCTGCTTGTCACACACCATACAAACAAAATAACACAATGGATCAAAAACATTAAACTGATAAACCATCACCAACACTTTCTTGAATGTCCAGTCTCAGATAATATACCTCTGTTGCTACATTGAGATTCCCTTTTTTCCCAGCCTTCACATTCTCAAGCATCATCTGATTTCAAGTAACGTACCATGTCTTAGTTATAGATTTTTTTCATTTCATATCATTCCATTTCCAGAGTTTTCACTAACCTTGTAGTTTCTCTTTTGCACATCAAAATCGAGAGGCTTTGCAGCTTCTTCTATCTTCTCGATGATCTCATCCGCGCCTCCTCTCAATGTTATCCTTGTTTCTCTCTAAAATTCCTATTTTCAAAATAAAAATATTCCGTTATCAGAATATGGAGATAGGAAAAGCCAGTTCTTTTCTAGGAACAGAACACAAACCTGTTCTGGATCAAACAGATTCTCTAAGTTAAGTCCCCTTGACATTGAGATGATCTCGAAGGCGTTGATTGCCGCTGGTTGCTCTTCTTTCTTCTCAGTAACAAGATGTTTGATACGGATTACGGTATCACGTAAAACCATAAGACCTTAACTTGAGCCCAAAGTATCTAATCCATATTTAAGTATTTTTCCTTTTTAATTATGTTAAGTCGGCTTGTACGTGTGTCTATATAAAGACTCCTTATGATTAATAAAGAATCAAGCTCCAACAATTAACCTAATTCTCTAAGAGAGAGAGAGTTGGGTTAAAGGAAGCTTTTGCTTAAAACCTTTGGCTCATATCAATGTTACTGTACATGATCATCACATGCGTTATGCGATGCTATTCTTAATACAAAATGAAAAAGAACAAGAAAAACTATCCACACCTCAGAGTCCTTGAAAACAGCATCAACATCGTCCATGTTTGAATAATCTTTCTCCTCGAAAACTGGAGGCTTGTAATCTTTCTTGAACCATTCATCTTCGAAGACCTCTTGTGGCGTTACACATCAACTAAGTTTCTTGATTAAATTGCATAAGCAACAGACATTCTAACTATATAGGTGCTGAAAAATCCTCATTCTCAGGTATTCGAAAGACATGTTTATTCGTTTAGTATGTTTAACCGCATCTACTATCCTTTGAACTCAGCTAATTGAGGATTATTCTTCGATTTTTTCACAAAAAGATACATAAAATGTGCAATGAAATGAAAGATGAAGCAGATAGAGTTGTACATTTTCAATATGTATAACACAGGTTCCCCAACCTTTTTTTCTCCAACCTTTTGTGCTGGAAAATGGAAAACATGGTTGAGTAGTACAATAAATCATGGTGCAAAGGAAGGAATATAGAGCTCATTACTCAACACAAGTTTTTGTTTTTTAAAGGTCATAAAGTTCATGTTTGTGTGAAAATTCTTAGCAATGGAAATGCCTTATAAATGAGGATGTAAAAGCTCATGGTAGCATGTTATATTACTTACGGTCAAAGGGTTCGGATCTAAGATCCGAGTGAGAGCCACGGAGGACAATTGAATTCACCAGATGAAATCTGCACCAAATAAAAAAAATGCCAAAAGGTAGTTGCAAAAGTACCAAATGCCATCTGCACCAATGTATTTTATTAGAGGTCCAAAAGGAGACCAATTGTCAAACCAGAAACTAGCACTGCTCCCATTTCCAACAACAACTTTCAGAAACTGGGCTGCCACCGGTCTCAGTCGCAGGATTGCTTTCCAAGTCCAAGAATCTCTTGGTGATTCACTGATTTTCCAAAGGCTGTTACTCTTGATGTTGTGATATTTATGCCACATAGCCCACAGAGAACCAGATTCAGAGAATAATAACCATATAAATCTCAAGCAGAGAGTGGTATTCCATTGAGAGAATCTTCGTAGCCCCAAACCGCCTTCTTGCTTAGGTAAACAGACAGTGGACCAAGCGACTTTGGCACCCTTACTGCCATCAATTTTACCGGACCAGAGAAATCTTGAGCATAAAGACTCGATCTTCTTTATACAAGTTTTTGGTAAGATGAAAGCTGAAATCCAGAAGTTAACAGTTCCCGAAATAACCGAAGACAACAATTGTGTACGACCCGCATAAGACAAAGATTTCATTGCCCATCCTCTAAATTTACCAATAAGTTGATCCAGGAGAGGTTCATACTCACAGATTTTGAGTTTTCTGTGCATAAGAGGGAGGCCAAGGTAACGGATTGGAAGAGCAGCAACTGGAAAACCATGCCTAGCAATAGCTGAGGATTTGAGGAGATTAAGACCAGCATGAAACAGTTGTGTCTTGTCCCTGTTCATATGTAAACCAGACCAAGAAGCGAAATCGTCTAGAGCTTCATTAATTCCGTGGAGAGAAGCCTCAGTCCCATCAAAAAATATCATAACATCATCAGCAAACATCAAGTGGGAGATAGACAAACCTGATGTTTTCGGATGATAGTTAATATAACCTAGTTGGGAGTTCGCCAAACCATGTTTGAAGGAGCAACGTAGTTGGGAGTTCCACACGGTGTATGAAGGAGTCCATCGTCCTGATAATCCCCAAGCATATAAACCATGTTTAAGAATAAATATATGGACAAAATTTTCGACAACAAAATCAGTTAATTCTTGGGATATAGTATAGATGAAATCATTTCTTGAAGGAGTAAAGAATATCTGAAACAATAACATTAGTTATGGAAACAGATGGTCATTACCCTGACTTGTTGGGACAAAGCACTTAATCCAAAATCTGAGATCTTGAGGTTTCCATAGGCTGAAAATTCACATAACAATAGTCAATTGTTGCACATAACATATGCATAGGTTTACGTAGAGCGTCCAGATATGTTAAAGTTAACAAGCCCCCTGCTCAACGTGTCTGCCCAGACTCATGATGATTTTGGCTTAAACGTACTTTTTCAATTGCTCCTGTGTTAAAGGTGTGAGATCTGGATGAGATGATGATGACGTCAAGGAGTTTGGCGCAGCTTGTGAAAACATGACATTGTAGTTGCCTTCCATGACCCTCAGGTGTTTTGCAAATAAATTTTGAAAAGTAAACTGACAACTTGTATAATTATGTTTTGCAATAACTAAAAATGCAGCAAGTGTAGAATTACAATGGTCTGTCATGGGAAGAAAAAGAGAGACAAAAATAATTTAATTTGATGAAACAGAGAATAAACTTTGGAAATAAGAAACAGGATATCCATTATGTCGAGGTATGAAGACTGTATCATTAGATTTGGTATGGAGATCATGTATGACCAGTGGCTGCATGCCATCACGACCAAGCAATAACTTTTTCTTCTCCAGAATCGCTAGTGGTAATATTGTTCCAAACTGGGAAGAGAAGGGAAAATAAAAGTCACTGGTAAGGTCTATCGAACACAATATCTTCCATGTCTTGTTGCTATCCAACGACCATATCATTTGGGTGGGCCAGTTTTGCTGGGTTACGCACAAGCGGTTATCGAGGATGCACAAGATGACACTGAGGACACCAAAACGATAAGGTGCATACGGAAAGGGGGCTTTACAGATGACTTGAAAAGTTTCGGTGTGAAGATCAAAAGAAATAACCTTGGTTTCTTCTTCACCCTCGGTTAACCAATAGAGTGAGCCATCAAAATACACGGGCTTTTGATTCCAATGAAAAATCCGATAAGGAGAAGCAGGGAGAACGTACCTCCAAGAATTGGTGGTAAAATCGAAAACTTCGCAAGTAGTAGCGTTGGCTAGGCCATATTCAGATGAATTACATAACAAAACCGGCTTGTATGTGCCCTTGAATTTGTCTTTACCGAATCCAAGCTGAAGACATGGGGCGTGTTTCTCTCTCCCTTTATACATGTTGGAGAGGAGCTTTTGAACGTTAGAAAGAGGAAAACTTTTGTGCCATCCAGTGGCGGGATTCACCACGAAACTCGCGCTGTGATTACAAAAGAGGCATATAAGACCGTCACAACTACCATGGCAAATCCTGGTGTTCGACACAGGGAACTTGACCAAACGGATTATTGACGACCCCAACGACACAATTCGAGGTAAAAAAAATAACATCCGGACCTCGTGACCGGATCAACTGTCTTTCTTTGAAACGTTGGGACTCAATTGTCGATTCCCACTTCTTGGAAACAGACTTGAATCTTAGCAGAGACTTCACAGCAAGTCTCTCGAGGATGAGCTCTACAACATCGTGTGGTAGCAATACCAAACTAGAACCATGTCTTTTCAATACCAAACTAGACCGAGGTCTTTTCAACATTGTATTGTTATTGATCAAAAGAGACGACGATCCCGGCTGCTGGCTCCACATATTATAGTCGACGACCTAGGAATTGGAAAAAAAAAAAAAAAAGAGGAAAACTCAATTTCTTTCCATTAAGATAAAAAGGAAATCGAAACTTGAAATGATCCAATACAAAAAAATCTCCAACTAAAAATATTACGGATTTCGTCAAATCAAATCAAAATCACAATAACAAGAAAAAGTGAAAACAAAAAATAAATTACCTCAGGCATCAAATCCGTCCTCATTTGTAAGAGTGTCGATGTTGATGAGGGTCTTACAGGCGGAGCAGCGGAACTAGATTATAAGATAATACCAACAAGTTAAGATTGTAGCAAACAAGGCGTTTATACATTCTCTGGTCTTGATTATCTATTAACAGGACAGCGACGAAAATTTGTTGAGCTCGCTGATGTCTATCAATGTGAAGGAGAAAACTTGTAACCTATTCAAAACTTACATTTCCGTGGTATTGGCGGAGAACTGGCTCTTCTCCAGTACATTGGTCGAAGAAAAGCCGGTACTGAGGGACATGTGGGCTGTGTTTCTCAGAAACTGTTCTTGTCAAATCAATAGCACCGATCTTCGGTCTTATGCATCGAAAGTGAGTAGCAAGCAGATCAAATCAAACCTTTTTATTCTCTTTTTTTAACTTTGCTTCATGTCTTTAATTACCGGGTAACGGTTTTGGTTCCGTGGTCATTAACAGGTTCGTACCAAAGCCGCCTATCTTCTTCAAGGATGCAGCAGCAATTGAAGGGGTTATTCTGAAACTTTAGCAGTAGTTTGCTGAGTAAAATTTAGCTAATATTAGGTTTTGGTTTTAATTTACTTTTTACCACTAAAATTTAAAATTATCCCATATCTTTGTGTCATTGATGGATACTTTAGGTCAATTTTAACAAATCTATAAACTCTTCGTGTGGTACTATAATGCTTATATCATTTTGTGTTTCGTAGTAATGATAACTAATGTTCTTGAAAGAGCTAGGCGCCAATGAAATGACTTATGAAAATATAGTGCTCTTGAATCATATGGCTTCAGAATTTACATATTAGCAATGAAACTACTAATGAAAATTTAGTGCTTAAAACTAGTTGATCGATGGTTTTTTTTAATAATAATTCTGAACTAATGCAATTAATGAGAAATCAGTCTAGCCGATTACTCGAACCAAGTATTTTGACCTTGTTTTTGTAATGACAATGGACTTGTAACAATACTGAATACCAAAATCCGCAATCAACCAACTCGACCTTGTGTGCAATAATTTTTAGATATAATCTTCAAAAATGCGACGATTCTTTGTTGGAAGAAACTCGTAGCTTCGTAAAATCTTCTTAATCGTTCAAATGGAACAATGTTCAATGTTTTTCATAGATAGAGAGTCAAGTGAGAAACTGCAGAACCAAATTTCACAGATGTGCATGTCCCATAACTATCAAAGCTAATATTCAAAGTCATAGTCTTATCCTGATTATGAATCTAGACACAAACAACTTTGTATCAAAAATTTTATCGCCTTCAATAGAGAACGATAAGCTGAGTTTTGGCCTCTCCAAATCCGTGTCCTTCCTTTCCACTTTTCTTATGGTATC
Source organism: Arabidopsis suecica (assembly GCA_019202805.1). NCBI lineage: Eukaryota > Viridiplantae > Streptophyta > Magnoliopsida > Brassicales > Brassicaceae > Arabidopsis > Arabidopsis suecica. The sequence continues at coordinate 7,716,067 of CM032908.1, forward strand.
TCTAAACCTTTATATGAGTTGATAATGATATATTTATAAGGTATAACATATACTTGTCGAAGTGTATTTACTACTATTAACCCATAAAAATCAAATTTATGTCTTAACTGTATTTTATTCTCGCAAAATTCATAGTGACGTAACAAACAAACTTGCACAAACTATTACTTTGTGTGTTCTATTCAAATTTAATTTACTAATTAGTAAAATTTAAATTATACAACAACAAATATTTTTTAATTAAATAAATTACTAGATACATATTAAAAATACCTATATTAGCATAAATAATCAATACAAAATCTTGTTAAGTGTTAACAAAAGGAATACAAAAGCTCAAAATCAATTAGAAGATAAATATTCTGAAGAAATAAACTTTATCTATGATTATTATTTCATGTATTGGTGTCAATAAAATAAATTCGAAATTGACATATTTAGCTCTTAATATAAAATCATAGTTATGTTGATATAATCAATTCTTAATACTAAGAATTGCTTCCTGAGAATTGTTATTTGAAACTAAACTGTTTGTTTTTTTTGATTGAAACTAAACTGTTAGTATAAAATATTTATCATGATATCGATAATTTTACAACTATAGTAATTAATATATTTATGTTACGATGAATTTAATAGTTAAATTTTCAATTTTAATTAAAAAGTACTTAACATCAAAATCATGTTGTTGATTATTTACTAGATAGTCATCGTGATTTTACAATTTAATAGATGAAAAAAGGTTTTTATAATATTATTAGAATTTATTTTTCGTAGATATTGTAATATATTTAGCTTAAATATAAGGAAAATTCTTTAAAAATACTAAAAAGAAGATTGTGGTAAATACAATTTAAAATTATAAAAATATATAATTAACTAATATAAAAATAGATGAATTTTAATCTTTTTGTTATATGTATATTTTTAGTTCAATGTAAAATATTCGATTAATATTGTTCTTATGTAGCACCATATTTAGTTTTATATGTGATTGAAAAAATGAAGCTAAAATAAGTTTTTTCTATGTAGATATCAGAAAATGAGATAATTTAGTGTATATAATTTGTTAGAAATGATTATAAAAGGTAAAGTATTAGCGGAAATGGATCTTATAATGATAATTAAGATATAAAATATTATTATCGAAAGTATAGTAGACAAAGGTCAAATAATATGGGTAACATGTTGGATATATGTAATTCATGTAGTTTAAATCATTAATAAAATTCTCATATATCTAATAAGGATCAGAAACGAATTTTCATATATTTGTATTTATATTGTTTTGACCATCTTAGAGAATATTCTAAAGGCTCATTGTATTTCATTTGTTTCTTATTTTGAAGGCGCTGAAGGATAAAGCCACTTCAATGTTTCTAATTATGGTAACGGTAACTGCACCACGGTGATTGAAGCTGCCGCAACAGCTTCAGAGAATAATATGAAAAGATATATGTCATTTACGAAAAAGGTATATACAAAGAAGTCGTTTATATCGGGAAAAAGAAAAATAATTTAATCATCATTGGAAACGGTAGAGATTCGATGGTTTTAGCGGCAGTTTGAACTACGTGGATGGTACTAAACCTTACAACTCTACAACCCTTATTAATATCATTTTTCTCTACTATTAACCGGATAAAACTAGATGGAATTGACGATTGTTAGGATCAATTTATCAAGAATACCTTGATTCAACATAATGTTGCATTTATTTAACATCTTACTTAGTTATTTTATTTTTTTGATATCTTAAAGTAAATTGATAAAATGAGCAAAACAAATGTAAAATATAAGCAAAACATAAGAAAAATATATTTATGTGTGTGTGTTTTTATGATAGATGAATGGGATAATCTGAGTGGCATATCATAACTTTTCTATTGACATGTCAAGAGTTTCAGTTTGTTAATTTTTATTTTTAGAAAATTAAGAAATAAATCTTTCGTAAAAAATTATAATACAAGTTTTCAAGTTTCATGTGGGTTTTCATCTTCCCTTTTAGTATTTTATTAATACAATGCATCTTGTAAGTTTAGTTCAAATAATATTAGTTTCAAAAATCCAAAAAAAAAAATACAAGATCTAAAAAATATGATTATTATCACTTTTTTTTAATCTACAAAATTATACTAGTCATGGAGCAGGAAATAATTTTTATGTTCATTAGAATTTTGAAACAAAATTTGTGGACGTGCAACAACGGTGTTTCAGTATTGCCAAATCGAGGCACGTAAACCAGGTACAAGACAAACCAATGTATTGACTGCTCAATCTCGTGACAAAGAGATTCTTTCGTCGGGGTTTTCATTCCAGAGATGTAACATAACTGTAAATTATGACCTTACCCCAGACAAAAAAATGTAAATACGTTTTGGGGACGTCTGTGGCATGCACTATTAACATTAGTTTATGGAGTTTTTTATAAACAATTTCTTCGATCTAGCGGTTGGATTCCATAGAACATTATTGATATTGGAACCCTATCGACTCTTTATTATGGTGAATACTGAAATACAGGTCTATGAGAGGATACAAGTAAAAAGGTCAATTGGAAGAAATATAAAATAATCACAGATCCTAATGAAGTTGCCAGTTTTACTGTTGAAAAACTTCTAGAGGGAAGTTGTGGATAGGACTAGTTTGTTTGGACAGAAAGTGGTCATCTCCACTGATGTCCAAGTAAACTTGGAGATTTGCCAAGTCAAAGACAGACTCTGCTCTAACTCGGAGCATTTTCAGATTGTGTGGAGAGAACAATCTGATTGTTCAAAGCAAAGAATCCCACAAGCATGGTCGAAGCCTAACCTACTAGCTCTTTGGATCTCAATCTTTGAAGCTAAGGATGCTAGAGGACTTCAACGTCCTGGCTGGGAAGTTTATGAAGTTGGGAGCCAGAAACGGCAGTCTGGATGTCAAGACAACCGCGAGCAAGGTTGTTTTTAAAAATATTAGAAAAATATTAATTTAACCTATAAAGTTGTAAATATTAGAAAAATAATATCTATAGAAATTACTAAATTTAGAGATTTTGTTTTTAAAAATTAATACTATTAGGATAGACACAAAAGATAAAGAATATTATTTGACCGAGAACTATATATAAATATATAGCTCCTTGCCAAAAAAAAATAAAAAATAAATATATAGCTTAGCTCTAGTTTTCAAACTCCTCAAATCTTTTATCTTCTGAAAACATCGTTAGTTATATTTCTAAGATATCAGGCCAACAAAATGGATCCTATATGATGATAGAAAAAACACTAGTAGATAGGGATGTCTCCAGTCAAGGTTATTTGTACTTACCAAAAAAGCAAATGGATAACATACTAAAGACTAAGGGAATTACGGTACCCCAAAATGGTATTCATTTGGAAATTCAAGACAATGACAAATCTTATCAAGTAAACCTTTCATTAATGAATGGCTATATTATCAGAGGTGGGTGGAAAAATCTCAAAGAGGCAAGAGGTCTTAAAACAGATGATGACATCAAATTATATTGGAAAGACAATAAAATTATCTTTACTAAAGATTCAAATGATCAAAGTGGATCAAGCGGCGCAGATCAAAAGAAATAAGAAAAGATCAAGTAGATCTGCAGAACAAGTGCGGGTAAAGCAGGTAAAGCGAGTTAAAATATATCTTGAATGGTGAAAAACATTAACAGGCTGAACAAATTAAATGTTTAATAAATATTAAAAAGTTTTAAAATTAGTTATAAAATATTTTAGATATATCATTCTATCGAGTAATTTACATATTATGTATTATCATAAAAAAATTTAAATTTGAAATTATTATATTATTTTTAATCTATTTATTACTTATATTTTTAATTCAATGTAAAATATTTAATTAATGATGTTCTTATTGTAGCACTATTATTTAATGTTATATGTGATTGAAAAAAGAAGCCGAAATTAGATTTTGCCTGTAAACTATAGAAAAAGAAATGATTTAGTGTATATAACTTGTTAGAAATGATTATAAAAGGGATGATTTAGTGTATATAATTTGTTAGAAATGATTATAAAATGTATATAAGCCACCAAAAGTTATTGTTTTACTCCAACACCAATAGTTACTCTGGCTTCTAATATTTGTAGCATGATCTAGAGATATATTAAAGTACTGATGCTTTAGAATTAGATTTGGCTGTTTAATTGGCATGACCTCTAATTTGCGGGGTCAAAAAAAAAAAAAAAAAAAAAATTGCGGGGTCTCTTACACCTCTTAAGTTCGCAGTCGCAGACGACAAAATATGTTCACTGGTTTTACTTTTACCTTTTGAAATGTGGTCTTGCAGACTGATATATTTTAATTCAACTATTAAGATTGATTAGTATTTTAGAAAAATTAATAGGTTTTAGTCAAAGAAATAATAGACGAATTCATAGTATATAAATTCTCTATTTAGCAAATAATATTTGCTTTATTTTTCTTTCGTATGAATAAAAATTTATAGAAAACTATTCTTTCTCTTTTTTTTTCTAAGGCATCTTTTTTGGATCTATATTTCCTTTTCTTTTTTTAGCTTAATTGAAATAAGGTTGGTGGAAGCAATCTTGAGTGAAGATGTCTTCTCTTCTCCGGCGGTGCTAAGGCATGGAAGAATCGTGAGGTGATGCAAAGCCATGGCCGAAACGGTTGCAACGTGATGAGATCGAGGTTGATTTCGAGCCTCTTATAGCATAGACTTATTTGTTTTTGTGAACCTTTGGGAAAAATTAGTAATAGTAAGGACATAAGTAAGAACAAACTGATGAGAATAAGAAAATGAAATTGATAGGGAAGAAGTTTTGTTATATATACTCTCATCAATTTATCATCATATGATAACCATGTTATTGATCTATGTAAGTTGACCCAAATAAGATATATTGTTGATTTCTGAGTAAAATGTAGTTCGAGATTAGTTAAAGAATTGTGAATAAAATCTGTCCAAAAAAAAAAAAACTATGAATAAAATATGAATTTTTCCACTTATTATAGAAACCTAAAATTGGAAATCTATAAAACTCAACAAATATTGAAAAGAATTATTTTTGAGACCTGTGAATAGGAACAAAAGGGTAGATGTTAGGTTATCAGTTCCCTCCTTTTGCTGACCAACTTTTCTCTACCCACGTTCACATCATACACACATTGCCTTTCAAAACTTTGCAAACTTATGATCATACAAGTATATAAACACACGTACGTGTGAACTCACATACGCAGAAGAAAATGCGTACGCGTGTGGACAAGTGTGATCGACCCAGCTTTTAGATAATATGTCGGAATGTAGCAATAATAAATTACCTATTTTTAAGAATTTTCTTAGGGTCCCATTGCCATTGGCACTTATTTAAATCTCACTCACTGCCAACGACTGGAAGGAAAATGTGAGGTGGCCCATAACTCATAATCATTTTGATATATAAATTAGGTAGGACAAATATTTTAAGAAAAAAAATATATATATATATATATTTTAAGAAATTAATTTACTAGAGAAAGGATCCAATTCTCCAAAAAAATATTAAAAACACAAATGGCCCCAATTTTATTTTGTCTATACAAGATGAATGTTGTGCTTATTTACAAACGAATCAGATTAGTAAAAATCATGGTTATTCGGTGAGATATAGGGTCTGACTGGTTTAATTTTAGAAGAAATGAGAAGAATTGAAAAGAAAAAAATAAAGTAGAGGAAAAGCTACTGTTAGAGGAAACGAGATGAAAAGTTTCTAACTTCTAATTTTGAGTTGAATGATTTATCTACTTTTTGAAGAATACAGAATAATTACTTTTATTCCATTTTTTTCTTGACTGGTTATTTTATAGTACACTTGAGAAGAATTTGTTTTCTTCTAATTTCTTTTCCACTATGTGTGTCAACCAGTCAGACCCATAATGTTTTCATGACCTTTTGTTGTCAATTTTTACCAAAAATGTTGTTGTCTAACAAATATGGCCTATTAAGTATGTCCACAAAGATGCTTGACTTTAGTAAACTTGATACTCGCAATATTTTCTTGCATGAGCATGACATAGATTACTAGTTTAGTATAAAGTTGGAACGTTCTCATCTTGCAACGTATAAGACCATCTGCATTGGGGGATCACCCCCCCTGATCTAAGCATTATTTAAATCCAAAAAAATGGGTTAATGGGCTTAAGATCAGGAACTGGGCTCTTGACCTGGATCTGTTCTTGTGGGTGTTGCGGGGTGACGTGGCATTTGGGCATTGGTTGGAATATTCAACATATTTGGAATAAATTTGGATAATAAACTACTCCCTCCGTATTTTAATAATTGTCGTTTTAGAAATTTTATTTTTTTGAATTGGATGTCGTTTTCAAATTTCTATGCAAAATTTATTACTTTTTAATGTTTTATGACATCATAAAACATTAAAAAGTAAGAAATTTTGCATTGAAATTTGAAAACGACATCTAATTCAAAAAAATAAAAATTCTAAAACGACAATTATTAAAATACGGAGGGAGTATGTATTAATTAGATAAAATGTTTTTGTGCTTTTATTAAGTAATATGTTTGTTTGTTTATTGTTATTTATATTTTTAATGTTTTTTTCATAAATATTTAGTATTGTATTTTCACTTTTATTTTCAGTTTTTCATAAATTTGGCATTTGCAATTTATATGTTATTTTTAAATGTTTTAATAATTGTAAAATCTTAATTTAATTTAGATTATTATATTATTAAGTCTTAAGATCTTACACATGTTCTCCCACTAATCAACTTCTAAACAAAAGATCTAAACACATGATCTTACATTAGTTTAACATTATATTCTCTATAAGAACACCCTCACATGATCCCCCATTGATGATGCCCTAATTCTCTTCTCCTCTCAAATCGAGGTCGAATAAGTCCATGGAATAAAGGATCTTTCCAATATAATCATAATTACCGTTAGCGCGTTCTTTTTTTGTTTGTTTGTTTAATTTGTATTTTTTATAAAAAAAAATAAACAAAAAGGAAGAAAAATGTCAAAAAAGATTCTCTCTTTGATGGAAAAAGGTTTCAGACATTTTCTTGAGTCTTGTCCCAACCTCTTGTGAGTTGTGACCAATCTAAAAGCAAATCAAATACCCACTAATTTAAACCAGTGTAAATCTATCCTATATTTTGCTTATAAACTATGATAACAACAATACACTTATCATAACTCATAAGTCATATATAACTCACTCTCTCATTAGAATTGATTCATTGAGAAAGATGGAGAGACAGCAGCAAAATTATCTACTTAGTTGGGCTCACCAAAACCATTGTGGTATAAAGGTAATCATACACTATTCTACATTCTTCTTCAAGAGATTTTACCTTCTTTTTCTATTATAGATTTCTCAGTTCCTCCAAACTCAAACTGTTTATTTTGGTTGGCAGACAATAGAAGATCTTAGACATGCTCTTCTTCACACAACAATGGAGTTAGAGCAAACAAGAATGGTAGCCAGTGAAGAACTAATTGCCAAAGACGACCAGATAATGCATCTCAAAGATCTTCTCAACAAAGCTATCAAAGAGAAAGATGAAGCACAAGAGAGATACAAGAGGCTTCTTCTTGACCAAAACTTCATCCTTCAACGCCAAACCGAAGAAGAGCAAGACCCAAACATCAATGGGTTTCACTCATCCGATGGTGAAGAAAGCATTGTCTCATCTTTTGAACCACCGATGGAGATCGAGTTAGATTTTCCGGAGATGACATTACCGGAGAAAGGGAAGCTTTTAAAGGCGGTAGTGAAGGCAGGGCCTTTGCTTCAGACTCTGCTTTTAGCTGGACAGCTTCCACAATGGCGTCATCCGCCACCACAACTTGAGTCCTTTGAAATTCCACCAGTGATTATTGCTGAAGCATCACCATTGTCACAAGATAGTTGTGGGAATAATCTAAACAGGAAGAGGGTTCACTGTGACGAGTCTGATTCCAAAAGAGAGACCAAGTACCAAAGGCTCTTCCCTTGATCGTTTATGTACTCACTAACTCACATTTCGCTTTTCTTTGTATTCTTTCCAAGGGGTCATTGTATACCAAGCAGTGGAGCAGTCCTGCCTTTGGGTTAACCATTTTCTTATTTTGGTGTCTAGATCCATCATGTTTTAGAAAAAAAGATTTAGTATCGGTTTCTTCCGGGGTGAGCATGACTCTTTTGATAATAAGCTTGGTAATTCTACGATTGTATAGGTTAACCGCGAGTTAGCTTGCGACCTACTAGCTAGAATCAGGCTAAAGCGGGCCAAACTAAATTGAGCTGGCCCGGTCCAAGGTAATGACTCTACTCCCTTTTTGTATGTGTAAGAAAAAAAAAGGGTGAGAAAGAGACTTTAAGATATGAAATGATGTGAGGTTGATGAGCATACAGTGATTAGGATTTGGTTACCCACAGATCTGATTTAGTTTCTTCTAAGAAGACAACTTTGTCAGCGACAGTAACAGTGAATTCTTGCCAAAAGACACATGAGTAGGAGTCGGTGGATGCTAAAGAGAAAGTATGAGGACCCCTTTTTTCTTGGCTTTACATTGTGCACTATCATTTGACAAATTCACCCACTAATACCATATTTTTCCATACACAAGTTGATCACTTTTGCTTACTTTTAACATTCATGGCAAATACATAAGCTATTTAGGAGCAATGGTAATTTATATAGCGTCTAGGAGGAGAGGAATTTGGTGCTTTTCCAATGAAATAAACGGAGAACTTAGTTGGATACATAATTTTATTTATATGAACCTAAACGACAAAAAAAAAATCCCATCATTAATTTTTACAACAAACAAATAAAAATCTTCATATAATGAAATGATGAAGAAGTTAGAGTTGGGTAAGGTTGGGTCATCTTCATATTGAGTGGTTACTAGTGGGCCTAAATTGGGAATGATACAACAATTTGTCTAATCTAATACAATATATATTTATTTTTAATATCAAAAATTTATTTTTTTTCTGAAACAAATCTTATTTCTTTTCATATAAACCTTGAACCCTCCCACGAGAGCCTGACACGTATCAAAAATTTAATTAACAGGATCACAGAGACAACAAGAAGATTTGGTGCTTATGCGGTATAGGATGTAAACTAAATAATTATTATTCAAAAGAATTCAACTGGCATATGTACATTAGAGAACAAAAGTTATACAATAGGAGGTATAAGTTATTAAAATTTTTAGTATTAACAAATTTCAATATTTTTTTGTTAATGAACTAATGTTTTCTCTACACTAAAAATATGTTTTAAGGGACGTTTCGAGAAAATATTTAACAAGGCCCACTATCGAAATTGGGTTTCAAACGAAAAGATTTGGGTTTCCTGGATTTTATTTGGTTGGTCTTTTTATCATTTGTCGTATGTGCTCCAAAATATTTGCATGAGACAAAGGAGAGGAGAGTGTGTGAAGAAACAATGTAAATAACAAACTTAAAAGAACAGGGAAGAATAACGAAAACAAAAAAAGCCATGTGAAGAAGAACGAAGAAAAAAACCTAGAAGCAAAGGTTGTTGGCTTGGCCCAAATAACCTTTTAATTTTGTTGTTGGATATGATGAATAGAAAAGGAAGAAAAGGTTGTTGGCTTGGCCCAAATAGATCTTATGTGTTAAAAATTGTAAATATGACTGCTTACTACATATTTATAAATTTTTATTTACTTTCGGCATATACATTTTACTATTTTAGTATAGTTACATGATGCATTATCATTATAAAATATCAGTTTCCGATTAAGAGTTTGTTTTTACATGATGCACTGCTCAAGCATATATATATGCTTACACATCAATTTTTTTTTAAGGCTAAAGCTATTAGTCAACAAAATGTTTTTGCAAAGAATGTTGGCCTAAATTTTGTATAATTGTAGAAAGTCGAAAACATAAATAGAAGTTAATTGGCATCAACAAAGAAAAAGAAGTTAATTGCTATATGACCACATATTCTAAGTCAATTATTAAATGCATAATGGGCAATGATAAAAAAATAAAAGCATGCACGTAAATCTAACAAGAGACATCTTCAATTCTTCATGCACGAGTTTTTATTCCATTTCAGCTTTCCAACAAAGAAAGAGAAAGCAAATAATCGCTTTAACCTTTTCTTAAATTGCAAGTTAACGCTCGCATTTAATCATATTATTTATTTGTTCCTCAAAGAAAATGCAAATTTGAAATTTCTCATAAACATCTATCTGTATATATTCGGAAGGGAGAATGTAACCTCAAAGTGGTCATAATTGGCGTATTTGTAACATTTCGATTTCAGGAATATGGTGGTACATGCAGAGATGTTTAAAAGAATTGATTTGATCATTTATATTATCAAAATGCACCTATCTTTTCGGTCAAACGTTCTAAGAGAACTCTACAGTTAAGCGTGTTGAGGTGGATTTCAGGATGGATGACCTTCCGGAAAGTGATTGTCGGAACCGTATGAGTGAGGACAAAATATTGTGAAAGATCATGTGATGATTTGTAGGATCGGTAAATTAGTCTTTAAAGCCTCCCGGACGTAACAGACCGACCGTTGGACAGGGATGGAGCCCACAGGTCCAAGAATAGACATGGATTATCACTGATAGGAGTAGTCGAGGTGTTACAATATTGATTGACTGTTACTTCAAAGTGGTCATAATTGGCATATTGGTTGAAGATAAATACCTTTTTTTTTGTTTAAAGTTCATCTTCTTAAGAATGTTAATTTTTTCTTGTCAACAACTTTAATTAATTTCGCTCAAAAGAGTCATTCTTGGGAAATATCGTTTACATAATTGATTGGACCCCTTACTTGATTCACTCTGCTTCTGATACTGAAAGAGAGAGAACATCTTATCGAGATGTGCTTTACTTGATGGAAGTGGATCATGTTCTACATCATGAGGGATAGTGGATGTTTTCTGGACCATATGTAGCATCAAGGGTTAAATCCAAGAACCAGAAGACAGATTCCAAGGAGTTGCAAAACTAGATAGAGCAACTAAATGATGTTTTAAGAAGGCTTTGTTGGTTGAAGATTGTTGAAAGTTACCCGGTTGTCATATGGAGAAAGCCTTGTAATCATTTGCAGTGTAGACAAAGGCTACAAACTCTTAAGTTTCCTGGATTCTGCTATTCTGGTGATCTTGACGCTGCATGGTGGCCTTAATTTCCCCAAATCTAATTTCCTCAGCATCTTTAGAAGCCAAAGCTTGATTCAGTTACATATTTTGTTACAAAAGATACAAAGATATGGAGTCGTGCATCACTCCTCTTCCAGATGTTAACGACACACACAACTATTGCCAGCTTCAAAGCTGACACAAACTTGTGGCACACAAGAGTTTTGTACTATGACACCAAGTTCTCAGCAATGGAAAATACGGAAACATCATTGATATGAACGCTGGATTAGGCTGTTTCGTTGTAGCCTTGAACAAATATCCAATGTGGGTTATGAATATGGTTCCATTTGATCTTAAGTACGATCGTCCCCCTGGAACTTAGATAAACTGGTAAAACACTCAAAAACGTTCATATATCAATCATCTAGTTGGACCTCTCTTATACCTTCTCTTCTGGTTTTTTTTTTCAGGTGTGAAGCTTTCTCTACATACCCTCGAGCATATGATCCGATTCATGCCAATTGTGTGTTTAGTTTGTACTTGAACAAGTAAGATCTGTCTCTAACATTGAAAAATTATGATTTACATTTTCTTGTAATCAATGTGTAATGGTTTGTTTTTTTTACATGTTTTTTTATGAATTATGATAGATGTGACATTGTTGATATACTCTTGGTGATGCAGAGGATTCTTAGACCATAAGTCACAATTGTAATACGAGACCATTTTGACGTTCTTATCAAAGTAAAGGCGATAACCAATCAAATGAGATGGAATGAGACAATATATGTAGACAAGAAAAGTGGTTTTGATCATGGGACAATACTAATAGTAGATAATTCAATTATGTGAAGACTTGCGAGTTGCGACTAGTTGCATAACACGTGTTTGTTTTCCTTTATTTTTGTAACTAGTGGGCATGTTTGGGCTTTTATAAAAATATTGTGCCGAGAAATTTTTATTTTATTTGTGTAAGACCTTTTTTAGTTGCCATCTCTAAATGTCAAACATGTAAAATTTGAATTCTATTTCCAACATACTCTTTCTTTCTCTAAGTGCCGCATCTCTCACTAGTTCTTGGCTTCTCATCCAAGCCTCAATTCACTAGGAAAGTTTCTCAATCTGAATTCGTTGATTCAGGGAAAGGGAAATATTTCTCCTCAAAATCCTCTCAATCCTAATTTTCTGGGATATGATTTTGAATTCTTGGGTTTTTAATTTGGGGTTTCCAATTTTGAGTATGAAATCATGGTTTTTAATATGTGGGTTTCGTACATAATCAAAGCCGAATTGATGTTTTATAAGTGTTTTCCGTTTATTGCTTAAATTTCCGATTTTTAGGGATTTTAATTTGGGGTTTCCAATTTTTAGGTTTTTTTAATAATTCAATTTCTGATTTTTTAGGAATTTTGATTTGGGGTTTACGATATTGACGTTTTTAATATATATGGGTTTATGGAATCTAATAAATTGATGCTTTATAATGCGTTTTCCATTTTTGCCTCAATGATTTCAGGGTATTATGGTTCCCCTTTCTTTATATGAAACGCGTGAAAAAAGGAGAGCCGTGGTTAGATTGATTTTCCTCAGCCTAAAGATATCACAAGCCTTTAGAGACTGAAGAAAAATAATCAGAAAATCGATATCCGAGTACAAGTAGAGGGGATAGTCTTCTTGTCGAATTGTCTGCCTATGAAAAGTTTGATTCCTCATGGTTGTCATTAACATTTGCAGCATCACAAGCCTTTTCTTTGAAATTGCTGTGGCTGGAACAGTTGATAGTAGCTTTATCAAACTGATGGTAGACTATAGAGTAGTAAGTGGTGGAGATCTATTGGGAAGCTATGTATCTTACACTGATGAGAACACAATTCAGATTTCAAGTCGGTTGCACGAGACCAAAAAAGCTTTTACTCGAATAGTTAATCTCCTTATTAAAGATGTCTTCGAGAAGGTTGTTGATTTTCATAAAAGTGAAGATGAAGTGGAAGCAGAAGAAGTTGACTTTGGTTTTGTTCATCACAACTCTTTGAAATTGCTGTGGCTGGAACTAATGATCTTAGCTTCATCAAACTGTTGGTAGACTTTAGAGTGGTAGATGCTGGAGATCTATTTGGAAGCTCTATATCTTACACTGATACTGAAGTTGAAGTAGAGGAAGTTAGCTTTGGTTTTATGCTTTCAATTTTATGTTTGAACGACTTGTACAAACTTTGTATTTTCGAAGAGATAAATCATATTAATTATGCTTTCGATTAAAAAAATTGGTTTTTCAAGGCGGCAATTTGATAGTGGTTTGAGATAGTAAGAATACTTGAGGTGAATGAATTTATTTACATCGCTTGTGAGAAGGATTGTTGGGTGCTAGTCTCCAAATTTGTGTTTTCAAGTTCATTCTCAATTAGTTAAATCCAAAGACCATAAATCCATTTTAATTTGAAACTGTTCATCCAAAAAACAATAACAACAAAATTACCATAGAATAAAAAAATCGCTATGTCATTAGCAGATTAGGTGCTATTCAACATTAAAAAAAAAACATTAAAAATTCCAATCACATTGTCAACAAAAAGTTTGACTCTACAATTCAACATTAAAAAAAACATAATATACATGATATTGCTAATCTATATATATAATAGGAGAGTTCTCTCCACATTTAGGCTAAACACATAAGCATCCACATCAATGTCCACCTAAGCGTCTATCTAAATAAAACTTATAAATTATAATTCATTTAAAATGTACATTCAATAAATACTTATTTATATTTATTGTTATTTATAATTAAAATTTTTGAAGTTAAATACAAAGGATCTATATATATATATATATATATATATATATATAAAATAGGAGACTATTCTCTCTATTTAGGCTATACACATAAGCATCCACATCAGCGTCCACCTAAGCGTCTATCTAAATAGAATTTATAAATTATAATTTATTTAAAATGTTCATTCAATACATACTTATTTATATTTAGTGTTATGTATGATTAAAAATTTTGATGTTAAATACAAATGAATTAATATTATAAGTATAAACCTATGAAATATGTTATTATGCGTAATAATATAAGTTGAATTTAGCGAAAAGTGTTTAAGATTGATAATATTTAAAATTTTAGAAACATTTTTGTTTAAAAATTGATATATTAAAAGGGAAACCTCCCAAAAAAAACCTCAATTATTTTTTATTTGGACGTTTAATAGCCAATTGTTTTCGGTTGGAAGAAAAATACACATACTAATAAAATTGTGCGATTTAATACCCAAACAATTAAATGTTGTTATTTTCATACTCACGAACTAACAACAAAAAAAATATTGCAATTTTACCCTTACCATCTCAATTAATTATTAACTTTTAAATAACGTGGTATTATTTTTTATATAAATAAAAATTAATTTTGTTAGTGTTTTATTTTATGTTGCCTAAAAAATAAATTTTAAATTTATATAATTATTTTATTTTAAAATTAAACATAAAAATTAGCAGAAAATCAAAAATATTAAAAATAGTCATTTGCACAATCTTATTCCGTCTTTGCAATGTCAAAGAGACGTTTCCTCTTCGATTCTAATTTTTTCGATTAATATCTACGAGAATTACCGGTAAACAATCTCCATCGTCTTCTTTTGCAACCATCAAATTCGATAACCGTTCACAATCTCCTTTTAATCCTATCCAAAATCTTCATCGCCAATAAAACTAATTTGATTTGATTCGTCATGATGCATATGATATCAACGAGCATCAATATGAACTTTTTCTTCGTCGTGAGAAACTCTCTATTCGAATATAAATCCTTCACGAATGAAACTATTTTCGACAAAATCTAAATCTGAATCTCATCGTCTCTCTCAAGATTTATCAATTCATAAAAATGGCTATTTTTTCTTTTTACTTTTTCTAAATTTTTTGCTAATTAATTTTATTTTTAATTTTTAAAAATTAAATATTTGTAAAATAAACTGCAAATTTTTTTGAAATTTTTTTTGGTATAACAAAGAAAAGAAATATTAATAAAATTAATTTTTATTTTAAATTAAAAACTATTGTCACGTAATCTAAAAGTTAATAATTAATTGAGATAGTAAGGGTAAAATTGAAATTTTATTTTTGTTGTGAGATCGTGAATATGAAAATAACAACATTTAATTGTTTGGATATTAAATCGCACAGTTTTATTAATATGTGTATTTTTCTTCCAACCGAAAACAATTGGGTATTAAACGTCCAAATAAAAAATAATTGAGGTTTTTTTTGGGAATTTTCCCTTTTATATTTAGAAGATGTTATGCATATACATTTATGCACTAGAAGATTTATGCACTAAAAAAGAAAATATATAATTAACGGTCATTGGATTACTAAGTTGCACAACAAAAACAACAACAAAAAAGATGTTTAATATATGTAGTATATCATAAGTGGACGTGTAAATCACTAAATCTATACCATTTATTATTTTCATATTATCGTAGTTTTACTAATAGAATTTCATATATTTTCAAATAGTATTGTAATAAAATTTATTAAAACAATGTAATATAAAAAAATTATAAAAACTGAAAATATATCATTGAACCCACGGAATGCGTGGATCCATTTCTGGTTTAACACAAATTTACCATGGATTATATAGAGCTAGGTTTCAGTTTCTGAAAATGGTGTCTTTCATTGATAGTCGAAGTTACAATATATAGAGTCTATACAAGATACTCCAAAATCTCTGCCACTAATTAGGCTAACCAATTAAGCTAATCAACATTGAATTACAAGAGATACAAGAAATATACAGTACGCTTTGATTGAGTGCGAGAATCGTCTCTCCGAGATCCTCACTAACAGATTGTGAAATTTATATATTTTTCAGTATATTGCATAAACCCCTAAAATGATTTATACATTTATTGGACTAAATCAATGTTTGTTTTCTGGATTCTGGCTTAAGGATACAAAATCATAATTTTTAGAGGGAGTCAGAAGAATATGTGAGCTGGCAAATGAGTTTATTTATATTTTGTAATTAACTTTATCGTCTTGACTAGAGCTGGGCATAAAACCCGAAATCCGAAAACCGATCCGAAAAATCCGGAACCGAATCCGAACCGAATAGTCAAAAAACCCGAACGGATAATGAATTCTCCTATCCGAATTACCCGAACCGAATCCGATCCGAACCGAAAACCGAAAAGATATCCGAAAACCGGAAATAAAAATTAAATATCCAAAAATATTAGTTATATTTAATTGTATTTTTATAGCAAATAACAAAAATATTCTAAATAACTTAGATTTCGGAAATTTTTTAGTTATATTTGTTAAAATTCTACATATTTTTGCATAATTTAACCAAATTTTAGTAAGATTAAACCAATTTTGTTTAAATTGAACAATTTTTTAGTTTTTTTTTTCAAAAACCGATCCGAATCAGACACCTATCCGAACCGAAACCGAACCGATGACTCATAAAATCCGAACGGATAATAAATTCTCCTATCCAAATTATCCGAATCCGAATATATCCGAACCGAAACCGAACCGAAAAGTCATAAAATCCGAACAGATAATAAACTCTCTTATCCGAATTATCCGAATCCGAATATATCCGATCCGAATCCGATCCGAAATCCGAATGTCCAGGCCTAGTCTTGACTAGATCACCAATAAAAAAGTTTTATTTTAGTTTAAGTGTTTGGTTCAAAAATAAAAAATGTTGAGAATAAAAAAGATTACTCTATACGAAAATTTATTATTTTAAAATTACTTTTTTACAGTGAAAGTTCTAGAATTTGAATATGTGTATACTACTTTTTTTTTTGTCGTCTGTTGATTATTATTGATAAACAAAACACAAGCATACAAAGCCGGAGAATAAAAACTTATTCCCGGAGTTTAAACCGGCAGAAGACATGTAATCCCCGGAGACATTAAACCAAACATAAAAAACGGATCAAGCCTAATGAGAAACCAACGATAGCGGATATCCAACAGAAACTCTGAAATAAAATATTAAATAGGGAAGAATTGAATCTCTCACTTAATCCCCGTCCCAGGAACCTTTACACTTAACGCGCGACCCGGCGGAGCCATGAGTGCAATCCAATCAAACCCGAAACTTCTGCAGAATCCTCGACCATTGAAATCCTAAAACTTGAATTAGAAGATCCACTTCGTTCATCCGTTTATCAACCCTAAAACCCAAGAACGCGACCAGAAGGTGATATTGTATCCACCTTTGTCGGAGTAAGGCGGCCAGCCATCGCTATGGGAGTCGATAGATGCCACAAGATAGCCGGATGGAGATGCGTACGGAGCCACCACCACCGGAAGCAAAGCCAGCCATCGCCGCTGTGGAAGTCGGTCGATGCCGGAGTCGTAGCTGACCACCACCGCTGAAAAAGCCGGCTGATGTCAGATGTCTTTGAGGATCCAACAGAGAAGACCAAAAGTAGATCTACACCTCGTCGCTCAACTCCATGCTCCAAAAACAACAAAAAAAAATCGATAAAGAAATCTAAAGAGACAACTAGAAAACGAGACCAACACTGACGCTGTGGGAGCCGTCACGCGCTGGCCGAAGCTTTGCCCAGACGAAGAAGAAGGAAGAAGAAGAACTCGAGGAGAGAAGGGGGAGAGAAAAAAAGAAAAAAAAAAGAGAAGTGTGATCAATATGTGTATACTACTTCAAATAAAGCAAACAATACTCTATATTAGTTAGGGAAAATGTCGTTTAATAGCCGAACTTTCAAAAAATGGCCATTTTAACTTCGAACTCTGTAAATGGTCATTTTAACTTCGAACTCTCTGTCGATGATGGAGAATTTTGGAAGAGCATCAACAACCTCCTCGTATACACCATCTTCGACCCATTTAAACAAATGATCCTGTGCATTTACAAACAGATTATGTTTAATCTGCGAAACCCAAGTAGATATAAAATCGAATCTACTTACATCTTGTTAATTGGTTGGACAACGGAAGAAAGGTCTTCCAGGGTTCTGCTTCGTCGCCGATGTATAGATGACGACGTCTAACCCGCAATAACACTTCGAAGGAAACCCACGGAACCCACATCCACCATCTTTAACAGAAGAATTCCCAGAATTGTTGCTGCAACTCATTTCTTGAGCTCACTCTCGAGAATTCGATGAAGATTGAGATTGAAAGCTCAAAGAATAGAAATTGGGAACGTTGAAGATTGAGATTGAAAGTTCAAAGAATTGAAATTTAGGGATTTGAGGTTTATGATTTGGGGATAAAATCGATTTCGATTTGGGGGTTTAGTTTAGGGTAAAACGACGTCGTTTCATCTCAGACGGAGACTCGTTAACGGATGTTAACGGGTGTTAGCAGTTCTGTTAGCGAGTGTTAACGGTGTGTCGTTTTGGCCTGGTCAACACATTTCCTTGGTTCAAATGGCTGGTCAACTTTATGTTCACGTATAAAATGGCCATTTACAGAGTTCGAAGTTAAAATGACCATTTTTTGAAAGTTCGGCTATTAAACGACATTTTTCCCATATTAGTTTCACTAAATTATTGTAATTCTAATTCAAATCTCCTTTCTTTCTGTAAAACTAATTAAAAATCTTGGCTTCTGTCTCTAGAAGACAATTCAATCTTTACAGTTTTTGTCAATTTTTTTCTGTTCCTGTTTTAATTGTTAAGTCTGTTTCTCTGTTTCCATCTTTGGTTTGATTTTAATCTATCAACTACAAAAAAGAAGAACTAATTAAAAATTCCAAATTATTTATCCAGTAAACCTAAAAAAAATATTTGTGAAATTTTCTTTAATTTGATTAAATAAAAAAATAGACAAAAAAGAAAAAGACACGAGCGAATAAAATCACAGTGATTTTCAGTGTTTTTTTCCCTCGTTACAAAACAAAATAGCTCTGTCTGAAAAAATAAGCTTTAACTCTCTCTCTCTCTCTTACACTGTTACTGTCGTCTCTCTGTCTCTCCATTAATCTCCACTGCTCTAAAAAAAATCATTAATTGCTGAAACTCTCTCTCTCTTCTTCATCCTTAAGCTCTGTTAGATTCTCTCTAACTCTACCATCGTCTCGTTTCTTAATTCTCTGTTTTCTTGTTCCTCCAGATTGATAGATCTGACAGTGTACAATGTCGAAATTAGCCAATTAGGGGTTTTTAATAAAAGGGTCAGCGAGAAAAAAAAACATGGAAGCAAGGATGAAGAAGTATAGCAGAGAAGTGAGTCCAGAGAGAGCAAAAGTCTGGACTGAGAAATCACCAAAGTATCATCAAAAGATTAAGAAAGTTCAAATTGTTTATTACCTCTCCAAGAATCGTCAACTTGAGCATCCTCATTTCATGGAAGTGTTGATTTCTTCTCCAAATGGTTTATACTTAAGAGGTAATGTTATTAAATGCTTAAAGGGTTTGTGAGATTTTGAAGGATTGTGAAGAACTCAATTATGTTTTTGGCTTTTGGTTTGTAGATGTTATAGAGAGGCTTAATGTTCTTAGAGGTAGAGGAATGGCTTCAATGTATTCTTGGTCTAGTAAGAGGTATTTATATAACTTTCTTGATTTCATTCATTAATCACTTCTTTTGAATCAAGAAAGAGTTTTTAGATTCAATGTTTTCTTGATTTTGACTTGCAGAAGCTATAGGAATGGTTTTGTTTGGCATGATTTATCAGAAGATGACTTGATTTTACCAGCTAATGGGAATGAGTATGTTCTTAAAGGGTCTGAGCTATTTGATGAATCCAATTCAGGTGAAAAAACATTTTTTTTTGTAAGTATTTGGTTTTAGTTTCAATGAAGAAGGCTAAAAAGGACCTATGTTGTTGTGCACAGATCACTTTAGTCCAATTGTGAACTTAGCGAGTCAAAACATGAAGCAGATAGTTGTGGAGCCACCATCATCTAGAAGTATGGATGATTCGTCTTCGTCTTCGAGTATGAATAATGGGAAGGGAACTAATAAGCATTCTCAAGAAGATGATGAGCTTTCTCCTCCAGCTCTTCGCTCTGTTTCCTCTTCTGGTGTATCGCCTGATTCAAGAGACGCGAAGAACTCGTCTTCTTGGTGTTTGGCTGAGTACAAAGTGTATAAGAGCGAGGGACTCGCAGATGCTTCTACGCAAACCGATGAAACTGTGAGTGGTTGTTCTAAAAAACCTATAGAGACTTTTAGTAGAGGTGTTTCAACTGATGAAGATGGGTCATCAGAACCTGAAACCAGCGAAAACAATATCGTGAGTGAGGCTTCGTGTGCGGGGAAGGAGAGGGAGAGTGCAGAAATATCAAGAAACTCTGTCTCGCCGCCTTTTTCCAATAGTGCTTCTTCGCTAGGCGCAAAGACTGATACTTTGGAGTCTCTAATAAGAGCTGATGTTAGTAAAATGAATAGTTTTAGGATTCTTGAGCAAGAAGATGTTCGAATGCCCGCTAATCCGAGGCTTAGGGCCTCGAATATGCTGATGCAGTTGATATCTTGTGGTTCAATATCAGTCAAGGATAACAATTTCGGTCTTGTACCAACATACAAGCCGAAATTTGGCCACTCGAAGTTTCCGTCTCCTTTTTTCTCCTCGTCGTTTATGATGGGAGATCTTGACCGTTTATCGGAAACTCCTAGTCTAATGGGTATGAGATTGGAGGAGAAAGAGTATTTTAGTGGGAGCTTAGTCGAGACGACGCTACAGAAGAAGGATGCAGCAGAAGCTAATGCTTCACTTAAGCGTTCTTCATCCTACAATGGTGACAGGTAGATTTCTGAATCACCTACGTTTTGATGTCAACACTTAAAACGGTTCGTTTTTGGTTAAGAGTTATACTCTGTGATTGGAAATGTTCTTGATTTGAGTAGTAAACTACATTTTTGTGAATTCTTGAGGACACATCTCATGTGAGTTTTTCAGGGCATCCAACCAAATGGGTGAAGCAGAGAATGGAGACTCAAAACCGGGTAGTTCGAAATACAATCCAAGCTCGGGAAAGGCATCGTCTATATTAGGCAAGCAACAACCAAGTAGCGAGTCCATGAGATCTCCTGTCTCAGAAAAGAAAAGAGACTCATCAGAAGATACTACCAAGAACATTCCATGTCCCACTAAGAGAATAACCGAATCTTCGAGGAAGCCTGATTCATTCAGAGAAGACGAGGAGAAAGTTATTAAGATCGACGAAAGGTAAAACATAAACTTCTTGAATCTTGTTCAATATATTGATATGAACATATCATTCTTATCTTATTCATATTCAGATTTATTTAAAGCTTGTATGTATCTTGAACAGGCTTGCTTCAGGAGCGCGGGTTAGAATCGAATCGAAAGTGCCTTCAGAGGAGCCTTAACCAAGAGTATGAAGCGAAAATTTTGAAATCTAAAAGACCCTTTTTCTGGTTTGTTTTGTGGCGGCAACTTTCTCCATTTTGATTGTAAATCTGGAAAGGTGGTATGAGAAAAAGAGAAAGGGCAAAAAAGTTTCATAAAAAGCCTAAAAAGATTCAGAGAGCACTAAATGTTGGTATTGGGCAGAGAAAAGTTGCAAGTAAATTGAGAGAGAAAAAAGTTTGGTAACAAAAAGGTATTAATGTTTTGATGTGATGTGAGATGAGAAAATGGACCACTGTAACTGATTGGTGTGGTCATTGTTTACTGATTGGTGTGGTCATTGGTAGGTTTGGTTTTATTAGTGAAACCATTCCATTTTGGTTTTCAAAAATGAAAGTTATCTGAAAATCTGGGAAAAACGGTCTCTTTCCCCACGAGAAGTATGACATCATAACAGATAGAGCCCAAACTTTAACCCCGGTCCAAATGTCCATTAAATCAAAGTTCTATTCCTATTTTTCCCCTAATTGAAAGTTTCATAGCTTAATGTCCGTGAATCAATAGTTCGAGAGCTAAAACCCCACGAAACTGGGTTTAATTGGTTTACAAACTAAACCCGATAGAAAACCACACAAATTCAATATAACCAAAACTAAAACCAGACCCAATACAAAAACCCGATCTAATCTAAAACCCAACCATAAGTCACCCAATTTCTTCTTCTTCTTCTTCTTCTTCTTCACTGAACCATTTTAATGGCTTCACCACTTGTAGAAATCGAATTTATTTTTAAAATTATAAGCAAAAAAATAGAATAAAATTAACCTATCGTTTGCTTCTTCTCATTATCGTCGTCATCAATTCGAATATGAAATCTGCACTTCACGTGAAGAAGCTTTTGTAATAATGGAGAATCCAATTCAAGAGCTTGACGAAGACGATTTGGAAGTTTTAAGAGAGAGAAGATTGAAGTAGAAGAAGAAAATGGCGGAGACAGATCCTAACGATGGGTTAAAAATCAGAAAGAGATTTCAATCCTTGGAAGAAGATTGGTAAAACGAGATCCTAACGATGCTGCAATTCCGGTTCAAAGAAGCAATTGAACCGTAATCAGACCTCGAGCAACGGATCAAATAGTCGATCGAATTGTCTCTCACAATCTCATTGATAAGAGAATGTGAATCCGATGAATCACCACCATTTTCGTTAGAATCAGATTGCTCTTGCTCCTACCTCGATGATGAGCCATCACAAATCATCTTTCGATCCCGATCTGGTTCATGATGACGAACATGATGATCCCCAGAACGAGTTGAAATCGGTTTATTAGAGAATTGGTTTTATAGTCGGGTTAATATAGAATCAGTTGTAATCGGATTTTGATTAGGTTTAATCTGGTTTATTATCTTTATAAATTAGTTAAACCAACATTAAACCGGACAAAACCAATGGCTATGGGTAATTAGATGAGAACTATTATTCTAGGGAGATATAAGATTAAAACTATCGATTCGGAGAGATATAAATTGAGAAGTATCGTTTCAAAGACATCTGGACCGGGATTAAAGTTTGGGCTCTATCTGTTATGCGGTCGAGGTCCGAATTCTGTGTAGTTGTGATACTATATGAAACTTCCTAGGGGGACACAGGTCGTTTACCCTTTTTTTTTTTTTTTGTCAAAGTTAAGTTTCTGACTTATTCTCAGACTTTCAGAGTTATGTTTCTTAAGATGTGATAGGTTACAAAAAAAATTGAATTTGTTCGAAATGTCGATCATTAAAGAAAAAGAGTTCTCATATTTGTTGTGGTGAAAAAGTATCAAAATATTTTCGAAGTAAATATGTGACTTTAGTTGTGGATAATTTTGTGAAAATGGAGAAGTTGCATTAGTCAAGGGTTCTTGAATTGTTATGATACTGTGTGAAGGTTTTGTTTTGAGAAGTGTATATGGACTTTGAGATAATGAAAACTTGTTAGTCTTTTAGAATTTTAATTAACAACGTTTAGGTTACATGTAACGATGGATTTATGATGTACGTATCAATTATAAATTCCACCGTCAAAATAAAATAGTCATTTTTAAAATTTGTCGACTTGATTGTCTATTTGCGATTTAACAATGATTTTATTGGTGGTTTGTCGAAAAATAAAGATAGATTTGCCACAGTAGAGTCAGGTTATCCACCAATTTTCTATTCTAAAATTAACATTGAGTGTATGTGTAATACTTTTTAGAATAAAAATATCAACTGAAAAAAATACAATTACTCTCAATTCTTCTATTTTTTTACCAATTAAGTTGAAAACTTAAAAAAATGATTTCAACTGGTTTAAGCTAGAATTCACTTTTTCTTCATCTATCTTTTTAACTTTAATTTACTCTTACTTCTTTTCCTTTCCTCTCCACCAATCACACCCATCATTTCAGCTTCGATTTAACAAAGAATTAACAACGATTTAGCTGTCACTAATTTTCCTAAATGTGTCTGATTAACTCCTTCCCCCATGCCATTTAAAGAATTTATCTGACGGTAAAAAATTTAAGACGATCAACGTTTAAAATGCATAAATGTAGTGATGAAAGGACAAAAACGAAAAAAAGAAAAATTCTTTTTTTTTTACCAAAAAAAAGAAAACTTTTACCAAAAAAAACGAAAAAAAAATAAAAGGTTGAAAAAATGGTATCTTTTATTTTAATTTTTCCGTGTTATAGAAAAAACGAATCATAATTATATTTCTTCTCTCTACTACACAAAATCAAGCAAATACAATTTTCTTATTTAATAGTGGTTTCTCACAAAATAAATTAGCTAATCGCCATTATTTTCTATATTTGTTGATTGAAAAAATCCTCAATTTTTTTTGACATTTTAGAAATTGGTCGAGGTTTTGAAGGTTCTAGATTATCCTGAAAATCCAATATTGCTCAAACGTTCAATTTCTATAATAAAAGCAACTGCTAGAAGCCTAGAAGGAATCTATAATTGGTTGACTAATTTTTTTGGTTTACAGTTTATACGTGATAAAATATTCCAACTTGATATATTTAAATAGTTGATTATTGTCCTCCCGGCCAAGAGTTTAATATTTTATACTGTCTTTCTTCTTTACTTGAGGTATTTGCGTTTTTTTTAATAAATGTCCTTTGTTTGTTTGTTGAGACAAGAACCAAAACCGTGCATTGAACAGGCTTCTTCATAGTTAATTGTGATTATCCATAAATAATTAGAGCGATGAAATGCTATTATATTCCATCGATTCAGAGCCGGCTTAATAATATTATGAGTTTTAAATATATAATTTTTTTTGTGCAATGAGGTTATATATATATATATATATATATGATCTTAGTTTTGGGACAAAAAACTTTATATTTTTGAAGTATTTTGAAATGCACTAACATGAAAAATTGAGAAGAACTTGAAAAAGATTAGCCTAAGCAGATTATGGGTAACACATGGCTCGTGTCAAAATGCCATCAAGCGAACATAACCATAATCAATAATCTTAACGCCTTATCCGTGCCAAAAAAATATGCGGTGGTACCATTCAAAATTCCGAAAAGAGCTAATTGTTAACAAACCTATGATTACTGAAGATGTATTGCACCGAACCTCGAATTAGGTTATCGCGCTAAAAAAAAAAGATAATCTTGATTAAGAAATTTGGCACAAGCGAATTATAACATTCCTTGTGAATTGAACTACCCTTAAGTTTGGTCTCTTAACTTAACACATAAATAGCTCGGCCAAAGTCTAGCTATAAAAGCAACTTAAAAAAAAAAAAAAAAAAATAAAAAAAAAAAATAAAAAAAAAAAATAAAGACACTGAGATCAAACCTCAGTTCACACCTTGTACTCTCCCCCATAGTCATCTGCAAACTACCCTGATGCCTTCTGACTTAAGTTGAGTCAACCTCGCATAGACAATTAGTCCGATAAACATATTTTCTCGCATGTTAGCTCAATTTTGTGATTTCTCAACTAAGATTTTGCCCCCAATTTTGTGATTCCAATCATAAAATCACATCTCCAGGATTTTTGACATCTACAGTTGTAATAAGCCAATTGCAAATTAATTCACATCATTAAAAAATAATAATACATGTGGATCTAAAATATAAAGAGTACACTGACATTTGTACGTCTAATATTGTTTTCTAAATTATCGAACTAATGCTTCTGAACATCTTTTAATACGGTCTGATCGATTCATTATTTATATAACCAAAATTCATAATATATCGATAAACTAAATTAAACATTTATATAGAAAGTGGATGGATAAACTTCTCTTCTGATTCCTTTCATACACTGACATATGAAACTATTTTTAGTATAAAGAACCGATTAGCCTAACAAGCTAACACCAACAAGATTGATGAGAATGTTGATTACATTTATTTAAATTGGTTTTACTTTCACTTTTGTAAGATTCTAAATTTATCAAATCTTATCCAAAATATGATAAACGAATGTATGATATATTTGTAATGAATATTTTATATTTTGTGTTTATACTATTTTATAAATAATCTTCCTAAATTTGAATTTGATTGAATGTTTTTGGAATAGGTGGGGAAAACTGACAAAACAGAACATCATAAATCTTTTTTTTTCCTAAAGGTTAAAACAAAACTGGGTAATTCTTTTATATCCTAATTCTTTTTATACTAAACATCACCTCTGTAAAGAGTATTTGCACTCATAGCAAAAAAAAACATGGTATTTTTTTTTTCAGATAGCAAAATAATTTTTGAGTCATTTGGACAAGATTGAATTTCAGCTATTTTAATGATTTTATCTTTTTTATTTAACTATTATGGATAGATGATTTATCACAGTAAGATTATACCACACATAGACAACAAAAATATCAAAAAGATAAATTATTAGAAATATCACTTTTATGATACCACTTTTCATAAAATATCACTACGAATAAAGTTTTTCAAAAATACCATTATATAACATGTCTTATAAATTTTTTGTAAAGTATTGTAAACCTTTATTAAACGTCAAATATTTTATTCATGCATTATAAATATTATATCAAATTTTATAAACATATATTGTAGAAATTTATAAATCCGCAATAGTGGTATTTTTAAAAATTGGACAAAAAATGATATTTTTGGAAAGTGGCCTGTTTTGAAAAAATATCTCCCAATAAAAAGACATGATTAAAATTGTATGTTCTTGTTTCTAATCTGCATTCCCTCCACCACAAAAAAATTCAAATGATATAATATAAAGAAGAACAATGGGAACATATAATTGTCATGCAACACGACAAATTAATCATTTGAGTAACCTAATTTATACATATAATATACAGGTCATGCATGACATTATCAAGACGTACACTGAATAATCTAATAACAATATATAATAAATAAATTAAAAAATCTAATAACAATATTATATAATTTTTTCTTTTTTACTTAAATAATTTCGTAAGTTATTATGTTAATACAGTTTACTTCACACTCAAAATTTAAAAACATCACTATCTCATTTTATATTTGTTTCAATATAAACTCATTTTATAATTTTAAATTAAACTGTCTGAAACTCAAAAAATGAAAGTGTATTTATTATATAAACTCATTTTGTCTCTCTCTTTCGTTGTCAGAAACTTTCGAAACAGTCTTTTCTTCATTTGACAAAAACACAAATGGAAGGAAGAGTCAACGCTTTGTCAAACATAAACGATCTAGAACTTCACGATTTCTTGGTCGATCCAAACTTCGATCAATTCATAAACCTCATACGAGGTGATCATCAAGCCATCGACGAAAACCCAGTTCTTGATTTCGATCTTGGTCCATTACAAAACATCCCATGTTTCATAGACGAGAACCAGTTCATCCCAACACCTGTCGATGACCTGTTCGACGAATTGCCTGACTTAGACTCCAATGTTGCTGAATCTTTCCGTAGCTTTGATGGTGAGAGTGTTAGAGCCAACGGTGAAGAAGAAGAAGAAGATTACAACGACGGTGATGATTCCTCTGCCACTACGACTAATAATGATGGAAGCCGTAAGACGAAGACTGATCGGTCTAGGACTTTGATCTCTGAGAGAAGAAGGAGAGGTCGTATGAAGGATAAGCTTTATGCTTTGAGATCTCTTGTTCCTAACATTACTAAGGTAAATCATAACATTTTCAGACACAAGATTTTGGTAATGAAACTGTGAATAATGATGATGATGTGTGTGTAGATGGATAAAGCATCTATCGTTGGAGATGCGGTGTCGTATGTTCAAGAACTTCAGTCACAAGCCAAGAAACTCAAATCCGATATCGCGGGCCTTGAAGCTTCTTTAAACTCTAATGGTGGGTATCAAGAACCTGCTCCGGATGCTCAAAAGACTCAACCTTTTCGCGGTATCAATCCTCCGGTTTCCAAGAAAATCGTTCAGGTAATAACCCAAAATAACCAATCAATCTTCTTGAGAAACATCAAAGTCTTGAAATGTTTTGTGTTTTGGTGTGTTAGATGGATGTTATTCAAGTGGAGGAGAAAGGGTTTTATGTGAGATTGGTGTGTAATAAAGGAGAAGGTGTTGCTCCATCTCTTTACAAGTCTTTGGAGTCTCTTACAAGTTTCCAAGTGCAGAACTCAAACCTAAGCTCTCCTTCTCCTGACAGATACCTCTTAACATATACGTTAGATGTAAAGTAACTTGTTCCCTTCTAGTTTTGTAGTTTATAAGTCTCGAATATACGTTTACTTACCGAGTTTGGTGGAAACAGGGGACATGCTTTGAACAGAGCTTAAACTTGCCTAACCTGAAGCTGTGGATCACTGGATCACTTCTAAACCAAGGTTTTGAATTCATCAAGCCATTCACTTGATTCCGTAACGCTTGCTCTAACGTGAGTGAAATCTGGTTCTGCATCCCTTTGGTTGTGTACCTTTCTTGCATGTTTCATAACTTCCAGGCATCTAATTTTAAATCTAGTGATGATGTAATCGAGATTGTTGATTCTCTATTTGAATAAACACCGTCTTATAGAGTAATTTAGTGACAAATTGTATGGTTAAATGAAGTAATTTTTATGGCTACCGCATACATGTAAACAAAATATGCGGTAGCCATAAGCCCATAACCAAGTAGATGTAGACATCTTTAACCGGCCTGCCTTCTGGAGTCTTTTTGATAATCCATAACATAACCGGCCATACGATGTAGATCAAGAAGACGATAACGAAAACGATAACCATAACATGTGGTAAACCTTTTTGTCCTTTTAAAAGAACGGTCCCGGAGGCCATTATAAAGATTACTAAGTCAGTGACCGCGGCACAAGACTGAACCATTCGTCCAAACTCGGAATGGTTGATCTTGAGATCTGTCAAGAGCCCATTCACACCAGCAGATGATGACAAACTTTGCAATATTATGATTTCTTGGTACTGAAGTTCCGCCATTGCCAACTTCCCAAAATGTTTCCTAGTCCTCATTAGAATGTAACCGGATATACACGGGATGACCACTGTAGTAAACCCGATTAAAGCAGCCCTCGGTTCGGTTTTTATAAGCATCCCAACGTCTATAGACACGCCTTTAAGGTTCAAAACATTCTTCAAAGTTTTTCTTTCTGCTCTACAAAAAATAATAATAATACACAAGTAGCAATGAAAAAACCAAATAAAATGTGGTCATACATTTTTATTTTCTTTCAAACTTTTGTTGTAGATGCTACAAAGGAGAGAGATATATGTAACAACAACAACCACAAAGCATAAATATGCTTCTCCGCTTCTAATTATTATTGACTACCGTTCGTTGTTGTTGCACTACTAACACCGACGTTTTGCTGGGGAAATCCGGCGAGGCCAAGAAATCACCAATGACTCCAAGCTCCTCAAACTCACACCAATTCTCTATACCGCTAGTCGCCTCGTGGTTTTCGCCACAGGTTCTTCCCACGACGAAAAGATCATAATCGAAAGCCATGGAACGTAGAAGCATTGATGTATCCGCTCCATCCAATATCTCTTGTTCCAAGTAAATTGTTGATGTTTCTTCATTTACTGTTCCAGCATCGTTGCTTTTCATCAACTCTCTTAGTTCCACTGTGTCAAGCATTTGATCCCATCCTGTCGCTTCTTTGCTCTTTCCTGATGCCAGGAGGCGTAGAACTGTTAATGTTACGTTCTCTTGACGGGCCATTCGCTTCGCAAAGGCCAGCGCTTCCCTATCGTCTTTTCCTCCCACGAATATGGTACACACCTGTCATCAAATAGCTCCGTGTGCTTAGTCTTTCTATATAGTTAAAAGTATCTACAACGACCAACATGGGCGGAGAAGCGAGTCCTCAACCACTAGACCACTATGGTTGGTTTTTAAAGTGGAAATAACAAAATGTAATTGCAAGTATACCTTAAGGCTTTCTTGCGGTTCTTGCTTTTTGTTAACGAGATGGCGTTCGATAAGAATGCCAACAGAGCAAGGAGCTTGTTTCAAGACATTGATATTGAGAAATCGGGTCATCTCAACGTCGGATACAATGGATGTTCGGTCAAGTGACCAAGTCCGGTGGAAAGGAAGAATGATAAGCGTGACAGCTTTATCAAGAGCTAGCCAACAAATATCATCCTGCATATGGTTCGCGTTTGCAATGCAAGTGAATGTGTCTATGGAAATGGAACTGCAGACATAACGGTGGAAATGTTCAAAAGAGAGGATGACGTTTTCGGAATATTTCTTTCCAGACCCGACTCCGAGTTTCTGAACTTTGTGTGAGATCAAAGTGGGAACGTCTTGACCTTGTAACTCGACGAGGTGAAGCACGTAGCAAGTGAGAGGGCTCTCTTCGGATTGATAAGAAGCTTCTAAAAGGTTGATCATGGAAGATATGTGGTCTGGTCTATGGATGCACACAAGAGTCTTTAGCTCTCCACTGTTCTTCATACTCGCTAAATTTCTCTTTTGGTAGCACATGAATTGCTTAGATGGATCGTAGAGAAACCCGATCACCACTGGTATGAACACAGAGTTGATGACAATGGACAAGACTAGGATTGAGAATGTATCTTTGCTTACCATCTGTACCAAATCATCAATCAGAAGAAATAAAAAATGAATCTTTCTGTTTTTTGTTATTTGCAAGAAATCATAATCATGATCAAGAATCGAAAGATGAGAGACTAACCACGAGGCTGTAAGAGAAAAGGTAGAAGCTGAGTTCGATAATACCCTTATGAGACATGATAAGGGCAAGGATAATAGAGTCTCTCAACGGCATTTTATAGAGGTAAGGTATAATCACTGAGACAGAGAGCTTCAACAAGAAGATGAGCAAGATGAGAGACGCAACCGCAAATTTCTTATCATCGCTGCTAAAGAATGTCAAACCGCCTTTCCAAGAAGTGATATCAGTCCTGAGCATAATGGCTGATACGTAGAGAGGCAATATGATACCAAAATTGAAGCTCTCTAATCGTTCGACCAATGCAGATCCAATAGGAGGTCCATTGGGAATGGCGAGGCCAAGAAAGAAGGCTCCAAGTGGAGGAAACTGATTGAGATCTTCCCAATACATACAAGATAAGCAAACCAAGACGAGAATCCCGTAGATGTATTTGTCTTCGATTGGTCTCCCTTCTCGTTTCCGCTTGATTACTTTGAACATTAACGGCCTCACAACCGCAAACGCAATGACGAGAAATAAGGATATCTCAAAAAGTATAGACAGACCATCACCAAAAGAATTTGCAACTCTAGAAACGTTCGCCACCAAGAGCAGGAGTCCAGTTATATCAGAGACTAAGGCTGAGGATAAAGCGACCCGGCCAATAGATGAATGGTTCATGCCGAGGTCGCGCAAGAGTCTTGCGATCCCCGAGAAGGATGTGATGCTTTCCATTAGCAGCATTATGTCATACTCGTTGGTACTGAGCGGTCGATTCTCAGCTGATTTGAGCGAGTAAAGCAAGAAGCCAACAAGTATAGGGAAAATAACCCCTGCAACTCCAGTGACTCTTGCTTTTGCTTCAGCCTTGATGATTCTCTTGACGTCCATTTTCACACCTTTGAGGAACCAGAAAATCAAGAATCCAAATGATCCAAGGAGTGCTGCTATGTCGACTCTGTTTTTGGTGACTAAGATCTCCCCAATGAGCGAGTTGTCTCCCGATAAAGTAACTACAACATTCAAGAGTAGCCCAGCCTTCAATGCAGCAATGATTTTGTCAGTAGCAAACACACAAATTTTGAAGAAAAAGAAAAAGAAGAAGAAGAAGAACTCACGAGCATCATAGAGGAGAACTTGGGAACAGAAAGACGTAATTTCTTGAACAGGATATTAAAGGCTTGCCAAAGGAAAAAGACGAGCAAGATGACAATCTCGAGCTTCGGAAGACGATAGTGCCAAAAATAAAGACCTGCCGTTTTCACAATAAGTTTCTCCCAGATACCATCTGAAGACAGCTTAGGGGGATGCTCCTCGCAAATCAACCCATCGTCTCTTACAGTTTCACCATACCAAGCCATCTCAAATATCCATCTTACTTCAGGACTCATCTCCGTAACCTCACCGCCTACCATTCCCGTCATTACGTCGCCGCCACCTCCCATTCCCATCATCTCGTCTCCGCCTCCACTAAAAGCCCCCGACATCCCGGGTCCTGTGCCATTCCCCAGATCCATAACTATAAAATCTTATGTGAGTTCTTGTGAAAATGGGGAAGACGATAACAAAGAAATGTTGGGTTCCTTTTGGGAGTGAAAAAGGAGAAACAATTTGTAAACAAGGGCACACAGATGTATATGCTGTTAATAGGTTATGCCGTTATAAAAAACACACTTTGGACATCTATAGACATATGTAGTTTTAGACTGTTTTTGAGTTGTTTCTCCACTATAAATAGTATATGTCTTCAGCTTCTTACAAGTTAAACCATAGAAGAAGTCAACTAAGAATCTACCAGAAAAAGAAATTTCTTTAAATAAGAAGATGACTGTCTTTCTATGAAAACAGCTTTGTTCACACAGAAGATAGGAAACTTCAAAAGCACATTTCTCTGGATTAAACAGTCATCAGATCTGGCTGAGATGTCCCAATCTCAGAAAGTTTCAGCAATCATGGCTGAGGTTTGCACTGTCTCCTCTGCTCTCCAAGCTATCTGAACCAGACCAGTAGACCATCTTACTCTATTAAAACTAAAAGATTTAACAAAATTCGAAGTAGAGGCCACAAGGAAGAGTACCTGAAACGTGGCTAGTGACCCTTATCACCTATCTGTTCACTCTATGCTTCAACTTTTTAAACCCGACTTCAAAAGCATCTTATAGGCAACTGAAGAATCATGATACTGCGTGCAGATACCGAAATAAGTGGAATCTCATTCCCCATCAGATAATAACTTACCGAGAGTTTCTGGTTCAGAGGAGCATGCTCGGTGCACAGCATGGGAGAAGCATCGCTGTGATGATAATTTGAAAGGCGTAGACAAATTCACATCACGTCTGGAGTTTTTCACCGAGATCGTTCTCTTTTGTTAGAAACTGAAGCACCGTGCCCTTGACAATCCAGGCAGTTTTCTCAGGTTCTTGTGCAGACGGCATAAGAGGAAGTTGTGTTCCATCTTCAAGTTGCACACCGTACACAAATGGCAATCTTAGAGAGAGAAAACTATCAGGTGGTAAAATCACTGGACATCCAAGGCTGAACTGCAACTTCTGTTCACGGTCAATGATGGAGAGAGGTAGACATGACTCCTGAAGTAAAGATAACGTCAGCGGTTATGTGAAATTCATGAATATCGACCAAATTATAGGTTAGAGCATGAACGTGAAAAGATCCAGTTACTGGGTTCTCAGCACAGAAATAATAAAGAACTATGAACCATCTCTAGAAATAGCTTATAGACGTGTAGATTAGTCTGAAATAAAATAGTTAAGCGTAATGTTTTCTGCTATTCACAAGACATCATTCTGTACGATATTCATTCCTTCACCCAAGGAGGAACCTAAGCTCTCAAAGTGCGAAAAGTACCTCAAACTTTATCACTGGACAAGTTGCCAACACTACTGGAAACTGAGGCGTAACCTGGAAGCAAAACGTTTGCAATAAGAAAATTTAATGTGACATGAATTATTGTAGGCACAACGTAAAAACAAATTAAACACCCCAGTTACAAAATTCACTAAGGAAAAGTTGCTACTTCCATATCTTACCAGAAAGATCCTTTGAAGCTGCGATATTGTACCCGCATACTTGATATCTGAAGAATCTTTCTTTCCAAAAGCAGCTGAGCAATGTGGACAATTCATAAATATCGGCAAGTTTCTATTCAGCATAGAAAAAGCTACCCCAAAGTCTTCACCGTTATTATCTTGGTTATTGGCCCCAAGGTTATGTATATGTTGATTGATGGGTTCACTATCAGCTGAATTTCTATTCCCTTTTTTTCCAGGAAAAATATTATCTTTTGAGACCACTTGGCTTGACCTGTCCATGTTTTTCATCCTATTCACTCCAGAAGCCATCCTATTTGTCTTTCGGCGTCCTTTACCATAAACAATATTTTTCTCCAGCTTTGAAGTGTCAGTCTTAAATTTTGAACTTTCTGCAGAATTAGGATCAAAATATTCTTCAGGGACAGAGTATGAAGGGCCAAGCTTAGCAAGATGATCTGTATTCAATAAAAAGCGATGACCACTGGGGCACTCGTGCTCAAACCCTATGTAAGCAGTCAGAGGTTTCTGCACGGGGCTTGACGTAACCTTCTCAGCAACTTTCAAGTTTACTGGCACAGGATTACTACCATTTTGCAACGGAAGGTCATTGCCTGTCGCAGATATGCCTCTAGACATGCCTAAGGTTTCCTGATCACGAGAAATGTCCTTAAACTCTTGACATTCTTGATTACAAGCATCCTGAACGCTCTCTTCACTCAGACCATTCCAAACCTTTTGCTTGACAACCTTTTCTAAGGCCGGAGGAGGGTGCCTGCTCGGTTGAAGGGGAGGAAATAACAAATCTGTACTCTTTGATCCAGCAACAACCTCGGAGAAAGGCTTTCTCATTAGTAAATTGGGAAGACCTCTACCAAAACTAATTTTCTTGTCACCAATACTACCATTACCAACAGATTCTCCACGTGTCACTGTGGCCAAGGTAACCGGTGCAGAATCAATGTTAGTTCTGATTGTCTTAGCCATAGTTACATTTGCCCTAGATATACAAGCTTTCTCCGATTCCCCAACCAGCAAATCATTTGGAGCATCATCTTTCTGCGAAGAGAGTACCAATTTTAAAAGGAACTTCTGGATTGCAGAAAACCCACTTTGAAGTAAACCTTTTGAGGGTTCATAGTATCTCGAACCACCAACTCGAACTAGACTCCATGAAGATGATATTATAGGCCCTGCATGAGCTATTTCAGGAAGCTTAACACTAGGAAGAAGTTTGTCACAATCTGGAAAGCAGTTAAAAGAAATATTTGCCGAGTCAAAATCAAAAGGATCACAACGTAATTTCCGTGAACGGCCACAAGCACATGCGTGAAGAAAAACATAACCACTGGAATGTGACATGATTTCCGCCCCAGGGAGAAATTGCTCGTCCACATTGTGCCTCTGGTGCACACATGGTTTACCGGTTAAACTGGTAGCATCACAAAGCTGCCTCCCGGATTCCCATATGGATATGCACTCATCCTGTAACCTCTTTGTGAAAATCTGCACTGAGGGTCCTCTGACCATTGAGCGGAAAGTATATAAAGCCTTTTGTAGGTGTGCTTCATGCACTAAAGTAGGATAACAGGAGGGGAGATCTTTTAAATACACGTCTTTAGCAGCCGGAAAGGCTCTTTCACACCATAAGGATGAAAACTTCAAATTCAGACCTTTTCCACTTCCTAACAAAGAGACAGCAATATCCAAAGTTTCTGGGCCCTTAGATGACCTTGCTTCATCTTTCACAGGGGACATGTTTCTTTCACGAGATTTCTTCTTGCGTAGGTCAATTTCATTAGTAGACACAATTTTCGCAGTTATAATTCCATCTAAAATTTGATGACTGCAAGAGAGCCATTCATCCAATTGTGGCAGCTGTGGTGCACTATACGTTTTTCTGGATCCAGTTGAGGCAGCTGCTGCTGCTGCTGCAACTGCGACCATTCCGACGCCAGCACTACCTGAATTAGCAGCCAATCCTCCTTTACCTCTTAAAATATCAGAGCACCTGTAGATGAACTCTTTCACACATAGCACATCTTCTTTGGTAGACATCTGGCAATTGTTTTCAAGCAACAGAGAGTCTGAATTAGCCTTTCCATTTAAAACATCATCAACAAGAGAAGAGGCAAACTCCAAAGCCTCTCCTTTCTTATTTGATCGGTCTAAGAGAATAACAGCCTTTGATGCATCCAGCGAAAATAACGGTGCATAACTCGAAATGCTCCCACTTCTTGAACCAACATGATTGTTATCCGAACCTGTGAGCGTTCTGCATTTCTTGATCAAAAACCTAACTTGTGCTTCGAGAGATGATTGTAATTTTTTCCTCAACCCCCCTTCAGATTTACTTCCTGGGCGAGATAAAACAACTACAGAACCAGAATTTTTCGTTGGTAACTCTGACCTAGTAAGCTTTCCTGTGTTCACAGACTGATCATTAGCAGATGAAGTGGTTGTTGAATCCTCTACACTAGAACTGGACTTCAACATATCTGAGAAATCATCCAAAAACACGAATAATGTAACAGGATTACACTGTCCAGGGAACAGAGAAGTGTAGGAGCCTCCACCAGACTTGAGAGACACAGACGAACCACCCCGACTTACAATCCCCCCACCTCTCGACGAAGCTGAGTGTACTTGTGAAAAATTATTTGACGATGAATGAAGTCTTGATGTCAAAGGTAAAACTGTTTGAGACCTAACAAATGGAGCTAAAGCTTGTTTCGAAGCTTGCAAGACCCGAAATTTCTTCAAAAGCCGAGTATCAAACCGCGACCCCTCCTGAATGTTTATGATAACATGGCAAACCTGCATTGCTATAATCATTAAGAAACTAAACAAGACAACTTCTTCTATCAAACCCAAACCAAGAGGCCTACTCTAGTTTTTTTCCCTCACCAAGATGTCTAAACTAACTAAAGACAAACCGATATAACCCACATTGTTATTCCAGCTTAAAATTAATCCTATATGTTCAAAATAGTCAAAAGTTCCTATCTTTGGTAACATATCTTAAGATTAAGTTGCAATTGAAGTTAAAGATTGATGCTTTAGCTAAAGAAAAAAACTCACAGAGAACATAAATAGCAAACCCTGAAGATCACCGAACTCTCGTTCCTCCAAAACAGAATCAAAACCCGAGTCAGAACTCGATAAGGCAGGGCAACGGGTAGGTGAGAATTGCACAAAGACGATTCCTTTATCCACTTCGTGATAATAACAAATCTTCCGGAACCTAAACCAATCTTGAAAATCCGGTTTATCAACTGTAAGGATCTTGTTCAATTTTCCAGAACCGAAGACGTTGTTTTCAAGAACTTGGTTAATAAGGTGTGATGAATCGTCTGGTCTTCGTGAGAGGAAGCCTACGACGACGACTCCGTTTGAAGAAGAAGGGAGGTGATGATTTGATTGAGAGAGTAATTGAGGTGGATCTGGAGATGGAGGTGGTGGTGAGGGACCGACCGGCCGGCGGATTAAGCCGGGGACGGGCGGTGGACGAGGGAAATTCATGACGGAGCTCTGTGTTGTTTGTTTGTCAGCTCTGAGTTGGGGTTTTTGTGTTTTCAACAAGTTTCCATTAGAGAGGGACACAAATCAGACAAACCACCAAAGCTTTTGCTTTTGGGCTTAGTTTTTATTCTTTTTGTCTATCTTTGTGCTATAACGGGCCGGCCTATTAGCTTATTTTATAGAACTCCTCAATGAGATGATGTCGGTTTTGGTAGACTTATTTTATGATCACTTCTCTCAGTTTTGGGTTTTGATTTAGGTCGACAAGTAAAATTTTGCATACATTATTTGCATCTAAGCATCTAACATGTCCTAATTAACCCACTCTACTCTATGGTAGCCATACTAAATTTGGCAGGTTGGATTGTCAATAACCAAGGTTACGTAAACATCAGTTATAACTTATTCCATTTTACAACCGCCGATTTCATAGATCATCTTTTTTATTTTTGTCAATCGAAATTAATTAGAGCTCAAAAGAGGTATTCCTGAGGAATGTTGTGATTTCATAGATCATCCTTTGAGTAATTTTAAGTTTTTTTTGTCTAATTTATTTTAACAAAACAATTATAGTAAGGTATTTATTCATTTTAGAGATGATTTGCTTTTTACCTTTTTAGTAAAATGTTTATTCATTTTACAAATACAAACTAAAGCATTAAATTTTTATCAACCGTTAATCAATAACAAACTCTTGACGTATACAATCTCGAATCCATCACTATACGTCCAAACCTAAACTAAGTACTCATCTAGTAGATTTAATATAGCCTTCATTATTATTTTAAAGCTGAAAAAACTTTTAAAATTTGTAATTAAACTTTTTAAGAATTATTCTTTTTTGTCGTCCAAATTTCATTGATATGAAAGTCCAATGGACATTACAAGTGATGAAAAAAGAGAAGCTCAATCTCTATCATTTACAACCTTCATTAAAATTAAAATTGTTTAATCGTATCCAGTAAGATGATACTAAGAGATAAGGTGCCACGTGTAACACATGTTAACACACGAAAAGGAGAGATGACATAGTCGTTGCTGGCCAAATTTCACGATTTGGCGCAGCTCCGCCGCATGGCTTCAAAAATCCACCACCGTACTCATTCTACAGATTTCGCAATTACAAATCAGGTTGACATCCGCCGCTTCTATCTTCTAGAACCATAAGAAAACATCTTCAAGTCTTCATCATTTTAACTATAATTCTTAGCAGGAAGCTCCGCCTAAGATTTAGTGGAGTCAAGCCAACGGTGGGACGGGGGAAAATCAATCGATGTCAAACGAAACTCCGATTAAAACTTTGTAGAAAGAGAATAAAAAAAACGTATCCAAACCTAACTAAAACTAAGATGGAAGTTATTAAAACCGGATAAACCAAAAAAAAACTGACAAAGCGGAATGTGAAATGCGACCGAGTCGAAAACTATATTTATATTATAAAAACAATGTCGGAGGTGAATTCCGGTTAACCGAAAATCGCTTTCTCTCTTTCTCAAAATAGAAGTGAGAGAAGCTCACATTTTAAGAACTAATTTGCGAATAAAAACTAGCAATAAAGTTAAGTCTAATAAATAAATCAAATTTAAGTCCAAAAGTTGGAAAAATGTTAAAAGAAGCACTCAAAAAATCAATTTGTATTTGTGTGGGCCGAAACAAGTCACACCAACAAAAACCTCATCTCTCAATAGCACTATTTTGCCTACTCATTTCCTCCAAACGTCAAACGCAGAACACAGCAGCAGCCATGGCTGCCACCAACACCATCCTCGCTTTCTCATCACCTTCTCGTCTCCTCATTCCTCCTTCCTCCAATCCCTCTTCTTCTCCCCATCTCCGTTCCTCTTTCCGCGGCGTCTCTCTCAACAACATCAACCTCCACCGTCCCCAATCCGTTTCCTTCTCCACCAAAGCTCCATCCAAAGCCTTGACAGTTGTTTCCGCCGCCAAGAAAGCTGTTGCAGTTCTCAAAGGTACTTCCGATGTCGAAGGAGTTGTTATTTTGACCCAAGATGATTCAGGTCCGTCTCTCAAAATCTCCAATTTCTCATATGGGTTTCTTCTGATTGACTTGATGGGCATGATTAGGTCACT
Source organism: Arabidopsis suecica (assembly GCA_019202805.1). Taxonomy (NCBI): domain Eukaryota; kingdom Viridiplantae; phylum Streptophyta; class Magnoliopsida; order Brassicales; family Brassicaceae; genus Arabidopsis; species Arabidopsis suecica. Next base: position 7,755,312 of record CM032908.1, read on the forward strand.
CTTAGTGTTTAATCTGCTTCATATCTGATCTTCGATTTCTTCAAAGTTTCAGACTTTTTCTGCTTCATATCTGATTTTCGAATTCTTCAAAGTTTCAGACTTTGTCTGTTTAATCTGCTTAGTTTCGTTTGAGTCACATTTGTTAGTGTTTGGTTCTCACTGCTGATAAAGAAAGTGATTAGCTTTAGCCTTTAGAGTGTTTACATTAATGGTAACTCTTGCTGATTTCAATGGTTCTGTGTATTTACAAAGTAATCTATAACCCTATATGGTTTCTTGCTAATTTGGACTATGTAGATTGTCTAAGTGAATGCTTGTTTAATGGCAAACAGGTCCTACAACTGTGAATGTTCGTATCACCGGTCTCACTCCAGGGCCTCATGGATTTCACCTCGTAAGCTTGTTCTTCATCGGATGAATGAATTTTGTGTTCTTCTTATTGTTATAATGATGTGATTATGTTTTCTGTTTGATTTTATCAGCATGAGTTTGGTGATACAACTAATGGATGTATCTCAACAGGTTAATAGCAATATACCCCTATGGCAGATTTGTTTGCGACCGATATTGTGATTTGTCGAATTCTAAAGCGATATTCTGTCTTGTATTCTTTTAGGACCACATTTTAACCCTAATAACATGACACACGGAGCTCCTGAAGATGAGTGCCGTCATGCGGGTGACCTGGGAAACATAACTGCCAATGCCGACGGTATTGCATCCTCTTTTCAAACTCACAAATATTATTGCTGCCATCTTCGATAATCTGAAAACTGTTTGAACTAAATAATGTTTTTGTAACAACAGGCGTGGCAGAAACAACACTAGTGGACAATCAGGTTGGTGCTATCGCATGTTTTTCCTTTAATTAGTATTTTGCTTCTCATATACTCTCTTATAAGAAGCTTTTGTTTACTGTGAAATCAATTTTGCAGATTCCTCTGACTGGTCCTAATTCTGTTGTTGGAAGAGCCTTTGTGGTTCACGAGCTTAAGGATGACCTTGGAAAGGGTAAACCATTATACTCTTACTTTAGCTTTGGATACATCAATTGCCTACGTTATTCTTGTGGCCTGTGAAATATTTCCTCTCTTTGGATTTTGTGTAATAATTTTATTGACTTGTTAGTGAAAAGGATGGCTCATTCCAAGCTTATAAAAGTCTCTAAAGCCAAGTTATGAATCTGATCACTCTCTTTGATTTGACAAATATAGGTGGCCATGAGCTTAGTCTGACCACTGGAAACGCAGGCGGGAGATTGGCATGTGGTATGGTTAAACTTTCTATCCCTACGACTTGAGCTGCGATTGTTTGAAACGCCATTAAGTGTGGTGTCATTCGAAGAAAAAACACTTTATTATAACGCTTAATCGCAAATTCAGACTCTTTGTTTCAGTATCCTCACGAGTTATATTGGTTCTTTCGCAGGTGTGATTGGCTTGACGCCGCTCTAAGTCTGGGCTAAGCACTCTTATGTCTACTATGTTGGTCTTGTCTGTTTGAATCAAATGTCAGAATCTTAAACAAATAATGTTTGGCTGAATAAACTTTTGATGTTTTATGTTCATTGCATCAAACTCTCTTTTTGGATTTGTGACAGTGATGTGATACTTTTGATACAAATTTGCATTTGATCGTTTTAGTACATTTTGGTTTATTTAGCATCCTTTTATGCAGTTCAGAATTTTGTGATGATTCATGGGTTTGATTTTGTTTTTGGGTAAAGTGACTTTAACACAACTTAAATTTTTTTGATAATTAGCATAATTTCACCAACTTCTTGCTATTGTAACAAAACTGAAAACTAAACACGTGAAAAAAGTGAGAAATAAAAAAATAGGTGTAAGCAAATATCTTAAGCTATAGCCTATAGGGATGTGAGTGATTTAAATTAGAAAGTTTTTAAATGGTAAGAGTTGTTAAACCTTAGAACATGTGAGTTGTTATGTGTTAACTAATAAAATTAAATGATAAAGTTGTTAGAGAATATTAAAATTCTAGAATTTATTATTTATTGCAAAGTCGTGGGTTTATGCATTTCTGTCATGAAATTGAAATTCTACAAAATTAGAGAAGAATTGCAATTGTAATTTTGGAGGGTGATGTCAATGGTGATCTCTAATTCGATGAACATGTGATTACTCCATAAATCACGACTCGCAAATGTTGTTTTTAAGCATGTGATTCCATCACAAAATTTGAGGTTTTGTGTTTTTTGTAGTAAAATCACGATTCTGTCACAGAATTGTGATTCTACGTTTTTTAAAAATAATAGTTTTGACATGCTATTAAAAATAAAGACAATTCATAATTCATTTAATTAAGTGAGAAAGATTTGAATGCGTAAATAATTAAATACAAAGACCATCATTCCAACTAAAAACAGATTATGTTAATTCAGAATGGATTGTACCCAGTATCCCTCTACACTAGTTTTGCCACTATAATTTTATTGGAAAATTTTGCGAAATTGTGGATTTATTGATTTTTGCTATTCAATACCGGATTAATTAGAGCTATTATTGGTAAATAAACAAATATTTACAAAATCGCTTTGAGAAATTATCATTCCGTCATTTTGTTATACATATAACTATCTATCGATCACACAAATGTAAAAAGCCAATTCGAACCATTGTGAACCAAAATTAATAATAATATGTGTAACTATGTTATGTGACCAAATGATTATCCCCTATTCTGATTACCAAAGCTTACAAAATTCATCGACAAAAACATAAACATCCGCAATCGCTTCAGCATCATTCATGGTCATGGCGATGGTCTTCGATATTGGTTTCATGTCTGAAGCCCACTAGCCCTCCCAATTTGATGTATTTTCAGTTTTATATTAATTTTATTCTTATAATTCTCAACTCTATATGACGTATTTATTGTACTATGAAAGATTTTTTTTTGGAATAAATTTTACATTCATAAAAAAAATATATGATTATCCCCTACTCACCTCCCAAAAATTATGGAAAAAACATGACTTTGAGACTTGAGTTAATTGGATTTTGTTCAATATCAGAGGCGAATCATTAACCCTCTTGCTTACTCAACATTGAACATTTTATCCGGAAAGGAAAAGGAGCCGTCACTCATTTTTTTGTTTTATTTTTTTCATATACATATACATGAATATAAACATAGTTAAAATGATAATTATAAATAATTATAAAGATGTAGTAAAATGAGAATCAGCTTACCCACTTGGTTGGTCCAATTTGTATGTGTCTTCCAAACCGTCTGTCTGTTACTTCAACTACCTTATTAATAATAATATAAATATGTTTCTATTACATTAAGAATTAACTTTGCTTTTTCAAAATTTCCCTAGGCAACTTGTGATCATATAACACGAATATATTTCTTTCTTTTGTCATATTTTGGGATCATTTCATTGATAAAGTCTCTATGACTTGGTTCGACTTATTAGAAATTGGAATATGCAAATTGTATTTTTGACAAATTGTATTTTTTGAGTTGATGAGCTTAGCCAAGTGCCAGACTATACACACAGACACAGTTATCAATTTATCATCCCATGTTTTTCTAAAAAAAGAAGGACAAGAAAAGTTTTGTGGATTTTTCTGACACAATTGATGTGACTTCTATTAATGGGTTTCAAGAGTTTCAGATCTCCTTTATTTATTGGTCCAAAATTTTTTTTAAGTTAGAACAATAGACTAATAATTTGCCAACGTATGAACCGGTTGCTCTCTCTCTCTCTCTACTAAACCTAAAATTAATTCAAGAAGATTCCAAATCTTGGTTTATCTAGAATCTCCAAGATAATTATCACTAAACTATGCATCACAAAATCAAAACCAAGCCTCACAAGACTTAATACAAAGTAGTTAAAACAGGCTTGATGGCTAGTTTACTCATAAGCAAGAAAAACTTTAGTAGGAGAGATATAGTTCTAGCTAAGTTTGACAGCTACATAACATGATATATACACATGCATATATACATAACACACACACATATGTATTTTATACTAACACTCAAGACTCAACAAGTAGAGGTAGAGCCATAATTTTTGCTTGGATTTTAGTTGCATTACATTATCCTCTTTATCTTTCTTTTTTTTTAATCTTTTAAGTTATACATATCTTTCTGTTATTTATATTAGGTATTAAGTATATAAATACATTTATATTAGGTTATGATTATGATGTGTTTCTTATCTTTCAAGGACTAAAAATTGATTGATGGCAAAGTAACTATCTTACTATTTCAATTATATTATATAAAAATAATAATTTAAAAAGTTCTGGAAAAGACTAAGATGATATGATCTAGATGCTTATCCTTCGTGTAGTGGTAGATAATTAACTATTCTTTTGAAAAAACATTGAACTTCATTAAAATCGTAAACTGGTATGAACAATATTCCTACTATAATTGGTATTTTTTTACTGTGACATGATTTTTTTTTTTTTTTTTTTTTTTTTTTTTTTTTTTTTCTGTGACATGAATTTTATAAAACTGTGGTGTTGAATCTTGTTTTTTCTTTACTTTTACTCAACATAAATTATAAAGTTTGAAGAATAGTTACAGTTTACAAAAAATATACAAATCATATATAGTTTAAATTATATATGATGCTTTTCATTAAATATGAATAATGAGTAATTAATGGCATGAATTAAAGTTGAAATACATAAATGATAACAGCTAGTTAGGAAGAGAAAAGAAGTGTGTGGTGAAGTGGAGTGAGTAAGAAGTAAGAGAGTGAGGTGTAGTTGTAGTGTTGAAGTGTGGTGAGGTGTTGTGTTGTGTCTATCCACTCCTTTTTGAACAAAAACTTCTTTTTTTAATATAATGTCTTAAAGCCCCCACCACCACTCTCTCTTCTCTACTATTTGGTATGCCACCCATTTTCTCACCTTATTTTTAATTTCTTTATATTTAAAGAACTTGCCTTTTCTCTCATTAGACATACATGCATGTATATGTTTTGTTGTGTTTTTTTCTAGTTACATTTTTAAAGAAAGAAGTCAATACTAGTTAAGGAAAAAAAAAGCACTAACCAAAAGTGTAATCATGAAGAATCAATTGATAGAACTTAAAATCACTAAGTTGTGTAGATTTCTAATGCTTTTGAAATGGAGAATTGATTTAACATAGTTTAAATATGGTAGTCTTTCTAAAGTTCACCATATTTAGATATGGAATTAAATGAGTTCCACCGGATCTTAATATTCTTTGATTAAAACCTAACACATCTTAACAAAAAGTGAAAGCTTTTTGCTTTTGACAAATCAAGCAATGGTATTTTAGATGACTTTATATCTTTTTAGTTTTGATTTATCATTAGGTTTACAACTAATAAAATCATATTTTAAGAGCCACATATAAACTAAGATAAAATTATACTATTTGTTATGGGAGTTGAGAGGAAAACAACAACCTGCAAGTGAAGTAAAGCAAGCGAAAGAGTGGGTTGGATCCGGTTTTGTAGAAACAAGATCTTTTGGTTAATCCTAACTTGGAAGCTATGTCACATGTAATGCCAGACTCATACCAACCAATTATAATTAGATAAAATAATTACAAAAATAAAAAAAGAATTGGCTGTTATTTAGAAACAACCTTCAAATTTTTTTTTATATAATGATTAATTGACAGAGTAATAAGTATATCGCCCAAATTCATCTTAACTATCGAAATAACTATTTCTTGTGACAGAAAACTAGTAATTTTGAACGTTTAAATGCGATTTCAATATATAGTTTTGTCTAAACATAGTTTTTCGAAAAGATAGTATTTAAATATTTTAGTTTTCTAAGCATATATATTTAGTATAATGGTTGGAATGAGTTGTGTAATTGGTGGATGATACAACTAAAGATGCGGCGGCGGTGCATCTTAACCCTTACGTGCCTCACACTTCCTTCTCCTTTGTCTTCTTACGCTAAGTATTTCTTTCTCTCTTTCTCTCTCTTTTGCTAACTTACATTTTTCTTGTGCTATATTCTTCATTGTACGTCATATTTATCTGGTTCTTTGTTCTTTCATTATTTCATTCTTATTTGTGTTCTGTTCTCATTCAAAAACAATTCTCTAGACAATGGGGAGTTTAAACATCAACGTATTATAATTCTTAAACCAAAAATGTAGGCACACAGAAGGACGACATGAACTCAATTCTCGTTGCAACAAAAAATGTATTAAATATTAATTCCGGCTTTAAAACATGTATGGGTCTAGACTACTATATTTGAAGAAGAATGAGTGGAAGAAAAATTGTTTTCTCAATTTATCTTATATTATTCCATTATTTATAGTGATTACATTCTACTAAAATTTTACTGAAAAATCCAAAAATTCAGTATATTTGATATGAAAGTAGACTAACTATTTCCATTGCTTGACACTTAAGCATGTGATATAAATTGACATGCATATAACTATTATTTTAATTGCAAACATAAAAATCATTTTAATTTTAATTTAATTATTTTAAAATCATATACAGTAAATATATAGGAGTATATGATTGGGTTATATACCATTTTTTATGTTTGGAAAATTCTTGTAACGCCATGTATAATTTAGCTTAGACCAATTTTTATAACGTCATGTATACCTTAACTTACGCGAATCAAGTAGCACGCATATATAGTTTAGAAGATTTAATTTAACGCCATCATTTAACTTAATTTTTTGTTCTTTCGACCAGCTCTAAGGATGTTTGGTTATGAACTTATGATAATGTAAAAGCGCAAACAACTTGATGGTTGAACTACCCATGGTCGATGCAGAGAAACCGACTAATGTTGAGGAGTTTTATTTGTTGTTATAGGGAAACGTCGTGATGAAATTGTTTAAACTATCCACCATAAGCTCATAATCACTTGGTTACGTCCTAGTTTTCTTCTTATAATAAGTTTATAGAGTTCTATATTTAATTGTACCATATTTTAACATTTCACAAAATGTACTAATTGAAACGGAGTTAAAAATTAGAAGTAGGACACTAATTTATGTTTTTGGATATATGACGCGGTGAGTAAAAAATTAATCACTTTTAGCCACACATCTGTTGGTGTCGTTGCTTTACGCAACATCATGCATCTCTTCTTCTATTGTTTTTATGGATTACTTTTTTTTTTTCTTGTTTATGATTAGCAACCAAATCATTTCAATTATTTCCTCATTATGTATCTAAACATATACATAAGTAATACATGTTCGTGTATCGTCTCGACTGTAAAATTGAAACCGATATAATTAGCTTTTTTTTTTTTTTTTAATTAGCTTTTTTAGGACCACTAAATACATAATGAGTTTTATATGAATATCCATGTGTGAGTGTATCTATTAAATTGTTGTGTAAAGGATGTGAGGGCCACTTTAAGTACAAGACAATAAGGTTTGGAATAGCCCAACGTGATTAAGAGTAACTTCTTCCAATCATTTCATCGTGTTATAGAATTATTGCGCCTAATCAAGTTTTTATTAATAAAATAACTAGGTCCTTTTTTATATACTATAGCTTTAACGGTAGCATTAATTTGGTACGACTTACTAATATCGTGTTTTTGTATCAAGATTAAAATTTAATATTTGCGGCTATAGAAAGAGTAAATCTAATGCCAAATCGTAATCATTTAATGGTATAAATTGGTATATTCCAGTGGCAAGTGGTAACACTTTTTAGTTACTTGCATACACATACATCGATACAAAAACAAACGTGAGTATTTGTTTATATAGTCCATAGTGGCATACATATTATATAGGAGCAGCAATCCCTATGTAAAGTCAAAATGTTGCATGAATTTAGCAAAATATTCTGGTGAAGGAAAGAAGTGATGGGTTTTGTGTATGTAACATACTTGCATCCCACACATAACCTTTCCTTGCCCAAAAATTATGTTATATATATCCCACTTGAGATTTATCCTTTTATGAAATCTTTATTCCATCAAAAGATTTAGACTACATAGAATTTTCTTATATCCAAACAAAATATCCCAGTCTTGTTTGGAGGAAATACTACTTAGTATTTTATTTCAATATAAGTTTCGGTTTTGATGTTTCTTAAGTGAATTATCTTATTAATTATTATTTCATTAAAAATAAATTTACTCTTGCATTTCTTTTCTAATTTACAGTGTGTATGAATTTTAAGTCAAGACAATTGTATTTTTCTACTCGAAATCTATATCAAGATCCTATAAAAATATTTATTATGAAAGGTATCCAAAAAATTGATTGTGAAATATTCTTCTTCTTTTTATTTTGACAAGGATTTTGTGGGGTGCATGGTTTAGCCACTATGTATTGTATCTTATGCATATGTATGGTTCAAGCCTCAATCTCCCATTGTGAGACTTACAAAGTATTTTGACAGAAAAAGAAGTGTATAATTTTTCCAGAATAAATTATTTTAACCTATTTTAGTCTAGTTGAATTAATAATTATTTTGAGGTACCTAAAACTCATAAAATTCTTCTCAATCTTGACATTACTTATTCTCTCTATATATATATAGTATTACGTTTTGAAAATTTCTCTATAAATTACTTACTCTAAAAATCAATAGAGTATTATTTTTGGTTGTACCATGGCATGAACTATTTTTACCTGCATGGTTAGTTGTCACTTGCCCATACAAAAAAAAATTGTAACATTTCCACAAATGACAATAAAGTAAGTTATACAAAACATTTATATTATTTGAGTATATACTAATCTAATAAAACTAATTTCTAATTATTTTAAAATTGATCTAAATAGCCCATTATACGGGCAACTGTTTCCAGTCCTAAGATAAGTAGATAACCAATTGATCACTAGCTTTCAACTCTCTCTAACAAATAAATAAATGTTAAACTAATTTATGATTAAAAAAAGAAAGAACAAATAAAAAGTCGTGGTGTTGTCTCTTCACATTAACAAAGACTAATCTTAGAATTGTTTTAGCCTAACATGCCACCGATGAATGCACCTAATCCTATAAACACCGGCCACTGCATGTCGCCTCCTAATTATGAACCATGTATGTCTGTGAATCATTATTTTCTTTGATAATCTTAGAAGTATTTTAAAAAATTTAATCAAAAGTTTCTTGTAGTCGTCACGACCATTAATAATATGTAATATATTCTTTTTATTTGCTGTCGTGAACATTTTTATCTTTAGTTCTATCTATTTCGGTTCTCATTGAAAGCGTCGATTTGATGACGTGGACCTAAAGTGCGTGAAAGTAAAACCTTTGCTTTGTCCTTAGAACTGAATGTTCACACTCCCAAAAATTAAACTCGAAAATAAACAAATAAAAACAAATAACAAAAACGTGAATTGGTGGCCTAAGTGCCACTCAACACTACTAATGAACCTTTGCCTAATTCAGTGGTTAACTCTTCACGGGTTTCACTTTCCCTTTTATTTCTCCTACTTTTGCTTCAACAATATTAATCATTTTCACTCAGAATTAACAATAATTCTCTGCTAATTATGCAAATATGAATGATTCAAGCTGAGTTTGATTAATCAGACCAATTGATATTAATATGTTTGTTATTAGAAAGTATGTACTAGAAAAAGCTGTCTAATATAATACTAATAAATAAAAACGTCATGAAGGGTTGACTTCTGGTATATAGATCTAGGTAGAGATCAGATTTCGAAGATATGGATTAAAAGTAGATACAACAGAACAGAAACTAGAAAATAAGAAGACATAAGATTTTTTTGTTTTTTTCATGTAATATTTTTTCATCATTGAATTATAAATTTGTTGATTTTATTGTTATGGAATTTGGCAGAGAAAACGCAGAAGTGTCAGGTAATGGGTATAGAGTGAACCGTCAAAATGTTATTGGTTAGCTAAAAACATTATAATAATGTAAAGTGGATCGATGTGTAAAATCTTTTGTGGAGTAAACTAAAAAGATTAACAACCACCAAACTTATAACCTCTCTCTTTTTTTTCCGATAAATATATATATAAGCAAGCCCCACCATCGTCTTCTTCACTGCCTCTCTTCTCTCTTCTCTCTTCTCTCTCTCTTTCTTGTTAGTTCACTCCACATAATATACACCAAAGTTTCATTATTTTCTACACAATTTCGAAGTTTCTTGAATTGGGTTTGTTTCTTGATTGGTTTCTTGAATTGTGTTTTGGGTCTTGTTTTTTTACTATTTTTGGATATGATGATGGGTCAAGATGAGGTTGGGAGTGATCAGACGCAAATCATAAAAGGGAAGCGTACAAAGCGACAGAGATCGTCTTCGACGTTTGTGGTGACGGCGGCGACGACAGTGACCTCAACAAGTTCATCAGCCGGTGGAAGCGGTGGAGGAAGAGAGGTTTCTGATGAATACAACTCGGCGGTTTCGTCTCCGGTGACTACTGATTGTACACAAGAAGAAGAAGACATGGCGATTTGTCTCATCATGTTGGCTCGTGGGACGGTTCTTCCATCGCCGGATCTCAAGAACTCGAGAAAAACTCATCAGAAAGTTTCGTCGGAGAATTCTAGTTTCTATGTGTACGAGTGTAAAACATGTAACCGGACGTTTTCGTCGTTCCAAGCACTTGGTGGACACAGAGCAAGCCACAAGAAGCCGAGGACGTCAACAGAGGAAAAGACTAGATTACCCCTGATGCAACCCAAGTCTAGTTTGTCAGAAGAAGGGCAAAACAGTCATTTTAAAGTTTCCGGCTCAGCCCTAGCTTCACAGGCAAGTAACATCATCAACAAGGCAAACAAAGTACACGAGTGTTCCATCTGCGGTTCTGAGTTCACTTCCGGTCAAGCTCTCGGAGGTCACATGAGGCGGCACAGGACAGCCACCACCGCGGCTAGCCCTGTTGCCGCTACCGCAGAAGTTAGCAGAAACAGTACAGAGGAAGAGATTGAGATAAATATAGGCCGTTCGATGGAACAGCAGAGGAAATATCTACCGTTGGATCTTAATCTACCAGCACCAGAAGATGATCTAAGAGAGTCAAAGTTTCAAGGGATAGTATTTTCAGCAACACCAGCGTTAATAGATTGTCATTACTAGTTGTTATTTTTTTTTACTACATAATATGATGAATATTTGTGAATTCTTCTTACTTACTACTATATTGTTGATCATTGGAATTATTTTTTAAAAAATTGAATCAAATATTATCATTTAAGAAAAAAAAGAGGAAAATGAAATGTGCAAGTTATAATGAAAGAGAGGAATATAGTGGGAGTTAAGTAAAGGGTTGTGTGATAGTTAGATGATCTACTTGTTGAAGTAAGAATAGTTTGAGTAAGCAAGTGGTTAGTGTTCATGGTTGCCTTTCATTCACGAAAAGTAAGTGACTTCCAAGGCATCTTTTCTTTCCCTCTTTTTAAGGTATTTTTTTTTGTTATTTTTAAAATTCTAAATTATGAATTAATAAAATTTCCTTTTTTTTTTTGAACATGTGAAACAACTATTTGTATTACTTGTAGTTGTAGACGCCTCTTTTCCCACTATTACTTAGATTCTGCGTTTGTAGCTCAAGCTGCAAACGCTATATCGCGGTGTTGTGTTGGCAACAATTTTAATTGTGATTAGTCATTGTAGATGTTTTAAATGACAAAACTATTCTATTTTGTAAGGTTATAGAGATTAGTTTGGACTTTGGTGCAATAAACATTTAGAGATATATGTTGGCCCTTTTAAAAAATTTAAATTGACTTAAACAAATATCTGATTTTAATAGTTTTAGAAATTTATTTGAGATTAAAACTTAGAATATCTTGATTATATATAACTCTTAAAAAATATCTGACTATTTTTGTTACTTTGCAGAGATATATAATAATGTCTCTGTTACGACTTTATGCTATAAGGACCAATGCTAGTTTGAAAATTTTCTCATCATTCTCATTTCATAACCAACATTTCTCCAAATACGTTTTTGGATTCATATTTTCAAACAAAGTTAAAATTAGAAAAACATTATCATGTAAATAAATGTGATTTGATAAAAAATAAAAAAATAGAAAGGCAGTGGACACGAGATGGACGTGGTGATGACCGGCTTAGGGTTTGGCAAGAGAATCACAACCACAACTAGTAGACGTGGATTAGGTTCTTCTTTGGTTTTGGGTTGTTATTTTTTCTGGTCACCACATTTATACTTTTATATATATATATATATGAATTATTTTAATCAATTATAACAGACTTACAATTATTATAACAGAACAGAAAAAGAAAAAAGAGCAAAAATCAAAATAATTAAAGAAAGGAAAAAGATAAATAGTGACAGCAGAAACAGTCACAAGATTCACTCACCGCTTCACTCCTTGCTTCCAATGCTTCTCTTTTCAAATTATTCTTGCAGTTGTATCCATGATCCAACTTTTATTCTTGAAATTAAATTTTATAATTTATATTCTTGTTCTCTCATGATCTTAATTTCTTTATTCACCTTTTTTTGTCTGAATTTATTTTATAAATTTGTGAGAAAATTATAGAGCTACAATTAATACAACTAATGACTCTCATATGATTCGCTAAATCACTAATATTCATATGTAATATATACAAGCAATAGAAACACAAGTCACAAAAAGAACACTTGATGAATCTAAACAAGTAGCTGTCATTTACATAACTACTATCTACTAAAAGCGATACTTTTTTTACACTAGTCCAATAGTACTCGAGTCTAAATATGATTGTAGCATTATTTACTATAAGTATCACATTATTTCCACTAAGAATTTTTTTCTCTTTTTGTTCGGTTGAAATGTTGCAATATTTTCAGTCCTTTAAAAACATTCCATTACCATCACCATACTATTCGACGGTTATATTTATCCAAAAAAATTAGTCGGATCGATTTTGGTCCGGGTTACCTCTTTGTTAATAGTAAAAAAAAAAAAAAATTTCTTTCTTCAGAAATATATTCAACTTCGAGTGTGAATTTAATTATTATTAGTAAGGGCTCTAATTATATTTTGGTTTGTCCTCCCATCATTTACTTACTATTGTTCGATTTAGCATTGCATTGGATATCTGTAAGCTTTTATTTAACCATTGTTGTCTTTGATCTTTGATACATCTTGATTCTTGACTGTATTCAATCAATATTTTTACGTGAGAGCCTCACAACTAAAATTAAATAGCCGGATTGAAAATCAAACCAAGGAACAAAATTTACAAACGAAAAATGATAACAATTTTACTTTTAGCAGTACGAGCCACACAAACGACATAGGACTTAAAACTACATAGAAATCAGAATAAGAGAAAACCTAGTAAACTTCTTCCGGAAAAGGCTAAAACTCATTCAACATGTAAGAGAAGGCTAGGCATTCAGACAGAGAATATGTCATCGTAATCATCTCTAAGCAACCAACCTGTCTTGAAAGCTTGAAACTTTATCTTATATGTCAAAATGCAACAAATAGCCGATTGTCAAGTTTCCAACTCCAAATACATAAGGGATAAGCTTTGTCTCTGACAACCAATGTTCTATTTTCAATGTAAGTAAACTCATACAAGCCCGAAGAAAGTTTTGACCCCTTCCATGATTCATCCGTCTGGCATCTAGTTTTTGGACAATCTACCAACAAAGAAAAGAGTTCTTCCGCGAGGTTGAAATAGGTAACTTGAGCATCATTGACAAATTCCGGCAGTATGTATCTTTGCATTCTTAAATTTCCAAAGGGATGTATCAGAAATTTTTGGATGTGACGAGGACGCATGAATTTAACTTTGCACAAGGCGTCGAAGACGAAAAAAGCTGATTTGGAACAAGGCGTGTTGACTAGGACGAGTTGGTGATACACAAATATTCACCGGAACTTATTAGGAAAAGATAAACTTGCGTATTAGGATATATCTTGGGTAGCATATATAGGTTTTAATTTAGGGTTGATCATATACCGTCAACACTTAGAAAATCAAGACTAAGAGATTGTAAAATCAAAACTTTTCAAACAACAAGCTGTGAAGGTGAGTGTTTGACAAATTCCTTAGATAGCACGGTTGGATGTTATCGATTGATTCACGTTGGGTGTTTTTCTTAGTGAACTTGTGTTCGTTAAGTTCATTAGATATTTTGGTTGGGAAATATTGATGATTCACGGTTGGTTGTTTCTCTTAGTGAAACTTGTTTAGGCTAGAATTGTCAGGAACAATCTAAAGGTAGGTTTAGTATTGTGTAACATTGATTAAGTGTAATCATGTAAGAAATTAACTTAATAAATTCTATTGTACTTGGTTGTTTCAAGTTGTGTAAACAGAAAACAGTGTTGTTGGATTCTTTGTACTTACATCGATTTCTGTTACATCTTGTGGTAAAGAACTATTCATGTCTTCCGGTATTACCAGTTGAATTTGATTCAAGACTCCTAAAAGATATAGCTTGCCACCATAACCGATTCCTATGTCAACGGTTCTGTGATTTTTTTTTTTTTCCCTTTCTGATCTGTCACAACTCTTACTTTGGTCTTATATTATGGCTTCATTTCCGATGCTATATAAGGTTCGATCTTCTGGCCCATTATTGACATTTTAAACCCGGCCCCACCACTCTTCAAGTAAGCTAATTTTGAGAGCTAAAAACTATATAGATCCACCTATTTCTTTATCATACAGTCATAATTAATCTTCTTATCAAACAGTTTCGAAGATTGTGGAAGCCCCCTTAGCCCATTGGTTGACCAAGGGTTGATTAATGCTTCTACACCAAGAGGTCTGGGGTTCGAGTCCCAGATGTTGCGATTTATTAACATATTTGCAGATTAATGGAGGCAAGTGTGCAGGAGATCTCCAGCGATGTACAATTATAGCCGTTCGCCAGGATTCTACGCGGAGAAGGAAGTGTCGCCAGGTCGTGGATCATTGAAAGTATATTCATCAAGATCATGAAGAAGGAAGTGTAATCTGTCGTGGATCTAGTAAGGGTCGGAAGGAATTGTCAGTTGTAGAATCGTCTATGTAACAGTTCTCATAATTTGCAATTGATAATAAATCTAGACGACAAAAAAAAAAAAATAGTTTCGAAGATTAGAAGATATAGTAATAAATTATGGGGATGGACCATGTTGCTTTCAGTTCTAAGCTAACTCGTTACGCCTAATTAAAATAAAAGACCCTTACTTTGCAAGTCATGTTGAGCCACCCGTTCTCTCTAACCATTAAATGTTGCCATATGTACCCTTGAGGTTAACAAATAATTACCATATCCAGTATATATATATATATATATATATATATATATATATATATATATATATATATTGGATTTTAAAAAGATTAAGAACTTAATAGTGCTCTAAAATCTAAATTTTTCTCCAAATTCTAAATCTAGAATAAAATCACCTTTAATGATGATTTTAATCCTAATGAGCATTATTAGGATTAAAAACATCTTTAACGGTGCTTTATATGTTATTTCAAAAATAGTGTGATGAAGCACAATTTGTTTTTTTTTAAATAATGCCTCAATTTTATTATATTATCATTTTATACCTAAACAAAATTATATAATTGGGCTTAAGGTGCAATCAAGCCATGTTTTATGTTCTGTTTTTTTATGGACGGGTTTTAATGCCTTAAGCTCTTTTTTCGCTCTGGTACCCATTTGTAAGTACTCTGTTTTGTTGGTTTTAATTAATATAATTTCAAGCAAAACAAATTATATAATTAAAATTTATACTTACATAAATTTCTATTAAAAACATAGTTACGAAAATAATTAAAATTTTAAAATACAAAATAACATCTCCATCTGTTTCATAATAAGTGTCGTTTAAGGTTTTTGCGCACATATTAAAAAAAACAATTGAAGTTTTTTGTTTTACCCCTTATCTATATACTATATCATTTTTTATTGGTCAGTACATTAAATTAGTAGGGATAAAACTGGAAATTTCACCAAATATATGCATTAAAAACACAAAAAAAACACTTATTTTAAAACAAAATTCAAAGTTTAAAACGACACTAAATATGAAACGGGGAGAGTATTAATTAGAATATAGAATGAGATTATGTTAGAAATTAAAATAGAATATACTTGAAATATTAATTTTAGAGTAAGAAATAAACCATGGAGATCTTATAAAAGGAGATATCCTATCTCCAGCTTTGTTTGTAATGGCCATGGAGATCTTCACAAACATGTTAAACTTAAAATATGAGGAATGTCCTATTGGTTATCATCCTCTGGAAAAAGATCCTAAGATTTTTCATATTGTTTTTGCTGATGATGTAATTCTTTATCTTGATGGGCGAGCCTTGTCTATGCAGAAAATCACATTCACTCTTGAGAATTGTCCTGCCATCTCACGTTTGACCATGAATAGAGGAAAAACCTCTATATTTCATGTTGGTTTGAACCAAGAGGAAGCATATGCAATCTCTCAATTTGGCTTCTGAATTCTGATCATTTAATCTCCCTATTATCTATCTAATCTTAGCTAATCTTCCTCTCATTGATAGAAAGGCTGCAAAAATTAGATGATACGTTTTAGATCACAAACTCAAGTAAAATAGCAATGTAAAAGGAATACTTCTTATTATTGATAAAGGAAATACAAGATTGAGAGATTTACTTGGAGTCTCTCCCCTCCCCTTACACCTTTTGACCCAGATTCTAGATAAAAACTCTCTCAATCCCCACCCTTTGCTTAAATACTACTCTCTGCTCTTATCTCTATGCATGTGCACCGTTATGATACTATGCAATAGGATAATGACAGCTCTTAACCATGATTTATTGAATAACTATAGTAAAGTAACCCTTAACCCAGCTTAGGAAGCTCTCACGAACCTTCCTTTGAGTTATCTGATCCTCTTGGGAAAAACGGTCTATTTCCCCTGAGAAGTATGTGTATCACGCCAGATAGAGCTCATTCTTTGACCTCGGTCTATATCTCCATGAAATAAAAGTTCTATTCTTATTTCCCTCTGAATCGAAAGTTCTATAGCTTAATGTCCCCGAAACTGGGTTATATCGGTTTACGCTTTCAACCCAAAGTAAATCGAATACCAAACCGAATACCAAACCACTAAAATTTGATTCTAAAATGAATTAAAAAATGACCGACCCATAAATGATCCGATCCGATATCATCTTCTTCTTCACACAATTCTTCAATCAACAAAAACGATTTTGATAAATTTGATATCAAAATTACAAAAGCTCATTGGAGAAATTCATTGTAATTAACAAATAATCAAATTCAAATGTAATTTCCACTTTCTGATTTCACTCCCTCTGCCTTCACCCTCTCCGACCACCACCACCATCTCGACCTATCTCTCTCACGTGAAGACTCGATTTTCCTCGACTCTACTTTGTCTCTCTTCAAACGTCACCACCTCGCTGAGTCAACTCAGTTGGATCAGCTCTTCTACAAGTCGACGAGTCAACCGTAACCACCTATTTCCCAACGACGCCGTCGCCGCCACCGCACAGCTTCTTCACTTATCAGATCTCAAATCCATCAAACAACTAAAGTGGAAGAAACAATGAAGCTGTTTCCATCTCTCTCCCCTCCTCCTCTTCCCGTCGCGAAACGTCCAAAAAGCTTCTTCACTCGTCTTCTTCTTCAACAACCTTCGGATCTACGACGGCGTCTTCGTCACAAACGACCTTGTACAATACAAGAGAACAGTACAACCTTGTAAAATGCTTAGTTGATAAGAGAAAAAAGAGAACAGTCAGTAGAAACCAGGGAGATGCAGAAGAATAAAGCTCAATGAATTTGTTCTTGATTGTTTTAAAAAGTAGAGAATTTGCTTTAGATTTTGATTTGAATCTTCAAGATCTACCTTTGGGTTGATTCGATTTGTTAATTACGGGCATATTTGTGTCTACCATTGTTTGGGCAATGTGGCTCTGTTTGTTGTTTACGATTGGGTTTGAGCTCTATGAAACTAATCGGTTCATGCTTGATATAGTTTTGATCTGGTCAAATTATTATGTCAACGGGTAAAATTGGGTTTATTCTGGTTATAATTAGATTTAGTTGGTTTGTTTATCGGTTTTGTATACATTAAACCGATTAAACCCAGCTTTGTGGGGTTTTAGCTCTCGAATTTTTGTTTCGGGGACATTAAGCTATAGAACTTTCGATTCGGAGAGAAATAAGAATAGAACTTTGATTTCATGGAGATATAGACCGAGGTCAAAGAACGGGCTCTATCTGGCGTGATACGCATACTTCTCGTGGGGAAATAGACCGTTTTTCCGTTCCTCTTGCCCTTACTTCACAGTCTCTTGGGCCTTATTCTTCCTCTTGTATTGGTAGAGAATAGGTGGGTGTTGGGCTTCATATGTAACATTAGATTATTCCCCTCTCATTGATAAGGTCTCGACTAGATTTAATGATTGGTTTGTGAAGTTTCTCTCTTTCTTTCAGAGGCTCTAACTTTTTTACTGAGTCATATATAGTGTGGTGAATTTATGGTTTTCTGTGTTTGCTTTTCCTTAGGGATGTTTAGGGGACATTGAGAAGCTTTGTTGCCGGTTCTTATGGTCTGCAAGTGTCTTTATGTCTACACTGCTTATGATCTAATCTATGACTTCCAAAATCTGAGGTCTAAGGATATAAAACTTCAATGTTTGGAACAAAGTACTCAACCTCCAATTAATTTGGCTTCTCTTCCCAAATGGTGAGTGTCTGTGGGTAGCCTTGATTACATAACAATACTTCTAAAGGTCAAACTTTTGGCTTGCATGTTTAGCCCAATGCTAGCTGGATTTCGAAGCTCATGCTTATTCTGTGGTAGAGGTAGGCAGTGATCATGGTTGGTACCTCCCATCAAGCATGTCAGGAAATCCAACTTTGACAAAACCCAAAGTTGCTCCAAAAGGCTTACACAACGCCTAACAAAATATAGGCCTTGTGTTTTTCATTTCGTACTTATTCAACAATTTGAAATACACATAACTTAAACAATAAACCAACAACTTTAAAAGTATACATATAGTAATCATGTACATACATTAAACAGAAATATTATGTAGACTAAATAGTAATTGAAATTGCATTTGTTCTTAGCCGTCATGATACAAACAAACAACCGTAAGACTCTTCTAGATACATAACAATTCAAATTAAAAAAAAATCAAAACTAAAGCAACCGTGTACAAGTCTTAAAAAGCCACCCATGTGTTCAAAATATTCGACAAGCTTCTATATTTCTATATATTGACTGATTTATTTGGACACTAGCCATGATTAGATCGATAATTCAAGCATATCATTTCATCATTCATTAGCTTATCATATATGAAAATTTGAACCACTCTTTTGACCTTGCTTACGATACTTCTATTTTCTTTGTAAAATATTTGTATTCAACCAATAAATCAACTACCATAATTAAATTATTATTTATTTGGACTAATAGTCTCTTAAAGATCAAACTGTTTTCCTCCCATGATTCAATTTGGTCGTGGACATGAATGTAAAAATATCTATGTTGCTTCATGTTTCCTTTACAAAGAATTTCCTCCTCTGTACATCATTGAATACGTGAAATTTAATTTGCTGATACAATGGTTTCACATACTGTCCTAGGAAAAACTCGAGAAATAGTTTAGAATAATACTCCCTCTGTTCCAAATTATAAGATGTTTTTGTTAAAAACACAAAGATTAAGAAGTAATAAATGTTTATTTATTTATAAAAGTTTAACCAATAGAAAAAAAGACAGCAGAATTCAAAAGGTCATAAATAAACTAAATAAACATAAATTATGCATAAAAATCTGAAAAAATCTTATATTGTGGAACAAGAAAAAAAGGCTTAAACATCCTATAATTTGGAACAGAGGGAGTATTACATAAAAATAATTATAAATAATTACGATTCCTCAAAAGCATGAGAGTATTATTCAATTGTAGAACATGAGATCATTGAAAAAGGCGGAGAATAAAATAATCTATGCGTGATTATGCTGATACTTTTATGTTAGTCTTAGAGAGGAATTTGCTTAATCACATGATTTTTTTTTTCCACATAGATTCTTATTTCCATGGATATAACTAGATTCTAATTTGTCAGAATCAATATTTAATTGTACTAACTTTTATTTAATAATATGATGTACATTTCTGTGATTTTTCTTGGCACATTAAAAGGTAGTGATAACCAAACCAATCGATATGAAACGTACACGTAGTGCTTTGTAACTGTAAGTAGTGTTATGTAATACGTAGACTTTTAAAAATGTGTTCTTTAATGTGCACTTACATAAATAAACTTTTTTGTTGAAATTCTATATCGATTTTTTTGGCTAAAATTTGTGTTTCTATTTATGAATCATTTCATCTAAAAAACTTGTCCGGGAAATGCTTCGCCATATTATGAAATTGGTCGACATACATACAAAAACTATCTTGACAAATTGAATAAACAATGAATGTGAATTAATCTTGCGAATCCAAGAAAAAATCTATAAGAAAGAGATTTGGGAACAAAATAACGTGAAAGAGAAACGAAAACATGTTTTCAACAAGAGTCAAACATGTCGTCTCGATTGGCATTAAAATTACTTTAAATAATATTAGAGGAAAAATGTGACGACTAAGCTGACGTATAACATATCTAATCCTAATGCACTTATAAATCATCATCTACTATAAATAGTTCTATTGCATCCAAGTTTCATTCACCAAAACATTTAACTCCAATCATCACCTCTCTCTTTCTCTCTATCTCTCTCAAAAAACAAAGATGGATAAATTATCAATCCGATGCTTTATCTTCCTAGTTCTCACCAGCTTCGTCACCATTGTTTCGTGTTTGAGTGCTACAACAGATTATAGAGAAGTTGGTAAGCTACATGAGCGATCTTGGTTCATTTTGTTCCTACTTAATGGCTTACAATTTTGTTGGTTGCGTTTTGAAAACTAAATTATATGATGGATGGATGAATATGTAGAGGATGAACACGAATTCAGCTACGAATGGAACCAAGAGAACGGGCCAGCGAAATGGGGAAAGCTAAGACCGGAATGGAAAATGTGTGGAAAAGGAGAAATGCAATCGCCTATTGATCTTATGAACAAAAGAGTTAGACTTGTTACTCATTTTAAGAAGCTTACTAGAGACTACAAACCTTGTAACGCCACTCTCAAAAATAGAGGCCATGATATGATGGTATCAATTTTTACCCATTCAAATAGATATCTTTCAATTTTTAAAAGTTTTAAATGTTTTTTACATATATACTCTTTACTTATTTTGTGGCAGCTGAAATTTGGAGAAGAAGGGTCAGGAAGTATTAAGGTTAATGGAACTGAGTATAAACTCTTACAGCTTCATTGGCATTCTCCCTCTGAACATACTATCAATGGAAGAAGGTATGTAACATTTTATAACATAACTATATACATGAAATATTTATACTGTAGATAACATTAATATATCTATAATGAATTGGCCCCGTGATGTAGATTAAAAGAAAAAAGTTGACATACAAATTTTGATGATCCCTACCATATTGACCACAACTTAATCTATATATATATATATACATATATATAGATTAATAGTTGAATCAACAGAATTAAATTTTTACTGTAAAACGAAAACCGTTTTACTGGTTAAATATTTAATAAAAAAATTTGCTATCCTTTCGTCTCGATTATAACATGTTTGATGTACATGTGCTTACTTTATTATGAAATGAAATGGTTTAATTTTAAAAAAATTCTAATTCTCTTTATCCAGAAAAAAAAATCAAATCAAATTTCAAATTTTTTGTTAATAGCAAACAATTGAGTATTATTTTCATTTTCTTATTAAAATTAGTTCACTTTTCGTTATGTTTTCTAACAACTAAATTTCATCTGTATGAATATAAATTTGGACCTAATCCAGATTTAAGCCATACCATAATACTTGGGACCAGTATAATACTAAAAGTTAATATAAAACAAAATAATTTTATTCTTTAAAATATTTTAGAAAAATTTAAAAGAACATCTCATATGAGTTAAAAAAATCTCATATATGACTTAAACTAATTATGGAAAAAATCCCATATGACTTAAACTAATTACGAAAAACAAACTATAATATAGATAAATTTTATCTGCTTAATGCACATGTACAAAAAAATGAAAAAAGAAACTAAAACAAAATTAAAACATACATGTACAAAAATAATTTAATGAATTCATCAAAAGAAAAGTTGTTTTCCATTGCTAGTACTTAGTACACATCACGGCTTTAATTTAAACTTTTTGCATTCAATATCGTTGATGCCATTTAAAAGGTTAGCTGTTTTTTATAGTAAGTACTTAGTACACATCGAGACTTTAATTGAAAGTTATTACAATTATTATTTTCTGGATAATAAAAGAATAGTTATGCTATTTTCTGATAATTTGTAGGAAGAATATATATCCCAGAACCATGCATGTAAAATCTATCTCTGAACCATAAAAATTTGTAGATGTATATAGAAAACAAAATCTTATTTGTGTTGATAATTGTTTGATATTGGAGCCATTTATACCTACAAAGAAACCTCAAAGAACACAAAGACATTTTGTCCAAAACACAAAGACATTAACATATACACAAAAAAGTTCAGATACATAAATAACATTTTATTTTATTTTGAGTCTAGTTTACGATTCTCCTAATTTTAAAATGAAACATGTTGGCATAAATAATCACTACAAAAAAAATTCAATTTTTAATATTTTAAGTATAATGTTGAATCAATTTTATAAATTGTTATCCATATTAAAATTTAAATGTTTAATTGACATCATATCGTAATCAAGTTACTTAAAATTATGCTATTTGTCGAGCTTATTATAAATTACATTCAAATTTGTATAAATTAATGGCATGGAATCTTATTGTTTGTAAATTAAAAGTTAGTTTCAATTTTCTTATATTTAAAAACCATTTTCGATTTTTACATACCAGTTAATATATAGTGGATACATCATATATGGTAGGTTTGCTCTCGAGCTTCACATGGTTCACGAAAACATCAACGGGAGTTTGGCTGTAGTCACAGTGCTCTACAAAATTGGAAGACCAGACTCTTTTCTCGGATTGGTACAAAATCAGAATTATGACTAATTAAGCTTTTAGTTTTCTAAATAATTATTTATGATCGTAACTAATCTTGTTCTTTTTTCTTTTCAATTAGCTGGAAAATAAATTGTCGGCAATCACAGATCAAAATGAGGCAGAGAAATATGTAGAAATGATTGACCCAAGGAATATTAAGATTGGGAGCAGAAAATATTATAGATACATTGGATCACTTACCACTCCTCCTTGTACGCAAAATGTTATTTGGACCGTCGTTAAAAAGGTTTATTCATAGTTATTTTCTTCTCTTTTTTTACTTAAACATACCATTAGTAAATCATTACGAAGTACAAATAGTGTGAATAGCCATTTCCAAAAGGTTTATTCAATTAGTATATGTTAACTATTATATGTCTAATCGCTTAGTTTATGCCCTTTGTTTATATTTATTTGCGTGATTTTTAGGTAAGGACAGTGACGAAAAATCAAGTGAGATTACTCCGAGTGGCTGTTCACGATGTAAGTTTTCTTTAATTTATAATATACTACTTATTAAATTTTACAACTTTGCTATATCTTAGAAGTGAAATGTATATATGTTTGAAAAATAATTTGCAGAATTCAGATACAAATGCGAGGCCAGTTCAACCTACAAATAAGCGTGTGGTCAAGTTATACAGACCAAAATCTCTATGAATCAAGGCGTCGTGAATCAAATGCAGTACAATTTATTTCATTTTTTTCAATTAAAGTATAAAATTTATTTGATACGAAATAATGATGTATGTGTTTCCTGATTATTCTTTGGTGTCCCATCTTCCCAGAAAAAAAAATGAAAGCCACTTTTGTGTCCAGGAACTTCATCGTATGTATTATGAACTTGGTCATAATAATGTATACAAAAATTATCTTGACAAATTGAATAAACAATGAATGTGACTATAATGTGAATAAATCTTGCGAACTTATAATGTGAATAAATCTTGCGAACTCATGAAAAATCTAAAAAGGATGAATTAGAGAGTGTTGAACAAAATAATGTGAAAGGTAAACGAAAGCATGCATGTTTTCATCAACAAGAGTAGCATGAAACATGTCGTCTCGATTGGTATTAAAATACTTTAAATAATATAAGATGGCGTTTCACATGACGATTAAGATGGCGTGTAACATATCTGTACGAAATCATAACGCAGTTATAATAATCTCATCAACTATATATGGTTGCCATCGGTAAACATCTAAAATAATAGAAAAAAAAATGTAAGGAATGAATTTTCTATAGAAAAAAGAAGAAAAAAAGATAAGTAGAGGTAGAGCAAATAAGAAGATTTGATAATTATTTAAATATTGAGTATTTATTTTTATTAAATATCAAGTTTATTTTTGAAGACACAAATCACAAAATACAAAAACTAAAAATAATCAAATTGTTGTTAAGATAAGATAAAATATTTGTTTATAAGAAAAAAAAACTTTTGCATTTGTCCTCCCTTTCCCTCTCTTTAAATGGATAGAAGTTTTACTCTCTTTTCCTCTCATTTCCACCTAGAATATAGATTTTTTACTGGTTAAAAATAAATGGATCCAGTAGATTTTTGTTCTTTCTTTATAAAAACAATCAGATCCTATATATTTCTATTACATCCAATTTTTTTTCTTAGGTTAAGAATATTTCTCTCTTCCTTTCTTAAAATGGATAAATCATCAATACGGTGTTTCCTTTTTGTAGTTCTCACCATCTTCGGCACCATTGTTTCATGTTCGAGTGCTGCAAAACAAGATAGAGAAGTTGGTAAGCTATATATACGAGTGATCTTGATTCATTTTTTCCTACCATATATATATGGCTTAGAAGTTTTTCTTTTTGCATTTTAAAAACTATTATATGATATGGATGGATATAGAGGATGAAAGTGAATTCAGCTACGAGTTGAACAAAGAAAACGGGCCAGCGAAATGGGGAAAACTGAAACCGGAATGGAAAATGTGCGGAAAAGGCGAGATGCAATCTCCAATTGATCTTATGAACAAAAGAGTTAAACTTGTTTCTCATCTTGGAAAGCTTACTAGAAACTACAAACCTTCTAATGCCACTCTCAAGAATAGAGGCCATGACATGATGGTATATATTATTTACCCATATTATATATCCCTAATTTATAAGTTTTCATAAATTTATATATTTATTTATTTTGTCGCAGCTGAAATTTGGAGAAGAAGGGTCAGCAGGAAGTACTAAGATCAATGGAACTGAATATAATCTCCTACAGCTTCATTGGCATTCTCCCTCTGAACATACTATCAACGGAAGAAGGTACAAAAAAGCATTAATCACATGTAACATTCTATTTATACACTAATTAATATGATGTAGTTTCTGTTTATATATCAATAGTTGATTTATATAAACATCATTTTCTTGTAAAATAATGTCACATGCATGTATATGAATAAAGATTAACAAAATTCCATCATTTACAAAAACAAAAATGTTCTTAGTTCTTACAATGGAAAACATGACTTATTACTTATTGGTAATTCTTTGAATATGGTAAATGATAAATGGCAGGTTTGCTCTCGAGCTACACATGGTTCACGAAAGCAAGAACGGAAGTATGGCTGTAGTCACAGTGCTATACAAAATTGGAAAGCCAGACTCTTTTCTCGGATTGGTATAAATTGCCAGAACTATGAGTTATTATAAGCTTTAAGTTTGCTAAATAATAGATTTTTTAACCAAAATTTTTTGTTTTTGTTTTGCTTTGGTTAGTTGGAACATAAATTAGCGGCGATTACAGATCAAAATGACGCCAAGAAAAATGTAGTAATGATAGATCCAAGTAAAATTAAGATTGAGAGCAGAAACTATTATAGATATATTGGATCACTTACCACTCCTCCTTGTACGCAAAATGTTACATGGACCATCATTAGAACGGTATATTTATTTTATTTACCGTTTTCTTTTTTTCGTTAAAATGTTTTATACCACCAATGGGATTCTTGTGTTTGTTTTTCCGTACGACCATTATATCTTTTAATTCATAATTTCTTTGTGTGATTTGTAGACAAGGACTGTGACGGAGAGACAAGTGAATCTACTCCGAGTGGCTGTTCACGATGTGAGTTTTATATATATATAATGATACATGAATTCTACAGTACGATAATTTTATACTAATCGAATGTTACAACCTATGTCTCAGAAGTGAATTATATATGTTTACAAATTCTTTTTTGCAGGATTCAAATTCAAATGCAAGGCCGATTCAACCTACAAATAAGCGTGAGATACACTTATACAGACCAAAATCTTCATGATAATGTAATTTTCCTTTTATTTTTACACTAAATAATGTAAATATTAGGGAAATTATGGTGTATAATCAAATAAAAATTTGGTTAGGGTATTCCTTGTATAAACTATAATATATGTCATGTTAACCGAGAACGAAACAGTGCCGCGGATAAAATGGCTCATCAAGCTATAACTATGAACTCTTTATATAATGTGTACTCTGTTCCTCCTTCTGTTCTAATTCCTTATTTGTATCAACCTTACACAATCTAATAAAGCTTCAGGTGTTAAAAAAAAAAAAAAAAAAAAAAAAAAACTATAATATATGCAAAATTACCCCTCTTACCCTTATTACACACAAATGATGCTTTTTTCTTTTATTTTCCTTTGTCTTTTTCATTTTTCTAAAATTCATTAGTTCCATTTTCCATGTATATCTCTTAACGTTTCCATGCATTGTCAACTCTAGTATATATCACCCTAAAAGTATATTTCTCATTTTAACTCCATCAACAATTACTTAAAACTAAAAATTTAGAGAACATAAACATTTTCTTTCTTTTTTTTTTGTTAAAAAAGAACATATACATTTTGCTATAACGATATTATATATAATTTCCATTAAAAAAGAATGAAAACCCCCCAAAAAAAAAAGTAAAACTAAGTAATAAAATGTTAATTTCCCCATGTCATGAAAATATCGAAATTGGACAAAGTTGACAAATAAGGAC
Source organism: Arabidopsis suecica (assembly GCA_019202805.1). Taxonomy (NCBI): domain Eukaryota; kingdom Viridiplantae; phylum Streptophyta; class Magnoliopsida; order Brassicales; family Brassicaceae; genus Arabidopsis; species Arabidopsis suecica. The sequence goes on from CM032908.1 coordinate 7,782,365, forward strand.
ATTTAACAATTACGACAAAAAATCCAGAAAGTTATATATATATATATACGTGCATGAATGAAGAGCATTGCATTGTGTCTCAAAACCATTCGATATCAATGTCTCTTGGAACCACCACAATGATCGTTCTTTTCCTTCAAATCATTACATGTTTTCTCTTCACCGCCACTGCCTCATCACCTCACGGCTTCACCATTGACTTAATCCAGCGTCGTTCGAATTCATCTTCTTCTCGACTGTCCAAAAATCAGTTGCTCGGATCATCACCTTACGCCGATACTGTCTTTGATTACAGCATCTATCTAATGAGACTACAACTTGGTACTCCTCCTTTCGAGATCGCAGCAGAGATAGACACAGGAAGTGACCTTATATGGACACAATGTATGCCTTGTCCTAACTGCTACAACCAATTCGCTCCTATATTCGACCCTTCAAAATCTTCAACCTTCAAAGAAAAAATATGCCATGGGAAATCTTGTCATTACGAGATTATCTACGCGGACGAAAGCTATTCCACGGGAACCTTGGCAACCGAGACGGTCACGATCCAGTCCACTTCAGGAGAGCCCTTTGTGATGGCTGAAACAAGCATTGGGTGTGGCCTCAACAACTCAAACCTCATGACACCAGGGTTTGCAGCGAGTTCTTCGGGCATTGTTGGTCTAAATATGGGACCTTCGTCGCTTATCTCTCAGATGGACTTGCCCATCCCAGGTCTTATGTCTTACTGCTTTTCTAGTCAAGGAACTAGTAAGATCAATTTTGGAACAAATGCTGTTGTGGCAGGAGATGGGACGGTAGCAGCCGATATGTTTATAAAGAAAGATCAACCTTTCTATTACCTAAACCTAGACGCGGTCAGCGTTGGGGACAAACGCATTGAGACATTGGGGACACCGTTTCATGCCCAAGACGGGAACATTTTTATAGACTCTGGAACCACTTACACGTACTTACCTACGAGCTACTGCAACCTAGTGAGGGAGGCAGTGGCGGCAAGTGTTGTGGCAGCGAATCAAGTACCTGACCCGAGCGGAGAGAACTTGCTTTGCTACAATTCGGACACCATGGAGATCTTTCCGGTGATCACATTGCATTTTGCTGGCGGTGCGGATCTTGTCTTGGATAAGTACAATATGTATGTCGAAACGTTGACGGGAGGAACCTTTTGTCTGGCTATTGGGTGTGTTGATCCGCCAATGGCTGCTATATTTGGGAATAGAGCGCATAACAATTTATTGGTGGGTTATGATTCTTCTACAAATGTGATTTCTTTCAGTCCCACTAATTGTTCTGCATTGTGGAGTTGAAGAAACAAACACAAGAGAGTCTCTTTTCTACATTTTTATAGTTTTAACTTCAGTTTTGTTTCTATTTATTTGTCCTTTCATTAAAAGCATAGGACATAGATATGGTTTAATGAACGAATAGAAGATTCAAGATTCACAATCATAATACAAACCTACACGTTGTGACCATTAATCGGAGTTCAAATCACAATCTGCTCTAATCTCAAGTTTTTCTGGAGTTTTAACTCTTCAAAAGTCCAATTCTTCTACCAACGAAATCACTAATATTGCAGAACACAGAATTTTACCTAGAAATACATGTGAGCCATATTAGTGATTTCAGAACAAGTATTAGCCTCTAACAGCTTGAACGGTAGCAATCATGTGAGCCATCACGAGAGCATATCGAACAGCGGTGTGTTGTGGAGTGTAGTTGTCTCCAAGTCCAAACTCCCCAAAGTTGAGATCTATGTTCACAAACTTACCCGGCAACGACCTTTTAGCTAGAGCTTCATTCCATATCTCCAAGAACTCCTCCATCACTTTTTGTGCCTTTTCCATTGATGATATAGGAAGATACTCTACCTGCAATGATACACACACAGCCTTTAGTTACAAGTTACAACACACAAACTCGAAATTGAGATTACACGAAACAAGACAAACTGGATTTTAAGACTTCAAGATGCATCAAATAGGATCATCACCAAAAGGGAATAGCTCCATATAGAAGGAGGATTAGATTAGATTAGCGCATTAAGACAATCAAGATTTAAAAGAAGGAGGGGATTTCATCATCATTGAGATTACGCGTAACAAGACTAAAGAAACTTGTAGATTCATAGTCAACATTGTTCAATTTTCATCATCTGTCTTAACATCATAAATAGTATCAAGGATCATCACCAAAAGAGATAACAAGAAACTCTCTTAACACAAAAAATCTGTATAAAAACAAGATTTTTATCTTCTAAATGCATCACCATTGTTCAATGTTCATCACATCTGTCTTAAATATTGTAAATAGCACCAAAAGAGATTACAAGAAAATCTGTTAACAATATACAATCTAGAACACGGACTTTATCAACTAAATGCATCAAACATTGTTATGCACCTGTCTCAATTGCTCAAGCTCTAACATTTTACATAGCGTCAAGGATCATCACCAAAAGACAGATTACATGAAATCCATTCACAAGACATAGTTCTAGATGCATCAAATTGTTCAATTCTCATCATCTATCTTAACATTGTAACTAAGCATCATCACCAAAAAAGGCATGAAGATTACAAGAAAAACTCTGTTAACAAGACAATCTAGAACAACGATTTCAATAATCTAGCTGCATCAAACATTGTTACTCATCTAACATTGTAAATTCCATCAAGGATCATCACCAAAAGAGATTACAAGAAATCTGTTAACAAGAACATTTGTTCTATATGCAACAACTATTGTTCACTTTTCATCATCTATCTTAACATTGTAACTATCAAGGATCATCACCAAAAGGGCAAGGAGATAAGCAAACTCTGTCAACAAATACAATCTGAAACAAGGATTTTTATCAACTAAGTGCATCAAACATTGATTATCCACATCTCTCAATTGCTCAAGCTCTAAACATTGTAAATAGCATCAAGGATCATCACCAAAAGGCACTAAACTCCGTTTCTAGATGCATCAACATTGTAACTAAACATCAAGGTTCATCACCAAAAGGGCATGGAGATTACAAGAAAACTCTGCTAACAGACAAAAACAAGGATTTCATCATGGAGATTGTAAATAGCATCAAGAATCATCATCATCACCAAATCATAACCAAAAGGGCATGTAGATAACAAGAAAAAGCCCAAAACTTTATTACCTCCATGACAATTCCTCTAACATTCTCAGAATGAGTAGGAACAACTTTACCAACTCTCAACCTAAAATCACCAAGCTGATACTGAAACCCATCAAAGTAAAGCGCAACTTTCGATTTATAAGACTGAAGCTTCTCCATAATCAATTGAATCGAAGAATCAGCTTCCAACACAATCCTCTGCGACCTGATAATGAAATAGTACTTATTCGGCTGATCAGCAAGTGAAATCCCTAGAAAATCACGAGGAAACTCCGATTGATTCGCTTGGTCTCGTAACATGGGTTTGTAATAGTTAAGAGTAGCTTTCCATCTTCCTTCTTTGACGCCATTGATGCTCTCTACACATTGTGTTACTTCGTTTAGGATTTGGCTGCTTACTGTTGATCCTTGGTTTGGTTGCCAATGTAAAACCCTAGAAAAAAAAACAAAACCCAGATACAAGATTCGGAAGATTAATCAGAAAAGAAACGAAAGATTCTAGATTTTGAAGATTTAGAACGAAATCGGATCAAAGCTTTACCATTTCACTGGCATTGTTGTTGAGGGAGAAAGACAAACACTGTTCGAAACTGACACAACAAGAAATAAAAAACAAAAGGGTTAATTAGTATATATATGTTAAAAGGTGGAGAATCATAATACTAAAATCTTTGGAGATTCTCTCTTTCATAGTTTGTTCATAGTTTCCGATTGAAATCGGATAATAAACTCTGGTTATCGGATTTATTTTTCGGAGATGTCCGGATTTTTTAGGTTTGGTCGCCTTTCTCTAATTTTTTTGTTTGCAATCGATGGATTCTTCATTATTTTATTGTCGACTTAACGTTTCTTTTATGTAGGAGTAATATCTTTGTCATTTGGTAATGACTTGGACTTTGGAGTTAGGTATTTGGCGGAGCTTCTTCTAAAAAATTGGATTGAGATGAAGAAAACTCAATGAATTTTCTTAAAGTAATTTGTAGAGGGCTGTAATGAAGTTCAATCGAATTTGCAACGGAGAAAATTGTACAAGGATCGTGGTGTTATGTACAAGCCACCATGCAATCGATGGAGCTGTATCTGATTGTAGAAGGATCGATGCAGCTGTGTCTGTTGTTGCAGGAATTAGCACCTCCGACAATACCGGACGAATTACAAATCAAATTGAGAACTGAGGGGGGTGTATTGGACTTGGTATTTTAGAGAATTTTAGGTGACTTTTAAAATCACTTGTTATTCAACAGGTGATTTTTAAAAATTGTCTCAAATCCTATGTTATTGAACTTGGAATTTATGTAAAATCACTTAAAATAGTTCACAATCTCTTGTTATTCAATCAAGAATTTGTAAAACTCATATCAAATCTACTGTTATTGAAAAAATCATAACTTTTCTAGAATAGGCTACTGAAAATGATTTCAGGAGACTTTTTTACCTTTTTAGTTGATAAATATGACTGGAAAAATCACACCCCTAGAGGTGGAACTTTGAATGACTTTAAAAAAATGTATCGAGAAACAATTGCAGAGATATTGTAATTACCTCCATCTCTGCAAGTTAACGAACTCAACTAACAAAGATATTGCAACATCGCTTCACCAAAGATCTACAGATTCACAATTTGACTTTTATAGATTATACATGAATTGAGCTTGTGACTTCCATCTCTTTTCTCCCTCCATTGAATTTTCTTGCGTTGTGTCACTCCCTGTCATCTTCTCCAATTGCTATAAGCCAAAATCCTTCGTCGTTTCTTTTGATTTTTCTTGAAATCTTCGTCAATTTTGAAATCCTCAATCCTCTGGGTTCGGATGCCACTGAAATCTTCGTCATTGGTCCATGATTTATTTTGTCGATGATGTTGGCCCTTCTCCTCTAGCCTAAAGTGTTTCATTCCTTTAACCACAATGTCTATTTTCTCTTTAAAGCATGCCAAGAGTTTCTGGTGTTGTTGATCCATAATCAAATATAAGCATGTGTATTATAGGTTGATGAAATCACCAAGAGAAGAGCTATAATGGACTTTTCAAAAACAAATACTTAAGTGGAGCCAAAACCCTTTAATGGAACTATAAGCTTGTCTAAATTACAAGAGATTTCATATAACACAAAAGTAATAAACTTGTCTAAACTAATAGAGATTTCACATAACACAAGAATAATAAATCTACAACAATGAGATTTGATCGATCATTAAAATTCTAGAATCTATAAACACAGAAACAGTGACATTAGCTAAAAAATCATCACCAACCCACGTAGATAGTGAACCCCACAACTCAAAATCCATAGAAGAAATTTCAAATTACAACCTCAAATTAAAGAAAAGAAAAGACGACGCTTGTTGAATCTGTATCATGGAGCCTTGTAGTACTCTTCTATGCTTGTTGAACTCGTCGTTGAGAGAAAGGGAGCTGTGAAACCTAAATTTTCTTCTTTTTATTGGTTAAAAGTATCCTAAAATCACAAGTTTTTAATAATAAAATCTCACCAAATCACCAATCATTTTTTCTTTATATTATATAAAAACTCTTAACAAATAACCAAAACTCCTAAAAATTAACTTAAAGCTCTCAAAATTCTAAAATAATCAAATTCTACCAAATCTCCTAAAATATCAAATCCAATACACCCTCCTCAATGTAAACCGGAGAATCCCGGTTAAACCTGTTAATGGGTTGAAGAAGGAGATCGCCAGGCGAGTTCAACTCGGACACGAGAGATCGCCTGCAACCGACTTTCTCATTCAAGAAAAAGGAGATTTTCCCAAAGGATTAAGGAGAATCCCGAAAAGAATCATCATCATCACCAAAATTATGTTAAAAGGTGGAGAATCATAATACTAAAATCTTTAGAGATTCTCTCTTTCAAATCTTTAAAAGAGAGAAAATCTTACTTCTTGTTTGTTCATAGTTTCCGATTGAGATCGGATAATAAACTCCGGTTATCGGATTTATTTTTCGGAGATGTCCAGATTTTTTTTAGGTTTGGTCGCCTTTTCTCTAATTTTTTTTGTTTGCAATCGATGGATTCTTCATTATTTTATTGTCGGCTTAACGTTTCTTTTATGGGAAATTTGGATCTATAACCAAAAAAAATTTAATAATTAAGGAAGTAACCTAAAAAAAAAACTGCTGTGATATTCTATGTATATTCTATATTAAGACCATTCTACCCCTCTATTCATTTTACGCCTCTCACCTCTCACCTCTAACCTCTCACCTTTCACCTCTCACCTCTTTGTCTACATCAACTTAACTCACAGAGATCTAGAAAAGATGAACAACAAAATAATCCTTTTTTTAATTAGATAGGCTGAGCAAACCGAAGGAGCAACTCCAATCACATACACCAATCGCTTCTCCGATCATGTTTCGACCCGACCAACTTCATTCTCTCTCCCGTCTTGCGCATACACAAAGTAAGGATAGAGTGGACATTTCCCAGCCCACAAGCGTTAGTTTCTTAATTTCTAGATTTATAGTGCTATTTTCTTAATTCAATTTTCGAAATCGGTTAGTTTTGCAATTCACCCTTCTTTTATTTAGGAGTAATATCTTTGTCATTTGGTATGACTTGGACTTTGGAGTTAGGTATTTGGCTGAGCTTCCTTCTAAGAAATTGGATTGAGATGAAGAAGACTCAATGAATTTTCTTAAAGTAATTTGTAGAGGGTTGTAATGAAGTTCAATCGGATTTGCAACGGAGAAAATTGTACAAGGATCGCATGGTGGTGTTATGTACAAGCCACCATGCAATCGATGGAGTTGTATCTGATTGTAGAAGGATCGATGGAGCTGTGTCTGATCGTAGATTTATCGATTATCGGCACTGTTTTTTGTTGTCTCTGATTCTGACGTGTAAACACGTAACACTTTTTCTTCTTATCCTTATCTTTAAATTGTGTAGGATAAGCTGTTTTAATTTTCACTAAAATTGTAAATATTGGAGAATTTGGCTTCTTAACATCACTTGTACTTGCCATGTTTTTGGGCTTTTCTCTTCTTATAAATAAAATGGTTAAAAAGAAATAATAGTAAGATAGTTAAGATAAATATTAGCCATTTATGATTTAACATCCACACTTTTTAATGAATAGATTTTATGAATGAATTTAATAGAATTTCTTTTTTTCTGTCTTTTAATTTTTATTATTAAATAGATAAATTAAAAATAAAAATATTTATTAAAACAAAGGCTACTGAAATACTAGTATAGATTAATATAGGGATGTTAATGAAAAAAAACCCTCAAGTATCGACATATCTATAGTATTTTAAAACCCTTAGCTATATTAATAATGAAAAAGCCTTAACTAAGAGATTTAAATGAAAAAAAAAAAACCTTAAGTATTGATTGGTCTATTTAAAACCCCTCAACTAAATTATTAACAAAACAAACCTTCAAATATTTACAGGTATATTTTAGACCTTAAAGACCTATTAACAAAAAATTTCATCTCTATAGTATCGTCGGAATCTTAAACAACTGTCATCAAATAAATATTATTGTATTTTGGTTTAATAAAAGATGATGTGTACATTTTTTTTAGACATAAGAAAGTGTTATGTTTGTTTTAAAATAGCATTAGAAACGTGATACACTGAAACGGTGAATCAATATAACTAAGATATCACATCTTACTTTGCGTAAAACAATGAAAATAAACAAATTCATGTATAATTTTATTAACTAAATGAATCTAAAATAAAATATAAGCACGATAATGGATGATGGTTTCTATTTTACACAATCTTGAAAATTTTAAATCGACACTAGCGATTTTAAAAATTTATATTGATTTTAAAAATTTATATTTTACACGTGTTTTAACAAGCAGTAACGCAAAATATCGACTAAACGAGATATATTTAAGCGGAATTATATATGAATGAGTCTTTCATTAAAATTTTGTACTTAAGGGTTGTTTTCATTGATAATTTCGTTTGGGGTTTTTAAATAAACCGACTATTAGTTGATTTTTGTTTTATTGGAATCTTTTAGTTGAGGGGTTTTTTTCTATTAATAGTTTAGTTAAGGGTTTTAAATTGGATTAACGAAAACTTGAGGGTTTTCAACAATATTACCAATCGAAATCGAAGTTTGGGCTCGGGCCCAACACAGCTTACCATGTCTCTTGTTCTATTAACTGTTCGTAGCCTGGGACTTCGCGTATACGAGGAAGAAGAACATTGAATCCGACATTTGTTTCTTCATTTCAAGGTAGGGTTTTACTCTATACTCGCTTCGTGGTTTTTCTCTCTTTCAATTTCCCAAACATCAATTCGCTATTTGATTTTCACGGATCTTGTTTATTACAATATCGAATTGGAAAAGAATTGTCACTTTAGCTTAGTTACAGTAGCAAATGGTTCTTCACAATCCAGCATATATGAAAATTGGGGATAAAGTTACGATTTTGATGTATAATATGGATTTAATTTCATTGCTCCTACGTTTTGGTACTATAATTGTTAAAGGGTCACTCTTATTTTCAACTTCTCGGTAATGATTAGTGTGTGTGTGTTCTTCAAAGATTGTAATTTGAATAGCTTGGGTTTGTGTTCTCTAATAGTCTGAGATATGTTATGATTTTAAAGCAGGAAACTTGTCATTTGAAAAAGCTCTCTGATGTGTAGCTTAATCTCTTCACAACCCTATTAGTGAAAGCAATTTGATGTCATGGTTCCAATGGAAACTCAAGAGGCTACATATTCCTTACCAAAAGCGCAGAGTTAGATTCGGTAGTACTCAACTAGATGGTCCTGGAATGGTGTCTTCAGAAAATGTACCTGAGATTTTGACTGAAGATCGGGTTTGTGACACAGTAATGCCCGAAGCTTCTTTTACAGAGTTACTTATGGATGTAGAGGAAGCTTCTTTGATTAGAGAAGAAAGTAATAGAACAAGTAATGATGCTGGTGCCGTTTTGGACCAAGAGTTTGCGTTTCGTTTTGCAGACCCTGCCTCTATATTAGATACTCAAGGTTCTGCTGGATCAGATCAGGTGCTTGCTGCTTCTTTAAAAGACTGTTTCTCTTAGTTGGTTTCAGATCTTTTATTGTGCTTATGAATTTGATTTTTCGTCTACAGGGAGCTCAAGGTACAGGTTCTACGCCATCTTCATCAGTTCTCGTCCAAAATATCACAACAGCAGCAGATCATTGGACTTTGAGATCAACTTCTTTAGGTCATGATCTGCACATGGATAGTGATCGCTATGTTTTAATTTTAGTTGGTGTTTACTAGAATGTTAATATTTTGGTGTGTTGTGATCGTTGTGTAGTTAACCATTCAGAGGATGTCCATGAAGGTGGTGTTCAGCCTCCTAACGTCTCACATAGCAGATCAACAGTCAATGCATCAGCGAGTACGTCTCTTTCCAACAATGCTATGGGACAGAGTCCTCGGTTACATGTCCCTTCATTCAATGACATATGTGACCACGAGCTGGAGAAGCTGAGCAGGGAACAAGGGACCTTAAAGAAAACCTTTGAAGAAACGGTTAGTCTCTTCTAATTCTCGGTAAATCTATCTTTATTCAGTTTTTCTGTCCTCTCTGCTCATTGTCTCGTTGTTTGTAAGCAGACATCAGAGTTGATGGCTGAACTCGAGAGGAAGATGGCTGAAGCACGCAGCGAGTATGATAAGAAATACCAAGAGGTAGATGCTGCATATAACGCTCAAGCTAAGAAGAATGAAGCCTTAAGGAGTTTGGTTGCCATGAACAGTCTCTTGGCGAATGCTTACAAGTCTACTTGTCCAGTGAAGAGTGCAGCCACTGATACTTCAACCGTAAGAGGTAAAGGTGAAGAAGAAATTGGATAAAGCAAATGAGCTAAATAACGACACTAATTCTCTTTCTTTTTTTAGCAGCTAGGAGCTCTCAACATTCAACGCATACGCATGTGAATTCAACTGCTCCTCCTCGACCCTCAGTCACAGCAGCGGAAGCTACACCTCCAAATCTTTTAACTGCCAGGAGCTCTCAACATTCAACAACGCCGCAGCAGCAAGCAGTACAAACTAATACGCATATGAATTCAACTGCTCCTCCTCGACCCTCAGTCACAGCAGCGGAAGCTACACCTCCAAATCTTTCAGCTGCCAGGAGCTTTCAACATTCAACAACGCATCAGCAGCAAGCAGTACAAACTAACACGCATATGAATTCAACTGCTCCTCCTCGACCCTCAGTCACAGCAGCGGCAGCTACACCTGCAAATCTTTCAGCTCCTCTCCCACGCTGCAACACTCCTCAACCGAGACCAATATCTCAGCAAGCAGCAGTAGAATCAAACACACAGATGCATTCAACCGCCCTTCCTCGACCCTCAGTCACAGTAGAAGCTCGTCCTTCACATAAACCACACAGCAACACGCCTCAGCCTAGACCAATACCTCAGCAAGCATTAGTACAAGCCAACACGGATATCAATTCAACCGCCCTTCCTCAACCCTCAGTCACAGAAGAAGCTCCTCCTTTACATCAACCAAGCAGCAAGACGCCGCAGCCAAAACCAATATCTCAGCTACCAGAAATACAATCAAACACGGATATCAATTCAACCCCCCTTCCTCAACCCTCAGTCACATCAAAAGCTATATCTCTGCATTCACCGCCTCGCAACACACCTCAGCCAAGACCACCGCCCTTAATCTCCAACCATACTCCAACTTCTTATCAAGCAGCTTCTGCTCCACCTGTACATGGTATAGTGCGACGGACCATGGCGCCTCATTTACGATCATCTCGAGCTCCCAACTCTGCTGCTGCACCATCAACATATCCAAGATTGGTTCAAGGACAACAACAGCAACAAGAGAACTCAAACAGTGGCTTGGTCTATCTCTCAGATGACGACTAGTGACATATCTTTGGCAGTAGTTAATATAGTATATAGTTTTTGAGGCCCTTTAAAACATTTGAGAATGCCACGTAAGAAGTATAATTTCGATTTTCGAATACTAATTTTTTGGAGAATATGAAAATTAAGTAGTTAAATTAAAATATTTTTCACAATTTGCAGTTGAATCAATTTTTTTTTTTTTTAGTTGAATCAAACTTTATTTCAATAATTCTGTTTTTGTCTCTTTTACAATATACAGTTGTTTACTTGGAATTTTGAAAATATTTTTCATGCAGCGAATCTCTGATATCAATTTAACGCCACGTGGCACGTGACATGCCCCGATCTCTAATAAATGAACTCTTTTTAAAATCGCCCCCTCGATATATCAGTTCAGTGATCTCACTCAACTCGACCGCAAACGCAAACGTAAACGCAGTCACGTGGACTCCTCTGTTTTTCGCGTTTAGCTTTATCAATTCTCATATCTTCGAGGAAAAAGTTTTATGTTTGCTGGAAACTCAATTACAAACGCGGTTTTGCTTCATTTCGCGTTTGCGTTTTAGCTCCATTGCTGGTTCTGGCTTTGAATCTTCTTCTCTGTTCTTCTATAAGCTTAAAATCCTCTAAATCGACATTGTTGCTTCTTCATTTTAAGGTCAGTTTCCCATTTATACAATTCTGCGTTTTGAATAAGCGTTTTCAAATCATTCTTGCTACATGAATCAAGAAATCATGAAATGGGTTTAGGTAACTTCACTTTTTCACTTGGACCATCGTTGAATTTGTGGGACATGATTCTTTTCATCAAAAAGTTGGATTTTTTTCAGTCAATGGCGAAGGAAACGGGTCCCAAAATCGAAAACCGGTTTAAAGAACCGGTTTCCGACAACCGACACCGGACATTATGTGTCCCACAATCAAAAACCGGTTCTTTAACCGGTTCCCGACAACCGACACCGGAAATTGTGGGTCCTGACAAATTTCAACAGTTTGCTTCGACCAACGTTTTGCTTTTCCTTAAAAGCAAAGTCCTTTTTGGCTCTATCTAATTTGGTTTGTCTAATTCCGGATCAAGAATCAATATCTTGTTTATTACAATATCGAATTCAATTCATAAAAACAAAAAAAGAGTCATTTGAGCTTAAGTTACAGTATCAGCATATGGTTCTTGTTTAGATTCACAAAATCTAATATTTATGAACTTTGATTATAATATAAAGATTTTGCCATTAGTAAACAGTTTAAAGCTAAGAGCTTTTTTGATAAATTTCAATGATTCTGCCTTTTGATTACTATAATGGTTGAAAGGTCACTCTCAGATTTGCAATTCCGTTTCTTTCTATAGGTAGTTGGTCTGTTTTCATTCCATTTATTATTCTATTCCCCATTTTTTGACTAATCCTATACTCAATCATTTCTTTAATCACATTATTTTAGTAATCAATACAATATCCTTCAAGATGCTCCATTTACTTTCTTCTTTTTATATATCCTCTTGTCTGCAACTTCACTTATGAATCTTACTCCAACTTCACCACTTTGTAGGGTAATGTAATTTATATTAGCTCTCTTGTTTGGTTCTTTTAGTGTTTTGGTTGTTGTGTTGTGTTGTGCTGTTTGTCTTTTATGTAAAAACATAGCCAACTAACTTTAGAGGGAACTAAAGATTTTGCAGAATCAGATGAGTGACAATGGATCTTTAAATGATTGATGTGACCGTATATCTATCGCTATAAGTTTCTTGTTTTCTCTTCTAACTCTGAGACCTTAAAAGAATTGGAGTCTCTTGATTGTTGTCTGACCAAATCATAGGAATGTTTTTGGTTCACAGTGGGTGTAACAGAGTTAGAATCTTTTTGATGTCTGTTCACCAACTCATTCATTCACATTACACTGTAGATTTACCTGTAATTTCTATAAAAATTCTACTCTACTTGTAATCTGGTTCTAATCTAACATATTTTGTTTCAGGTTTTAGATTGTTGCACACTTGGAGGTTGAGCTTAGTTTGAGTAGAAAAAGAATAAATTCAACATGAAGGTCTTTTTCTAATCTTCTGTGTTTATGAATCTCCACTCGCTCGCGCTGTTTTGGTGTAGTTTCTGCCGCAAATATAAATGAAGATGAGAGTGGAAACCGCACTTGCGATTCTCTTGGTTCTCATATCAATTCAACAATGTTATGGAGGTTAGTATCTTAGTTTATTTATACTCTTTCTATATTTGTTCAAAGATAACTCAGCAACATATATAAAAATGGTGTGACTTTCATTTAAATAGATGAATTTTCTTTGTTAGGCGTAAGCAACTATACGTGTACCTGTTTCTCTTCGGACAATCGAAGTGGTATCTTAGAATCTAACTGTTCGACATCATGTAATTGCAGACCAGGTTAGTTTTCTCTTCACCAACTAGGAAATTTTCAAGATTGTAAAGAAAACTAACTTTGTAACTTTCTTTATGTTTGCAGAAAGAGACCAATGGGTATGTTTGTGTCCTGCAAATGGATTTCCGGTAATAGCCATTGGCGGTTCCAATTCGTCGTGCTTCACTTCCTGCAACTGCTCTGCTGGTATTTTACTCTATCCATTGTTCTATGGAAAGTTCAGTCGATTATATCATAAGTTGGTCTACTTACTTGTTTCCAGGAGCTACCAAATCACCAAAGAAGCAATATTTATCGAGGAAACTCGTTATAGTTATAGTCCTCTTCTGCGGTGTACTCACTTCACTAGCATTCCTTGCCTCTATGATTTGCTACATTTGTCGAAGGAACAAATTCTCTGGACAAAGCCCTTCAGTTTCTTCGGATAGAGAATCTAGTTGGCATAGCTCTGCCAACTTAATAAACCGTAAAAGCTCGGTTTCACAATCGAAAATTAGCATCAGCTCCTCAGTGTCAGGTTAACTACTTTTCACCTCTTACTTCATTGAAAACTCTTTGCTTTGATACATTAAACAGATGAGGAAAAATGAACTTGTATTTTTCTTTTCTTCAGGTTGCTTCTTTCAGAATGTTTCTTTGTTTTGTGTGAGCAGACCTGAAACAATCCATGGAGCAATTTTTCAGTTCTCATATACAGAATTAGAGCAAGCAACCAATAAATTCTCCAGTAACAGTGTAATAGGACATGGAGGAAGTAGTTGTGTTTACCGTGGACAGCTCAAAGACGGTAAAACCGCTGCGATCAAACGTCTAAATACCCCGAAAGGAAATGACACTGACACTCTATTCTCAACAGAGGTATTAATCTCCTTTCTAATGCTTCTTATTTGAGGATTACATATTTGATCCTGTGTTTTCTTTATTACTGTTTTCACAGGTAGAGTTATTATCAAGACTCCATCATTACCACGTGGTTCCGTTAATTGGATATTGTTCGGAGTTTCATGGCAAACATGCAGAGAGGCTTCTAGTTTTTGAGTACATGTCTTATGGAAGTCTGAGAGATTGCTTAGATGGAGAGTTAGGGGAGAAAATGACATGGAACATTCGAATATCTGTCGCTCTTGGAGCTGCAAGAGGTCTTGAGTATCTTCATGAAGCTGCTGCTCCAAGAATCTTACACCGCGATGTAAAATCCACTAATATTCTCCTTGATGAGAATTGGCATGCAAAAGTAAGTAACACTAACATTTTCAGTGTTTCAATGAGTCTGAACTTTAATGCGTATAAAATTGTTACAGATAACCGATCTTGGGATGGCTAAGTGTTTGAGTAGCGACGGTTTACAAAGCGGTTCAAGCTCTCCAACCACAGGACTACAAGGAACATTTGGCTACTTTGCACCTGAATACGCAATTGCAGGATGTGCTTCACAGATGTCTGACGTTTTCAGCTTTGGTGTTGTTCTACTCGAGCTTATAACCGGAAGGAAACCGATACAAAAACCCAGCAACAACAAAGGCGAAGAAAGCCTCGTTATTTGGGTAAAAACACAAGTTTATGAATCTCTAATTGTTTTTGAAGCTTTAACCATTCTGAAACTTATTTGTTGTGTGTTGTGTTAGGCTGTGCCGCGTTTACAAGATAGTAAGCGGGTGATCGAGGAACTGCCTGATCCGCGGCTAAACGGGAATTTTGCTGAAGAAGAGATGCAGATAATGGCGTATCTTGCTAAAGAGTGTTTGCTTCTAGAACCAGAAGCTAGACCAACAATGAGAGAAGTTGTTCAGATTCTTTCAACCGTCACACCAGACGCATCATCCAGACGTAGAAATTTCCCCATTAATTATCTTTTCCAGGTATGTTTTACATGAAAACAACGCAAAAACTTACCGTTTGAAACAATCGAAACCTTAATATCGGTGACATATGTTTTCGCAGAGCAACGAGAAGAAGAAAGAAAACAAAGTAGGAGTGTCAAGAGGTGGGAGCTGCAGGAGTGGACATGAGGAGGAAACAGTGGACTTGACTGAGCCACGGTTCGAGTCCTTCTGCTTGCCGAATGTGAAGCCGGTCTTGCTTGAACCATCTGCACATATTTAAAAAGTAGATAGAAAAGCACAGAACAAAACCAGCAATCTCTCACTGTGTAGATAAAAGCTCACTATGAAGAGAGTGAAGTGTTGAGACTTGAGAGTTTTCTATAAGTGAGAGTGTCAAGATTTGTTCTGAACTAGAGGACTTTTAATTTATAATCTTAATAAAATATTTTTAACAAAATTTATATAATAGTTAAATTTGTTAGTTTTTCCCTTTGGATGAAAAAATATTAAAGTTAGAAGGACTCATTGTTGGAAGATCAAAACCTATATACATAGAATGTATATGTAGAAAGAATTGATACGATACAAAGATAATACATCATATAGTCTAAGTATGAGAGCTTCAAGAAAGTTTTTTTTTTTTTTTTTTTTTGATAAACCCTATCGGCTGATCCGGTCAGCCCCGGTAGAAACGCACCGAAATGTTTGAGAGTGGAAGTTCTATTCAACATAGTCATATGTTTTTAGTGCTATAAACTTTCTCCTATAGGTTTGATTGATTAGTAGTTTTAAAAAAAAAAAAAAAAGTTTTCCTGTGCTATGAGAATATTGCATGTGATTAATCTTCCAACCACATATACCGAATGTGTCTCCTATATTAAGTTTCAAAGAACTATCTTGAATCGTTTGTAAAGATTTTTAAAGTTAGTTTAAAGTTAACCAAAATCTTTGATCGACGAGACTCGTACGTTATTCCGTATGGTAAGTTATACGTTGTGACTGATTTTACAAATGTCTAGGAATAATAATAATTGAGTAGTAGTAGTAACATAAACATTTGTTGGATAATCGAAGAAAGAGAAGGTGGGGGATGATGGGATCAATCAAGAAAAGCCCATATGGTGTGTTCCACAGACTGGACGAACCAAACCCATTTATTCCAAATGTAACCGTCCATTAATTGCCAACCCAAGCTTTGTCTCTTAATTTATTCTTTACCCTATAAAAATGAACCAAATCAAGAAATATATCAAAAATTTATACTCTTACTGCATTGTTGCCAAAGCAATTACAGTATATATACAGAACTGGCACTGAGTTTTAGAAGATCGCAAGCTTTAGAAAAAAAAAAAAAAAAGAGAGGCTAAATTACACTTAGTTAAACTAAAAAAAAACGTCGCCCGTCCGACAAAAAAAAAAATGCTGTCCAGTGCTAAAAAAATTTCGAACAATATGTATTATACGATTACTAATTCGTTGTCGATATACATAAAAATTATAAGCTTGTGAGTCTTTTTTTTTTTAAAAGGCTTGCAAAATTGTGAGTTTTCTTTGCAATATTCATGATCAATGTATAAATATGTGAGTTTTACAGTAGAAAATAATTAAAATGCAAAACTAGATGGAGCTTTTTTTATGCATTACCAAGTGGTGGAAGGTGTATCCAACTTATTTTTAGTTTTTAAAAATCTGTCCTTTTGCTACTTCGAGACTACATTGACCTATTCATATTATACGAATTTTAACAGCTTCAATCTCAATATAATATGTAGTATATATTTCAAACATAAAGAAATCGTATTTTGAGGGGTGTTTGATAATAAATATTCTTATGACACGTTAATAATCTAACGAAAGATACATTGGTGCAATTAAAGCAATCTAATCCAATGAGGAAATGCGTCGAGATTTGTGACCAAATTGTCTAAATTGTACTGTAGAGTTTATATAATCACTTACATGTCTGTAATTTGAGATAAACTTAATTAGAAGAAAACTATTGTTTGCTATATGCGACAAAGCAAATATAACACTTCCACGAGTAAAAAAACTCATTGGTTCGTCAACTTCAACATATGTATATTAATTAAAACATCATCAAATGCATGTATGTATCAAGGGCCTAGGGATTGATTCAATTCACCAACACTTACAAAGGGACATCGAAAATATGAGAGAAACTGGAACCTAACTTTAGCGTGGACTAAAATGCTCTATAACAAGATGTATCTAGAAAGAAAACAAACAAATTGTAAAACTAATTAATACTTAGTAAAAATAACACAAATATATAAGAGAAACTTGAAAGTCAAGCAGTGTGGTCCGTGCAAGAACTGGTACAAACACATGGTTGGATTCCAAAAACTAGTCAACTTCTCGAATCTTACAAAACGGCAAAAATGTCATTTAAATCATCAGTTTGCCATTTTTGTTGGTTTAAAGCATGAACTCTGGATCTGCTGATTTAAATCCTCAATTTTATGTAGATCTGATGATTTAAATCCTCAATTTTATGTTGACTTTCAATTTAATCACGAATTCTCGTTAACTAAGCCAATTGAGGCACATTGTTAACTGGCTAAACAGAGCAATCAGACGAAGAGGAAAATGGAAACTATGTTGGTGTAGAAGAAAAATTATGCGATGGCTTCGAAATGTCAGTTATGCGATGACATCGTCTTATTGATCCGTTTAGCGAGTTAGCGATGTGCCTCAACTGACTTTGTTAATGATAATTCATGATTAAAATAAAAATCAACAGAAAATTAAGGATTTAAATCACCAGATCTAGAATTCATGATTTAAACCAACGAAAATGGTAAAGTCATGATTTAAATGACATTTTTCCCCTTACAAAACCCACCATCTTATTAATTTTTTAACTCGATATGTTTACTACTATTTCTATACATGTACTCACACTCAAACTCAATATCTAGTGTAAATAAATATGTCTTTCTTTTATTATACAATAATTTAACAAATCTATCACCTATGAAGTCAACACATAAATATTACTTTCTGACTTCACTATTCACAATTTTAGAGGCTATAACTATCACACCTCATGACGTGATTTTTATTAGTACCAACTTGTTTTTGTCATTATAGTTTAGCTTTGTACTTTATATAAACTACATATGTGTAAACAAATATATTAGTACCACAGTAGCTACGTTTAAAAGTGTATAAATCATGTGATCCGTACAAGAAAGTTCCACTTTGTCCACACACACCACAAAAGCTAATTTTCAATCTGCAGAAAGCATATATGAACAGAACAGTTCAAGTTACTTTCTTTTGTTCTTTTTTTCTCTCTCACCACATTGTCTCATTTCTGGTCCTACTTCTTATTCTTACAGCTTCTTTTGTTTCTGTTCTTGTGTCGGTGCCTTAATATTCAACTTCACTTTTTTATGTTTTCACATCGAACATTTCCCCTAAAAGTAGTCTCTGTATCTCTTGGAGGGTTTTACGGCTTCTTTTGCTTGTAGTCTAAGCGACTGAAACTTTTTTCCATAAACCAGATTTATCTCATCTAATTCCTCTTATAATCACATTTTTAGCTTCTCTCTTATTGCTAATCATTTCTTGATATTATTATTATTACTCGGATTTGATCTTTTTTCGTATAGTTGTCTACAAACACACGTGTCTGATCCAAATATAGGTTTAGTTTTCTTCCTTTTTTTCCTGGGAATTTAATGTTCCCAAGTTGGCTTAAATTGTCACTTCATTGATAAAGTCACGGTTCTAAATATCAATACTCGTGAAGCAAGAGGATTTGATAAAGAAGAAGCCATGGGTTATGGTAACTCAAGATCTGTGAGGTTAGGACTTGTTATATATCCTCTGTTTTAATCTCTCTCTCTTCTTTTATCAAACCATAAATAAAAAAAATTTATGTTATAGATTTCAAGAAGATCAAGAAGTTGTTCATGGAGGAGAATCTGGAGTTAAGCTAAAGTTCAAAATCAATGGAACTCAAATAAAGAATGCGAAGATGATAAGTAAAGGAAAGTTCTTGAAAGCTAAAGTACTCTCAAGAGTGTTTTCTGAGGATCTTGAGAGAGTAAAAACCAAAATACTCGATCCTCGTGGACAAACGATAAGAAAATGGAACAAGATTTTTCTCATAGCATGTTTGGTTTCTTTATTTGTCGACCCTTTGTTTTTTTTCTTACCGGTCATGAGAAATGAAGCATGTATCACTATTGGAGTCAGACTTGAAGTGGTTCTTACACTTATTAGATCTTTAGCTGATGCTTTTTACATCGCTCAGATTCTTATACGTTTTAGAACGGCTTATATCGCACCTCCTTCTCGTGTATTCGGTAGAGGAGAGCTTGTGATTGATTCAAGAAAGATTGCTTGGAGATATCTACATAAAAGCTTTTGGATTCATTTGGTTGCTGCTTTACCATTACCTCAGGTATAAATGATCTATATCCTCCAAAGCTTCAGTGATTCATGTGATTCAGTTCTTGATTTGAATCTTGGTTTGTTACATTTTCAGGTTTTGATTTGGATCATAATCCCAAATCTAAGAGGCTCACCAATGACAAACACCAAGAATGTTCTTAGATTCATTATCATTTTCCAGTATGTTCCAAGGATGTTCTTAATATTCCCGCTATCTCGCCAGATCATTAAAGCCACGGGTGTTGTAACCGAAACCGCGTGGGCAGGAGCCGCCTACAACCTTATGTTATATATGCTAGCAAGCCATGTAAGTGACTCAACTCTTAAGTTCTTAACTATAGGGTCTACTGTATATAGCCTAGGACTGAATGTAGCAGATTAGAGCTGTTGTGAGTTGGTCAGAGCAGTTTAATCTGTTTCTTGCAAAGAACTGAAAATGGAGATAATTGTTTTCAGGTTTTAGGAGCTTGTTGGTATTTGCTTGCGGTAGAGAGGCAAGAGGCTTGTTGGAGACATGCTTGCAACATCGAGAAACCGAATTGTCAATACAGATTCTTCGAGTGTAGAAGACTGGAAGATCCGCAAAGGAACTCTTGGTTTAAATGGAGCAATATAACAACAATATGCAAACCGGGAAGCAAGTTTTACGAGTTTGGTATATTCGGAGATGCAGTAGCATCAACTGTTACTTCATCAAAGTTTATAAACAAGTACTTTTACTGTCTCTGGTGGGGCTTGAAGAACCTCAGGTGAATTAAACATTTTTTGCAGATTTGTTGAATCCATTTGGTTATCCATAACATGTTTTTATTCTTTAGCTCTTTGGGACAAAACCTCGCCACGAGCACTTACGCTGGCGAAATCCTTTTCGCTATCATCATTGCGACTCTCGGGCTTGTTTTGTTTGCATTGCTTATTGGGAATATGCAGACATATTTACAGTCAACAACAATGAGACTTGAAGAGTGGAGGATAAGAAGGACAGATACAGAACAATGGATGCATCATAGGCAGCTTCCACCAGAGCTAAGGCAAGCCGTAAGAAAATATGATCAATACAAGTGGCTAGCGACACGAGGAGTCGATGAAGAAGCTTTATTGATAAGTCTTCCTCTTGATCTCCGAAGAGATATCAAACGCCATCTCTGTTTTGATCTTGTTCGCCGTGTAAGCTTTGTTTTTTAAAATCAGTTCTTGATCAATATTTTCTCAAATCTTGATCTGAGAGTTCTTTAAAACAGGTACCATTGTTCGATCAAATGGACGAAAGAATGCTTGACGCGATCTGCGAGAGACTAAAACCGGCATTATGCACGGAAGGAACATTTCTTGTAAGAGAAGGCGACCCGGTTAACGAAATGCTCTTCATCATTAGAGGCCATTTAGATTCCTACACAACCAATGGAGGCAGAACCGGATTCTTTAACTCTTGTCTCATAGGACCAGGCGATTTCTGCGGCGAAGAGTTACTTACATGGGCACTAGATCCTCGTCCCGTTGTGATCTTACCGTCTTCCACACGCACTGTTAAAGCCATTTGCGAGGTTGAGGCCTTTGCATTGAAAGCTGAAGATTTACAATTTGTGGCTTCACAGTTTAGAAGACTACACACTAAGCAATTGAGACATAAATTTCGGTTTTATTCGCATCAATGGAGGACTTGGGCGGCTTGTTTTGTACAAGCTGCTTGGAGACGGCACATGAAGAGGAAGTACAAGACTGAGCTGAGGGCAAAAGAAGAGTTTCACTATAGGTTCGAGGCTGCGACGGCTAGGCTAGCCGTGAACGGCGGGAAGTATACGCGTAGTGGTTCGGATTCTGGTATGATGTCTTCGATTCAAAAACCAGTGGAACCAGATTTTTCTAGTGAATGAAATTGAGTGTTTTAGTACCTTTTTTTTTTACTTATACTCGCCTATATATTATAAGATCATAAAAACCGTTAAAAACAAAATAATGAAATGTAATTATGATAGGGTTTTAACGAATTTTACCATGGTCGACCCTCAAAATCTCAATCTGACCATCTATGTCATAAACTAAGTAGTCTAAAAATGTCACAATCTGACTCCAGAAATCATAACCAAACCCAAAGATCAGGTACTAACTCTGAAAGTCACATAACGACCCCGAATGTTCATGAAGACCTCAAAAAGCTCATAAATTTTGTGCATCTTAGTTTCTTTGTTTGTTCAAACTTTATGTAACTTATTAGTCAACAAGTTTTATCTATAATTAACTACAAGTTCATAAATGTTATTTTTGTAAACTCATTGATATTATACATGGATTGAGAGAAGAAATTTGGTGACATTACAAAGCCACAAGTTTACCAAAGAAGGGGAAGCATATGTATTCCATTGGCCAAAATTGAATTTTTATCCAAGAAAAATGTGACATATTTTGTCAAAAATATTTTTGAAAATTCATATGGTGAAGAATATGATGCAAAAGTTACGTCAAAATTTTTATCCAAGAAAAATGTGACATATTTTGTCTCGGAGTAGATTAGATAATATCAAACTTTTCAGTAAGTTTCCTGGGTGACTAAAGATTTGAAAAAATGGAGGCTTTCTTGACTGATTCTAATATAAGCAAAAAACTGAGTTACTTTTTTGTTTTCTTCCTAATAAAACTTTAAAATACTTATCTTATTTGTAATAAACATTTAATAACATAAGTATTTCAAAGTTTCACCCTTAAAAAAAGCAACTCAGTTTTTAGCTTATATTTGAATTACCCATAATAGCTTTTTAACGGCAAATTTACTATAGGACAATTCTTGTTGTAAGATTTCATGTACTTTGTTATGAAATAAAATTGTTATGATTTATGAAATGTTTGATGTATATTCTGGGATCATAGTCTTTTAATATATATACATCATACACCATTGATTTTTCAATTAAGAATAGATGCATGACATTAGTAGACTGTATAACTAATTCATATATCTAATCTTATATATATATATATATTTTCAATCATCTAAATCTTATATATATAAAAATTATATAATAGTTAAAAGGGTCTATGTAGAGCTTAACACATCATCATACCAATTATATTATAAAAACATACATAAATATATTTTTACTTCTGTTTTGCTTATATTTTGCTTATGTTTTACATTTGTTTTGCTTATTTTTGTCAATTTATTTATTTGTATTAAAAAAAAAACAATAAGGTATTACGTAAACGCAATATTATGATGGTAAAATTGGTTGAAAATTGTGAGTAATATGTAATATTTTGCTTAGCTTTATATGTTTTTTTTTTCATCATAAATATATAATTAAGAAATGGTAAAATTACATAAGCCAGCGTATAAAAAAATATTCCTAGAAACTAATCCGAAGAAAACGTCAAATTTCTGAAGATTAACCCTAAAAAGAGAGACAATTTTGGAAAAGACTAGAAACAATATAAATCAAAATTGCTAAGCTTTATATGTATTTAAAATTTTAAGTCATTTTCAGTTGATTTTTTTACTATAGTATATAATCGATAGAGTTCCAATGTTGGATATGGAATCTAACCTGCCAAATCAATAAAATCATCCATAAAAGACTCCATAAATATGACTTTTATCGGGATAAGGTTCGAACTCGCAGTTATATTGCATTTTTGGAATGAAAACTCCGAGTCTTGGGGACTCTCTTTCTCACGAGATGGAGCAGTCAATATGTTGGGTTGTCCTCCATCTGGCTTACGTGTTTCGATTTCGCAGTCCTGAAACATCAATGTTGCATGTCCGCACATAAACCAAAGGTTCCCATGATGTAACAGTCACGGTAAAATTGTCTACACGCATGAGCAATGAGGATTTCTTGATATGAATCGATTCGAAAATGGTAGATGACTATGGCATCAACGCTTATGCGGAGAGCCATAGCATGCACTTCTCAGGCCTATATGTATTATGGATGCACAATTCTTATACTAGAAACTCATTCCATTGATAGTTGTACACATATTTTAGTATCATTAATATGATTATAGAATAATTAAAAGAAAACTGTTAGATTAACGATCCAACTTTAAATAATTAAAGGACTCATAAACCGATTTGGTTAAAGGTAACATATTCCAAGTATAAGAGAATATCTTATAGAATAAAGGATAAAGTAGAAGTCTCTGATGG
Organism: Arabidopsis suecica; assembly: GCA_019202805.1. Taxonomy (NCBI): domain Eukaryota; kingdom Viridiplantae; phylum Streptophyta; class Magnoliopsida; order Brassicales; family Brassicaceae; genus Arabidopsis; species Arabidopsis suecica. The sequence continues at coordinate 7,806,137 of CM032908.1, forward strand.
GAAGGGAGGTTCTCCTTTACCAAACTAATAAGGACTCCTTGCGGGTAAAGCTTTTTAAAAATAATGTAGGATAGAATCTGCGATACTCTGTGATTTTTTTTTTGTGTTGTAAATAAATACTCTCTCTATTCCAAATTATAAGATGTTTTTGTTAAAAACACAAAGATTAAGAAATAATAAATGTTTATTTATCTATAAAAAATTAACCAATAGAAAAAAAAACAATAGAATTCAAAAGGTCATAAATAAACTAAATAAACATAAATTATGCATAAAAATCTGAGAAAATATTATATTATGGAACAAGAAAAAAAGGCTTAAACATCCTATAATTTGGAACAGAGTGATTATATTTTTAGACTTTCCATTCAAATTAATCTCTCTAGCGTTTTCCTTTATAATTTTTCTTTTTTCATCTTAATGACCGTAGTAAGTAGTAACCTCTCCATTTATTGATTTTTTTGAATATTTACTTATTTTCATATTCTCGTTTATCTAAATCAGGATGTTGCAATAATTTTCAAATTTCTCAATTTACCATTTTCATTTTTTGTTTTCGCGTATCTTTCATTGATTCCATCTTTTTCTTTCACGTCTTTATATTTTTTGTATATTTCTTTGTTCTGTATTCTTTTATATGCTTTTGTCTCATCTTTTCTTGTATATTCTTGATAATTTGTTATCTCTTTAATTCTTTATTAAATGTTATTTTGTGTGTTATGATTTTCTAATTTGATATATTTCTCTTCTTTAGTTGTTTACAACTTTCTAAACTTAAAATCTCGAGTTAAAATGATATTCCAGTTTTAAAATTGGCGGGTATTAGCACTAAACCCAAATTGGAAAAGTGTTTGGGTCGCGGATTAACCGGTCGGACCGGGTGGTCCGGGTCGGGCGTGAAACACTGGGTTAATCCCTGAAAATTTTCTTCATCTACTCGGCACAAAGAAGTCATTGAGAGTTCCATATCATTCACCGACTTGAAATTGGCCGCTTCTGTTTTGTTTCATTATTAGGTGATGTGGCAACTGAAGAAAAATGTTTAGGATCTGATGTAGATATTTTTAAAAGGCTCAAATTGTCCCTTTTATTAGTATAGATTTCTTCCCAAACTTAGAATTATTTCCCACAAAGTTCCATTGGTCACGTTAGTAGCATTAACCCTTACCTAGTCATGATCCTCATAACCAAAAAAGGTTATAAATTATGGTTTTTCTTATTCAATGGAGGGTGGAGAAGATAAGCATTGAGTAGAAGAGACTGACCTAGTTAAAACCCTATATATAATATATTCCCATGTTGCTAATTAAATATGATGTTAATTAGAATATATGTTTCAGCATCTCAAATGTCAACTCTCTTTTATAAATAATTAAATACCTTATATAGTTGGCTAAGTTACAACTTGGTCAATAACTTAAGTTCTTGGTATTTATAGTTTCCAATGATATTCTCCCACAAGGCCTCAAAACAACCAAAATCACATCAAGAACATAATGGGTTCCGGAAAAACTAGGGCTAAACCGACTAACCGTCCATCAGTGAGACACCCGAGTCACAATCATCCGTTACGGGTCTTCAAATCCAAAGAAGAAGATGAGATCATTTGCTCCGGATGCGAACGTGATCTAATTGGGCAAGCTTTCAAGTGTACAAAGTCCGAGTGCGATTACTTCTTGCACAAGTCATGTTTCGACCTTCCTGGTGAGATCCATCACAAGTCTCACACAAATCACCCTTTGACCTTGCTCCATTCTCCACCGAATGGCCTATCCACTTACACGTGCGATGCGTGCGGGGAGTATGGATCTGCTTTCACTTACCATTGCTTAGAATGCAAATACCATGTTCACGTGGGATGTGCGTTTGTCCCCGAGAACGTAGAGCGTGAAGATCACGAACACCCACTCACGCTACTTTACAACACACCATGCAAAGGTCGTAAGGACGGAGTGATGTTCATATGTGATATTTGTGAGGTAGATATGTCGGAGAATCTTTGGGTGTATTACTGCAAAGAATGTGACTATGGGACGCATGTACATTCATGTGCGACATATGAAGATAATGAGCCAAAACAAGGAGAAGAAGAAGGAGGAGAATCAAGCTCATCATCGGCTTCAAGGATAAAGTCATTAATGGAGGCTGAAAAAGAAATGAGAGAGATGGCGATAATACATCAACTACAATTAGATGCTCTTGACGCGGCGGGTAGTTATGTCGGTTCATGGGAACCTAGGAGAAAATATTATTGGTGAATGATGAATGTTGGGAGGACCATCAAACTTTGTATAAATTTTTCTCTTTTGTGAAATTTCGTTTACGAAATAAAACCAAGTATATGTTTTAAATTCTGATCTCGTTCTTTCTTTGTATGGTTTGCAAATTTTTTTTTTTTCATGTGGCTTGTTGTAATGTTATGAAATATAAATAGTTATATATATTTTGTTGGTTGATTTACATATATTCACCGATTTCAATTACTTAGCTTATTACTTTGTTTCTATAGCTTCTAAATGTCAAATGATAGTATTCTAAACTCATAGCAATTGAGATCACATGCTTAAACAAAAACAACGGCATTTTTTTCACGAATCCAATCTAATTATTAGAGGAATAACAACGAATCAAGAAAAGGTTGTTAGAGAGAAGAAGAAACAAATTAATTCTCATTCATCTTAATTGAGAAAACATTACATCGGAATCTCTTATATATAGTAAGAGGGCCTAAGAAGGTTTTGGTTTACTAACATTTAACCAAGATTGTATATACATGGTTAACATAAACCAACTTAATCAAATTCTAAAAAAAAATATGGGAGATTGACACAAATAGCCCCAAAAAAGTTGTTTTTTCCAAAAATAGCATCTCATTTGAAAAGTTCCACAAATAGCACCATAAACTTCAATTAAACTTAATGAAAATATAAGATAGAAAATAAAAAAGAGAGCAAACACTAATCTAATATTAAATTGAATCAAAATTGTTTTAAATAGTGGAAATATATACCCTAATTTGGAAATAGGGAACCCAAATATAATACCACAAACTAATATTAAAATAAAAATCTCTTTTAAATGGTGAAAATATATACCCTAAATTGGAAATAGGGAACCCAAATATAATATCATAAACTAATATTAAAATGAATCAAAATATCTTTTAAATGGTAGAAATATATACCCTAAATTGGAAATAGAGAACCCAAATATAATATTTTAAATTTATTTCTAATTTATTTTGTTGAATAGCTTTTATATAAAAGTTGTGGTTTTATTGAAAAAAAAAAGCTAATGATAAAATTTTTAGAACAAAAACACTAATAGTAAGTTAACTAGTGCTATTTTTGGAAGTTTATGGAGTGTGTGCTATTATTGTCAATAAAACTTGTTTTAGGGCCATTTTTAGGAATTTCTCAAAAAATATTTGGGTTCACTCCTCGGAGTAAATCCTTTTATTCAACCCCTCTTTTTTTTAACTAATTAGAATCTGCTACATAATATAAATACAAATTCATTCAATTGTAAAATCCAATCTGCAATCAAACCGAAGTTATATATCGGTTTGAGTTTATCAGGGAGGGTTAGGGTTTAGATTTATAATAAAACGATGTTAAATATAGTTTGGGTTTATAAATGAGGGTTATGGTTTAGATTTTATAATTAAGAGAGTCTAAATATCAGGTTGGAACGGATTTATGTTTTACAATTAAACGAGGTTAAATGTCGGTTTGAGTTTATAAAGAAGGATTAGAGTTTAGATTTTGTAACTAAACGAGATTATATGTCGTTTTGGGTTTATAAATTAGTCGTTAGAGTTTAGATTTAACAATTAAATAAAATTGTTTTTTTTTTTTAATTAGGTGGTAGATTCGGATTGCGTAGAATAAGAGGGGATGAGTTGGACAATAACATGATGAACAAAACAAAAATTAATAGATTAGGGTGTGTTTCGGATTTTCACTGAGCTCGGAACATAAGAGCACACAAGTGGGTAACAACACCCTTTGTCTTTAGATTCGCCAAGATCCACTTTTTTCAAGATTCCATTATTTCCAATGATATAAGCAATGTTGCGAGTGGGAGCGTAACATTTATATCTCTCTTTACCAAGAACAACGGCGACCTTTTTCTCCTCGTCAACGAAAAAACTTCCAGCCAAATTAGGAAACCAACGACCAATGACTGGTCCCATATCAACAGCTAAGAACAAGTTGCTCCACGACACTGCATTGGGCTCAATCTTATTAGTAATCCATATCTTGACGACGGATCTAGGTGCACCGCGTTTCTGAAACAGCACCGCAAGCTGCTCTTCTCTAACACTAGAAAAAGTGACAGTATCTCCTAAGAAAGCGTGGAAAGGCAGAGGCAAACGCGGTCCAAATCTCTCTCTTGTGAAATCAAAGGAGAGTAGGAAATCATGGTGATCTAGGAGCCTCTCTTGAGCATACCAGTAAGTGTTGCCCTTTAGAGACAAGCCACTGTGTTTAAACGACATACGCCAATCCGGAGTGAAATCATCACTGACTTTCCATGAATTGGAGTTTAAACTGTACATCTCAAGCTCACAAATTCGGTTGCCACTGATCCCGTCGTACTCATTCACAAATCTCAAGACTTTGTGCTTCTTATTCTTCTTCTCTTTCTCGTATCCGATAGCGTACTTCTCCCATCTGTGGTAAGTAGAATTGCTAGGTAATTCGATCCACCTTGTTTGTCCCAAATAAGGGTTCCAAACAACAAGCCTAGATGAGTCTTCTTTGTATTTGTCTTTGGTGATGATGCATAAGAATAAACCTTCGCAGTGAGAGATTTTAGATATTTTGATTCCATCTGCATGAAGAATACCAATACGCTCTATAGATGGATATAGGAGATTGAAGCTCATCAACGAAACTCTATATTCCACCATCATCACCACCTCAATTCCATTCCTCTGCTTTTTCTTTAAAAAGCTCTCACTTTTCGTTAAAGTGTTCCACTTTTTACAGGTCAATCGCAGTTTCCCCAGAGATGTCACCGGAACCTTAGAGAGCACCTCCTCCTCCATATCACTTGGAAGATCTAACATCTTCGGATCCAAACCTAACCTCGCAAATCTCTCTTTTCCGTGTCTATCAATCCACCATCTCTTGCGGGTCTTTGGTGATATATAACCTTTTTTAATTTGGGCTTTAATAGTAATGGGCTCAAGGCCCATTAAGGGGTCTCGTTTAGAACTTGATGATCAATGGCTGAAATGCGACAAATGACTCTTGAGTACATTTCATTTGGAGAGTCATTTCGCAGAGACGACGCAAAGCTTCTTCACTTGTCAGCTCTCAACGTTTCTCACCTGAAATTTCACTTCTCCTTCGTCTTCTAGAGCCCGATCTCTAATTTGGTAAAGCTCCCTCTCTGTTTCTTCTTCTTCTTCTTCTTCATCTTCTTCTTCTTCTTCACTGATGGATCGTTATTTAGCTATTTAGGGTTTTGTGGGTTGCATTAACTAGAGTAAGTCGCGAATTCTTCTCCTTTTCCTTGCGATTCTACGAATTTTTAAACTCTATAAGCCAAATTTACAAATTTATATGTATCCCGTGGATTAATCACATGAATTTTGGACCTTTGAGTTTTTTTTTGTTGTTAGGTTCTCGCTTTAGTTTTGCTTTTAGGTTCATAAATTTTGCTCCTTTGTGTTATTTACTTGCTCTTGGTCTTTTTTTTTTCTATCTGTTGGTATGGACTCTAGGAGTTTAGGGTTTTTTTTTTTTTGGGCACCATTTCTTTGGTTGGAGATAGTCTCGTTTAATTCTGAATTGTGTAATCAATATTTGCATGCTTGTGGTGATGCAGGAAATTCTTATGTGATGGTGTAATTTAATTTAAGATGACGCCTTCGCATAATATTGAGTTGGAGGCAGCTAAGTTTCTGCATAAACTTATTCAAGATTCTAAAGATGAACCTGCAAAGTTAGCAACTAAACTTTATGTGGTAATGTGGCTTAACCTGGTGTATGCTTTACGTTGTAATTTTGAGGTTTATTCCTGTGATTTAACTTTGTTTATTCTTTTGATTACTATAGATATTGCAGCACATGAAAACCAGTGGAAAGGATAACACAATGCCCTATCAAGTCATATCTAGGTATTGTTTTCCTTATATATCACTAGTTATTTTTTAATGAATTACTGATTAGGTTGATTAAAATGAGATTATCTTCTTATGCTGTGAGGACGTGGGGTTGCTTCTTGCTGAATAAGATCCTGTAGTGTAGCCTTTATATAACTCAAGACTTTGATTTTAGTTTTAAAAAGCACGCCCGAGGCTTTGTAAAATTATGACTTGGGATTTCTTACTCTATACTTCATGCTGTCTTGTATTTTTGTCTCAGAAGACTCACTTAATTCATTCGAAGCTTTTTATTCTGTGTCTTTCAGCCTCAAGCTGTTTCTCATGCTTTTGAAAATTATCACTCTTGGTCCTGTTTTTCATTTTAGTTCTACTGATATAATCTTTCTGAAACTCCAAGGGCCATGGACACTGTAGTCAATCAACACGGTCTTGACATTGAAGCTTTGAAGTCATCGTGTCTTCCTCAAGCTGGGGGTACCCAAACAGAAGATTCTGGGTCTGCACATTTGGCTGGTATATCTTTTCTCTCCTTTGTTTCAGTTGATTGTTTTGTTTATTATGTGGAAAATTTGGTTTGGTTCTTTGTTTTATGTTAAACTTCTTGCATCAATGTGGAATTCAGGGTCTTCCCAAGCGGTTGGAGTTAGCAATGAGGGCAAAGCAAATCTAGCTGAAAATGAGATGTCAAAATACGATGCATTCACTTCTGGTAGGCAGCTTGGTGGATCAAATAATGCGTCACAAACCTTTTACCAAGGGTCTGGAACTCAAAGTAACAGATCATTTGATCGTGAAAGTCCATCCAACTTGGATTCTACGTCGGGAATTTCTCAATCTCACAATAGGAGTGAGACAATGAATCAAAGAGATGTCAAGTCAAGTGGAAAGAGAAAGAGAGGTGAATCATCACTTTCATGGGACCAGAATATGGATAACTCTCAAATATTTGAAAGCCACAAGATTGATGATCAAACTGGAGAAGTAAGCAAAATAGAAATGCCTGGTACTTCAGGTAGGGATATTTGCTTCAACGTTGTTTCTTACAGAACAAAACATATCCTTAATAATCTAGAATAGAAGAAGCACCTTATTATTTTTTATGTATGCTTTGGTTAGCTTATTTGTATACACTGTTGCCATTAAACCTCAGGTGACATTAGGAATTTGCATGTTGGGTTGCCATCAGATGCATACACGACTCCACAGGTACACATAACACTATTAAGTTTCCCGAATCCCTCCAGATTAAATATATATTGTGTACATAACATCTTGTTTATGAAATCATTTTGAGCCACCTTGACTCTGCCAATTTCTAATATTTTGGGACTTTGTGCTACACATATCTGATGCACAAAAACTTTTTAAGAATGTATAAGGAGATATAGTGCTGGCACATGGTGGCTTATTCTCCGAAACATTTGTCTCTCCTTAGAAGGATTTTGTATCTATTTTTGTTTCAGTATTGGAAATATGAAAAAAATGCTTGCATTTCCCGTGATGACATTCTTTTTTTCAAAAAAAAACTTAGATGCCACTAAATCCATTTTTTCAAAAACGTGATTCGATTAACCCTTTGCTTTCTATATGATGTTTTGAATCTTACCTGCATTTAGTCTGACTTTGGCTCTGCAAAGTGACCTTTCCCCTTTTATTTCCTTCCAAAGATACCTTGTTCGAACTCATCCCCTCTATATGTGGCATCTTATTTTCTATGGCAGTGTGGCTGGCAGAGCAGTGAAGTCACAGCAATCAGGCCTCCAGTTCATAAAGAACTTGGAAATAATGTTGCAGCAGAGGGATTACTGCCTTCAGGTTCACCTTTTAGAGAGCAACAACTAAAGCAACTCAGAGCCCAGTGCCTTGTGTTTCTAGCTCTCAGGTATTTTACAGTCCCCTAGCCTCTTGTATACTCATTTTGGTGCGGCAATTGTAACTCCGGAAATCTCTGGTTGATTTTCATCTCGTAGAAATGGTTTGGTGCCGAAGAAACTGCACGTAGAGATCGCCCTTCGAAATACTTTCCGCGAAGATGGTAATGTTGGTTCTCACTGAAGTTACTTTCTAATCCACTTTTTACATGCTTTTCCTTGGATCATAATTGGCCTTCATTACAGACGGTTTCCGCGGAGAACTGTTTGATCCGAAAGGGAGAACACATACCTCCAGTGATCTGGGTGGCATTCCTGACGTCTCCGCACTGTTGTCAAGAACAGACAATCCCACTGGAAGATTGGATGAAATGGACTTCTCATCCAAAGAAACTGAGAGATCAAGATTAGGGGAAAAAAGTTTCGCAAGTACTGTATTTTCTGACGGGCAAAAGCTTCTAGCATCGAAAATTCCCGGCTCTCAAGCACAAACTCAGGTTGCTGTTAGTCATTCTCAACTGACGTTTTCTCCTGGTTTGACCAAACACACACCATCAGATATGGTGGGGTGGACTGGAGTAATCAAAACTAATGACCTCTCAACTTCTGCTGTTCAACTCGATGATTTTCATGCTTCTGGTTAGTGGACTACCTTAGATAAGTTTGTTTGATGGGTCTTTCCCTTTTGGATAGTAGTATTGTGAACTAATTTGATTGATAACTCTTCGAACATGGATATATGGCACATAGCAGATGAAGAGGAAGGTAATTTGCAACCGTCGCCTAAGTACACCATGTCACAGAAATGGATTATGGGTCGACAGAATAAGAGACTATTGGTTGATCGCAGTTGGTCCCTTAAACAGCAGAAAGCCGACCAGGCAATTGGTGCACGGTTCAATGAGTTGAAGGTCTCTCTCTAGCCCCCTCCCTTCTCTCTTCTTATTTTTCTTTTAGTTGGTGATACCTTTTGTTTTCACGAGTGATTGATTTTTCCAGTTGTCAACTTTTTTGCATTATGCTATTGCTTGTTGTTTGTGGTGGTTCTTGCTCTAGTTATTGGAACAGATCAATGATCATACAGATATAGGCGTACCTGACATTGTGATTGGGTAAACTTTTTAGCTATTCCATCTTCAGCTCTGCCCACTAGAACCTGTCCGACTGATCCCAGGAATAATTTTAATTAAGCCAATATATTAAATTTGATCTCAGTGCGATAACATAGCAAGTTGTCTTAGGCAAGCATGGGTACCTCTTTTATGTATTTGTCTTCCATTAAGGAACACTGATTATCTTCAGTTTACAACATCCACTAAAAAGACTTCCTGTGATGCGGTTCTTCTTTTCGCTTTTTTATATTTTAAATAACTGCGAAGTTAGCTGTTTTGGCCTTGGGGTAATTTTGTTGAAATGACCTTCACATTTTTGACGTAATACTGAAGAAATAGTTGTATTTCACATTTGTAGATACACTAAGGAACTAGTTGTACTTGTGTCCTTACATTATTAGGTTCTTACTATTATATATTCTGGATCTGGATAACACTGATTCATGTACCCTAATCTGCAGGAATCTGTGAGTTTGTCTGAGGATATATCTGCAAAAACCAAGAGTGTAATAGAACTGAAAAAGCTTCAGCTGTTAAATCTACAACGGCGATTGAGGAGGTAGGTGTATGTTATTTGCTTTAAAAATTATTAGGAAGGAGATGTTTCGCCTTCTTATATCTATTATGCTAATAAGTCGAACTAACAGGGATAGAACTAGATATTCCGTCTTTGTTATACTACAGAGGATGCAAACTATTTGTTATATCTGTAAAATATGTGCATATACATATTCAACCTGTTGTATCACCTCTCAGCTCCTATTGTTTTGTTGACTTGTTTAAGCAGTGAGTTCGTTTACAACTTCTTCAAACCTATTGCAACTGATGTTGAGCATCTAAAGTCATATAAGAAACATAAGCATGGCCGGAGAATTAAGCAGCTTGAAAAGTATGAGCAGAAGATGAAGGAAGAGAGACAAAGAAGAATTCGTGAGAGACAGAAGGAGTTCTTTGGGGGATTAGAAGTTCACAAGTATGTGCAATTAATTTCCTGACCTAATTCATTCTCTTATTAGGTGAATCGAATAGTAGACGATATTTTTTATACTGCTTTGTACTTAATCCTTGTTTGAAACCTTGCTATAGGGATAAACTAGAGGATTTGTTTAAAGTTAGGAGAGAAAGGTTGAAGGGTTTCAATAGGTATGTGAAGGAGTTCCACAAAAGAAAGGAACGGCTTCACCGCGAAAAGATTGACAAAATTCAACGTGAGAAGATTAATTTGTTAAAGATTAATGATGTGGAGGGTTATCTGCGAATGGTCCAGGTTTGGTCTCTGAACTGAGTATGGAAATTTTAGGTTTATGTTGCTTCTTTGATGCTGGTGTGTAAATATGAATATTGGTGAATATGTAGGATGCCAAGTCAGATCGAGTAAAGCAACTACTCAAAGAGACTGAAAAGTACCTTCAGAAACTTGGATCCAAGTTAAAGGAGGCTAAATCCTTGACCAGTCGATTTGAGAATGAGGCAGATGAAGCGCGTAATTCAAATGCTACCGAAGATGAAACTGCGATTGAAAATGAAGATGAGAGCGACCAAGCAAAGGCAAGTTCTATTTCCCAAGTATTCCTTTTTTCTTATGGTGAGCTTTCTTCCATCTGATGGTTACAATACATACTATACAGCACTACCTGGAAAGCAACGAAAAATACTACTTGATGGCTCACAGGTAATATTCTGCATCCTACAGTCACAGTCTAAACATTACCCTTAATGACATTATAACGTTTTAACTTTCTGTTTCTTATGTGAGTTGTCATCTTTCTTACCTTTTTATTTTTTCTCAAAAAGGTGGTTATGTTGTTTGTAAATAAAGTCATTTGTGGATATCATTCATCTATTCACAAGAATTTTTTTGCAGTATAAAAGAAAACATTAACGAGCAGCCATCATGCCTAGTGGGTGGAAAGTTAAGAGAGTAAGTGGACCATGCCCCGCTTTACTATACATTTGAGAACCTTTTGGTAATAGTTTTGCGTGGGATGTTTACAACTACAAAACCTGACATTTTAGGTACCAAATGAATGGCTTAAGGTGGCTACTTTCACTGTACAACAATCACTTAAATGGCATTTTAGCTGATGAGATGGGTCTCGGGAAAACTGTTCAGGTATTTAATGCTATACCATTTGTAATATAGGCACACATGTTAGTTTTTCTTATAAGATGCCTTTGTTCAATAAGTTATAAATTTTTTTGTTTTTTCGTTTTTGTAGGTTATTTCTTTGATATGCTATCTGATGGAGACAAAAAATGATAGAGGTCCCTTCTTGGTTGTTGTACCATCTTCGGTTCTGCCTGGTTGGCAGTCAGAAATTAACTTCTGGGCCCCATCGATTCATAAAATTGTTTACTGTGGGCCTCCTGAGGAAAGGCGCAAACTATTCAAGTAAAGAGACGCAAATTTTGTTTTTATTGTCCTTTATGTCTCAGATTTTAAGGTTCACTATCTCCTTTTTCATTGTAGGGAGCAAATTGTTCATCAGAAGTTCAATGTCCTTCTGACAACATATGAATATCTAATGAACAAGCATGATAGACCTAAATTAAGCAAGATTCACTGGCACTATATTATTATTGACGAAGGACATCGCATAAAGAATGCATCCTGCAAGTTAAATGCAGACCTGAAACACTATGTTAGCTCCCACCGACTTCTCTTAACGGGGACTCCATTGCAGGTACTGTTTCTTTCTTTCTCCTTCTATCCTCATCTTGATATTGACGCATACTCTTTCCCGATCATGTTTGTTGCTATTTCCTGCTGTTGGCATTGCCCACAATCTCATTATTTACATCTCTTATAGAACAACCTAGAAGAATTGTGGGCGCTGCTTAATTTCCTGCTGCCTAATATATTCAACTCATCAGAAGACTTTTCACAGTGGTTCAACAAACCATTTCAAAGTAATGGAGAAAATACTGCCGAAGAGGTAGCATTGACTGTGTTTATTAAAGTACTAACTAGTATACAGTATACACTTCTTAAGACAATGTGGTTTTAACTACACACTTATGGTTGCCATCTGACTAGGCGTTGCTATCAGAAGAGGAGAATCTACTGATCATCAATCGACTTCACCAAGTTCTTCGACCATTTGTGCTGCGTCGGCTGAAACATAAGGTTCATAACTTAATATCTCCTTTTTGTTACTTTAATATGTCTGAGATATGGAAGAATACTTTCCAATGCAATTATCTCAGTTATTTTAAGTTTTATTTAACATACTAATTTATTTTGGTAGGTTGAGAATGAGCTTCCTGAAAAGATAGAGAGATTGATACGCTGTGAGGCTTCTGCTTATCAGAAGCTGTTGATGAAGAGGGTTGAGGATAATTTGGGTTCGATTGGAAATGCGAAGGTGTTGTTTTATGCTCCAGGTGTTGGCAGTTTCGCAATAATGTTGAGTAATATTTTTAGTTATTTTCTTTTGTTTACAGTCTCGTGCAGTGCACAACTCAGTAATGGAGCTTCGGAATATTTGCAATCATCCATATCTAAGCCAACTGCATGCAGAGGAGGTAATGGTTTTCATTTTATCTGGAATTATTTATGTAAATGCAATGAAGCGTTGGTTAGCACACCATGGACAACCCTAACGAAGGGCAGTTCTCTTTTATTAGGTCAATAACATAATTCCTAAGCATTTCCTGCCCCCAATTGTAAGACTGTGTGGGAAGCTTGAGATGTTGGATCGGATGTTACCTAAACTCAAAGCAACAGACCATCGGGTAATGATTTCTCCCTCATGATAGAATAGTTTTGATGATTCAATGATGAAAGCTGATTATTGAAGTTGGACAAAGTCTTTTCAAGTAGTGTGCTAGAGTACCTTGCATTGCCTTCGCCTTTGAAGGATTAACATGTCTATCACGAAAAGTTTTTGAAATTATGTTTTGATTGTATGAGCATTACTGTTTTTTTTTTTTTTCCTTTATTTGGTTGCTTCCATATCGCTTAACGCAGAACTTCAAGTCACCTATAAATTTTCTGTTATTTGTGAAACGCACATATATATCATAATTTGTAACTTTTTTGCATGCTTACCTTAAATCATAATAATATATATCATAATTTGTAACTTTTTTGCATGCTTACCTTAAATTTAATACAGAAGCTTATAAATGGGTTGTTACTTGAATTTTTGGTATGCATGAATTCCCGCAGGTTCTTTTCTTTTCTACAATGACGAGGCTTCTTGATGTTATGGAGGATTACCTCACCTTAAAGGGGTACAAATACCTTAGGCTGGACGGGCAGACATCTGGGGGTGATCGTGGTGCTCTTATCGATGGTTTCAACAAGTCGGGTTCCCCATATTTCATATTTCTGTTGAGGTGATGCATCATATATTATGGCCTGGGTTTCTGTAGCTCTAATATCTATCTGGATGATTCATGTTCAGTCTTAATAGATTTAGTTATGTTCCAAAATACTACAAGTTGTAAACTTTTGGGCGTTCACTACTACTAGTATGTATTTGTATGTGATTGCTGAATCTTTTATGGAATTTCAGCATACGGGCTGGTGGAGTAGGAGTTAATCTTCAAGCTGCTGATACTGTGATATTATTCGACACCGACTGGAATCCTCAGGTTAGACATAACATTTCCTTATATTAAGTTATAGTTGAATACTGTGGACATTAGGCCGGATTTGAAGCAGCATTTATTATACATTTCAGGTTGATCTACAAGCTCAAGCAAGGGCTCACAGGATTGGCCAGAAAAAAGATGTGCTTGTTCTTCGTTTTGAAACGGTTAGTTTTTTTATTTATTGTGTTCAAGAAAATTAAACATCTGAATAAATGGGTTGATTTGTGAATGGTTGTAACTTTTGCCCTGGTGATTTAGTTTCTGTTGTTTCGTCATTGGGCTACATAATGTAGTGTTGCTGTCCTAAATCTATGACTGTTCAACATGACTAATGGGGCGCATAGAACAGTGCAGTGTTCTTGGGAGATACTAACTGTTTCTTGGCTTGTTCCCTTTCAATCGACGTGTTATTATATATAATCAAGCTGCCTGAACTGTTTGTTTGTCTTTCGTCCTTTATTGTATCCTAAGGTCAATTCTGTTGAGGAGCAAGTCAGAGCTTCAGCTGAGCACAAACTTGGAGTTGCTAACCAGAGTATAACCGCCGGCTTCTTTGACAATAACACGAGGTGAATCGAGAGACATCCCTTTTATGCTTCAACAAGTTTCAACTACCAATTCTCAAAAAAAAAAATTTACTTTGTAACAGTGCTGAAGATCGTAAGGAATATTTGGAATCCCTTTTGCGTGAATCAAAGAAAGAGGAAGATGCTCCAGTATTGGACGATGATGCTTTAAATGATCTTATAGCTCGAAGGTGGCTGCTCTTTTTCGTATCGTTTTTTATTCAGAATAATTTACTTATGTACATATTTTAATTTTACAACAGCCTATGCATACATGGTTTTTTAATTATCCTGATAGTTAGGTTCCTTTGCTTTTGCACTGTGATAAATCTAGCAATTCTATCAAGATTACTGCCAACAATTTGTACAAAATATTTGTACTTTCTAAGTGTAAATAGTTATCTGCTATCGTATCTTTACATATTATTTTGTATTTGCATAGCATCTACAGGGTTTTTTCATGTGTTCTGTGTTAATTTATAGTTTGGCTTCCTTTCTAATTCTTAGCTGACAATCTTTTTACATTTCCATGCATCTCGATTTTTTGTCAACTTTCTTGCAGATCTGACATTTTTTGTTGTCTTTCTAGGGAGTCAGAGATTGATATTTTTGAGTCCATCGACAAACAAAGGAAAGAAAATGAGATGGTATGCTTGTTCTTATAATTCGGGTTATTTTGTTTAATGATGTTTATCTGAAAAAGATATGCCCCTGCAGGAAACATGGAATACATTGGTACATGGGCCAGGGTCAGATAGTTTTACCCATGTACCACCTATACCCTCTCGGCTTGTTACTGAAGATGATTTAAAACTACTATATGAGACAATGAAACTAAATGATGTCCCGATGGTTGCAAAAGAATCAACTGTTGGCATGAAACGGAAGGATGGTTCGATGGGAGGCCTAGATACTCACCAATATGGAAGAGGGAAACGAGCAAGAGAGGTTTATTGACTTTTCTCTTTGTAATATGATACTGCATGTAGCATTTTTACTTACTACTATAAAATGACAAATATTGCAACTTCATTAGGTCCGGTCTTATGAAGAGAAATTAACAGAGGAGGAGTTTGAGAAGCTGTGTCAAACCGAGTCACCTGATTCTCCCCAAGGCAGGGGCGAAGGAAGTGAAAAGAGCTTGGCGAATGATACATCAAATATTCCGGTTGAAAACTCTAGTGACACACTCCTCCCTACATCTCCGATACAGGCAATAACTGTACAGCCAATGGAACCTGTAAGGCCACAGCCACAGACACTGAAAGAAGAAACACAACCTATAAAACGGGGCCGAGGTAGGCCGAAGAGAACTGATAAAGCCTTGACTCCGGTATCATTATCAGCTGTAAGCAGGACACAGACAACAGGGAATGCACTATCATCGGCTGTGACTGGTCTTGATTTTGTTAGTCCAGATAAAAAGCTAGAAGCAGCTTCTCATCCTAGTTCGTCTATTGCCCTGACTTCGCCTGATTTATCTGTTCCTCCTGGTTTTCAATCGCTGCCAGCATCTCCTGCTCCTACGCCAACAAGAGGTCGAGGTAGGGGAAGAAGCAGGGGGCGTGGAGCAGGAAGGGGAAGAAGAGTTGAAGGTGTATTGCATGGTTCCAACAGTTCTATTACTCAGAGAACTGAAACCGCTACATCTCTTGCAAGTGATCCAGACGCCACAAACTTTACTCTTCCTCGTTCTTCAGCTGAGATTGTTTCTAGAGTCCCTAAAGCTAGTGAAGGAAGTACTTCATATCCTGACCCAGTACCTCCCATGCATTCTGCTACTACTGCAGTCCGATCAGACAAAGCAGCAGATAATGACCTAGATGCACCACCTGGTTTTGATTCAGGATCCCATGTTGAGACGCTAAATGTTCTTGAGAATTCATTGGAAAGAAAAGCAGCTGCTGTAAAGAAGCGGCCTTTGATTCAAGGTGTGAGCTCCCAGCATCCAGGACTTAATAAACAGCCACTTGACTTGCCAGTCTCCACTAGCTCTACTTTGTCGGGTAAGTAAATCAAACATCATTTTGTAGTTTTCATATTCATCTAGGAGGTGTAGTTATAACTTGTATGATATTTTGGCAGGTGGTGGCCCAGTGCAAAATCAGAGTGCTGTCTCTTCTGTTTGTGATGGATCCAAACGTCCTTCAGTAGCCTCTGTAGAGGGTCGGACATATACAGCTTTGCCAGGTGTGACAACTGCACCTTCTGATGCTACTCTGCCAGTGACTTCTCAACTTGTTGGTTCTGCGGTTGAAGGTATAAATCTATAAAGCATCGTAACTTTCTGAAAACTGCTCTGATTTCTAATTTTTTTCCGTGTTGTACATGTCATCTTTGTAGCTCAAGAAGCCAATGTTCCTTCTCTTCCTGCAGCCCTGCCTGCTAAGAGGCGAGGGCGCAATTTGCCAAGCAGAGGAGAAACTCCTAAACGCCAAGGAAAGAGGCGTGGCCAACCTTCACCTGCTACTGATGGCTCTTCTGCAAGGAGTACAGGATTAACACCACAAATAGATGTCAAGGTTGGTAATTCATCAGGCACCAAAGCTAAGTTTGATGCTGTTGCCAAAGAACAACCCCAATTCAGCCAGGCAGTTGCACCGGATATTCACTCTTCTGGCAGTTTGAGTCAGGAGAGTAGAAGAGACATCTCTGGTACTGGTGGTTCTGCTAGGAAACAAACTGCTGATGTAACTGATGTTGCTCGTGTCATGAAAGAGATCTTTTCAGAGACTTCCCTATTAAAACATAAAGTTGGAGAGCCGTCTGCAACAACGAGAACAAATGTGCCTGACGCACAATCCCCAGGTGAGATGAATTTGCACACAGTTGAGACCCACAAGGCAGAGGATTCTTCTGGTCTTAAGAATCAAGAACCTCCATATAACCTGAGCAAGGCAGAAAAACAGGTCTCAGATGTTCCTCACCCTGTTACTGGTGATCTGACAACTTCAGGATCAGTTGCAAACAAGGATGGTGACACTGGGTCGTCTAAGGTTGCTGCCGAGAATGACCTTGTCAAGATTCCAGGTGGTGAAGTAGATTCTTCTGTAATACAACTCTCTTTGGAAAAGTGTACTACAGATCAGCTTGTGGAAGAAAAATTGTCTCAAGAAGGTGAAACCACGCATGCTAGTCATGGTGAAACATGCCACGTGGGTGTAGACTTGATAAAAGAAACTGCATCTTCATTGAGTTATGATCCATCTGAGCCTATTGCATCTGTGTCAACAACTGTGGAACCTCTACCTACTGACAAGTTGGAAACAAATATTTCTTTTCAAGATGAATGTAAAAATCTCAATGCTGATAAAGGAGGAGCTATCCTCCGAAGTCTGGAAGAGCAGACGAATGTTAACTCCAAGATTGTGACAAATTCTGAGGAAGTTCAAGCCAGCAGAACAGATGAAGTTACACATGTGGATGGAGAATCTGTTGATATTGTAAATCAGATGGTGAAAGAAGATGAGGCAAAAAATTCTGTTGAAATTCAATCGTCTATGCTGGAGACTGATGAACTGTCAAATGTTGGACAAAAGGGTCACAGTAGCATTGCCATGCAGGCATTGGTTTCAGTTACAAGCAATGAGAACTCCATGCCTCTTGACCAGAAAGATTATGAACCTATATCTAAACCTGCTTATACAGAACAAGATCCTGAAGAATCTGTTTCGGTACAAGGTGATGATAGGCCTAAAGTTGGTCCTGCTGACACACGGATGGAGGATACTGATGATGCCAAACTTCTTGTGGGTTGTTCAGTTGAGAGTGAGGAAAAGGAGAAAACTCTTCAATCCCATATACCCAGTGATAATGCTGATACAGAACAACGTCCTGAAGAATCTGTTTCGGTTGAAGGTGTTGATAGACCTAAAGGTGGTACTGCTGACACACAGATGGAGGATACAGATGCTGCTAAACTTCTAATGGATTGTTCAGTTGAGAGTGAGGAAAAAGAGAAAAATCTGCAATCACATATACCCAGTGATGATGCTGATACAGAACAAGATCCTGAAGAATCTGTTTCGGTACAAGGTGATGATAGGCCTAAAGTTGGTACTGCTGACACACAGATGGAGATGGAGGATACTGATGATGCCAAACTTCTAGTGGGTTGTTCAGGTGAGAGTGAGGAGAAAGAGAAAACTCTTCAATCCCATATACCCAGTGATGATGCTGGTACAGAACAATATCCTGAAGAATCTGTTTCGGTTGAAGGTGTTGATAGGCCTAAAGGTGGTACTGCTAACACACAGATGGAGGATACCGATGATGCCAAGCTTCTAGTGGGTTGTTCAGTTGAGAGTGAGGAGAAAGAGAAAACTCTTCAATCCCATATGACCAGTGATGATGCTGTTAGCCAGAACCCTTTTGAGAAGATAAAAGACAATGAAGGAGATGACTTACATGGAGAGTCTCTTGTTTCCTGTCCAACAATGGAAGTGATGGAACATAAGGGGTTTGAATCAGAGAAACATGCTCAGACAGATTCAAGTGGTATTGATAGGGGAAATGAGGTATCAGTATCTGATGGCGAAAAAATGAACATTTCATCTGGGCAGGTCCCTGATGCGTCACATGATTTAAAAGTATCACAGGATCAAACAGACATTCCCCTAGTTGGTGGGATAGACCCTGAACGCTTACAAGAAAATGTGGATGTACCTGCATCACCTCACGGAGCAGCGCTGAACATTGTGGTTTCCCAGTCTGAGGGAAATCAGTCTCCAAGTATCTTACCGGACGATGTGGCAGGACAACTAGCAAGTATGGCTAGTGACGAAAAAATGAATATTTCATCTGAGCTGGTCCCAGATGGATCACATGATTTAAAAGTGTCTCAGGATCAAACAGACATTCCCCTAGTTGGTGGGTTAGTCCCTGAAAATTTGCAAGAGAACGTGGATGTGCCTGCATCACCTCATGGAGTAGTGCCAGAAGTTGTGGCTTCCCAGTCTGAGAAAATTCAGTCTCCAAGTATCTTGCCCGGCGATGTACCAGGACAACCAGACGATGGCAACTGTGAGCAAATGGATACCATGCAGAACAGTACCTATATTGATGTTGGCAAAAATTCAGGTGAGACGTGTCAGCCTTCATCTTCTATCCAGTCTGAGGATGAGAACAGAAATAGCTTATCACACTGTGAACCGTCAGAAGTAGTTGAACAAAGGGATTCAAGAGATCAATTTTGCATAGGGTCTGTGGAATCTCAGGTAGAGATCAGCTCTGCTATGCTGGAGAATAAATCAGCTGATATCCAGCCCCCTCAAATGGATACTGAAGAATCGAAAGAACCTGGTACAGAGAGTGCTGATGTGTCTTTACACCAATTAGCTGATATCCAGGCCGAGCCATCCATTTTGGTTGATCAAATGGATACTGAAGAATCCAAAGATCCTTGTGCAGGTAATATTTGCAACACTGATATAAGTGCTGATGTGTCTTTAGACCAATTAGCTGATATCCAGCCCGGGCCATCCATTTTGGTTGATCAAATGGATACTGAAGAATCCAAAGAACCTGATGCGGATCATATTTGCAACACTGAGACAAGTGCCGATGTGTCTTTACACCAATTAGCTGATATTGAGCACTCACTGTCTCTTTCAGTTGTGCAAAAGAACATTGAGCAAGATCAAAGTCAAGTCGAAACTACTGGATCTGAGTTAGTTGATGTCTCTGCCGAATGTTCGACACAACCTCAAGTTCAATTACCGCCATCTGCAGAGCCAGTGGGAGATATGCACGTTCATTTAGGGGCTAACAAATCAGAAGTAGTTGCCGAAGGTACTGACTTCTCTTCATTTCTCCCAAAGACAGAGGAAGAAAATGCCAAGAGCCAAGTAGCTGACACTGAGCCCTCATCATCTCTTACAGCTGTGCAAAAGAACATTGAAGATCAATCTCAAGTTGAAACTGCTGGATGTGAATTTGTTGTTGTCTCTACCGGATGTTCGACAGAACCTCAAGTTCAATTACCGACATCCGTAGAGCCAGTGGTTGCTGGAGGTACAGAAATCCCTTCTTCCCTCCTAATGACCGGGGTAGAAATTGCCAAGACCCAACTCGCTGATATTGTGCCTTCATCATCACCTACAGCTCTGGAAAAGAACATTGAGGCTCAAGATCATGTTACAACCGGTGGATGTGGGCTAGTTGATGTCTCGACCGGATGTTCGTCAGAACCTCAAGTTCAGCTGACACCATCCGCAGAGCCAGTGGTTACTGAAGGTACAGGACTCGCTTCACTCCCATTGACGGAGGAAGAAAATGAGCCCTCATCGTCTCCTACGGTTGTGGAAAAGAACATTGAGGATCAAGATCAAGATCAAGTTAAAACTGCTCGATGTGAGTTAGTTAATGTCTCTACTGGATGTTCGTCAGAACCACAAGTTCAATTACCACCATCCGCAGAGCCAGAGGGAGATATGCACGTTCACTTAGAGGAAACAGAGAAATCTGAAATCATGGTTGCCGAAGGTACAATATTCCCTTCATTTCCCCCAATGACAGTGGAAGATAATGCTGAGAGCCAATTAGCTGATATCGAGCCCTCATCGTCTCTGACAGCTGTGCAAAAGAACATTGAGGATCAAGGTCAAGTTGAAACTGCTGGATGTGGGTTAGTAGGTATTTCTACCGGATGTTCGTCAGAACCTCAAGTTCAATTACCGCCGTCCGCAGAGCCAGTGGAAGGTACGCACGTTCACTTAGAGGAAACAAAGAAATCTGAAACTGTAGTTACCGAGAGCCAATTAGTTGATATCCTTCCCTCATTGTCTCCTATAGCTGAGCAAAAGAATATTGAGGATCCAGTTCAAATTGAAACTGCTGGATGTGATTTAGTTGACGTCTCTGCCGGATGTTCAACAGAACCTCAACTTCAATTATCGTCATCCGAAGAGCCAGAGGAAGGTATACACGTTCACTTAGAGGCAGCAAAGAATTCTGAAACCGTGGTTGCTGAAGGTTCAGAATTCCCTTCATCTCTCCCAATGACAGAGGAAGAAATTGCTGAGGGCTCATTAGCTGATGTTGATCCCTCATTGTCTCTTACAGTTGAGCAAACGAACATTGAGGATAAAGATCAAGTTGAAACTGCTGAATATGAGTTAGCTGATGTCTCTACCGGATGTTCGTCACAACCTCAAGTTCAATTACCGCCATCCCCAGATGCAATGAGAGGCACGCCTGTTCACTTAGAAACCATGGTTGCTGAAGGTACAGAATCGCCTTCATCCCTCCCCAAGACGGAGGAAAAAAATGCCGAGAATCCATCAGACAGACTTGACGGTGAATCTGACGGTACAACTGTTGCTGTTGTTGTTGAAGAAAGTTGTGTTGAGTCGAATTCATTGGTCACCGAAGAGAGCAAAGCAGAGGATTCAAAAGACAAGGAAGATGTTTAGTTCATTTCATCTAGATTAAGTTGTAAAACTTTTAATATCTAATTATCACAAACTCTAAGCAACTTTATTTTCTTGTATCATTTTCTAGAATGAAAGCCGTAAATCTAGACGCATGTATCGCCTAAAAAGATAGTTTCCAATATCCAATGTTGAAGATGTATTGACTGCATCTTAGTGTTCATAAATATCTATAAGAGACTGCGCATTTTAAATCTGAAATCCAAAGATCAGGAACAATGTCGGCACATGACATGTTTTGGTTATTTTCTATTGTTTCAAAGACCCTTGTATTCTGACCAACGGCTCGGCTTTAACTTGAGACAGTGAAAGTGAAACACTCTAAATGCTACAATGAGTTCTTCTTCATTTCTATATCTACCATGTCACACGGTATTTTTCCCGTATTCGAACCAAGTTTTCACATTTGGAGATCAAAACTTTGTTTAGTGGTTTAATTTTAACCGAAGAAGAGCAAAACAAAACGTGAAAGTTTGGTTATATAATGTGATAAAAGAATAAGAGAGAAAAGTATTAATATGTGATAGTGCAGATTGTGACTCTTGCTTTGAGGACCGCATTAATAACCAAAAATGATGAGTGTAACAGATGTGGATAGTTGAGACAGTGTCCACAAACTTAGAGAAGAGACGTGGGCAATGAGAGTGGTGGCTTTGATATTTTTTCTCATTTTGTATGAACATTGGAATATTCCCTCCCTTATTCTTTTGATAGAAATTAGAATAGATACTGTATATAACTTGTTTTTATTTTTCACTTTTTACATATATATTTTTTAACACAATCAAATAGATTAAAAAAAATGAATTGATCAATAGAGAGTCAGAGACGATCGACTAAATTGCTCTATAAAATAATTTAAAATTCCTTTTAAATACTTTAACCAAAAAAAACTCATTTTTAAGTTTAATAGTTGAAAATTATGTCAAAAACTTTGTTTGGATAAGATTAAAAAATAAAAATAAAGGCAATATAGAGTGGAGCAATGGCTCCAACAATCCACCGGAAAAAAGTTGGCTAGTCCATCCTAAAGCGCATCCAAATTAAATGGTGAAAAAGATTTCAATTCCCACACAAACATAAGGTTAGTGACTTTACACAAATATATAACAGTGGATTTAGAGACCCATGTTACATCATCATTAGTCTTTTGGTCGACATACGTTTCCTTATAAACGTTATTTTATAGGACACAAAAGTGAATTGGAGAAAGGATAAATAAAAGTCAATTCTCTTCTTTAAAATAAGGATAAGATCCAATTCAAAATTAATATTAGATTTTGACATCAACAAGGAAAATTAGAGATAGTGAACTAGAAGTTGTAGATGGAGATGTGAAAATGTCTCTTACAATGACACATATCTATTAATTTCATTTAACACGTCTCTTTAATCTCTCCATTCACTTTATTGTCTAACGATTATTAAGTTATTGAATGTGTGTCATACCTTTTATTAGAAAAATTCATCTACTATTGGCTCTTTTTAGGTTGGTTGTTGTTCAATCACTATGATGTTGCTAGCTACAACTTTCTTTGTTACATTTTGTTCCGTGAGAAAATCATCTTTCTAAATTTCGGATAAGACGACCATTAAAAAGGACAACACTCGTTAAAATACTTCAAATAAAACTCTTAAAGAAAGGTCATGTAATTAGGTACTTCGTCAATGCATGGTTTAACAATAATTAAAATTAGAAATCATTCAAAATATAATTTAGTGTATAAGTATCACGAATTATTCATTTTGAGATAGAATTCATAAAGTTTTATAAATAGTCCTCCTATTTTAGAAAATTAGTTCAATATTTAAAAGCGTGAGGTTTTCTATTAATTTATTTCTATAAAATAATTTGGGTTTAGTTTGGAAATCTAAGAAATTATACAATTCATCAACTTTAAAATATATTAATGTAAAGAATTAAATATTAAATTCATATTTAGTCTTATGAGTACAAACATTTTTGTGATAAATCTGTATGAGAAATATGGATATTTTGATATTGATTTGATTCAACCTTTTCTATACAATTCTTTTGGGATAAATATTTTTTCAATTTTTTTTAAGAATTTACTTTGGTTTACAAGAAAAATATGGAGGATATAAATAATTTCTCTTCTTTCTAATTAATAAATAAGACAAATTCAGAAAATAATTAAGACAAATTAGCTCACAAATATTTTACCACTATCGAACTTTCGAATTTAACTTAATATCCCATTTAATGTTGAACTGAATTAAATCGGATGAGTAACCTGTAGTTTTAAACTAATACTATAGATTAATAAACTGTGCAATAATACGAGTACATTTGTCAGCTACATAATTATTAGGGAAGCGAATTATTATTTTTCAAAAAAAGCTGGAGGATAATAAGTGAAGATGATGGATGATGTTCCAAAGGAAATGAGGGACAAGATGTGATTTGCATAGAGATGTAAAAAGATGTTTCATGTGGGAACATGTCTTAGTGAAAATAACCTTAAATAGAGACAACATTTTGGATTAAGCCCGATTTTGCCCATTGCACCCTACAAGTTTCTTAATAATACTGCTTCGGTGGCTTCGTAGTTGGATTCCCACCAATTTCACATAATTTTGGGTCTGCAAAAAAGTTAATAGAAATATCTAGAGATTTATCTATTATTCAACTTGGTGATGAAGTGTTGTACATTGTGTCATTGTGTGTGTGTGTGCAACTAATTTGACGATGAGTGATTTGACTTCAGACAAAAGAGCAAAGATAGAGATGGTAACACGGGATTTCCACTTCTTCTGTCTCTATGGTCTCTTACACATGTTCCGTTTTATTCGAATCCCATCGTTGGAACAACTTATCATTGTACGTACAACATTCATATAAGTTGATACAATGTGTGTGTTTTGGTGTAGTTAA
Organism: Arabidopsis suecica; assembly: GCA_019202805.1. Classification (NCBI taxonomy): domain Eukaryota; kingdom Viridiplantae; phylum Streptophyta; class Magnoliopsida; order Brassicales; family Brassicaceae; genus Arabidopsis; species Arabidopsis suecica. Next base: position 7,830,729 of record CM032908.1, read on the forward strand.
TAACTAATAAGGAGATAACCTAAAAGGTAATTAAGTCGTTGCAAATTCATCACTTAGCAGAGAGAAAGAAATCTGCAAAGTCGAGGTAAATTTATCATAGACGTGTTGTAGATTTGTGATGAATTTTTCGTCGCATAATCGCTGGGAATATACAAAATTCTATATCGTTCTTACTATTTGTTTCATATATATAATTAAAATTTTGAAAGAAAAATATTACAAAACTAAAAGAAATAACATGTTGATGAATTCAAGAAATTACATGTAGAAATGAATAGGAGAGTTTGCAACGGGTTTTCGGAGTTTTTACATGGCTTTAAATAGTAGGGGTGATTTTTACTGCATTTGTACATTATGCAAATCGGAAAAAGTTTTGACTGGTTAAAATTTAAAAAGTTTGCAGTAGTATAAAAAATATATATGCCCATTGGAGCAGTTTAAGGTTTGTGAGAAGTACTCAAGACATCGTCAAGGACTAATAAAAAGTAAAAACATTATTTAGTCATATATGGTATTTACAAATACTAACACGGAATATATTAATTTAGAAAAACTTCATCGTCTATGAGATGACATGTAGAACATTGTTCACAATAAAATAAATTGTGTCACTCACTAAATAATAGGGGACACAAGCTTTACTTTGCTTAAAGCCATGAAAAAAAATCTTTTGAATTATGTATAAGTGGTTTAAATCCTTTTTGGCGTATGGCTACGTATTTTTACTCATAGAATCCTACTCTCGGTGAATTCGTGCGAGAAGAATTTGTGATTATTGACCAATAGACGGTTGAAAGGAAACGTCAGTGGCAAGAGACATCGTAGCAGAGGATGCATGCAGTATTGTAGGACGTCAATGATTCAATCAATTAGCAGATTTTTGTAATCAACCAACGTAATTTAATAATATAACAATGTACCAAAAAAATGTAATCTCGTAAATATACAAATAAATATATTTTAGGAAAAAAAAAATCAACTCTGCCTTTTACAGGACAGCCACCACATGCAAAAGAATAATGATCTAACTTTTATTCTTCAACTCCTCAAGTACATCATTTTCCTGTATCTGAACTGTGTCTTTGGGAAAACTTGAGATGTCAAAGGTTTTACATAAATATGAAGCAACAAAAGTCAAAGTTATAAAACATTGAGAGCAACAATTCATGTATAATGTTGAAACTTGATTTGGTTAATAGAAGATAGTGTCACAACTCTCAAAGGCACTTAATAAAACTCATAATAAATTGAAGACAATGACTCAGTCGAACACTAAGAAGATAGAATAGGGGTCCCCTACGACGTACTCTGTACCTCCCTCTCCTTCTTCCTCCATGTGATACGTTTCTTACATTTTTTGTAGTTTTGTTTATTCCTTTTTTTCACAATCATGCATTCTTAGTTTTGTACATATATCGTGTGGGATGGTTCAGCTCCAATAATGAAAATCATACCAAAACCGGACTAGTTTTTTTTCCTTTTGTATTTAGATTAGTACAAGATATTCGGTTGCCGACCAGTCGGAGCTAAGGACCACTACTCCCTGAGGTGAATAGACTCTTTGGCAGGAGTTTTCCGCAAACCTACCCACAACCACAAGTTAATTATTTGAGCTTCAAATCCAGAAGTTCAAGTTGTCCAAACAAAATGACTTAGTTTGTAGTGGAAATCGAACTCAGACACACTATAGGCAGACGATGTTATCCCTTTCCCCTAGGTCATGGTCCAACGACCACTGCACCATTTTGCTTGGGCTAAAACCGAGTAGTTTTACTTTGACTGAAAAAAATAGATTAATTAAGTATTTTTCGATAGTCATATAACAACAATGAAAATGAGAAATCTGATATATTAAGTTATTAACTATGAATTACACTGTTTCTTTATTTTGATTAATAAAATTAAATACTATAATTAAAAATATACGGTTTAAAAACTCGGTTTTAGTATGTGGTCACACAACGTTTTCTCTTTATTATCCTCGTCTCACTATATTGGAGAGCATTTTCAGCTTGCTTATGATAATGGAAACGTATCTACATAAGTAGGATAAGTTTCTTTTAATAGTCAAGAGTTTTTTCGTCCAATAAATAATCGAAAAAATATAGTTCGTTGAGTTTAGTCAATAAATCGATCGTTCAGTCAAGTCATGGAGCCAGTAATATACTAACTAAAAGAATTCATACATTTACCAAAGAAAATAAATTCACCACTACATCGCTAGTTTATTTCCATGCCTAAATGGTGATAAATAAGGACGTACATAAATTCAACCATAAATCACAATACATTGACAAAGTAGCTAAATTGCCATAAAATTAAAGAAGACTCTAATATTTCGTTAAACTGTCTATAAAACTTTCATCACTAAAATGCTATTATTTAGTCGCCATAATCCTTCGTTAAAACGTAGCTTTTAAGTTATGTTCAATATAGGGACTTGTTAACACTTTGGTTGCGCTTTGTGGCATATAAACATATACTACATTTCAACATTTGTTCATGATATTCATCTATTGAGCTCGTTATATATCCTGGCCATGTGATGGTAATTAAACCAATTTACTAGTTTTAGACAAGTTATATTCAATGCTATAGTTTTACTAATTATACTCAATGCATATAAACATAAATTCAAGACAAATTCTATCATTTATATGACCTTGGACCTTTGTTGTATCTACTAAAAATGAATTTGATGGAAACAAGGTGGTAGACCATACTTTCCTAAAATGGGGAGGCCACAAATGGTTAGTGTATGAGATAGGTGTCGTTATATCTTTGGTTCTTTGGCAATTAAGGAATGTCCATCTATATTGAAATTGTCTTAAAATAGAAAAGGCAAACCGTCACTAATCACTACAATAAGTGTGTTGTAATTTATTTCAGTGTTACTTTATTAATCTTTGAATGGCATTTGTTATGTACACCGACGTTGGAATTTTTAAGTATTAAGTTATACTCTCTCCGTTCTTTTGTTTTAGGAAAATGCACATAAGAAATTATTTAATTTTTGTTTATTTCTAAAGTAAAACATCATTTACTATCTAATCAACCAATTGTAAAACAATCTGCATAATAGAAATCGTCAAAACCAATAAAAAACTAACTAATATTGCATTTAAAACTGAAACATCATCTATTTAAAAACAAAAATAGAAGGTTAAAACATCATTTATAAAAGAACGGAGAAAATATATACATATATTTTGATGTCCTATATGTAAATATTAAGGTGAATAATAAATCATAGTGAAGGTGAATCTCAGTATCGAGTTTTTTAGATCAGATTCTTTTATCAAACATTAACTTGATCATTTTTTAATACTCTTCAAGTGTGTATATATATGCCAAAAGTGAGTATTCACGTCTCTTGGTCTATTTTAAGATAATGTGAATCAATTTCGTCCAATGGTTGATTCGCTATCTTAAAATTTTGACAAGTTTTGTTTTTGTATGACCATGTAAATCATTTTCAAATAAATCATCTACTTATCTTAGAACTTGTTTTTGGGTCAAAACACTTAACTATTGTGTGACCTAACAGAAAAGTTTCTTAAAAAATACAGATATTATACAAAATATGAGCTAAGACTTATGAATTTATTCTAACTTTTTAGTTAGTCATGAGTTTAAATTTTCCATATTACATTTCCCCATGGCATTTGCTCCATTGGTACACTCTATAAAAGTTATGAATTAACTATCTTTTGTAAAAGGGAGCATGGATCACCTTTAAGAAATAAATAAATAAAAAATTGATGCTATCTATACTGAGGAAAATTAAATTCATCCAAAACAATATGCTAAATACATGATTTTACTATTGAGGAAGTGGGAAATTTACATATATACTTCAACCTAAATTTGGCTATTTAAACAAAAAAAACTGGGATATTATACAAAATAATTCTGGCAATTTTTTTTTTTAAATAGTCGGTATTTATAAAAGAGAATATTGTTCGCATCAATTTAAACCATTCATTTAAACCACCATGTTTTTCACATGTTTAACTCTTTTTTTGGCTTTTCGACTTTCCATAAATTTGGACCATACATCACCTATCGACTTTCTTAAAATGAAGAATAAATTTGTAATGTTAACCAAATTGTCTTCTCTTGGGATTTATAAGTCACTTTTGCAACGTTAAGACATTAAGTGGCCGAAAGAGAAAATTAAGAGAACTTCGATCAGGACATGGGGAATAACAGTACTAAATGATTGCAGTAGATAAAACATTACAATCTATAGGATTAGTACGAAACAAATGAGGTTATTGTGTTTAGTACGGTTGGTGGAGAATAAATAAAACAATCAAAATATTACCCCAACACTTTGCATATATATTTCAACAATAGTTTTAAAGCTGGTTAACCCAACCCATTTGATGATTTGCCACCGAGTTTTTTCTTTAATGCATGTTACGAATTTATTACTTTTCAATAAAATTATAACTTAAATTACCCATTAGGCCATTACAATAACAACTCAAAATAAACCAAACGTGGAATTATTTTGTTGATTTTGAGACTTTTACCAATTGGTCCCCTAAATTTTGCGGTCCTAATTAAGAACATCAATCCTAACACGTTTGTTTTAGGATCGTGGGTTTTGCTGGTCATCCTACGTACTCTTTCCAAATTTTAATTTTCTGTTATTTAGTTGTATTGAAAATCATTATTGTTTAGTGATTTGAATAAATAAAATATCGTAAACATCAATAATAATAATAAATAATTTGTTAATATTATCTTAAATTTTTATTTCCGAGACATTATCAAGAATCATATAAAAAAAAGTAACCAAAAAAAAAAATTGTATGTTATACAGTAATAATTAACAATTAACTTTAGCTATTGATTTATAAGTAACAATTTTAGTTTTTGACTTATACAATTTTCTATGTAGACAGAAATTTTTACACATTTACAAACTTTTTGTACTAAGCTACACCAATATTTATATTTTTTGCGCATGGCATAGGTTATTTCTATATATTATACATGAATTGGTAACATATGTGTCCATTGTGATAGGAACTCATGTTATTTTTGTTTTCCATATGTGGTACGTACGAAATTTAGTGCAGTCGATCGCCTCAGCCATTTTTGTTCAATGAACTGTGACTAAACAAGATTGGTTAGGATCAACCCAAACAAAAGTTTTTCAAGCAGATGAATAGAGCTATGCTCTTTTCGCAGTTGGGATAGTATTGCGCTGCAACCAGCACATTTTATAATTTTCGCAAAGACATTCTTTTTTCTTTTGAAGGTAGTTTGGGAGAAAGATTCTATTCTAAAACGGTGACACACAATAACCAACCCACGTTGGTCCAGTTGGTAAAGGGCTCACGGCTGTGAGTTCCCCCTCCTGGGTTCGATTCGGGTTGGCCACCTAGCCGCTCCCTTAACGATGGGGTAAGCGTACCCGGATGCAAGGCCTCGTGGATTAGGCCTAGGAAGCCTTTGGGATCCCACGGTTATCAAAAAAAAAAAAAAAAAAAAAAAAAAAAAAAAAAAAAGACACAATAATCATTTTCTTATTTTTTCTTATAATTATATTAGAAATTTTTTTGGTAAGTTATTATTATTTAAACAATTCTCTCATAACAATTTTGTTTCTCTTTTTTCAAAATTTCAAAATGTTTAATATTTTCTTAGATATTATACCATTTAAAATCGACATTCAACATTTGTTAACTTGCATTTGTTTCGTTAGTTCTAGTTTGATTGTTATGTATTCACCATACTTATTGTTGAAATAGGGTTTCGACAAAACTTTAACTCGACGATTACATGGAGAATATAGATCGTCCCGACGATGAATTGTAACTTTTATTTTTATAATCGTACCTTGTGAAAGGCTGTCTAAGTATCTTTTGAAAAGGGATCAAGCCATCAATAGTTCAAATTATAAATGTGGTCTAACTCGACGACTAATTTTTAATGTGTATTTTCTATGCCTTTTCAATGAATTTTTCTTCTATTTATATGCATACTAAGTCAGTTTATTTGATCTAGGATTTACTTTTTCCAAGCGGTTTTCTTTTTCTTCTTAAATTGGTGATAATTTCATGGGCCGAGTTCCGTGGCTTTTATGAGCTTTGTCGACAATAATCTTAATTCGGATCGAGCTAGAGTGAATACAACCCATCTCCAACACTTATTTTGTTTGCTCAACTCATTTTTTAACCAAAATGTTGTGGGGATAGGTCCATAATTTCTTCGGACTGAGACCAACATAGGTTAATTTAGTCCCTTCTTCGTTTGCGTTCTCAAACTCGGGACATTTCTAACTCTTCTCTTTAAAATGTGTAGGTGATCCGTCGGTTAGACTATCAAAACCGGATTTTTCTGCTTGTTTTATTGCTTTGTACTTTGTCCTCTGCTATCGCAATTTAAAATCTTAATCAGTAGAAATCAGTCGGCAACTTCTAAACATAACGCATCCACACACACCGTGTCAACAGAAGTACTTTGAAGTAATATTAAATAGAAAGTGATATATAGTGAATGTGAACCTTTTTTTCAAGACATTCGGTACATTGTAATTGAATATTATTGGTCTCCAACTAACCTAAGCAATAAGACAATTTCTATTCTAAGTTTTATTTTTTCTTAACCATTTCTAATCTATTTATTATTGAAGAATGTCAAACTCGTGTTATAAAAAAAAAGAATGTCAAACTCATGTAGCCACTATTTATTTATTTATTTATTTTAACAGTTTCTTTTGAGATATTCTTACTATTAGGAAGCGTATGAGCTAGGTATATACCCCACCGTCCAATATTCTATATATATGAGCAAAGAACATTCATACCAACACACAACGAGAAAAATAGATTCATCTTTCAATCTTTTTTTTTCCTAAAAACAAAACTTTGTGTGAAGAGAGAGATGGAGATAGAACCAAAATTCAAGAGAATATGTGTGTTTTGTGGAAGTAGTGCTGGTAATAAATCCAGTTACAAAGATGCTGCTATCGAACTCGGAACCGAACTGGTAAATTTTCAATTTCATTTCTTTTTTTTTCTTAGAATCTTGTTTTTTTTTCTTGTTTCTTCTTTTTTTTTTTTTCTTAAAACTTAGTTTCGTATAGAAAGGAAAATTAGTCCTTTCATTTTTCAAAGCTTAAGAGCAACCCAGAAGAAAAAAAAAAGCTCTGTTTTTCCACTTCCAAGTTTTTGGGAAGACTCATGTCTTAGACCTAATTCTCCTATGAGTTATATATATAGGACTTAGATTCTTTTGTTTTTGTTGTTTTAAAGACTTAAGATTTCACTTCTTTGTAGTAAATTTTAAAACCGTAAGAATACAAAAACTACATGAATAACATAATAGAGTTAACTAAACCTATTTTGGTTTCCGTTTTGAATAATTTATAAGTAGTGTGAGGAACAAAAATTTTGTGCTACGAAAACAAAAAGAATTTATTATCATTTTCTTTTTGACTTATTGACTTCTTGTGAATACCTAAATATCAAAATGTTGGATGGATCTCTAATAATTTAATTTATTCCGTTGACCCAAATAAAGGTAGGAAATGGGTTTAATCATTTGACTTGTCATAACTAAAGCATTTTAAGCCATTTAGAGTTAGTGGAATCAACTATTCATATCAAAACATTTCCCATTATCTTCTTTAAATGATTATTGTTTGAAATATTATCTTCAATCTGTACTTACTGTGGTCAGTGGTAGAAACATTCTGACTGGTTGACACACATAGTGGAAAAGAAATTAGAAGAAAACAAATTCTTCTCAAGTGTACTATAAAATAACCAGTCAAGAAAAAAATGGAATAAAAGTAATTCTTCTGTATTCTTCAAAAAGTAGATAAATCATTCAACTCAAAATTAGAAGTTAGAAACTTTTCATCTCGTTTCCTCTAACAGTAGCTTTTCCTCTACTTTATTTTTTTCTTTTCAATTCTTCTCATTTCTTCTAAAATTAAACCAGTCAGACCCATAGTTCCAGAGCTTAAAAAAGGATGAAATTCAAAAGTATTTTAGTTGAATTTTTGATGGGAAAGTTCATACTTTATTTTTGTTTTACCATCATTTTTTTCCATGTACTTTCGTGGGTACTTTTACCAGAAAATGTAATTATGGAGTTTCTACTTTTATTGTTTTTCTACAATATCTTTATCCACTACTATTTGTTGTAATGCTTTTTTTTTTTCTATTTTGTCGACACAATTCCATTCCTTTTTCATCAATTAACTTTGACAACGACCACTAAATTAACACCAAAAATTACTAAAACCAAATGTTGTTTTTGTAGGTATCGAGAAATATCGATCTTGTCTATGGTGGAGGGAGCATTGGTTTAATGGGTTTGATTTCTCAAGCTGTTTTCAATGGAGGTCGCCATGTCATTGGGTTCGTTTTAACTTTTTTTTTATATATAGAAAAATTTTCAATGTTCTATAGTCATTAAAGATAAAAAAGAAACAATTAACAAAATGGATAATTTTGGCATACGTGTAGAATTTGTGACGTTTACTTTTTAACCAACTTTTTTTTGTCTTGTTACTGTCTTCAGGGTTATCCCCAAGACACTAATGCCAAGAGAGGTACGTCCGAAATATAACTCCAGAATCATATTTATGAACTATTGTTTTTATCTTACCACTTTCATAAAAACAAATTCTAGAGTTTAAAGAAATTGGTGGTAGATAATTTAACAAGAACATCAACCTCATAAATGTTATCTTTAAAACGCGTATATCACATTTGTCTCATATTAGAGAGTGTTTCAATTGAGACAAAACAGGCCAATTTATTGGCCGGTGATATTTTCATGTTTCCCTTATCTTATTCTTTTTTAGTTATAATTAAATTATTTTGTCTGTCTTTGAAATGTGTAGTTAATTTCTAATGAAAAATAAAAATAAAAAGGCCACCAATCATGTTGCTCCAAAATATGATTACCTTTTTACGAAAGGGGTCAAAGTGATAAATGTAAGAGAAAACACCTCGAGAGACTAAATCATCATTACCTCTATCCATTCTCACAACATAATGGGCTAAAATATGATTGCACAAAGATAAAACTAGATTTGTACTCCCTCCGTTCCTGAAAGTTTGATGTTCTAGTGTTTTAGGTTTGTTCCACAAAGATTGATTTTCTAGCTTTTTATTTTATTTTTTATTAATTGATATTAACAAATCGTAGATTTCAAGGCGTAATGATTACAAATAATTAACTGTTTTAGATTACTATTGGTTCATAGATTATTAAAAAATATTTAATAAAAAGAAAAAATTATTAAATGATTAAATCATGATTGTTTCTTAATATATGTGTAAACTCTAAAACATCAAACTTTCAGGAACAGAGGGAGTATATTACATGTTGAATGTAAAACAGTAGCATTAAGAGTCATTTTGTTAGATTCACAAATCTTTGGAGGAAGAAAACCATAAAACAAGTGGTGTGAGTGTGTAAGAGATTTGTCTTTTTGTTTTGGAATATATAGAAGACACAAGTGGTGAGTGAGTGGTAATAAAAATAACAATACTAATAACAATAATGTGTAAATGTGAATAAAGATAACAGGAGAGACAGTGGGAGAAGTGAAGGCAGTAGCAGACATGCACCAAAGGAAAGCTGAGATGGCTAAGCACTCTGATGCTTTTATCGCTTTACCTGGTTGGTTCCTTTTCGTTGTTTCTTATCCACAATTTTTAATCATTGAATTTTATACAAAAATTTTGATTAGTAAAATTGGAATTAAAATGTTGGATGTTATTATGTAGGTGGGTATGGGACACTTGAAGAGCTTCTTGAAGTTATCACTTGGGCACAGCTAGGCATCCATGATAAACCAGTAATCATTTTGCTTCCATTTCTATTTACATTATATACTCCCAAGTGATTATCTAATCACTTGAAGAGCTCCTTGAAGTAATCTTAGACTGAATTAGGTAATTAACAAGGAAATAAAATGTTAGAAAAATAAAAATCATATGACTTATTGCCATCTAATAGTGAAAGAAAATCTCCTAAGAGAATACATGATTTTTTTCGGTAACACGTTATTTTATTTCTATTAGATTGACACTTATTTTTTCACATGTGTTCGAAGAAAAGTAAAATCGCGAACTCTAATTTTTCTTTTCATAAATTAGACGTTCACATAAAAAACAATATATGACGGAAAAAAATTATTTAAGTCATTACTACTTTCTTAAATACCAGGTTATACATTGTTGTTTTTGCGAATAATTCTTAATCTTATCAATGTGAAGGTGGGATTGTTGAATGTGGAAGGATACTACAATTCATTGTTATCATTCATAGACAAAGCAGTGGAAGAAGGTTTCATATCACCAACTGCTCGTCATATCATTGTCTCTGCTCCTTCTGCTAAAGAACTTGTCAAGAAACTTGAGGTTCCTTTTTCTTTCCTTTTTTACTTGTTTAACTATTTTCTATCAAAAAATTTAACTTATGTGGATTTTAAAACATAATAGGATTATGTACCAAGGCATGAGAAGGTAGCCTCAAAGAAAAGCTGGGAGATGGAGCAAATAGGGCTAAGTCCCACTTGTGAAATTTCAAGATGAAAAAGGACTAATTAATTTCTTTAATTAGGACAACCCAATTGAATGTTCTCTCCAAATTGGGATCCTCTTTATTGATTGTAAAACTTAGTCCAAGCAAACCGAAAACAGATTGACTTTCTTCTTTTTGTGTAGTTGATTCTGTTGTTTAATGTATTTTTTTTAGATTTTTATCCGGGAAAAAGAAAAGACAGAAAATATGTTGGTTTTGTTTAGTTTGTATTTTGTAATTTGTAATTTGTAATATGTCCCCCAACGAACAACTCAATTTTAGGGGAGTTTTCTTTCTTTCTTTTGTTAATGAGTTTTAAATTGAATTCTTGTTCTTTAGATTTCTTTTTTTTTTGTCGTGATTATAGTAAATTGAAAATTAATGGATATGAACATTCAGATTGAAGTTTCAAGTCTCTTTAACCAATTTGAAACCGCTAAAACTAAAAATTATAATGTGATACACCCTTAAACATGTTTAATCATACAAGACACCTGAATTTTAATCGGTAACAACGAATAACGAAATCGTCTTTCTAAATGACTTACTAATTCTCAAAATGTTGTAAAATAGTGAACTGATTGTGTAAAATGCAGGAAGCATATAAAAGTTTGTTAATCAATTCGTAATAGTGATGTAACACTAAAAGCTAATATAAAAATATATTTTTTGGTAAATAAAAGCTAATATAAAATATGATTCCCTCAAAATTTACAGTTAAAATTTTGTTTACAGCTAAAAGCTGTTGGTAAATAGCTGTTGTAAAATTTACAGTTAAAAGCTAATATAAAATTTACAGTTAAAAACTTAAAACTAAAAAAACAAATAAACAACACAAAATAAATATTTATATAATACTAAGCCCAATCAAGGAGTTGCTACTTGCTGCATGTACATGGATCATCTATGGGCCGCTCACTCTCAAACTTAGCCCATATGTTCCCATTTGGCTATTTATCATATTCTTCTTATTCAACATATTTTTCTTAATTATCATATTTCCTTTGTTTGTTACACAAATGACATTAATTAAGTTTTGACTGATTAATGATTTTTAGAAGTCTACTAACATTAATTAATCAACAAGGAAAAAAACAATTGATTTCAAAATCTTGTTGGCTCCAAAGAATGTAATAAATGAGTTTGAATAAATAAAAAGACAGGAACAAAACACAAATAGTAATGTCCTAATAATAGAGGTTATCTTTTGATTAATTAATTAAAAAAGTTTGGGCCTTTTGAGAATTTAAAAACCTCCAAAATTCATCGCAAATAGGCCTCTCCACCAAATCTCTCTCTGTCACACTCTTTCTCACTCTCTGCTCTCATAGATCGGAGAATCTTCTCTGAAAGCTCTAATCTTTCAGTTTTCTTCACCGGCGTGTTCAGATCTAAACCCTGTAAGCAATCTCATTTCCATTTCAATTCTCTGTTTTTTCAAGATTAATTTCAAGATTGTTGATTCGTTTATTATGCAATTGAATATAATGCTTAAGAAAATTGTAAGATTATCACTAAAACGTTGAATTTTTTCCTAAATCTGTAGTTTTTTTTTTTTAATTGTTGGTCAGTACTTTGATTGCTTAAACAAGAAGTTTTGCTGGAAGACTTGAAGTTGCGAAAAAGACTGAATTTTTAGTATTTGGGTGACAAACCCTAATGGGAACAATGCACCGCAGGTAAATTTCTTTAACTGTATGAATGTAATACAAAAAAGAGTTTTTTTTTTGTGAGTTTGGTTTCAATATGAAGATTACTACTTAGTGGTTAGCTTTGCAGTGGTGCTCCTCGAAGAACGAATGAAAATGCAAAGGTTATTATCACTACTATTTTGGGGATAGTGTTTGGAACTTTCATTGGTATCACATTACCTTCACTTTCTTTTAAGGTATGAGATTTGTTTTCCATATGTTCCTTTATGTGTCCCTTTCATTTTTGCACCTGTTCAATTTTTTGTTTTGTATTCTTGCAGATTAACTTACCTTCGCGGCTTATATCATCTCTTGATGTAGCTATATCAGATGGGAAATTGTTGTCTGGTGGTGACAAATCCCCTGAAGATTTCGGTTCAAGAAAATTTCCTGAGGTATATAAACTTTTTAGTTTGGTTCTATTTCGTTAGCTTTTCGATTATATGTACTAGAATAGTGCCTCATTTCGGATGAAGTGTATCTTTTCTGTTTATGTGATTGCAGATATATGTTCCAACTAACCCGCGTGGTGCAGAACTACTACCGCCAGGAATTGTTGTGGCGAAAACTGATTTTTACTTGCGTAGATTGTGGGGAGAACCTAATGAAGTATGTGTTCTATATTTATTTTCTCAACATATATGGTTTATCTCTGAAGATGATTTGAATTTTTTGATATGGAAACAATAATCTTTTGCAGGATTTGAAGAAGAAGCCAAAGTATCTTGTGACATTTACTGTTGGATTTGAGCAGAGGAATCATATTAATGGAGTTGTTAAGAAGGTTCTGCGATATCGGCATGTGGTTTAGCGAGTATTTTTTATATATTCTTTGCTGGATACACTCAGATTTTGTTTTCTTGTCATATCTTCAGTTTTCTGAAGATTTCCAAATTTTGCTCTTCCATTATGATGGCCGGACAACTGAGTGGGACCAATTTGAGTGGTCAAAGAGCGCGATTCATATTAGTACGAGAAAGCAAACGAAATGGTTAGTCGTCTTGGTGGTTTAAAGATGAGCAGTTATTAAACATTCTGGAAAATCATTGTTGAATATGTTTTTATCGAAATTCTCTACTGGTTTTGGCAGGTGGTACGCGAAGAGATTTTTGCATCCTGATGTTGTGTCAGCTTACGAGTACATATTTATATGGGATGAAGATCTTGGAGTGGAGCACTTCAATGCGGATAAGTAAGTTATACTTGTCTAAAGTAGCAGAACAATGTCATCTTTTACATTTTGTGATGGAATTCTATTAAAACTTCAGGTACATTGAGTTAGTTAAGAAGCATGGTTTAGAGATTTCTCAACCAGGCCTAGAGCCTAACAATGGACTCACATGGGAAATGACAAAAAGGAGAGGTGACCGAGAGGTCCACAAGTAAGATCTCCCTCTCTAACCATACTTATTTGTCTTTCAGTTTTGGTTCTGAATTAAGATTGTGTTGGTTTTTTATACTGTTGAACAGAGATACAAAAGAAAAGCCAGGATGGTGTAAAGACCCACATTTACCTCCATGTGCCGCGTAAGTCTCTCTTTCTTCTCTTTAAAACTGTCTCTTTAGACCCACTCAAGAATGCTTAGTCATTATCAGTACTAAGTTTTGTTCCCTCCCACAGATTTGTTGAAATAATGGCTCCTGTATTTTCTCGAGAAGCATGGCGATGTGTGTGGCATATGATTCAGGTTTGTCAATCAGTATATACGCGGTACTACTGCCTAATCCTTCAAACTATTGCTTGGGTAATTTGATCACTTTGTTTATGTTTATGATGCAGAACGATTTGGTTCATGGATGGGGTCTCGACTTTGCGCTAAGAAGATGCGTTGAAGTATGTAGTTTTTACCCCCTTATTAGCTTAATAATACCATATTCTCTAGATTGGATCATGAAAATGTCTGTGTTTTGCTTTTGCAGCCTGCTCATGAAAAGATTGGTGTTGTGGATTCGCAATGGATAATACATAAAGTGATACCGTCACTTGGAAGTCAAGGAAAGTCAGAGAATGGAAAAGCACCATGGCAAGGAGTGAGAGAGAGATGCAAAATGGAATGGACAATGTTTCAGAACCGATTGGCAGATGCTGATAAAGAGTACCTTGGGAGGATGGTTAAAGGATAGAATTTTTTTTTCTTTTTTATATAATTATTATTATAAAAAAAAAACATATACTCTGTATATCAAATATTTTACCCTAATTATTGATATTGTGTGTGATTTATACATTTTGATTGAGCTTTTTAATGTTGTTTGTTACCTCCTCCATTTCACAATCTTAGATGTTTTAAAAAAAATATGCTTTCACTAAACAAGATTAAACATGGTGTAATAGTGGTTGTTATTTCATAATCTTTTTTTACTTCGGAAAAAGACAATAAGAAAACAAGACTTAACAATTTCATGATTTATCTATTTCACCCAATTTCATAAATTTGGTATTTTATATTTGCTCTCAATAGAAAACGTAAATGGTAGAGAAATTAAGGAGAAGAGAAAGGTATTGGTTTGGACTTTGGAGTGAGTGTGAAGCTTTTACACCAAATCCAAATATTCAATATTCATTTTTAGTTTCTAATTTACAATATTTTCTCCAATAGAAAAAGTATGAGAAATTCAGTTTCACCTTCCTTTTTGCTTTTAATTCAAGTCAATTGTTTGTCCATAGAAAACCATAATGTCTCCCTCTATTGGCTGTTCAATATCAGAGTCTTTTTTATGGTTAAGAATTTGCTTTCACATATCATTAGTAGAAGCCTCTTATGAGGAAAAACATATATTAAGCAACATCATCATAGCTTTTTCTCATGTATCTTGTGTGTAATTATATATGTGACATAATTAAGAAAACATGAAATTAGGAAGAACAGAAGTTTGGTGTTAGACACCAACCATTTTTATACAAACAAAATAATAAAAACCTCATTATATCAACTTTGCATTTCATCACTCATCACATTCACAATCCTTCTCTCTCTCACACATCAATATATATTTCTCTTTCTCTCTCTTCATTTGATAGATTTGAAGATTTGAGAGTAGAGAGAGATAGAAAAAATGGGAGAGATGAAGAGTATGCAAATGGGTGTGATTGGAGCATTGTTTCTATCAGTTGCATCTTCTGTCTCCATTGTCATTTGCAACAAAGCTTTGATGACTAATCTTGGTTTTCCTTTTGGTAATTACTACTTTCCTCTTTATTACTTTGTGACAATATATGTTGTAAGATCTTTATCAAAAACCTGATTATTCGTCTTAGGATTGATCGTTTTTTTCGCTATGGTTTTGTTACAGCAACAACACTTACAAGTTGGCATTTGATGGTAACATATTGCACACTTCATGTGGCATATAAACTAAACTTCTTTGAGAATAAACCAATAGACATGAGAACTGTTGTTCTCTTTGGTCTCCTCAATGGAATCTCCATTGGTCTCCTAAATCTCAGCCTCGGCTTCAATTCCATCGGCTTCTATCAAGTATATATATGTTCAACATACTTTTGATCCTTATTATGTAACATTTATATGATTGAAAAATTTGATGTTTGTCCATAATGGCAGATGACCAAACTTGCTATCATACCATTCACTGTTCTATTAGAAACCCTCTTCCTCAACAAGAAGTTTAGGTGAACCAAACTTGCTATAAGATTATTTCGATAATTTCTACTGTTTACATATATAATTATTTTTTTAAAATGACATATTTTGGTTTTGCAGCCAGAAAATAAAGTTCTCATTATTTTTGCTGCTAGTTGGGGTTGGTATAGCATCAATCACAGATCTTCAGCTCAATTTTGTTGGCTCTGTTCTCTCTCTCCTTGCCATTGCCACAACTTGCGTCGGCCAAATTGTATGCTTTAAGTTTCATTAATCATTGTTTAATAACTAATACATAGTATAATTAATATGACTAATAAAATGTTGTGGTGAAGCTAACAAACACAATCCAGAAGAGACTGAACGTGACATCAACACAACTCCTATACCAATCGGCCCCGTTCCAAGCCGCTATACTCTTCGTCTCGGGTCCGTTTGTCGACAAATACCTCACTCGCCTCAATGTTTTCTCCTTCCATTACTCTCCCATAGTCGTGGTAATTATACATCGTTAATTAATTCCATTTATTGTCGATTGGTGTTAAAATATAATTAGATTCATAGTGATGGATTGGACCGGCCCATTTTGAGCCATGATTGTATCATAACATTCCTAGATATGTACTAGAATTTTGTGAAATTTAACAATGATGAATCATGCAGGGATTCATAACGTTGTCGTGTTTGATAGCGGTTTCGGTTAACTTCAGTACGTTTTTAGTGATTGGAAAAACATCTCCAGTGACATACCAAGTCTTGGGACATCTCAAAACGTGTTTGGTGCTCGCATTTGGTTACACTCTCCTCCACGATCCTTTCACTCCTCGTAACATCGCAGGAATCCTCATCGCGGTCCTCGGCATGCTTCTCTACTCCTACTTCTGCTCAGTTGCTTCTAAATCCAAACAAGCCTCCTCCGAGTCCACTTTTCTTGTACGTAACCACACAAAAATGAAAAGATAGAAGTAATGAGTCTTGAAAGTTTCTAAGTACTTTGGTTTTATTCCTTTTTTTGACAGGGGAAAGATAGAGATACGACGCCGCTTTTGGGCCAAGAAAAAGAGAACCATCATGAAGCCAAGAAATTAGACAAGCATTCTCCAGTGTGAATAATATAACTCTTTATGTTTCGTCTCTATAATTCTGTCCCCTTTTTTTTGTTCATTCATTGATAATGTTTTTGTAATTGAGAAAACATTGAAATAGCCAATGGGCATTTTCTATTCTTTTTTATATTTACATTTACCTATTTCATTTTCCTCCTTTTTGGATATTACAAGGTTAAAGTTATCTCCTCTCTCGTGTTTTTTGGTTTATGTTAGTGTTCTTCAAAAAAAAAAAAAAAAAAAAGAAGTTAGTGTTCTTCAAATGATCAAATGATTTTTTTCTAGTAAGAAGATAAAATAAAATAGCGTACTAACTACTAAATAGTGTTTAAAATACAATTAGTTTCAAAATGGTTTCGGACTTTTAGGTGATTAATATGTGATTAGGAGTTTATGGAAGAAAATGATGGGCGATTTGTAGAATACTAGGAACCATAAATTTCAAATAATTGAAATGCTTTATGCTCTTTTTTCCTTTGCATAAATTTCAATAAAATATTATATTTCTTTATAATCTATACTTATATCTATGCATATTGACATATTGTTATATATTACATGTGCGTGATACGTCTAACGTTCCGAGAATTCATCCTCTGTTCACATGCTACGTTGTCGTTGTTGTTTTATCTTTCCATGAATAGTATATGTATACATTTATGTTATGGTCTTATGGACCTACAAAGATAATTGGCAATGAAACTTTCCCTTAAAAGCGAATAAAATTTTATTAAAACTAGTGGTTGTGAGACTTGCAAATTACGAATAACAAAAAAGGAAAAAAAGAAAAATTAATAAATGAGAAATGGTCTTCAATCTTCATCAATAGGCCAACTTGTTTGCAACAACCAACAATCCAACTAAAAAATCATTTATTTGTGTTTTGAACAAATTATATGATGATGACTTATTCCTACAAATTACTACAATTTTGGCCTTTTGGCCAACGATACTGTGATACGTTCTTACAAATTTCTCAATCAACTCTAATGCTTATTTTTCACGATTACTATTTTGTCTTAATTTGTTTTCTATATAACTTTTTGGATTGATTTCACTTTCTTTAGCCATTTTATACACTCTCAACTCTATTGAAATAGTCAACTTAGTATAAGTAGTTTCAGTATGTGAATGTGATTAAGCTCCCAAGAGTTGTTTTTATTCTTACGTCTTGTTGTGATATATATGTTTATTTTGATTTTCTTCGCAATAACATATTTTTAAGGGGTCTTGTGTGTTTGATGTACAAACCACCCACACATATTTTTAATGCGTTTAAGTATCCTATATGACTTTTTTTCTCCGACAGCCAATGACCGAGTGACACATAATCTTTTGGGACATATGACATATCAATATACATCCTATATCACTAAGCACCCACAATTATAGAGTTAAGTCGATAAGAATACTAATTAACATCCTATATCACTTAATCTTTCGGGTCGTATTAAAATTATGTACAAAACTTAGTAGAAGTCCAAATAAAATATAAATGACTTAACCCGCACATAATTACTATTCTTATGTGCCGTCAAAAAAAAAAAATAGTATTCTTATGCGTTGAACAACATTTGGTAGAGACATCAATCTCACTCGATTTTCAAACTCTCTGATCAGAAAAAAAAAAAAAAAAACTTACCTTTTGGAGAGAAAAAACATGTGTAAACATTTCAAACATTTTTGCATCCGTATCATTTTCTATACACCTACATTATTTTCTTAACTTTTTCCAAACATTTCAAAACTTTCGCGTCCATATCATTTTTTTACTAAAAAATGTTTGGAAAAAGTTAAAATAATATAAGCGTATAAAAAAATGATACGGATGCAAAAGTGTTTGAAATGTTTACACATATTTTTTGCGTTCAGATTAGATCTCTTGTGTAAAACTGTTAGAAACTTTTGATTAAATATATAGGATTGTATCTCTTGTGTTCTCTAAAATTTTAACAGTTTTTTCTTTAGCGCAAATCCATCAATTTCCTCGACAATAATGAAAACCACCCAAAGAATAACCTTTTTTTGTGTGTACCAACCCAAAGAAAAATTAACACCAAAATTCCGCATGAACATTTACCATTCACTCTAATTAAATTATTTATCCAAAAAATTATTTATCCAATACAGTTTTCCATCCTCATTTCTCTCCCAAAATTTTTATTTCTATATTGTTTTTAAACTTTTAAACTTTAAAGCAAAAGTGAAACCAATAACAACAGTTGCGTTTTGTCTAGAAAAGCGAAAACCGGTTTTAACCCTATAGGGCCAGACCAGGCCAATGCTATATTATATCAAAAAGACCAAAACGAGTGAAATTGGACAAAATCCAAACCACCAATCAGAAAAAAAAATTATGTGGTTAAAACTTTGAACACATCAAAAAACACAAAAAGGGTAATAACGTCATTTCCTAAAATTCGTAATCATTCGTCCTCAAATCTTTATTGTCACTTTTCCAAATACTCCAAAACTTTTTCCAGTTTTCTTCTCTAAACCAGAAGAAACCTGTTAGGAAAAAAAAAAAAAATTAGAGAAAGAGAGAAAATTGGAAAAAGTGATGATGATGACGAGAGATCAATTCAAATCTTAATTCCTCCAAATTTTAAAAATCCGATCTCCACTACCTTCGTCATCTTCCTCTACTCTCGATTTTTTTCTGGGTTTGTCGTTTTATGGGTTGATTTGTATTGTAAAAACGGAGAAAACAAGAAGACTTCTTATTGCGAAGAAGATATTTCTAGGGTTTCGAGATTTTTCCAGAGGTGGGTCTTTCTGGGTTTTGTTTCTTTTGTGTGTTCTTTGATTGGGTAATTTCCTTGGAAATCAAGAAACTTCTAGGGTTCTTAAAGTGTAAGTTTTCTTATTTTGGTTTTATTCACACATTCTAGGGCTTTGGTTTTGGAGTTGTAATGGCTTTTGGGTCTGAAAACGAGAGCGAAACGAAGATGGAAGGTTGGTTGTATATAATTCGATCTAATCGATTTGGATTGCATTTCTCTAGAAAACGTTACTTTGTTCTTCGAGATCATCTTCTCAAGAGTTTCAAGTCTATCTCCGATTCTAAAACCAAGGTCAATTTTTACTCTTGGTTGTTTATAATCTCTTAAGATTGTTGTCACTTGGAATAATCTCAATTTGGCTTTTACAGGATGCTGGAAGAAGTGCGGTGATAGATTCGTGTATTCGGGTTACTGACAATGGGAGAGAAAATGTTCATAGAAAAGTATGAAAGTTCTTGTTTTAAATCTTTAGTTGTGGAGTTTAGTTATGCTTTTGTTATAATGGGTTTGTCTGGATTACTTGTAGGCGTTCTTCATATTTACACTATACAATACCTCAAATCACAATGATCAGCTCAAGGTAAGGTAATTTCTGTTTGTTTGTTGGAAAAACTTGTTGTGATGATGAACATTTCTTTTTCATATGTTAAGCTTCTTGTTTTGATTGATGTATAGTTAGGAGCAAGCAGTCCTGAAGATGCAGCAAGGTGGATCAATTTAATTAAGGAGGCGGCTTTAAAGGTTATATAAGGGATTTATGTAACAATTTAAGAGCTCCTTCTATTTGAAGGATAGAGACTTATAGTTATAGATTTTATGCAGGGTGCCCCTTTTCCAGGAGATGTTTTTAATTGTTCGAGGAGCCGATGGGACTCTTTGAGGTACCTCTTTTTCCACATTTTACTGTAATCAATGGAATAAATCTCTAAGCTAACTGTTAAATAAATTGCTGAGCCAGTAGTTCCCGTCAATTTTTGTTAGTTACTTAGTACCTATAATGGTTTGTGGTTACTTAAAGAGAAAGAATTTTTTTTAAATCAGATTGAGTAGCTCAGTGCGGGACCATCACTCAAATTCTATTGACTGGACACTCCGGTCGTCTGCAAGAGTGGATCCTGTTACAACTGATGTTGTTGCGCCTTCTCCGTGGACAATATTTGGTTGTCAAAATGGTATAATTCATGCTCAAGTTTGATTGATTTTTGTGTCGCTGGAATGCATAGTTTTAACATGTGCTGCATGCAGGTCTTCGGCTTTTCAAAGAGGCAAAAGAGAGGGATTCTCTTGGAAGGGTTAGTATCGTTCTCATTCTTAATCTGTTGAAAGGTATGTTCATTGTGTTTTTTGAAGGGAATTATGTTTTGATAATTCTGTTACCTGAATTCACAGTGGGATGATCATCCGGCTATTATGGCTGTTGGTGTTGTTGATGGAACTTCAGAAACCATTTTCCAAACTCTTCTTTCTCTTGGACCCTCCAGATCAGAGTAAGTACCACTTTCCAGACAAGCAAGCCTAAGATATTAAAAATCATAAAACATAAAAAATGTGGGGTTTGGGTTATTTTTGTTTGAGTATTGTTTACTTTTTCTGAACTAAATTCTCGAAACTTTGCAGATGGGATTTCTGTTTCTACCAAGGCAGTGTGGTCGAACATCTTGATGGTCACACTGATATAATTCACAAACAGCTATACAGCGATTGGTTACCTTGGTCAGCTACTCACCTTTTTCTGCCAGAGTTTGTGTCTTTGTTTGTCTTATTAGTTATTACTAACATGCTGTAGTAACAGGGGGATGAAGAGAAGAGATTTTTCGCTGCGGCGTTACTGGAGAAGGGAAGATGATGGCACATATGGTTTGTAGCACTTTATAGCAATAACTGTTCATTTGATTCTGCCAAATGTTCCATTAACTAACTCGTTTCCTCCTTTGTTCGTTCTTTCGCAGTTATTCTTTATCATTCTGTATTTCACAAGAAGTGTCCACCTCAGAAAGGCTATGTCCGTGCGTGCCTTAAAAGTAATGTACGCCTAGATTTAAATTAAAAAAGAAGAAGTTAGTTTCTGCATTTCCTTGCATGTTCATTTGTGCACCTACCTTGGTGTTTGAGGAAACTTACTTATCTCTATACTCTTTTATAATTAGTTAGAGTGTTTTGTAAAGAGGAGATACAAATTTAAAGCAAAGTTTTACTTCTCATTTTCCACAAAAGCCTGCTTTTGTTTCAGTTTCTTAAAAGAATATATATCTGCTGGTTTGGGGCAATACATATTGATCACTATGCTTTCCGTTGCAACTATTGATCTCTTTTGTGTAACTAATGTTTCCAATTGAAATTTTGGATTGAGAATCAAAGCAAAATGACACTTTCTCCTTTGTATCACAGGTGGCGGTTATGTGATTTCTCCCATAGACAACGGAAAACAATCAGTTGTGAAGCATATGCTTGCTGTAGATTGGAAGTCCTGGAGATCTTATGTGAAACCATCCCTAGCTAGATCTATTACCGTGAAAATGCTTGGAAGAATTTCTGGTAGTTGCCAATTCTCTCTTAAAAGAAAATTTCTCAGTTTAAGCACTTTTCTTTTATCATAACATCTTTGTTGGGTGAATCAGCTCTGAGAGAGCTTTTTAGGGCAAAGCATGGAAGCTTTCCTCCTAATCTGTCGTCAGGGGAGTTGTCAAGAAGTGCAAGATTGACTCAGAACGAAGATGGTGTGTTTGGTGATTCTTCCCTGAGGGAAAGCGAAATGTTTAAGGACACTGCAAATGAAGAGAGAGACAAATTTCCCTCAGAGCGCTCAAGCCTTGTAGACTTGGATGAGTTTTTCGACGTTCCAGAACCATCAGATAATGACCATTTGGATGACAGCTGGACCTCAGATTTTGATTTGGATACATGCTGCCAGGTAGCAACATCAGACAGGACTTAAATCTGCTTGGAAAGATAACTGTTCTGATTTTCCGTTTGCCAATTGCAGGAATCCCGCCAGCCAAAACTAAATAGTGCTACGAGTTTAGTGAAGAAATTACACGATCTTGCAGGTGATCCTAAGTTTCATGGATATATTCTGCTCTTTTTAGTTGTGTCTTGTCTTTTTAATGATTATCATTTTTTTTTCGCGAGCAGTTCAAAAGAGGGGTTATGTTGACCTGCATGAGAGGGCGAGGGAAGAGAGTAGCCCGCACGCAGCCCGCAGCCCGCCTTGCTGCTATGGAACCACGCTTCCAACTGATCCTAGTTGTGATTTGCCCTGTAGTTGGACAACAACTGACCCGTCTACTTTTCTCATTCGAGGAAAAACTTATCTTGATGACCAGAAGAAGGTAAAGAAAAGCAAATAACTTGTGCTTGAATATATCAATATGTATAATGTTACTCAATTTGTAAACATTCTCTTGTGGTGGATCCAGGTCAAGGCAAAGGGTACACTGATGGAAATGGTAGCTGCAGACTGGCTAAAATCTGACAAGCGGGAAGATGATTTGGGGTCCCGTCCAGGAGGCATAGTTCAGGTTTTGATTATTATTGTTTGTTCTGATGGTATTAGCCTCTCTCTTTCTTTTTATAAGAAGTCTTACAAGTTCTTAAATGCAGAAATATGCAGCAAAAGGTGGACCAGAGTTCTTTTTCATCGTGAATATACAGGTAAGAGGACATTCTGGCGACCACTGTATTTTTTATTCAGCCTTTCCATTTGTCCGTAAAGAATCAATTAGTTGTTTGATGGAATAATAGGTGCCTGGATCAACAACGTACAGCCTTGTGCTTTATTACATGATGAGCACTCCCATTGAAGAGCATCCTTTGCTAGTTAGCTTTGTTAATGGTGATGACGCATATAGGAATTCAAGGTTCAAGCTCATTCCCTACATATCCAAGGTTAGCGTAAAAGATTACTGTACCTCTTTTTAGATATTTTTATTCTTTGTCTGTCCAATGTATTCATACCTGACTTTTGGTTTTGCGATATTATCAGGGCTCTTGGATAGTTAAGCAGAGTGTGGGAAAGAAAGCATGCCTTATTGGTCAAGCCCTGGAGATCAATTACTTCAGGGGAAAGAACTATATTGAGGTAACAAAGTAGGATCGGATGTAAGATCCTAAGAGGAATTAGTATTTACCGCAACAGTGAGACTTTCCATGTCTGGTCCGAGCATTGTTACGAAACTTAATATTTAACATTCCTCATGTGTTATTTTCAGCTGGGCGTTGATATTGGGTCATCAACGGTTGCAAGAGGAGTTGTGAGTCTTGTTCTTGGTTACCTCAACAAACTTGTGATTGAAATGGCATTCTTGGTACAGGTAAACCAGTTTCCAATCTTCTTTCCTGTTTAACTCTAAAGCCAATTTCGGTTTTACCTCTTACTTACTGAAGCGATGGATTTGAGTGTGCGATTTCTTGTTTGTTCAGGCGAATACCGAAGAGGAGCTCCCAGAATATCTTCTTGGAACCTGTCGGTTTAACCATTTAGACGCTTCCAAGGCAGTTTCAATTATTCCATAAAAGACCAATCAAAGATCAGAAGTTCATATAAAGTATTCTTTGAAATTCTATTGAATGTCATAGACACAGTTAGGCACTTCTTATGCAACAACTCCATTGATAAGATCTTGGGTGATACTGCTGAAGTCCTTTGTATAGTGACCTATAGACTTAGTTCTTTTATATTTTAAACAAGATTTATTTTATACAACTCCATGTTAAGCATTGATTTTCCAGCTTCAGTACTTGCTGAGTTTTGGTTTTGGATTCCGGTGCTATGATTTTGCACGCGAGAGACTGGTCTAAATGGACGAGAAGCTGCACTCTTTGCTTCATAGCTCCATTTGCCTGATATATGCACTACTCTTAGCCCACAACAAAGATCTCAGTGTATCCCTTTTGACATTAGATTCATCACATTGAGGTGTTGCAATCATTTCAAATATAGAGCAAAGACCTTAGTTCAGTGGTAACTTTTTTCTACAAGACCAATCGATACAGGCGCAAACACAACTACATATTAAGAAAGACATTACCTTTGTGACATACATATGTGTAAGTTTGAATACAAAAGGGGAAAAGTTGGAACTTATTATAGATTCCTCACCATTCATAAGTTGCAGGAAACATGAACATAAATTACAGACAAGAAAGAAAGAACAGAAACTGAATGTCTCCAAACAACAACTAGCTTTAGCTTATTAGCTAGCAATTACACATAAAAAGCCTAAGAAGACTGTACAAACAAAAGTCAAATCAAGAGCCATAAGAGTTCTAACCTCTAAAGCTCTTATAGCTACTACAACAAGGTCACACCACAACAACAAATTCATGTCAGTTTTTAACTCTCAAGTCAGATACTCAGAAGAGTTTTCTTCTTAATCCAGAATCAATATTCCTAGCTATCTTAGTGAGCTTCATAGGAGCTCCAGGACAAGTATCACTAGCCATATTCGAATCGAGATTTCGAGACGAAGGAGGCGGTGTCTTACAACCATCAAAACACCAAATCTCAGTAGAAGAAGCAGAGACCATAAATCTCAACAGATTCTGATAAATTGACTCTAGAATTTCTTCATCAGACACCAAAACACAATCTGAGACTGAAACAGAATCAATACACAAAGGAGACAAAGTGACGATTCCTCTGTCTTTCTCTGTGATTATTTCTTCTTCCGATAGAGAAGAATCAGAATCAATAGCCGGAACCGAATCTGGGACATTAGGGTTTGGTGTTTTGGGCTCTATCAAAGAAGCTGTTTCTTTTGCTTCACATGGTTCTTCTTGCTCCATTGAATTTAAGAGATCTAAGAACAAGAAAAATCGAATCTCTCAGACGAATCTAAATTTGGGGATTTTTTGCAGAGAGTAAAGGAAGAAGAAGAGAGTGTACCTGACGGCTCTTGCTTTTGTTTGCGCCATTTTTTAGGGATTTTTTGTATTTATATTATTATTGGAAATGAGAAATAGAAATTGAAGTTAATCTGAGCCGTTCGATTAATTGCATTTCAGATCTGACGGCTCTCCTTTAACATTCATTTCTTCAGGAGACTTTGGAGTTCTCGCCTATGACACAACTAGTTGTGTTTGTTGTGTCCGGTCTTTATTTTTCTGAGGGGAGAATTTGTGAGGTAAATTTTAAAATGGGATGATTGGTGAAATGAACATTACGGCCTTGTACGTTTATTAGTAGTTGGGACTAGCAACCAGCGACTAGAACCAGCAATTGTTTATGGAGTTGTATATATATATTTTTAAATTTTTAATGTTAAAATAGTTATTTTATGAAAATTTTAGTTTTAAATAAAATTTAAGTTATATACTATACATTCTTAAGAAACTAATTATTTTTTTAAAAAATAGTCATTAAATAACTCATTTATTTTAAATTAAATTATATTATTTTAAATTAGTTTTATTTTATTAAATTTAGTTTAATCTAGTTTTAGTTTAATTTAACCTAATTCAAACCAATGTAATTAAAATCAAGTTTATTTTATTTTTCTTTAATTTATTTTATTAATTTTTTGTTTAAATTATTTAATTTTATTTGAAATTAAATTAATTATTGAAATATTAATTTTTAGTAATTAATTTTATTTTATTTTGTAGTCATCATGTTGTTCGTTTTACAGTCGCTGGCGACCAACGGCCAATCACAGCTACCAGTCGCTGAAGATTGCAGAAAAATTTAATGACTAAAAATTTGGGTCACTGATCGTTGCGATTGGTCGCTAGATCCAACGATTGTCAAACGAACAGGACCGTTTACAAAAAAATTAAGGAAATTATGTTCTTGTACTAAATTATAAATTAAAGTTATTGTTAAAGTAAACTTGTTATTCAAAAAAAAAATCAATCTGAATTAAACAAGAAGGACAAGAGTCGAGAATAATGCGATAAGAGAGTTTCTTTACAAAGCTTATTGTTGTTTGGTGGTTTTGTGTAAGGATGTCAAATGGCTTGTCCAAGTCCAAATAGAAATAGGTATGTTCAACTGGACATTTTTTTTATTTTGGACATAAATGTTCAAAGCCCAAATATGACTATAACCAACTGGACTGTTCGCGGGGGCCAAATAATATGATTTTTTATTTTCTGCCAGAACCGCAAAATCGAGTTTTCCAACTAAAACTACGAAATCATATTTTTCTGCGAAAATTGCAAAACACATTTTCTGCTAAAATCAAAGAATTGCATTTTTCTCCCAAATCGCAAATTTACATTTTCTCGTCGAAACTGTAAAAAAAAAAAAAAAAAACTCGTAAAATTCGCAAAACTATAATTTTTTGTCCAAAACACAAAAAACTATGTCATGATCATGCAGAATAAATCAACAATAAACACTATGCGATACGAAAAACGTGCAACCGAAAAGAAAATGGTCCATAAACTTAAACGAAAGAGGATAAAACACCAAAACCATAGTGTTCTGGATATGATTTATACCACAGTAAGACATCGTTTAATGTCCTAGTATAAAACACCAAATGGTATGATCTAGTTGAAAGAAACCTCGTTTAATGTCCAAGAATCTACTCAAACAAAAGAGTTTTCAAGCTGTTATTCAACAGCTGAAGAAGTGGGCATATTTTGCAAAAGTGAGGACGTGATAAGTGGAATTAACTTTTAAGTTAATTTTTCCAAAGTTGTTGAGTATATTAGTAGCTATATGATGGATGGAGTTTAAAACCATGATGATCGGATATTATGTAGAGAGTTCTGATGCCAGGATACTAAACTATGTGCTAGAGTTGAGAGATAGAGTGGTCAGAATCAACCCTGACCCAACAATTTTTAGAGCCTTAGAGCAAAAAAATTTGTTTGAATCCTTCACACATATATATATATATATATATATATACTTAAATAATTATTTGGACTCTTTAAAAAAAAAATTTTTAAAGTAGGCCCTATCATAAACTTAAATGATAAAAATTGGTCTACATTTTAATTTTTTTTTAAACGGGCCCTTAAACATAAAAAAAAAAAATTTAGAAGCGTGTTGGGCCTTTGGACTATTACCCTTATGCCCTACCCATTTAGGCCAAGCCTTGTCAAAATTTTAGTTCAGTGCTAAGATGGTCGGAGTTTGCCATTATAGTTTTGAACGAGCATGGTCGACATGTTTGTTTAGAAATTAAAGTGAGGACGGCCATATTTTAGGGTTCAAACAAGGAAATGAAGTGATGAGGCTCACCAACTAGGAATATGATACATGAGATGCATGTGTTAATTTCATGACAATAAACCATATAGATAGATGATCATGTGAGAGAGTATAAGATTGAATGAATTGAGATGTTATGGCATGTCGATAGTAAGGCGCTATAAATTGTTTCAAGACGTTTGAATGTGTAGTAAGATGAGAAAATGTTTGGATGATTGTTGCATTAAAATTGTTATGTTTGTTGGATGTGTGTGTGAGAATGTGGCGTATAATTCTATGATGAGTAATTTTTGGATGTGCTTTGATTGTGATTTTTGTGTTTCATTGTTTGACTCATGTCTCTTTTTTAGTTTTTTCCAAGTTAGTGAAGTTCTAGGATATGATGGTTGAACTTTGTTCGTTGGTGAAGTTTTAAAGAAAGCGTTTTAGGTGAGGGAAAATATGTAAAGCGTTTTCCAAACCTATGTGGTAGAGATAGGTAACATAGCACACATTTGAACCATCTAGTGTTCGGTAGCTTCTTTCCCCGAGTCCTGTTTATCTTGCGAGCATTGGTGTAGCTACTAATTTTCCTTCACCTTTCTTCGTTATGGTGCAATATTTTTAAGACATTAAGGGATGGTCGCCGCAATATAGCTTTTAAATATTTCTTTCTTTCTAGGTTCAAACTATATTTGCAATAATTATGGTGTAGTCAACATACAATATAGCTTTGTGAGATTATTAGGAGTCGTTTGACTTGTAATAGATAAACCTCTATCACAAAAGAAATGGGTGTGGTGTCTTCCATCCTTCGACACTGAAGTTTAGAAAGTATATATATTGAGCTCTATCGGAATGATTTATTAAGTAGATTGTTCTATCTCTTTTCTTGGTCTTTATATGAGTTTAACATGTAAGAGATTTTTGTACCTAGGTTTTGGCGGCTATTCCCTTTTTTAGTTGAATTTGGTAAATTAAAGTAACTAGAGCTTACATTATTCATGTCTGGATATCGGCATACCAAATCTTTAGATAGATAGATACGCATGTTGCGTCTCATCGTAAACTTGCCTCATGTAGATGTTCTAGAGCACTAGTCACTAGTCATTTTTGAGGCTGTTAGGGATCATTCGATGGAAAGTAGGTAAACATAAGAAATGGTTGCGGTGTATTCCAAAGATCTTCCAACACCCAAATTTAGAAAGCGTCTATTAAGCTTAATAAGCATGGTTTATTAAGTAAAAATGACGAACCTAATAATAGTGAATAAATTCGTACGGTTTCAGAAAAGCATGGTATATGATTGCATAAACTATCGAACCAAATGCCAATAAACTATGCAAATTTTGGTGATGTTATAAATTTAGGAAAACAATAAAACTCTATCTTGAAATTTAATAGAACCCATCATGTGGAAGCTAAGCAGAAGGAGACCCGCTTTCCCATAACGAAACTCCATAATCATTAACTTTTGGTAATCGTCGGTGATCTCTCCATTTCATCTTTAATTTGACATAGAATGATAATACTTACAAAATTAAGAGTTCAATTAGAAATAATCAAAAGAAAGCAATAATTGAATCAGATCGGATCTACGAGCAATCCTTGATCAAGGCATGTCATCTGATTTGACATGTGGGCCGTTCATGTGCTTGATTTTTTGTATCCCTCCTAACTACTCGACACAATCATATTCTAAATTTAATATTTGAGACTATAGCTTTCTCTATTATCTATCATCTTCATCAAATTGGTACAATTTATTTTCTTTGTAACATGTTGTTGTTAACTCGTTACAACGACATATATTACTCTGATCATATTAGGTTTCCAGAAGTTGCAAACAATATAAACATAAATATTAAATTTTGGGTTTTTAATATATCTCTGACTAGCTAAATGTATATCAAAATTAGAAAAGTGTCTATAATTTTATTAGTTAAAAAAAATGAAACCTAAGTTTATGTAAACCCAATCCTAAACCTAATTAGATTCAACCTAATTTAAAAAATTGTAAACCATATTAAGACTAAAGTATCTATGGTTTCTTCTAACTTGAACATCATTTTCCCTCATGTAATAAGTATGCTAATGAAATCAGTTTTATTGTGAATACTAAGACCATTAATCAAAACCTTAAATTTGTGAAAGTCGTATTGACAAGTGAGTTATCGAAATTTTTATATTGCATCCCCTAGACGATTTTTTCAAGGGAGACTCACAAAAATGCCCCTTTTTCAATATCCTTTTTCAAAAATATCCATTTTAATTTTAAAACCTTATAAAAAATGCTCTTAAAAATATAAGATTTACCCAAATATGTATGTAATATTATTAAAACATACACAAACTACATTTCTAGGTATCTAAAATCTTATAAATACTTTATAAATACCTTATAAATGCATTTTAAATACCTTTAAAAACCTTTGAAATATCTTGTAAAACCTTTGAAAAACCTTAAAAAACCTTAATTAAAATCCTTTAAAATAACTTGTAAAACCTTTAAAAACACCTTATAAAACCTTATAAATACTTGGATCGAGTCTTCAAGTAGTAGTTACAATCCATAAGTACCTTATAAACCTAATAAAACTTTATAAAAATTTCAGATTTAAAAAGGGGCATTTTTGAAAATGGACATCTAAAAGGGACATTTTTGAAAAGAGGCACACCAAAAGGGGTATTTTTAACAATTTCTCTTTTTTCAATGTCGAAAATAATATTTGTACCATCACTTGTTCAACCTTTATTAACGACCAAACCAATAATAGCATCCAAAACATTAATATTACCCTAATTAGATACTCACAACTCGTATTTTTAAAAAACTCGTACGATAAAATCTTGATTATAGGGAATTTCATGTTAACTTTTTCTTCAATTTAAATAATACTAATTTATCATTTCATTAACATAGTTTTAAATTATAAAATACAATGATCCCAACAACAATAAAAAGAATTCAGTTAAAGTTTTTGGTTTAACTATCAATTAATTAAAAGTTTTACTGTATTTCTATTGTGTCTTTTTCCAAAAAGAAAACAAAAAGAATAAAACTACTGAGTTTCTTACATATATTATCACTTACACATATTGTGATCAAATAAGATTAGGTTAATATATTATTCAACCTATACCATTGGTGCAAAATCTCAACATTAAGATAAGTTTTGATAACAATAGCTGTTTTTGTTTTTTGTTTTTTTCCTCTAATAATAATGAGTGTATATAAGAATCTTGTATAAAATACAGAAATTTTTTTGAATGAAATCTTTTTTAATTAATTTCTTAATATATACATTTGAATAGAAATCCTTCCATTAAATCTTTGTCCTAATTTCCTGCAAGTGTTAAAAATGACAGAAGTTATTTCCTTTCATTCATACAAAATGATTAACAATTTTCTTTAAAGTGAAGAAATCTTAACAAATATAAAATATAGAAATTCATTTTTCCCAAAAAAAGACACACTGAAAATCCCATGTACATTACCACACATTATAACTCTCTCTCCTCTCACACACACAGTTTCATGTTCTGTGTAAAATCCCTAAATCCCCAATTTCGGACAAATTAGATTCTCTTCTCTCTTTGTCTCTCTCTATATCTTTCCCTTGCTCGTGCTTGGGGAATGTGTTCTTTGTAGTCAGCTACTGTATCAGAAGGTTCGTGTGTCTCTGTCTCTCTATCTCTCTCGTGGAAATGGAGATTTCTCGTTGTGTTTTTTGTTGTTTTTGATTGTGAGACAATATACATGTAAGAAGATGATGAATTGTTCTTTGTTTTGATTCTTCTTATCTCGTGTTTTGTTGTTTTGTTTGTGCCCTAAAATGTTATAAGGTGATTGTTCTTGTGATTTCTCGAAATGGGTTTGAATTCAAATGATGAAATGAAGAAATTTTCTATCTTTTTTGTCTTAAAGTTATGATTTTTCTTATAGATATTGACCCAAATGAATCTTTTGCCGTTTATGTTCTGAAAATTTGTTTTATTGTTGCTTACTCTTGAGTCAACATATTGAGTGAGAGCTAATGGTAATTGAATTCTAGTCTTACTTCATATTTTAGGTGTACTCATTCATATTAGTTATTAATGAATTTGCGGGTTTATATCGATTTTCGCCTTCGTAATTCAATTGAAATCTCTGAAAATGATATTTGTTAGTTGTTACTTGTCTTGGCTTTCTTACTTTCTTATATGCTTACGTTGTTTTCTATACTTGTCTATGGTTTTTGGATTGTGGCTGAAAAATGAATCTTAATGCGTTTGAATTCAAATGATGATATGAATATCGAAAATGAAGAATTTTTTTTATCCTTTTTGGCCTAAACATCTCAGCAATATCTGTAAGAGGAAATTAAAGTTATAGATATTGACTCAAATGAATCTTTTGCCATTTGTGTTTATTGATGTTCACTCTTGAGTCAACATATTAAGTAAGCTAATGGAAATTCATATTTTAGGTTAATTCTCATTCAACGAAACTACTGTTTTTATTAATCAATTTATAGGTTGATGTCGATTTTCGCATTCATATTCAATTGAAATCTTTGAAAATGATATTTGTTACTTGGCTTGGCTTTCTTACTCTTGTATTATATGTTAATGTTGTTTTCTGTACCTGTCTTTGGTTTTTTGGACAGTAGGTGACAAATGAGTAACGGTTCGTGGTTACCGGAAGAGGACTTCAAGGGTCTATCGGATAACTTCTTTGATAATCTCATTGATCCTAATGATGATTTTTCTCTGGAAGACATCGAGACTGCCGATGATGAGGGAGATTGGGATGCCGGGTTTCAAAACCTCGTACCACCACCATTGGATGTGCTAACGAGTTTGTCCTCTGAGTTTTCTTGCAATGGACAGCGTGTGCCAGTCCAGAAGCCTGTACCCAGTTTGGTGAGTCACCATTATCCCCATTTGCGTTATGTTCAGATTTAGCCTTCTGACTACATTATGTTAGAAAGCACGTAAAAATGAATCACGCTTATATACATCATTTACGCATATGGTTGATAGATTATTTACTCAGTCACTGCGCACGTTTACATTTGAGCATTGTTTGGGTATAGACGACTCAGTAACATAATGATTCTTCTTGGATTTAAGTTTTGGTAACTTTTTCGCTGCATGTAGGTTAGAAAAGTGTGTGCAAGGAAATCATGTTTCTATGCATATAACTTATTACAATATACCACATTTACAGTACGCATTTGAGTTAGGAAATTGTGTCTAATGTAACAGAAAGATACTTTCCCATTCAAGCTTTGATAGCTTTTTACCACGTAAGGTAAGATAAGAGCGTAAAATAATAGTCACGCTTATATTTCACCACTCATGCATATTACGTGAAAGATTTTTACACGAGCACAACACACGTTTGCTTTAGGACAATAATTTAGTATAGTATTACATCTTTGTTCTTTCAGATTCAAACCTCAATAGCTATATTACCACATAAGGTTAGAAAAATGCGAGAAAAAGAGAATTCACTTTGCATCATTTATGCAACTTGATATATTGTTCACACATTTGCATTTTGAACATATCAATTCTTTTGGATTCAAGCTTCGGTTTGTTTATATTGTATTGGTTTCTAAATTGCGTTAAATAAATCACTCATATCTGCATTAGGAAAGTGCATCATTTTGTATTCGAACTTCATTTATTTAAGTTACTTGATCATTCACACATATTAGGTCACGTATACAATATTTATTTGCATTAGAAAAGAATTTGGTATATTGTCTGTTAGATTCAAGTTTCCATAGCTTTTTGCTGCTTTATGTTAGAAATGAGTGTTAAAGTCGAAGGATCATGCGTACTAATGTAGATTGTCTATGCATTTTCTAATGCATCAGTTATTGCTTTAGTAGATTATCAACACAATCACTATGCATTTGTAAGAGGGAAGTAATTTCATGCAGTACTAGCGTGATACTTGTATTGGGTTTGAAACAAAATTACTATCTTTTTAACCCAGTTAGGAAAGCACCTGGAAAAAACTCCTTCTGTTTCGGTGCAGCCAAAAGTGTATATGTTAAGTTTTTGAAAGTATATGAGAAAAGACTCTGCAGTGTCTTAGGTCTTTCACTTTAGCTTGTTGTCTTGAGTCAAATGTGCATGGATATGAATAGTTCCCAGCTCAGCAGCTGGTATAAATGTAGGATGTGGTAATAGAGGTAAGGGCGTTGAATGTTCGTGTAGTATTTTGGGGCCTTTGTGGCAGGGGGAGTTTTGGGATTCTCGTCGACAAAACTCTTAGTTGCCTTGGTTAGTTTAGTGCCTGTTTTTGTTATTGAGAGAGGAATAAAGTCGTTCGCTGAATCTATCCGTGCATACATATATATAACACAAGAAGGGTTAGGCATAGTATCATTGTCAATCTGATATGGAAATTTGTTGATCTATATGGAATCATGCTCATGTTTGTTTTGTTTGTATACTTTTTTAATGTATCTATCTACTGAGTTGATAAGTGGTTGAAGTGTATGGATTTCTTTGTCTGAAGAAGTCTTGTTCTTTCTTTTTTTCCAACTATTTGGGTGCATTGAATATGATATGTTTCTGAATTTAGATTCATTGGCTTTGACTTTGTGCGTGCAGAAGCAGTCGTGTTCTTCGGAAGCTTCTACTGTTGATAACTCACCTGCTGATGTCAAAGTCCCAAAGCTATTTCAATCCTCAAGCCCAGTCTCAGTTCTTGAGAGTACCAACGGTTCTGTCTCATCCCTAAACCTACACAGAGCTCTGAAACTGGCCTTTCCTGTGAAAGGCATCAGAAACAAGCGCAAACGCCCCACACTGCTGAGAGTTACATTCCTCCAGGCATTTGGATTCGAAATGTCTCAGCAGTTTGCTCCGGATGAATCAGAATCTGAAATTAACCTCTCTTCTGAGATATCCGCCAACAAAAAACGCAAGAGGAACAAGAGTCGTCCCACCCACCAGGTCCATAACACTCCAAAACCATTTCACTCAGGTGGGAGAGTCCAGAAATGCACTCATTGCGAGACAACCAATACCCCACAGTGGAGGGAAGGACCCAGTGGTCCTAAAACCCTCTGCAATGCTTGCGGAGTCCGGTTCAGATCAGGCCGTCTTGTTCCAGAATACCGTCCAGCATCAAGCCCGACCTTCATCCCAACTGTGCATTCAAATATGCACAGGAAGATCATACAGATGAGAAGCAAAGATGAAGGCCAGTTTGATACCAGAAAGATCCGTGCCGTGACATCCCGAGCAGAGACTAAACCAGGGCTTTGTAACTTCGGCGGACCAATGAGTTTGGTCAATGAAAAACAAAATTGTGAGGATCTGTAGAATTGGTTAACTATCTATCTCTCAAAGACTGATGTTCTCATAAAACTAGGGTCTAGTGTTTGTCTTTTTTTCTTTTCGTTTTTATCTGATGCTGAGAGTTTAGGATTTTTGTTGAAATTTAGGGTCTTAGACTCTTAGTGTTGTTTAATTATATGGTTATGTTTGAAAGAAGATGTTTGGCTGATATCTATTTTATCATAGTGTAATGCTCCTTAGGTCCAGGTTCGAATCTCGTCTTTGAAAAGGGGACTAATTTACCCGCTTCGGTCCCCGGCCACGGCCAGCCCGAGGGGATTACAGGTCTATTGCCAAATCTTTTGGATAAGACTGTAAGAGTAGCTAGTGTAATGCCATTTTTCTTTTGTTAAGCTATTTGAGGAACAACCATATTATTTTATTTTTCAATGTCATTTTTACTCTTTCTCCTTTACTACATTATCACACAACAAAGCTTTACAAAGAGAAAATGTATGTATGTGTGTTTCATATCGCAAAATGATAAAATAACCTCGCAAGCCTTTCTATTAGGGCATATGCAACGCCAAAACAGTTGGTGTGATCTTAGTAATTTAAAATTAAGAAATAATGGGAATAGTGCGTTTAGTTCTTGGGTTTAGTTCTTGCTCAAGGCCTGTTCCTGGCCCTGTTCTTGGGTTTGGGTCTTATTTTATTTTTTTTTATTCTAAGCACACCATTAAAATGATCTTCGGATAATTATGGTCTTATGTAAAATGAAGCATGTCTATAATTGTAAAACATGAATAATATTCATCATGTGAAGTTGCCTTTGTTATCAGTTGCATATGTCAAATCTTTTTAAAGTTTTAAATTTTCGAGAATTGTGAAATTAATCATATAGATTAATTCCACTAAACCAAACAGTAATCAGCGAATTTGACAGAAGTCTTGAAAATTTGAAGCAAATAATCTACAAATTTAGAATATCTTTTCTTTTTCATTCCGTAATCAGCGAATTCGGAGTATCTTACTTCATTTTTATTCATACTTTGTTTCATTAATAAAAACAAATATCAATTCTGTTTTTCTGTAACTCTTTAAATGAACCGACTATAATTTATCTAAACATTTTTTACAATTTAAACAATTTTTCTGCACTATTTGCTATGTTTTATTACCATTATATTATTATATTTTTTTATTACCTGTTATGCACTAACTACAATTGTTTTGTTTCTTGCGTTCGATTCTTTTGTTTCGTACCATCATTTTTTATGTCGCCTTTGAAGTTATATTTTTCTATAAATGTTTATGGAACATAGCACATCAAAATTAAACATTTGTAATCTTTTTTCCTAAATATATTGTAATGTCTAGAGTTTAGACAAATAAAATATATTTCTTCATTTTTCTGTTCATGAATGAATCCTTTTTCTTGTTAAGCATGAATCAGAAACATCATTCAAATCCATAGTTTTACTAAACTGCAAATTGAATTATTATTCTTTTTCGAGGAGACGAAGTTTAAGGTAAAAAAAATATTGAGTAACAAATATGAATTAAAGAAGAAGAAAAAAAACATAAGATATATAAATAGATTAGAAAAACGAGAGATGAGAGAAGACAAATCTGAATCTGAAGACATAACGACACAGATTCCTCAGACTTCGTTGTCTTTCTCCTTGTAGGTCCCTTTACCCCCACTTCTCTCATTTGTCCTCATCCATCTTTTTTTTTTAACAATAATTTTAGAGTTAATGGACAAAAACAAAATCATTTAAGAGTTGAGTGAAAAACAAAAACATCATTGGAACAAAAAAAACAAAGATAACATCAATAATCATGACCCAACTTATCATCAATTATTTGTGTGTGTTTTTTTCTCATCGATTATTGTTTGAAAATTTTGTTTTTTCCCCAAATATATATAGTATGGTATTAATTTGCATTCAATTATTCAAATACATAGAGTCTACGTGCACATAGGAGCCTCGTTACATAACATTTGATGTCGTTCAATAAAATTACTTAAAAGTTTTAAGTATTATAAGTCAAGTCTTTTTGTTAACGCCGGAGTTACAAACCAAAATCCAAACTAATTTACTAATTAAGTGATGGTGTAGTAAATAAAAGATTCATTTTTTAGCATAATTAGGGTTTTTTACTGGGATTTCAATTATTTTTGGCCATTAAAATCTCGTATTTCTATGAGTTTCGTAAAATTAGTATGTGTTTTGATTTGAGATTTTTCAATTTAAAATCTTTTAACATTTACTAAAATTTAATAGATAACATAATCGAGTGGTAGCTAGTCCAGATAAATTATTAAAGGATAGGTCAAGATTTTGTTTAGAACTTCTTAGTTATTAAAAGTATTTACTAAAATCATAATTTTCTTCGTAAAATGATTTTAGACTTTTAGTATTAACAAAAAAAATGTAAAAGAAAGAATCTTTTTAATCATATTTGTTTGAAACAAAAATACTAATAAACTAAGAGATGGAGTGGACAAAAAAATAATAATCTAAGGATATAAATGGAATCAGTTGGCCAATCATGTTTCAGCTTATAAGGATAGAGAAAGGATTTAACGTGGGGGACAAAGCAAGCCGTCATGATCATGCCACGTGTACATCAAATATGTTCCGCCAGGTCAGCAACTAAGAGGTCAACTTTCGTAGAAAACAGTTTAGTTGTCTTTAGCTGTCACGAGCGTAAGTTAACGAGTCGTCAACAGTGTGTGTTTTAAATACGCGTCAGGCGCAATATAATAGTCTTGCTATGTCCTTATCGTTTGGGCCCAAATACTTTTAGTTTTGGCCCACTTTGTTTTAATAAGCCATTGTTGGTTCTTTTCTACTCTTTTTCAATGTCCCAAATCTACAATTGGATGATTTTTAGTTAACAGCTAAAAAATAATGTTGATGGAATTTGGTGAATTAACGCTAAAGTTTTTAAATGATAACAGATAGATTTTAAATGATTAAATTTAACTGATTAGTTCAGAATAACTAAAATTTGGTTTGGTTAAATAACTACAAATGAAACAATTCCGAAAGTCCAAATTATTTAATAGATTAATGAAACAAATTATTTAAAAATTCTGGTCCAATGTTTTTGGAGGTTCCATGCAAGACAAAACTTTTTTGTAATTTTTTGTTAGCCAATCCAGAAAATTATAATTGTATGACATGTATTTTAGAGAGGACTTTCCACAATATATATGCTATTTTGTTGGTGAACATACGCATCAGTTTTCTCTTTGTAGGTGAGAACAAAAACCTCACGAGTACCTATTCTTAAGATGTGAAACAAGAAAAGCTTTGTGGATACCATTTGAATCTTGATATTCTATTCCTCTCCAGAAAGCAATTACAACAATGTTTAGCATAGTTTCACTCGGGACAAGATCAAACTATTTCTCTCTTTTTTTCTATTTATTATCTAATCAACAGTATATATAATATTTGGAAAAAAATGGTTGGCACTTTGATTATATATTTAATTTTGTATAGAGCATTTACCTAAATTAAATATATAAAAAAAAAATCATGACACTAGTATGCACATGCAGTTCGTATTATCTTTTCATAAGCAAGCTATAGTTTAAATTCTTTGATTTGATATGTCTCTTGTTTTCATTAGCAAAAACATAAAACACAAAAATTAATCATTTAGGGGATGGCTTTTCAATATCCCAATTTTATTACAAACATAAACATTTGTTTCTTATGGGGTTTCTTGACCAATAAAGGAATTGTGGGGGTTGGAAAATATATTTTTTTAAAAAGAAGTTAATGGTGGATTTAAGCAGTTGACGGTGAAACATGGAAAGAGACGTTTGGGTGGTTTGGTTTGGTTGTCTGAGCAGTGACGCTTCTGTTTGATTTGGAAGGTTTGGCGGACAGTGACACAACAACTTAACTACACCCATCTTCCCTTTTGTCACATCTCATGTCTTTCAACCATCTCTCTCTCTCTAAATAAAGACTTGTTAGGATTGAAAATTGATCATACATGATTAAATTGTTTGAAATGGGTTTACTAGCTTTGACGTATGCATTATGAGGGTATATATAGCAATTCTAACATGAATAGAACTCAAAATACTAATGTGAAATTGTAGATTTATATCCGTCAAAATTAAGTGTATCCGGATCCGGTAGATCCACCATGTTATATCAAGTATAATCAATATTATAAAATATCTTGCTATTATATAGTATTCAAATTGTTGGGGAAAAAATCTAGCATGCAAATTTATTTCTAACTAAAATAATAATAATAATTTCTAACTATGGAAACAATTTTCTAGACAGATTTTTAATTAGTTGGCTGACAAATAATTTTTTGAATGCTACACAAATCTTATTTTATTGTGTTCTTTTTTAATCCAAAAATCTTGTGGTAGGACAAATTGATTCGCAGGTCTACCTTTAGTATTCATAAATTACATTGCTGGTTTTTCTTTTACATTGTTAATGTTCTTACGTTTGTAATCATTTATGAATGTCTACTCTCAGAATATTAACAAAAAAGATCATATGTAAATAATCAAAGTGTTTTATAAAACATATATATTTTATAAACTTCTGTGAAATAGTTTTAATCCTGTAACAAAATTTATATAGGGATATTCATATATGTCAGTATATTTTCTGTAGATGAGCATTGTGTTTACGAAACTGTTGATCTAGACCAAGTTAACGTTTTGTTTTGTGTAGTCTAGAGCTCAAAAGTCCAAACATAAAATCAATATAACCAAAAACAGAGTAACCAAGTCCATGTTGGGAAATTTGCAAATATCAACAGTTTGCATAGCCCATCGGCTGTTTATTTTGGTGATGAATGGGTCATATATATAAGTGTGTATTTCTATATGATTCAGTGTCTAGTGTATCATCTCGGATAAATGTACAAGTCGAACCGTTTCTATTTAAATGAGCTATCGTCATCATATTTTGTATTTATCAATCCTTAAAACACACGAATTTTTCGGCAAGAGGAAACTATTACTTCCTCTGTTTCACAAATAATGTTATTCAACACTTTTCTACATATATTAAAAATTTTAATTACAAGCTCTACATATCTTTAATTAATACACTAAATAAAATTATTTCTCTTATTAATAAATTAAAAAAGGTCAAAAATAAAATTTTAATCAAAATTATGTATTAAAAATACAAAATAAAACTCTTTGTAAAAAAAACAAAACCTTAAAACAACACTCTTTGTAAAATAGAGGGAGTAATTGTTGGTATGTGTAATTTGTTTATGGTGATAAAATTAAAACTTTTCTTTCTAGACAACTTAAAATAATATGCATAGATCAAGAAAGCTAATGTAATAGAGTTTGGGATATTTTTAACCCATAAAGAAAAAAAACAAGTTGAAGATAGGATAGGTAGGAGTCATAGGACCAATGGACCATTCATAAATCATAATGCAAGACAACCCACCAACACATTATTCACCTTTCTAATTTTGTGTTGCTTCTTTCTAGCCATGTCAAGTCCACATATTAATTATATATCATTTTATATACACATTTACATGTATATCAGTGTGTGTATTCGAGATAAGATGAAAGAAGTATATGGCTGAAATACACTTGAAAGACAAAGAAACTGTGTGTCTTGTCGATGATTTTATGTTTTTTCAGAAGTCATGCATTAATTGATCCTTTTGTTTTCTTCTTCTCTCCAGGTCCATTTATTCTCTATTAACTATTTTTTGTTTTGCTCCTATTTTTTCAACCTTGTTTGCTCATTCTTTGAAAACGAACTTACATCATATTTAATTTACATTTTATGTTAGAATAGTCATGTGATTTATCTCTTCAAACACAAGTCGACAAAAGGAATTGGTTACTTCGTTTCATATAAAGTCAATATAAGTAAATACTTACTTAAGTTGTTTTTGTATAGTTTAAAGAGTAAATAGCTACATATATACGAGTATTTTTTTGCTCAAACTTTTTAATATTAAAACAATGGATGAGCCAATATTAGAATATTTTAGCTAAATTTTTGTCAAATATAAATAATTGTTCGTGTAGTCAAAAAGAGATTTCGTACATTTTTTAACTTAAACATTTTTGAAGATAAAATAGAAAAACATAACTGAAAATGCATGTAAAGTTTGTTCTTTGACTAATATGGTTGCGAATATACTGTGAGGTTTTAAAAATATGTATTCTCCAACTAAAATAGACAACCTAAAAGGAAAATCTAGTTTAAAAATAAAAAACAAGATCTAAGTTAATAAAAATTAAAAAAACGATTTTCTAGATTTTAGGAAACTAATTTCGAAACATGCGACAAAAACATTTGAATTATTTTCAAAAAAGAAGCAAAAACCACAACAAATATGGACCATTTCAAAGTTTAAAATTGTTTTGAGTAAGTATATTTTGATGGTAAATATTGACATATTGTTGCAGATTTTTTTAAAATAAAATAAAAGGACCAATATACGGATGAGTTGGGTATGTCGTGTCAGGATATAATTGGGTAATATTGACCCGACAAAACAATCGACGAGTACAAAACTACAACGAACTCACTCAAACTCCAAACTCCAAAATCCCTTTTTAACAGCCGCGTTTTCATCTCTCGGGTCAACCCCCTTCTCCTTCTCCCACGTACGTTTTATCCCCAATTTTTATGACGTCATTACCACAACTTGTAATAATTCTTTTTTTTTTCTTCCCTAAAATAATAATTCTTTCAAAGTGGTGGATCATAATTCTTTTTCCCAGAAAAATACTATTTCCTTTATTATTTGATACTTTCTTAAAGGGGTGTATTCAATAAAAGATTTAAAATAATTTGTATTAAAATACTAAATTCTATGTTATTTAAACATAAATTCTAATTTTTTTTAAAATTAAGTGTTATTGGATTAGTGATTTTAAAATCTACAATTAAATTCACTGTTATTGGAAATATTTTAAGTTGTGGATTTGAAATGACTTGAGTGATTTTAGGTGGGATTTTAGAGAATATTTTAGTTAAAAATTCAAACATCCAAATCCCATGGTTTCAGGTAGGATTTGGAAGAATTTTGATAACAAATTTCATAACTCACCAAAATTCACCAATTTGAATAATTTATGGAGAAGAAGATCAATAGTCAATTTATTTTTAGAGATAAAATTAAAGTTTAATTTTTTATTATTATATGTGAAATGTGTCATAAGATTAAGAACATTAATTGTGAAATGAGGGAATATTATGCAACTATTTATTTTCATTGTTTTTTAAAAAGAAACATTTGCATGAGTTTAACCTATCTTAGTTTTTAGTTTTTACCCCAGTGAAGTGAAATATATACTGTTTATTTTGCATATAATTATAACATCATTTATTTTACCAATGGTTTTAACTATTTTCTGTTTTACCACAATCGTGTAATGGAACCCATCTTTCACTAACGGGCAAAAAACAAAGTCAAAGTGAAAAGCAGAAAGTAAAAAAGAAAAAAAAAACACACTTACCTGATAAGAAAAAGATTTAACCGTGGTTAGGTTTGTATCTGGTCAAGAATGGTTTCTGAATTTTCGAGTAAAAAATTAAAAATTTGTTGGTGACTCAAATTATCGCGGTTCGTGATACGATAAATTGCTAATTTTATTTTTTAAAAACACACTTTGTTCTTCGACCTGATTACTTAAACAAACAAGTTAGTTGCAGGTTTTTTTTTATCAAACAAAAAACAAAATTTATTTATATTTTGTATATTAAAAATAAAAATAAAAAGAGTTATAAAGTTTGTGTTTGAGATAATCTCTCTGGTTTGTTTGGTTCTTGTTTCTGTATACATCATTTACTAAAGAGAAAAAAAAAAGTTTATTATTATTATTATAATAGTCTTGTCCGTACTTGATTATAGCCTCTCTCTCTCTTCTTCTTCTTCTTCTACGATCTGATCGGCCATTAAAGCTTTTTTCACCTTCACTATTATACCTCTTTTGTAGTGAAACCAAATCATAAAAGACCAAACTTTACTGTTTCCTCTGCAAATTTAAACTCTAATCTTTCTCTCTCTCTCTCTCTATCTCTTTCACTTCGCTTTCTCTATTTCCCCTGAAACGGTTCTTGTCTCTCTCTCTCTCTCTCTCTTCTTCTTCTTCGTCTTCTCTGCTCAAGACAAGAACTTGATGGTGTTCATGTCTTGAAACTTTAGAAAAGATTGATATTTCATCTCTGAGTGAAGAGTTTAGGATTATATAACTTCGTCTTCTTCAATTGAATTTTGAGATGGAGCAAGAGAAAAGCTTGGATCCACAACTATGGCATGCTTGTGCTGGATCAATGGTTCAAATCCCTTCAGTGAATTCATCGGTTTTTTACTTCGCTCAAGGCCATACAGAGCATGCTCACGCGCCTCCTGATTTCCACGCGCCGCGCGTACCACCGCTTATCCTCTGTCGTGTCGTCTCTGTGAAGTTCCTCGCCGACGCTGAAACAGACGAAGTTTTTGCTAAAATTACGCTTT
This sequence comes from Arabidopsis suecica, assembly GCA_019202805.1. Classification (NCBI taxonomy): domain Eukaryota; kingdom Viridiplantae; phylum Streptophyta; class Magnoliopsida; order Brassicales; family Brassicaceae; genus Arabidopsis; species Arabidopsis suecica. The sequence continues at coordinate 7,874,403 of CM032908.1, forward strand.
TGCCACTACCGGGAAACGACTTGGATCTTGAAAACGACGCCGTTTTGGGTCTGACTCCTCCGTCTTCTGACGGTAACGTTAACGGTAACGGTAACGAGAAACCGGCGTCTTTTGCTAAAACGTTAACGCAGTCTGACGCTAATAACGGCGGTGGTTTCTCTGTTCCTCGTTATTGCGCTGAGACGATTTTCCCGCGGCTTGATTACACGGCGGAGCCACCGGTACAAACCGTGATTGCTAAAGATATTCACGGCGAGACTTGGAAATTCCGGCATATTTACAGAGGAACGCCTCGCCGTCATCTCTTAACCACCGGTTGGAGCACTTTCGTTAACCAGAAGAAACTAATCGCCGGAGACTCAATCGTTTTCCTCCGTTCTGAATCCGGTGACCTCTGCGTCGGAATCCGTCGCGCTAAACGCGGTGGTCTCGGATCTACCGGGCTAGGATCCGACAATCCTTACCCTGGATTCTCTGGTTTCCTCCGTGACGATGAAACATCAACAACATCGAAGCTAATGATGATGAAACGCAACGGAAACGACGTAAACGCGGCGGCTGGAGGAAGGGTTAGAGTGGAAGCAGTGGCGGAAGCGGTGGCGCGTGCAGCGTGTGGACAAGCGTTTGAGGTTGTTTATTATCCACGCGCTAGTACACCGGAGTTTTGTGTTAAAGCAGCTGATGTGAGATCAGCAATGAGGATTAGATGGTGTAGTGGTATGCGTTTTAAAATGGCGTTTGAAACAGAGGATTCTTCAAGAATCAGTTGGTTTATGGGTACTGTCTCCGCCGTTCAAGTCGCTGATCCAATTCGTTGGCCTAATTCACCATGGCGTCTCCTTCAGGTTAGTTAGTTTAGTCACCTCAAACTCTCTTCCTTTAACAAAACGTTAGAAAACGCTTAATGTTGCGGTTATATTTGGTTGTTATAGGTAGCATGGGACGAACCGGATTTGTTGCAAAATGTTAAGCGGGTTAGTCCGTGGTTAGTCGAATTAGTATCGAACATGCCTGCAATACATTTATCTCCTTTCTCTCCAAGGAAGAAGATTCGGATACCGCAGCCTTTTGAATTCCCATTCGACGGTACCAAATTCCCGATTTTCTCCCCTGGATTCGCCAACAATGGCGGTGGCGAATCCATGTGTTATCTGTCAAACGACAACAATAATGCTCCTGCAGGGATACAGGGAGCCAGGCAAGCTCAACAACTCTTCGGATCACCATCTCCGTCTTTGTTGTCTGATCTCAATCTTAGTAGTTACTCCGGTAACAAGTTACAATCTCCGGCGATGTTTCTATCCGGTTTTAACCCGAGGCATCATTACGATAATATTGTGTCTCGTCAGGCTAGGGATGCTGAGAATAGTAATAACATTTCGTGCTCTTTAACGATGGGGAATCCTGCTATGGTTCAGGACAAGAAGAAGTCTGGTGGTTCGGTTAAGACTCATCAGTTCTTGTTGTTCGGTCAACCTATTTTAACCGAACAGCAAGTTTTGAACCGAAAACGGTCTTTGGAAGAAGAGGCGGAAGCGCAGGAGGAGAAAAGTTCAGCTGCTCGTGGGTTAACATGGAATTACGGTTTTCAGGGACTTGAAACTGGTCATTGCAAAGTTTTCATGGAATCTGAGGATGTTGGACGCACACTCGATCTCTCGGTTATTGGCTCGTACCAAGAATTGTACCGGAAATTGGCCGAGATGTTTCATATAGAAGAGAGGTCGGATTTGTTGACTCATGTTGTGTACCGAGATGCAAATGGTGTTATCAAACGCATTGGAGATGAACCTTTCAGGTAAACATCTCAAAGAACTCTTTCAGTTAACGGTTAGTTTTCGATATTCCTCATTGATTGAAATACCGGTTTAAAATGCAGTGATTTCATGAAATCAACAAAGCGGCTAACAATCAAGATGGATATTGGTGGCGACAACGTGAGAAAGTAAGTCTATCTCAAGCATATTTCTGCTTTGTTTATGTACCGATTGGAATACCGATTTCGGTTTGGTTTTTCCGGTTTTGCATAGGACGTGGATAACCGGAATCAGAAATGGTGAAAATGGTATAGACGCTTCTACAAAGACCGGTCCGCTCAGCATCTTCGCTTGAAACATTGAAGAATAAGCAGTGGCCTTTGTTTTGAACCTAATTTTATTTCATGTCTTTTTTCCCTATTTTAAATCCGTTTTGTTGGTCTTTTGTGTGTAACAAACTATTCCCAAGTTTTAAGAAATTCCTCTAATTGGTATTTGGATTTATTTGTTTGGTTTGTAAGTTGTATATGATAATCCAAGAACCTACCATATCATTTTGGAATACCTAACAAAAGCTAAATTTGTTTGAAGGCTGTATTATGAGTAAATTGTCTGAAAAAAATTTCACTTCTAAGAATAGTATATATACCTGCTAAGTAACAAAAGTCTGTAGCATTTTCTTTAATGGAAATTATTTTTCTACTATTAATTGGTTTTTGTAGCTTGTTAGCTAATTTTTCTGTAAGATAAAAGTGGAAATTATTTTGTCTTGTTAGCTAACTTTTTTTGTGCTAGCTACTATTAGCTAAATTATTCCCTAAACTGTTGGTTATTTTTATATATTTCTAGTAAGAGAATATTCACCAAGAAATTTCACTCAGATATTTTAACGGAATTTTCCTGCAAGAAAATAAATAATATTTATTGTCCATCGGATCTACATGAATTTCATAATTTGGTCTCCTCCTTCACTCATCCATATTTAATTAGTTCAATGAATAGCAGAGGAAGATCTATTAAATATTTGGTTTAAGATACCTTCAATCGTACTTAAAGTTAGTTGCTTTGAAAATTAACCACAATATTTTATTCACACACACGTACGTTTATACAACTTTCTGCTGAGAACAAGAAATTGAATCTTTAAAAATCGACAGAAACAGAAAATGATTATAATATCTACAATGTTTCATGGGATATGTTTTACTTTTACTCATAGGTTACTTGGAATCTATCTACTCATATGTATTTAATCTATATATGTAAATTGTTATCGAATCTCTTTCATAAGATCATACATATTACAAAATCTTGATGGCTTTTAGATCTGTAATCCTCTTCTTTTAATCGTTTATTTTACAGTTCAATTTGACGAGACAACATAATTAGAGAAATTTCGGGAAGATAATTAGAAAAAAATTAAAGAAAGGATTTGGGGATCTGAAATGAGGAAAACATGACAGCAAAAACTTGACTGTCTCGGTGAAGTTGTCGTAAAAGTCAAAAGGAAAAGTCATGAGTTCGAAATTGAAAAAAAGAAAAAAAAAAAGTTCACAACATTAGCCACTGGGTCCCTCACATGACATTGTCTAGGTCCATCTCACGTGCGGTCCCATTTCTGCCGCCGTTTTGGTGCTTGTGCCCTCTTCGTCCCAAAACAAGTAGTAATTTTTTTTCTTAATTTGTTTACTGATTCAAACTTGAAATACATAACACGGTGAAAATTTAAGGGTTAAAAACAAAACACGGTGAAAAATTAGTTCAAAGATATATAAGTCTACTTTAGCTTAGATCAATTACGCGGTTCGAGTCTTAAAAACATATAATGGCAATGGGCAGAGACATCATAGAATTATGGGGGTCAATTGACCCCTACAAATTTTGAAAAATCAACTATACTTTATTAAAAATAAATATAATGAACCCAATGTTTTAATTTTTTTGACCTCCATAAAAAATTAATTTAACTACATCGAATATAAATTTGTCCACATACATTGAAGCAAAAATATAATTCTTATATAATGTATAAAATTCTTTCATTTTGGTTGATTTTCAGGTAACTATTTCATTTTTTCTCATTGGCAAATTATTTCTAAACAAAATTAATAACATTATTTTTATATAATATATATTATTTTATATTAATTTCTTTTTTACTCTTACAACAACAATTTCTAGCTCCGTCATTCATGAACATGAGGTTCTAAGCCCAAAACTGTATAGAACTTGGATCTTTAAAAAATATCTCAAGTTTCTGAGCAAAATATATATATATATATATATATATATATATATATATATATATATATCTGACGTAAATATGATTGCTGAGAAAATTATAGGGTTAGACATAATGTTATACATAGATTTTACAATAATTTTTATACGATTTATATGTAGTTTTATGGCATAAAGAGCTAATTTTCTAGTATATGGTTGAAATGTTACTTGAGCTTTTAATATACTAAGGAGACTATTTCTTCATCTCCCTTGAAAATTTCTAGACGGTAGATGTCATGATGAGAGATTAAAGCCCATCCACATGAGCTCGCATTCTGGCATGATGTATTGGTGTCTAGTACTTCGAAATGACCAATATGGTTTCATGTGCTCAGAATGGTATCTTCAATCAATATGTGAACATGGTTACCTTACATTTTGATCCAAAAAAGAATTTGGAATGGAAAATGGTAAGGTCTATTTTCCAAGACAGTTTTGATATCTTTCTCTGCAGTAAATTGGAATTGAAAGAGTCCTTGTCCTACATCTGTTACACATTAGTCTAGAAGAGGACTTCTAATAGTTCAAGAAGAAAGGGTTAAAAGACTATATGTGTTGCACCTTAGGGTTTGTGATCTAGCCTATTAGTGTGAGGGGAATGTTTCTGAAGACGATTGGAGTTGTCAAAATTTAGGGCTAAATATATATATATATATATATATATATATACTCAAATTTGAGTTTTCATGACCTCAAATTCTTTTACTGTCCCCATTGATTTGACATATTCCTCCTAGAAAAGTATAAAAAGAAAACTAGAGAAAAAGTTCAAATATATAGAAAAATTAAAGTTTTTCTTTTCATTTAACCGATGTAAGATAAAGAAATTAATTAGAGAAAACTATTTATGCGATTTATTTAATGTTATAGAAGAATTATTCGTCAATCATGATAATTTTTTCTTATAAAGAAAGAGAAAATACTGCATTTATGATTTAGATTCATTTTATAAAATCTTTATTTATGCTACATGTGTAAATAAAATAAAAACACAATAAAATTGATATAAATAAGAAATGCATAAAAATTATGAAAAATTATTTCCAGATTTTATACTTATACTAGTATTTTGGCCCATGCTATGTATGGGCATTTTAAAATATTAAAATTATTTCTAAAACAGATTTTTATTTTTTTTGTGTTCAAAAATATCAAATAGGGATTTAACTTTAAATATCTTTTAGTATCACCTGACTTCTTCTTGTCACTCACTTATCTTCTTCTCTGGTGAAGAAACTTTTGGTGTCTTCTTCAAGCACTTGATCATTTGATTGTGCTTCTCTGGCATCTTTGTCATGATCGAAGCATATGATGATATTCCAACATTTTTCCTTGATTCGAGATCACGTTTTATCAATAATTGATGCCGCTCCCGCTCCGACAAAACAAAAGTGGACGTAGAGATGGATATCTGAACAGAAAATAAGATGAGAATGATTAGAGTGGTAAATACATTAGTCATTATATAATGTATCCAAATTAGAGAAAGAGAAAGCATCCAAATTAGAAGAAGCATAATCTCACCTTTTTGCTAACGAATTTGAAAAAACGGACTTCCAAACCCTTGTTTTTGTGGATGGATCATGGAAAGAAAGTGACAAGTTCTCCGGTACAGGGTGGTTCTGTACATCGTCAAATGGAGAGTCGCCAACCATGGGAGCTGCGAACCTCCGTAGAAGTCTATCTCCACTACATGCCGAAGTCGAGGCCCTTCTCTGGGCGATGAAGTGTATGATTGGTGCAGATAATCAAGAGGTAGCGTTCTTTACAGACTGTTCAGACCTGGTGAAGATGGTGTCTTCTCCAACCGAATGGCCGGCGTTTTCAATGTACTTGGAGGAATTTCAGAGCGACAAGGAGGAGTTTTCATCTTTTTCTTTATCTTTAATTTCTCGTAGGGCTAATGTTAAAGCGGATAATCTGGCACGAAAAGTTCGTACAGAACCGCTTCATATCACTTATGTAAACAACATTCCTCAGGAATGGTTCTTTTGAGATTTAATTAATTTCGGATGACAAAAAAAAAAAAACCCTTGTTTTTGTTGTTTTCAATAAATTTTGGTAAATCATTCTTAAAATTACATGATTTTTGTGTGTTGCTGAAAAAACTAAATGCCTAAAAGCATTAACTGTTCAGATTTCTTGAGATACAAAGAGAAGGGGATTTTGACTTCATGTTGCAAACGGTAGTGCCTGCAACTAAATAGAGCAATTTTTTCAAAAAAAGAAAAAGCCTAAATAGATTAAAAAATCAAAACAGAGAGAAAGACAATTAGATTGTATGTTCTGTCTTTGAAAAATATAAGATTTTGTGGTGATTTGGGTTACTGGAATCACCTTATGAGAGGAGGAAGAAGACGATCAAAGCTATGGAAGGTTGGATTGAACGAACAATGAGGATGAAACAGTAGGTTGTAGGTATTGATGGATCGATCTCTACTGTCGAGTAGGGAAGAAAATTCCGTAAAAGTAGCTATATTTTTTTTCTTTTGCAGATGGGATGAAAATAATTTGAGAGTAGGAAGTTAATTATATATGGGATCGTGGATTGCAAAGGAGAGATAGTGGGTAGTGAGTAAGAGATCGTGAGATTTTTTCTCAGCCTGAAGCAAAAATTTGGTTTTCGAAAAAGGTAAATCAAAAAAAGAAAAATTAATGTAAAACAATTAATTAAACAAATAAAGAAGAGATCGTGGGTATTTTCAGTTTTTGAAAAAAAAGATAAATGATTTTGGAAAGAAAAAGAAAAAATAACAAATAAAATTGAAAATTTGAGAATGACACGTGTCGCAACCACAATTGCCGACTGACTTCTGTTTTATATAATAAAATATATATATATAATCATTTTTTAGTTTCCTTCAAAAGTACATTTCCCTCTTCTTAAATACCGAAATGTATTGTTTTTTTTCTTTTCCGATGGTAGGTAGTCTATTCATCAAATTTTATATATATATATATATATATATATATATATATATATATATATGTGTGTGTGTGTGTGTTGTTTTAATTTAATTGAAAAATATTTGTTGTGAAGGAGAAATCACGAGCGAGTTTAAAGCTCTAACCTATCATATAAGAAATATTTAGGTCAAACTAGATCCTTAAATTCAGATATATAGCTTTTTTTTTTTTTTTTTGTTGTCAAAGAGATATATAGCTTAAAATAGATATATTTGAATAAGAGATTCATCTAACTGATTATAAATATCACCACATTTTGTTAAGGTTAAACAAAAAAACAAAACAAAAACTCATTGTATTCATTCTTTTTTAGTTTAAAAACACTAAATTCATTTATATAATCCATGATGAAGAAACCCATTCAAATCTCGTTCACTGTTATGATTATCTTCATCATTCTTGTGCTAGGTATGTATTTATATTTATTGTCATCTTAATATATTATATACAATTTTCTATAAGAAAGAATGTCATATTAACTCTTTGAAATATCAATTAAACTATGTTTTCAATAATATCGAATTCAGCCTATATATAATCCATATTTGACCTAACAAAAAAATTGAGTTAAACTATTTTGTGCTAAACCTAAAAAATAGTTGTGGTGTAAATTTATATGGTATTTTCCAATTATTATTATAGTTATTATGCTTTAGTAACAATCTTGTGTTGTTTACAAGAATATTTAATGGATCTAAACACATATACAATCTGAATGCCTATTTTGCCGGTCGCTTGGACAAAGAGTTGATGTTTTAGACATTTTATTAGTATATGCTCAAAATGTATATTTCCATTTTAAATACACAATATAATATTTTATGTTTCATACATATTATTGTAACAGGAGTGGTGGCAAATGAGGGGCTAGGAAAACCAAAACAATGTCATGAGATTCTAAAGCAATCCAACTGTGTTGCTGCAGAGTGTGACTCTATGTGTGTGAAGAAGAGGGGGAAAGGAGCTGGTGTTTGCACTACTTCTAAGAAGTGTTACTGCTATTATCATTGCCCTTAATGAATTTTTCATTTACAATAATAAGAGATTTATAATAAAGTAGTAAAATAATGAATCGGGGGTTTATAGCCTAATGATTGATATAGTTGTCTCTATCAAATAATTATATAGATTAAAAATAATAATAATGACAATCATAATATTTTTATGATATGAATACTTTTGAGTGAGTAAACAACTGTTATTTTACATTTCACTATAGAAAAGAAGACAATTCATATAAAAATACTCGTTAACATTTTATCATTTTTAAAGTCAAGTAAATGTTTTTCTACTGTATACAGAATTGATTTGGTCCAAAATTTAAACAATCTATTTAATCAGAAAGCCGTAATCATTTAATTTGTTCTTTTATTTCCTTAAGATACATGAATTTCAAAATTGTTTTAACTCTCATGGAGGTTTAATTGAGTGATCTTCAATGAAATCCTTTGAAACTAGAGATGTGCTGATTTAAAACTTGTTCCATGTTATAGTTTCTTATGATAATACTACAAGTCATTGTTTTATTGTTATTACAACTTGTTTAAATTGATATATATTTTGGTTTACAAATTATATGCGATAAATCTGCTCTTCTAATTTAGGCGAATCTCTCAACTTATATGCATGTGAAAAATCTTAGAGGAGTTTGAATCTATGCATGAAGGCCCAAACAAATTAAAGAATGTGGCCACGTTGTTAAGAGATATACGGAGAAAGATATGGATAATCAGACGAGGATGCAAACAACTCCGGAGAGCAAAACATATGATCCTGGTTTTGTATCAAAAACCCGACCAGAAATGTATTTTGATGATGTCATCTATAATCTTAGGATTCAATGGTCAGCTTGCAGGTAAATAAAGACAAGGTGATAGCTGAAAATATTCAAGTGCATAGTAAAAAACCTCTAAAAATATATTCAATTTATATTAATTAACAATTTAATTGTTAAAATTAGGAAAGTTAACTAATGCTGATTATTTAAATAAAAAGATATGACTCCATATTAAAATATAAATTTTTTTTATTTCCAAAACTAAAATAGGTATTGTTCGATTATAAAGATAGTAGTAGTAGATTCTGAAAGTATTTTGGCTATTATAATACTACTTCTAATGAGTTAACTTTCTTCTTTTTTTTTTATAGTGAAACTTCTTGTTTTGGTATTTAAATCCAATTGTATTTAATATAATATTCAATAAATTAATATTTTTCTAATATATATATATGATTTTAGTATATGAGACTTGAAAAATATAACGACCAAAAGGGTAATGATATTTGAAGAAGTTAAATTGGTCAAAACGTTTATGGAAAATAGAGATGAAGAAGAAGAAATAAATGAGCGATTTACATATGTTTGTGGTTTTGCCTGAGACATTACCCTAGAGTAGTAAAATTTACAAGACGAAAAATTTCTGAAACAAACTCGTTTATAGTATGATTCATCAATAATATATAATTTGTGAATAATTTTTCTGTTATGAATTTTATTCAGATGAAAAAAGTATATTCCACATTGTCTACATTTTGCTTTGCTTGACTCTCCAAACATCTGTCCCATTCGGTAAGCCACCTCATTCGTATCATCGAGAAATTGGTGTGCAATCACGAATCTCTTAGAATAGGAGGCTTTCTCTAAAGATGATTTCAGGTTAGAGGATTCCAATAAGGTTTAAAAAGTTGTATTGCTTTTTTGTTTAAGATCTTTTATAAAACTTTTGTGTGGATTAATTAATAAATTTAACATTTCAGCAACAAAAAAAAACAAAAGTATATTCAATTTTAATTAATTAAAGTGTTGTTCGATAATAAAAATAGTAGTATAGATTTGTAAACAAATTTTGGCTATAAGATACAATTTCTAATTAATGAATTTATATTTTATTTTTAGAGAATTTTTTTCGTTCTTAAAGCTAAGTGTAATTACTATAATATTCAAAATTATACTTTTTAATATATATATATATATATATATGACTCTATAAGAGACTAAAAAGATAATGACAAAAAGATAGTTGAATAGGTCATATGGTCAAAACATATATGGAGAATAGATGTGAAGAAGAAATAAATTAGCGAAAAAGAAAACAAAATTAGCTTTTCAAAGCAAACAAAACAAGTTCCCTTATTTCGCTCTCTTATTTTTCAGTACCAATCCTATTGTTGTGTGATCTGTTTTGTTTTTACTTCAACTCGTAGGGATAATCCAAAGTTTGATTTATTTATGTAATACTTGTTGATAAATAATGTAATAATTTAGTATTATCATTTTTACTAAATTAAATTTGAATTAAATAAACAAATTTAATTTGAATTTGAATTTGAATATGAACTTTAATTTTAAATTTGAATTTGAATTATATTTTTGAAACAGTAAATCTTTATATTTCTTAAAACAGTGAAATTGTAGGACTAGTAAATGTAAAATAATTTTTTTTGTCAATATTATAATAATTGAGTTTATGTCCGCCTATTCGGTAATTACGGATTAAATAGTTTGTTATTTCTTCAGTTTTTCATAACTTCTACCGTAATTATCCATAACAAATTAGGTTATGTTTGATTACTGATATTTAATATCAAATTTTCCAGCCGGTCCAACTTTCTTAACCGAATCTAAACCAAAATCAGAAAGTTACGGTTCAATTGAATATTTTTGGTTCGATTACAAGTCGCATGCCTAACTGAAACAGTTTAGAAATCCAAACTAGAGAAATAACGTTTTCAAATTTAATATCGTGCAAATATAGTCAAGAATATTGCGCTGATTTGTCCGTTTTAAATTCAAACTGGGTGGTATAAGTGAGAAAGAAAAATAAGAAAATAACTTTTTGCTTCATACAAATTCCTCCAAACATAAAGAGATAGCGGGTTTGTTTTCTGGTGTATACACCATTTTTATCAAATTAAAACAGTCGGTTGTAAATTGTACGTACCGTCGTTTTTGATGGTCTATCACATATTTTATGGTCCAAATGAATGTTTTAACCACCGGTTGGAGCACTTTCATTAACCAGGAGAAACTAATCATGATGGAGACATATCTCTAGAGCTCTCCAAGCTTGACAAACCAATCTCTATGCTCTCTTTTAATATCATATACTCCTTTACTCTTAATGAAATATTAATACCCTAGTTTTGCCCTTACCAAACCGAGATTAGTTGTGTTTTTGTCCAAATTTGAGTTTTCATGACCTCAAATTCTTTTACTGTCCTCGTTGATTTGAATATTCCTCCTAGAAAAGTATAAAAAAAAAGAAAATTAGAGAAAAAAGTTTAAATATATACAAAAATTGAAGTTTTTCTTTTCATTTAACCGATGTAATATAAATAAATTAGAGAAAAACATTTATGCGATTAATTTAATGTTATAGAAGAATTATTCGTCAATCATCATAATTTTTTCTTATAAAAGAAAAAGAAAATATTGCATTTATGATTTAGATTCATTTTATGAAATCTTTATTTATGCTACCTGTGTAAATAAAATAAAAACAAAATAAAACTGATATAAGTAAGAAATGCAAAAAAATTATGAAAAATTATTTCCACATTTTATACTTTTTATGATATATATATATATATATATAATCATTTTTAGTTTCCTTCAAAAGTACATTTTCCTCTTTTTTAATACCGAAATGTATTGTCTTTTTTTTTTTTCTTTTCTGATGGTAGGTACTCTATTCATATACATATATTCATCAAATTATATATATATATACACATATATAATTGTTTTAATTTAATTGAAAAATATTTGTAGTGAAGGAGAAATCACGAGCGAGTTTAAAGCTCTAACCTATCATATAAGAAATATTTAGGTCAAACTAGATCCTTAAATTCAGAGATATAGCTTAAAATAGATATATTTGAACAAGAGATACATCTAGCTCATTATAAATATCACCACATTTTGTTAAGGTTTAACAAAAAAATCTCATTATATTCATTCTTTTTAAGTTTTAAAACAGTCAATTCATTTATATCATCCATGATGAAGAAACCCATTCAACTCTCGTTCACTGTTATGATTGTCTTCACCATTCTTGTGCTAGGTTTGTATTTATATATATTGTCATCTTAATATATTATATACAATTTTCTAGATGAAAGAATGTCATATTAACTCTTTGAAATATCAATTAAACTATGTTTTCAATACTATCGAATTTAGCCTATATATAATCCATATTAGACCTAACAAGGAAATTGAGTAAAACTATTTTGTACTAAACCTAAAATATAGTTGTGGTGTAAATTTAAATGATAATTTCAAATTATTATCATAGTTATTATACTTTAGTAACAATCTTATGTTGTTTACAAGAATAATTAATGGATCTAAACACATATAATCTGAATGCCTATTTTGCCGGTCGCTTGGACAAAGAGTTAATATTTTAGATATTTTAATAATATTTTCCGAAAACGTATATCTCCATTTTAAATACATAATATAATATTTTATGTTTTATACATATTACTGTAACAGGAGTGGTGGCAAATGAGGGGCTAGGAAAACCAAAACAATGTCACGAGATTCTAAAGCAATCCAACTGTGCTGCTGCAGAGTGTAAGTCTATGTGTGTGAAGAAGAGGGGGCAAGGAGCCGGTGTTTGCACTACTGATTCTAAGAAGTGTTACTGCATTTATCATTGCCCTTAATGAATTTTTTTATTTAAAATAATAAGATATTTATAATAAAGTAGTAAAATAATGAATCGGGGGTTTATAGCCTAATGATTGATATAGTTGTCTCTATCAAATAATTATACAAACTAAAAATAATTCACTACAAGAAAACAGTCGATTTGCGACGTAACATTGCAAGGGAAATTATCCTTGAATTGCAAGTAATTTGCTACGACCTGGACGCGTGTCGCAATTCCGTCGCAAAGATTGCGACTGCTGATTCTCTCGAAAATTTGCGAGGGAGTTATGAGGATTTTGCAGGAAAGACCTAATTCGTCGCAAATCACTGCACATCCCTCGCAAATCTTTACCCTAAACCCTAAAATACGTAAAAATATTTTGCGAACTTTGATTTTCATTTATAAAAGTGAATCCAAGAGGCCATATAATCGAGTAATTTTTAGTAGTGTTTTGTTTGTTTTTTTCAAATTGATTCTGTTTTAGCGAGGGTCTTGCGAGGGACTACTTGTAATTCCCTCGCAAATCACCCGCACATCCCTTACAAATCTTTACCCTAAACCCTAAAATACGTAAAAGTGTTTTGCGAACTTTGATTTTCGTTTATAAAAGTGAATCCAGGAGTCCATATAATCGGACAAGTTAAATATGTGGTGATGCATAAAAAAAGAGTTGGATAGGTTTCAATACCAACATTTTCTATTGAAAATCAAATAAAGATTGATCAATATAATAGAGAAACATAAGACATCATTGATGTATTTGAGAAAAATGCACATTCGGACGAATTCGAAGTATCTGATAATGGAGTAGATTCTAATGAAGATAATTAACTTCCTAATGATTTAAAAAATGAACCGAATGATTTTTAGTAGTGTTTTGTTGTTTTTTTCAAATTGATTCTGTTTTAGCGAGGGTTTTGCGAGGGACTACTAGTAATTCCCCCGCAAAACTATACCCTAAACCAATGAGTTTGGGAGGGATTTACAAGATGTTTGTAGCATTTCCCTCGCAAACCTTTACCCTAAACCCTAAATTATTTAAAATATTTAGTCATGTTATTTTTTGCGAGGGTGTTACTAGAAATAGAAAAATGAATCAGCATAAATTAATCAAAAAATGAATAAGACATGAATAAAAAACATAATGAAGAATTTACGAGGGATTTACTAGGGATCCTCGCAATGCCCTCGCAATATATGCCTCGATCTCTTCAATTCCAATCTCAGATCTTCGGGTAAGTGCTCGATCTCTAACTTCTTCTTCTTCTTCAATTCATGTTAGATCATAATATGTTAAGATTTGAGAGTTAATTTTTGGGATTAATGACGAGTATATCGGAGATTCAATCAATGAAGCTTACGCTCGTGCTAAATCGGCGAATCCACAAGCTTTGTTTATTGAGGAAAGATCATGTGTTTGGATCTATGTCGATCTAAGATTGTAATGGATTTGTATCTCGTGATCTCTAGTCCTGTCCTTTTTTTTTGTTTATTTGGTTTCTGGAGTTGATTAAATCGTGTTGGTGAATTAAAGTTTGGATGATGAAGACGAAGTTTGCATCTGCGAGGAACTTGACGATTTGGTACTTGGAGAACTTGAGGTAAGCAACCAAAACTTCTTATCTCCATGCATTACCATTAATCTTATAAGTTAGGATCTATGTGACGTTTATGCAGGCTGAAGAAGGCACTAGAATGGACATCTCAGTTTCTGTGCCACCAAGTGATACATGTTCAACGCCTGAAAAAGGACAGGGCAATTATTCATTATTTTTACAACTTGCTCGAGATTCTGCTGTAATTCCTATAGGAAGTTCACATTCAACGGCTGCAAAATGAGAAGGTAAAATCTCAATTTCATAGGTTTTAGGAAGGATACATTTAGTTTTAGGATGACCTTCCTAAATAATGCAATATACATATATGATCCGAACTAGTCGTCTTTTTTTTTCAATTTTAACTGTTTGTTCATATGCCTATCTATTTTTGTGTTTGTAGGAACCTCATCCTTCAGTTGGAACTTCTTCTATCTCTGCTGCACATGAAAACCATAAGGTAAAAACTCAATTTCATAGGTTTTAGGAAGGATACATTTAGGTTTAGGATGACCTTTCTAAATACTGCAATATACAGATATGATCAGTTTCTAGTCATCTTTTTTTTTGTTTTAATTTTAACTCTTTTTCATATGCCTATCTATTTTTGTGTTTGTAGGAACTTCATCCTTCTGTTGGAACTTCTTTTATCTCTGCTGCACAAGAAAACTAGAAGGTAAAAACTCAATTTCATAGGTTTTAGGAAGGATACATTTAGTTTTAGGATGACCTTCCTAAATACTGCAATATACAGATATGATCCGTTTCTAGTCGTCTTTTTTTCAATTTTAACTCTTTGTTCATATGCCTATCTATTTTTGTGTTTGTAGGAACCTCATCCATCAGTCGGAACTTCTTCCATCTCTGTGTCATATAGTGATACATGTTCAACGGTTGAAAAGGGAAGAGGCAATAAGTCATTGAATTTGCTTCCTTCTCCAGATCGTAGTCCGATTCCTATAGGCGGTGTAAATTCAAAACAAGGTGCTGATGATATATATGAGTTAAAATTTTATACAAGGCTGAGTTAATGCAGAAGATGAGGACATGGGAGTTGGAGTATAAGTTTGAGTTTAGGTCTCGATGGTCTAACAAAGAGAGAGTGGTTTTGGTATCTGTAGATGATAAATGTACTTGGAAGATGCGTGCAATGAGGGTAGACTCTTCTGATTTCTTTGTGGTGAAGAAGTATTGCCATGAGCACACATGTGACACTACACACAAAATGCAAATCATAGGCAAGCTACTGCAAAGTTATAAAATCTCTTTTTATGTCATGATGTGTTTCGTGTTTCATAGAAATATATACGTTCGTTTGTATAAGATCTTATAATTAGAAGCTTGGCTCACTGGTTACATGTTCTATTATAAAAACAATATGTCTCGGTTTCGAATCCTGGTGGAAGTAACTATTACAGCGTTTTTTTAGGGAATGCCTTCCTGAATATGTATATATCCTTCCTGAATTTTTGGAAACCCTTCCTGAATTTCAAAAATTGTTTACTTTTGCATAGTTTGCCTCATATTAATCACAAATTACACATTTTTTGAGGGTCAATGATCTATAAAATCTCTTTTTATGTCATGATGTGTTTCATGTTTTATAGAAATATATATGTTCGTTTGTACAAGATCTTATAATTAGATGCTTGGCTCGCTGGTTACATGTTCTATTACAAAAGCAATCGGTCCCGGTTTCGAATCCTGGTGGAAGTAGTTATTATAGTTTTTTTTTTGTTTAGGGAAGGCCTTCCTGAATTTGTATATATCCTTCCTGAATATTTGGAAACCTTTCTTGAATTTCAAAAATTGTTTACTTTTGCATAGTTTGCCTCAAATCTTTCACAAATTGCACAGTTAAGATGCAAAAGATATGCTGAGAGCATACAACTGAGTGGATAATCTGTAGGAAACATATGGTATCTGAAAAAATACCATACATTGAATATCTCAAAAAAACATAAATAAAAACAGATGATACTTTTCTAGTTCAGAACCATCATAGAAGTACCAAAACAGTCTAAAACGGTTTCACAAGCATCATACATCCAATAAAGAAACATAGTCCTAAGAAATCTTAACACACTCATTGAAGATATCCACATCCAACTTGTTTCTGATGTCTTCTGAATCTATATCACGCAGCTTGGAGAAATCTTCAATTCTCTGAAACTCTGTAGCAGAGAGGATGCGTTGTATTTTATCGATATACTCATATCTTGCACATTGATTTATCCTAACATCTGAATTTGGCTCATGTCCTATAATGTACAGAACTTTGGCAGTGTGACATCAATTAGAAACGAATCTCCCATTTTCCTGTAATTAAAATTAAAGGAAATCAGTAAACAAATATATTAAAGGAAGATCTTCCTGAATTACTATAAGTCCTTCCTGAATTACTATAAGTCCTTCCTGAATCAGGAAGACCTTTCCGAATTACTATAAGTCTTTCCCGAATCAGAAAGACCATTCTAGAATGCAAACTAAAACAACTATATCAAGTAAAGAGAACGGACAATATGACAACACAGAAACAAGTAAAAAATGTTTATTCATATCTTCATATCACAAACTTGAATCTATAATTATGTGAAGATATATCTCTCAAATTGTGACAAAAACTAAACTCATCTAAAGTGATAAACTAATATGATGAAAAATATGATTCACAAGCTATCTACGAGAAGCTAAGGTTAACAAAAGAGAGCCTTAAATAGATGAATCTCTAATCAATTTGTGTTGCAGACTCATACAAAAAATACAACCATATACACAAACCATCTGTACCATTCTAGATAACATCTTATCATTCACCAACAAACGAAAATTGAAGAAACTGGTTCCGAATAAGAATGAGAACGTAGATAGAGCCTTTAATCGCAAACAAATGCACAACACAAGACCAACACAAAGCATGCCTCAACTACTTTGTTAAGTGAACCACATGATATACAATACAAGGGACATGGAGAACATAAAAGGGTTCAATCATAAGAAGCTAATGGCTTTCAAAGACCTGACTCCTCTTGAACAGATCAATCAAACATATGACCACTCTATAGCAAACACAAATCCAACAAAAACATGCCTAAACAACTTTGTTAAGCAAATCAAATGATATACAAAGCCAGCCACTTTAAGAACATGAAAAGGATTCGTCATTAAAAGCTAACAACTTTCAAAAATCCGGCCCCTTTTGAACAGATCAATCAAACAAAAAGATTCGACTTTTTGTAAAGACCCACAAAAACCAAGTCGTTGGAGACGATTCAAAACACCAAAAAGAAAAGAAATTGAAATACAAGAAAAGATAATAAAAACTTACAGAAAACTCTAGAACACGATAAAGCAGAGAGAGAAGAGGATTCCGGCGGAGATTGGGAAGGCCAGAGATTGGGAAGGCCAGAGATCGGGAAGGCCAGAGAACTTTGAGGTTGAGTCGAGGAATCGTGGAGGCAGTGGTTCGAGATACCGGAGGAGATCGAATTTTCCGGTGGAGGCGTTCGAGATTCCGGCGGAGGCGACGAGATAGTTGGTCGTCGAAGATGAGAGAAGATGGGACTTTTGGTAGCGATGGAGGAGAATTCACGAAATAGGTTAATTAGTGTTTAATTAAAAATTTTGGATGCTATTTCTGGAATTATGAAATATGGGGCTATTTTTGAAAAAAAAAAATTTTGGGGCCATTTGTGTAAATTGCCCTTTTTTAATCAGAAAGCCTTAATCATTTAATTTGATCTTTTATTTCCTTAAAATACATGAATTTAAATGGTTTTAATTCTCATGTAGGTTTAATTGAGTGATTTCCAATGAAATCCTTTGAAACTAGAGATGTGCTCATTTAAAACTTGTTCTATGTTATAATTTCTTATGATAATATTACAAGCATTGTTTTATTGTTATTATAACTTGTTTAAATGGATAAATATTTTGGTTTACAAATTTATGCGATAAATCTGCTCTTCTAATTTAGGCGAATCTCTTAACTTATATGCATGTGAAAAATCTTAAGGAGTTTGAATCTATGCATGAAGGCCCAAATAAATTAAAGTGTGTTGCCACGCTGTTAAGAGATAAACGAAGAAAGATATGGATAATCAGACGAGGATGCAAATAATTCTGGAGAGCAAACATGTGATCCTGGTTTTTGTATCAAAAACCCGACCAGAAATCTATTTTGATGATGTCTTCTATAATCTTAGGATTCAATGGTCTGCTTGCAACTAAATAAAGACAAGGCGATAGCTGAAAATACTCGAGTGCATAGTAAAAAAAGCCCTAAAAATAGATTTAGTTTATATTAATTACCGATTTAATTGTTAAAGTTAGCAAAGTTAACTAATGCTGATTATTTGAATAAAAATATATGGCTCCATACTGTATTAAAATCTAAAAAAAAAATTATTTCCAAAACTAAAATAAGTATCTATACTAGTATTTTTTGCAGTCACTTTGAGTCGGGTGGGTAAAATTGTTTTCGGATACTTTGGATACCCGACCCGTTTACAAATTTTGGTCATAAGAAATTTGTTGGGTCGGGTTATATTTAACCCAACTCATACACCGGATATTCCATATTTAATAATTTAGATATTTAGAAGATTTGATTAAGATTTAGAATTATGATTCTCCTATCATCTTTGTTTGATTTGTTTTTAATTGTTTTGAATCATCATATAATACATAAAATAAATAAAAAATAATTTTTTTTTTTCATATACTGTGATTCGCAATTTAAAAAACGAACATATATTATCCAATTGACGAAAATGTGTGTTCAACGTTCTATATCGATTAAAATATTTAGATAATGATTCAAAATCATATCGTGAATAAGATCAACATTAATAAAATAAATGAGTTTTTTGGCGGGACGGGTTTTTGAATCAACAATAATAAAAAGATTAAAATATCATTAATCCGCCACTTCAATACGGATTAAATCCTTAATTTTTTTAATACCACCAATATTATACATATTAAATAAGTCTCATTTAGAAAAGATTGTATAAAACCAAAAATTGTCATGTGGTATAATGTTACTTAATAACAATTGTAAACTATAAAATATAAATATCTTAGAAAATGTTACAATTTGTAAACTTTTATATATAATAAATAATCGTTAAATTCTAAAAAATTTTACTTTTAGAAAACAAATCACAGGACGGGTTAAGAAGTTAAAGGACGGGTTATATTTCGGAACGACGTTATATGGTGGACGAGTTTGAATCAATATTTATAAAATTTTAAAATATCATTAACATGCCGCTTTAATACATATTAAATCTTCAGTTTATTAAAATATAAATGTCTTAGAGAATGATATGATTTGTAAACTTTTATATATAATAAATAATCGTTAAATTTTAAAATAAAAACAAATCACGGGACGGGGTAAGAAATTATGGAACGGGTTATATTTCGGCACGGGTTTATATGGCGGACGAATTTGAATCAATATTTATAAATATCACTAACATGCCGATTTAATATGGGCTAAATTTTCAGTTTATTAACAATTGTCTCGTGGACTCGTGGTATACCGTTACTTAATAACAATGGTAAACTATAATATAAATAAATATTTTATAAGGAGATACAATTTACAAACTATTTTTATACTAACTTTAAAAATAGATCATTCCGCGGTGTACCGCGGGTTAAAATCTAGCCGTTCGATTATAAAGATAGTAGATTCTGAAAGTATTTTGGCTATTATGATACCACTTCTAATGAGTGTACTTTTCTTCTTCTTTTTTTAGTGAAATTCTTTTTTTTTGGTATTTAAATCTAATTTTCAATATAATATTCAATAAATTTATAATTTTTCCTAACTTACATATATGATTCAGTAGATGAGACTTGAAAAATATAACGACCAAAAGAGCAATGATATTTTAAGAAGTTAAATGATCAAAGCATATATGGAAAATATAGATGAATAAGAAGGTATAAATTAGCGTCTCACATATGTTTGTTGTTTTGCATGAGACATTACCCTAGAGTAAACTTTACAAGACGAAAAATCCCTGAAACAAACTCGTTTATATGATTCATCAATAATATATAATTTGTGAATATTTTTTCTGTTATGAATTTAATTCAGATGAAACAAAAGTATATTCAATAATTTATTATGTTTGGCGAGAGAGTAATGAATGAAGGCACAAACATCTTTCCTCATTCGTATCATCGATAAAATACGAGGCTATCATGAATCTCTAAAATACGAGGCTTTCTCTAAAGATGATTTCAGATTAGAGGATTCCAATAAGGTTTAAAAAGTTGTATTGCTTTTTTTGTTTAAGACCTTTTATAGAATTTTTTTGTGGATTAATAAATTTAACTTTTCAGCAACAAAAAAAAAAAAGTATATTCAATTTTTATTAATTAAAGTGTTGTTTGATTATAAAAATAATATATAGTAATAGATTTGAAAACAAAATTTGGCTATTAAGATATGATTTCTAATGAATGAAATTTATATTTTATTTTTAGTGAATTTTTTCGCTCATAAATCTAATTGTAATTAACATAATATTCAACAAATTATAATTTTTTAATTATATATATATGACTATATAAAAGAATAAAAAAAAAAGATAATGACAAAAAGATAGTTGAATAGGTCAAACAGTCAAAACATATATGGAGAATAGAGATGAAGTATAAATTTGTGGAAGCCCCCTTGGCCCATTGGTTGACCAAGGGTTAATTAATGCTTCTACACCAAGAGGTCTGGGGTTCGAGTCCCAGATATTGCGATTTATTAATAAATTTGCAGATTAAAGGAGGCAAGTGTGCAGGAGATCTCCGGCGAAATACAATTATAGCCGTTCGCCAGGATTCTACGCAGAGAGAGAAGTGTCGTCAGATCGTGGATCATTGAAGGTGTCCGTCAAGAGCATGAAGAAGGAAGTGTCGTCTGTCGTAGATCTAACAAGGGTCGGAAGGAATTGTCCGTTGTAGAATCGTCTATGTAACAGTTCTCATAATTTGCAATAAATAATAAATTTAGACGTCAAAAAAAAAAAGATGAAGAAGAAATAAATTAGTTAAAAAGACAACAAATGGCTTAGCTTTCCGAGACAAACAAAACAAATTCCCTTATTTTGCTCTTTTATTTTTCAGTACCAATCCGATTGCCGTGGGATTTGTTTTGTCTTATTTCAACTCGTTGGGATAATCCAAAGTTTGATTTATGTATGCAATACTTGTCGAAAAAATAATATGTGATAATTTAGTATTATCATTTTTAATTAAAAAAGACAGAAAACATATGAACTTTAGTTTTAAAATTTGAATTTGAATTATATTTTTGAAACAAATCTTTAGATTTCTTAAAACAATAAAATTGTAGGACTAGTGAATTTAAAAGAACTTTTTTGTCAATATTTTAATAACTGAGTTTATGTCTGTCTATTCGGTAATTACAGATTAAACGGTTCGTTTTTTTCTTTCAGTTTTTCAGAGAAATAACGTTTTCAAAGTTAATTCGTACGAATATAGTCAAGAATTTTATGCTAACTTGTCCGTTTTAAATTCAAATTGGGTAGTATAAGTGAGAAAGAAAAATAAGAAAATAATTTTTTACTTCATGCAAATTCCTCCAAACATAAAGAGAATGCAGGTTTGTTTTCTGATGTATACACGATATTAAAACAGTCGGTTTTAAATAATATCGTCGTTTTTTTATGGTCTATCACATATTTTATGGTCCAAATGAATGTTTTTAATTTGGCGTCTAGAGGAAAAAAAAAGTTTTTCCTTAATTTCCAGCATCCATAATAAATCTTTATAAATTTTAAAGAAATCTAAATTAATTTATCTAAATGTTAATCCAAAACAAAAAAAAAAAACAAAAAGTATCTTAATTAAAAGAGTACAAACGGATGTTTGGAGGAACATGTTTTGACGGATGTACATATTTTCTTTTATGGCGAAAAGCCTCAAATACATATGCTAAGCTCTAACTCACAATTTTAGGGAGAGAGGAGGAAAACATGCGGTTTTACATGAAAATAATACCAGTAAGTTTTCAACCATTTTATTATGCTTTTTTCTTTCTTAATGGTTAATTGATTTATGATGTAAACGAAGTAGTTTATGTAAACGTAAACAAAAACCTTTTGTGATTTGGATATGTAGGTGTACTCTATAGTTTTGATATATACCGAGATCATTTTTTATTTTTTAATGATGAGATCATTTTGTGATTTATGAGCTTGAAATTTTTAGAGCATTACAAATATATGAAGATTCTAACCGTGAAATCCTAGTTTGAACATGAAAGATTAAATGTTGTAGCTCGTTGAAGAATATTTGAGCAAATCTCCTTTCATATTTTTCTTGACTCGTAATTTAATGTTTAGCTTTAAAAACTGGTGGCTTTTCTTAGGTCTAAAGGAGGAAGACAAGACACATTATAATCCATTTCAATAATTATCGTAATTAGTAAATAATTAAAATAAAACTACTGTTATCTTAGAGTACATACCCGAAAGGTTTGTTAGGCAGATCTGATTTTTCTTTTCTTTCACAATAAACAAATGTGAGAAGTTTGTTTAAAAACTAGCTACATGCTTCACACACATTAAAATCATGATTAATGATTCATTAATTTGGTTAAGGTCCCGATAGATCAGATGGTCCCGAATAATTAAATTAGACATTGAAAACTAAAACAATTGAATGAGTCAAAATTGTAGACACATAGGTTAGTGAACCCAGCAAACGCTGTTAATGACAATGTTAATTATTTATTTAATTAACCAAAGTGTAGACAGAAAGAAAGCACTTGCACAAGATCCAAGACCATATTAATATACAAGGAAAAAAAAAAAACATTTTGAGTCTTTGTCAATAACATCAAATTCACCAACCATATAAATTAATTAACATAGATGATTCGGTTGGTGTCACCATCCATTTTGTGACATTTCTATTTTCATAATTTTTTTTATCAAACGCCATATATTTGGATACACTTATTGCAAATACTATTTTTTTCTCTTTTTGTCAACATGCAACAGTTTTATTGTTTGATCGTCTTAAAACAAAAAATTTCAATTTATAAGATAAAATAAAGAGAATATACGTCCATTTCTTCAAAACAAATATTTAGAATAATCAAGAACATATGATTCAGTGGTTAATTCAATCGGGTAAAAAATGTACCAAGTTAATCAAAGGTTTAACAAAAAAAAAGTTAATCAAAGTTAATAATAGATTTTTACTATTTTTACGAATGGTTTTCTTCTTTTTGGTTAATACATATTATTTCTGTTTGATTTAAGTGATAAATTTTGTGTACAAATTAAAAAATCAACATAAATTTAATTTAATAATTTCTTACACAAAAAAATTAAAAACTAAAATTAATTCAATCAATAAAAAAAAAAATACGGCACATCATTAACTAAAAGACATTTAAATTTTGAACACATTACTTGAAATGAAAAAAAATTAAAACATTATTTCTAATGAAATGGGGAGAATTAACTAAATAAATGTGAAGCTAAATGCAAGAAACAATATGAGTGAATAGTAAATTAAGGGAATTTGTTAGTCATAACAACTCATAAGATATACTAAAATACTACTCCCTCTGTTTCATAAAGAGTGTCATTTTGATATATTTCACACATATTAAGAAATGAGTTAAATATACAAACATACCCTTATTTAATATACCCCTAATAATTTAAATACAAAAGATTTTAGTTTTTGATAAGGGGCAAATATAGAAATTAGTTACAAAAGTTACATTGAAAATGTAAAACGACAATCTTTTTGAAACAAAAAAATAACTCTAGAACGACACACTCATTGTGAAACGGAGGAAGTAGTATTTGTTTTAAAAAAAAAGGCGAAAGAAAGAGACAGAGATCTTTGATAACGTTGCACAGACGTAGCGTTCGTGCGGTAGGACCCACACGTGCGTTGTTTTAATGTTTTGTTCGGAGCGGTCTTGTTAGGTTGACAAGGCAGTTACGTGTTAAGCGTGAATGTCTCCCATGTTATGCCACGTGTATGGTCGATTCTACATCTGTCCGTGTGAATCGTTCGGTCTAGATTCCTCATTTTATCTCTTGATCCACTTTTACCGGTTTGTCAAAAAGATTTTGCGGACAAGCTAGTTGTGTTTGGTCTGTTTGGTCAACGATATTTGCCCAACTTTAATTTCTCGGTTTTAGATTCTCTCAAAATCAAAAATATCGTATCGTGTGTGTGTTTTCTTTAATCTTTTTTTTTTCTTTAATCTTATAGTAATAATAATACAAGGGAACTGACTAAAAACTCTATTTTAGTACAGTAATAATTAGTAACATTTGTACAACTCATGAAAAAATTATTATTCAAAAATACTTTATTTGATCTGACCAATTCTGCTAGTATGGAGGATTAAGTGAAGTTTTGATTTTTAGAAACCAAGAACTAATAAACCTAAGCAGTGTTAATATTTATTTATCGAAAAAAACAACCAAAAAAAAAATATACATACATTCAATTTAATTTTTTGAAGGATTTCTAAAGAGTGGACAAAATTATTTTGTCGAAAACAAAACCTAAACTATTCTATACAAAGTATTTATGACGAAAATTGCTGAGCTAAAAAGAATTCTTCTGAGTGGGAATAAAAACTAGTCATGACATGCAAAATGATGTGAAATAACAACTAACAAGGTCATTAAACGAGTGTATCAACTATTTACAATTACTATAGATCAAATTATATATATCAATAAAAAAGAAAGACCAAAGTGGGAATTTTTCTTCTTTTCTGCCGAGCAAATTATGATAGTATTGAATTTGTTGGTGTGTCGCTCTTTGGAATCTTCGTATTATAAAGTTAAATCAGGACTAGTTTTCTCTAACAAATATATTTTGAAACCAGAGACCACTAAAGAACAAAACTGTAATCAGTTGATATAAGGTGTTTTATCTGAACAATGAAGGTATGATCCCAAAGTAGTATAATTGGCAAACGAGTAAATCAGAGACATTTAAAAAAAAAAAAAAAACTATAACAATTGGATTTTAAATATAAATTAAAAAAAAAAACAAAAGCAGAGCATCAACAATACGAGATTTTGTATGGTTTTGTTACCTTTTACTCCAAAACTGTAACTTCTTGATCAACCCTCCAGAAATTTGCATCGTTGAACTCTGTCACACCAGAATTCTCCTCGTTTTCGTTTTCCGGAACTTTTTGAACGATATTCCGCTTCAACGGTCCAGCTTCACCGACTATCCCTTCTTTTAAAGCTTGTTCCATTGCTTTCTCTGTTCCTTCAGGTTCCACTCCTACAAACTCCACATCCTCTTCAAAGAGTGCTCGCACGGCAGGAGAAGTAGGCGATTTGTGTCCTGAGCTGCTGCTTCCAGATGATGTTGGGGAACCGTTTGGAATAACCGGTTCGGTTTTGACATCAAGCATTGGTACATCAATGAATGGGTTCAGACTGGAGCTAGTGATTTGCATTTCAGATGGTTCATCTTTGTTCTCTGATGATGTATTGATGCTTGTTGAGTCTGATGTTGATAAATTGGTGGGAGAGATGTTCTTCGGTTTCTCGGTTAGATCATTGTCTTCTTCTTCTTCAACCAGAAGTTCATCGTCACTGCTGCTGCTATTGTTATCATTTGAGTTTTCATTCATGTTCACGTCTTCAATCGTCGTGTCAGAGCCCGTGTTGCTGAATCTGTCATCTTGGAATGTGAACCAGTCCGAATTTGTGAGCAAGCTGCAGCAAGTTAATGAGAAACGATCAAGTCTTCCTTTTCAAAAACAATATTTTTAAGATGACCGAGTTAAAGAACCCATTTGAGAACACTCGGTAAACCCACCTTCCTTGGTCGTCTCCGAGTCTCAAGGATGAAATTACTACTTCAGCAGATTCATCGTCAAAGTATGCATCCTGCATATGAAGATAAATCCACTATTAACAAACTGTTTTGAATACGGAAAATACTTTCAGGCTTACATCTTATCACACATATTGTGAAAACCGATATAAATAGTTTCTTCGATATACAAAGAAGAGAGAAGCAGTGAGCAGGACTTACACTATCGTCTCTATCGAGGGCATTGAGAGCATTCTGATCCTGAAACCAAAGAAGACAAAAGGATTAAACTGGTGTCGAGTAAACCATTTCATAAATTCAAGAAAAAAATATAAGCAGTAAATTACCTCTTCATTATCCTCGTTTCCATACATTCTGTAATTAAATGCTTGGTTCAAATTGTTCGCCAAAGCCGCAACATCGTAATCCCTGTCTTCCTCGTCGCTATCCCTTGTTCTATCTTGCAGTGTAGTAGGACGCCTGTATGTGACATTGGTTTAAGATCATTAATTTACTCACCTTATATAAAAAACTGTAAATGGTCAGGTCTTCATCACGCAGATAATGTTTATGTATTTGTTAGAAGAAGAATAAGAAAACTCCATCTTTATCAATCATTATGAACCAATCGTTATGGGGTTTTAAGTAACCCTCGTACAAGCATCTAAGACTATGCAATAACCGACAATTTGATGGATACTGTGATAAGGGAGAAAAGTTGATGAAATTACCCGCATGCCCATCTGTACACATTCTCAACAGTATTGCGCTCCTTTAGAACACTACTTTGCCACTCGTTCCATTCACTGTTTTCCTAATGATTTGAGAGAGCAAAGTATCGTCAGCAACACACCGAGATTAGAAAGGAGAGCACTCTTGATGCTATAGCCTTTATGTGTGCAGTTGATGAATCGAATGTAAGAACAGATTACAGTACAGAAGATTGTTTGGTTGTAATACCAACCTGAAGCGATGTCTTTATCAGGCTATTGCTATCACTCAACTGGACAAGTTTATTCCATAGTCTTGTGATATGTCCAACATATCCAACCCGTGGTGGTTTTTTCCCAGTGGCAACTACGGTAGGCTACATCACAGAAGAAAAATGGCAGACATTTGTTTAGCTAATGGTCATCTGAACAAGAAGACTACGACTCTTAACTTGAGTTAATTTTTACATGATACAAGACCATTTACCAATAATCAATCAAATCCGTTGTAAGAAAAAGCGCAGATGGTATACCAGGTTATCGCCAGAAAGAGCCGAGTCTTTGTCTGATGAAAGAATTTTGCTAATCAGATTGCATTCTTGAAGGATATGGTTAACCATAATTTCGCTCTTATTTTCCAAACAAGAAAGTATTATACTCTCCACTTGGTGATGGAGAGCATTATTGTATGGGTACCTTCATAAGTTGAAAGTATTTAGTTAATTAACATCTCACGTAAACTAACATCCAGATCAAGAGTTAGTAATAGCTTACTCGAAAAATAGTTCAAGGATCCTTTTAATTG
Source organism: Arabidopsis suecica (assembly GCA_019202805.1). Lineage (NCBI taxonomy): Eukaryota > Viridiplantae > Streptophyta > Magnoliopsida > Brassicales > Brassicaceae > Arabidopsis > Arabidopsis suecica. The sequence goes on from CM032908.1 coordinate 7,902,033, forward strand.
TTCCAGAGCTTGCTAATTCAGTTCCAGCAGCTTCATTTCCAGATTTTAACAGCACCGCAATGAATTCTACAATCTGGGAAAACGAGCAAAAATTCAGCGTAAATATTTACATATAAAAAAAAACATGTCCAAAGGACCTACAATTACATTTCAGAAATGCTTGAATTTAAGATCTGACCTTCAAGCGATGCTTTCCAAGAGGCGGCCTCAGCTCTCCATACGTTGTAGGTAAGACTTTGCTGTCAGACGCTACACTGAGAAGCACAAGCATGTCACCTGTAAGAAAAGACATTAAATTTTGTTCATACAAGGACAATGAAGAGACAAGCCTTGATTTAACAAAACTTGCAAGACATATTTCCTACATATCCAAGGAAGTCTATGAAGGAATCCCAACAACCATGGAATTAATGAACTCCCAATTTCGCACTATCCCCATAAATCAAAATGGAACAGACCAAATAGAGTCATGGGTCAGCAGAAACTGAAAAAATAATCACAAAAGGTAAGCATGGCAATGTGATTGCTTCATATGCATCCAGCACAAATTAAAGAAGGATCTTATTGTTTCATGGGAAGATTCGATAGCACCGGACGGAAACCAACTTACCGAGTTTTGGTAGCATGGCACCAATAGTCTCCTGGCTCACTGGGACAGGAGACTCAAACATATTTTGACCTCTATAAGAATTGAAGAAAGGCGATGAAGCAGCAGATCTCCTTGGATCTAACAGAGAGATACATACAGTAAGTGAATGAACTAGGCCAGATTTTGAATGTGAATCTTCTATAGCATGACCAAATATCCTAGAAACGAAGCTGCAGAAAGAAGATAGAGGTTTTACCACGTCAGACTATTGTGCATATCCGCAGAAACCAGTGAAACTCAAATATGAAAGCAAAGATAACAAACCCAGGGCTAGAGAGTTTTGTAGCTAGAGCTGAAGGTGCATTTCGAGTAATTGCACATAATGTTTCTGCTGCGTTTGCCTGAACCTCAGGAGGACTCTGATTCAAGTTACAAAGGTTGTCAGAAAATGGGAACATAAAAAAAATACTGTAAATGATATTGAAAACATTGTCAATGATAAATCCCCGTTATAATTTTTCTTTTTTGGTAGCCTCTCACTAAACCAAATTTTGGATCACCAAGATTCATCAAAAATAAAGCCTCAAGTCTCTTTTCTATTTCGGAATAACCTAAACTTTTACTACTTACAGATGGATTTAGTTTGTCCACGATCATTTCAAGTAAATCACTATCAGCCAAGTATCGCATCACATCCGGAAAATTGGGATAGACATGATCATCAGCCCCAACCAAGCGAACCAAAACCTACACAACGCCACAAGAAGTTTATTTAAAAGATGAGCACTGAAGTCACCCCAAGCTGAACAGGATCTCAGACAACCATTTACCTCCATGATGGATGTTATTCCAATTAAATCAACCAACTGGCTAAACACATTTCCATGCCCCTGAAATGATTAAAAACTATTTTAAGAAACGTAGCCAGTGCAAATATCTCAAAAAGCAATCCAAATTTTGACAATGTAATCGCTGGTAGTTGCAACAATTGGAATTTTGTCATAAACTAAACTGAAACATTTAGTCACACCAATAGAGTGGCATTACATTACTTACTTTTATATATTTCATAAGTGCTGCAGTCTTTCTGATCATCAGACATATGACAACCTAAATCAAACAGACACATGTAAGAACCTAAAATCAGTTGATCTTTACACATACTTCTTATAAGTAAAAAAAAAAAAGAGACCTTGCCGAAATAGCCTGCCAGCAACGCACTATGAGGACGATTCGGTTCCAAAAATCCAAATAGCAAATCCATCAGCTGCAAAATAATATTAGACCCAACAAATAAGATCAACTACAATAATAAGAAGTGCCAAATCCAAATAAAACGAAACACGATAAATGAAAAATACCTTCTCGTCCTCCACCAAAGTCTTAAGAATAACATCAATCTCACATGTAAAAATCTCGCAAGAGATGAATGGAAACCTAAGCGAAGAAGAAGAATCCATCAGTGGCCAGAAACATTCAACAAATAAAAGCATGGAAACTGAAAATCCAGTCACTAAAAAGGAAACACATATTACTTGAAAGCACGTTTGCTATCAGCATCGTCCTCAGGCTCTTCAACAACATACCGCAAAAGTTTCTCCACTTGAGTTTTATCCCTTAGACTACAAATACCAATACATCATCAGAAACTATTCCATGAAACAAACTAGTACAAGGAAAATGAAAATCCCCCACAAATTTATGAGTCGGCTATTCAAAGCTTTGCATTCTTGAATAATCTCTTCCTCATCAAGAAGCTCTTCCAACGTGAAACTGTCTTTGTCTAGTATCGACTCCACCTATATCCATAACCAAATGAAAGAACATCACAACAATGAATCACCTATCAATTTCACTAGAAAATGAAAACGAAGAACCATTCCAACTTCTTAAAGACCAGATCACGATGAAAAGCAAAAGGAAGACGCTGAGAAGGGATAAAGAAATGAATCTATTGTTGAACTCACAGGAGACGATGCAGAGAGAGAGGCTAGTTTCCAGAACATGGTGGTGGCGACGAGGAAGGAGACAGAGAGCTTTGGCAGTAGTCGAAGAAGTAGAAGAACCCTAACAGCGGAATCAAAGGAGGAGTGGCGATTTTGGGTTGGAGCTGTGAAATCGATCAAATCAGTCAATGGTGATGGAGATCCAGAGAGAGAGAGAGAATGAGATCGGAGTTCTCAGATATTTTTTTGAAAAATCGAGGCAGAAATTTGCAAATTTTGCATAAATAAGGACCAAAGTTTTTAAATACCCTAAAATATTCTCCTAATTTTTGTAATGAGAGTTCCCAAGCAAATGAAGTAATGAATCAGCAATAGGAAAAAATACCCGTAAAGTGCGGTTTTTGATCTAGATAAATAAGTAGAGTTAATTCCAACCCAAACTTGTAAAAAAAATTAAATTTTATACCTAAACAAATTAGTGTTTAATTTAAAATCGTAATTAACGGATGTTAGTCAACGTTATATTTGCCGAGCTACCTGATGCAGGTTTGTAACGTGGTTCAAAACGACGTCGTTTTGCTTGTTGAAATTAAAATTTTAATTTTTTTTTACAAAATTCGGATCTCGAACCCAAGATTTTCACTCGTTTACATGGCCTAAAAATCGGAAATGACTGATTTGCCGTGGATTCGAGACCCGAATTTTGCAAAAAAAATTATAACTTTAACTCCAACAAGCAAACAATGTCGTTTTAAACCACGTCATATCAAACACGTGTCAGCTGACTCAGCAGTCGTAACAGTTGACTAACACCCATTAATTATGACTCTAAATTAGGTACTAAATGTAAAGTTTGGGTATTAAATTCAAATTTTTTTGAGTTTGGGTTGGAATTAACCCTACGTGATTGTACCTTTTCACACGTGCCTCTTTTCTCTCACATGTGCTCTCTTATCAAGAACATGAAAAAATAGTATCAAAATTTTACTCTAACTTATGGATTTATAAATATATATTATTTTCATACGAATTGTTCAATATTGATTTTAAATTTTGTATGATAATCTCAAACTTTTAAATGTTGTTTTTACAAAAAAAAAACATTTTGAGGAAGAAAAAAAACTAAACGTGGATAAATTGCTACAATATAAATCATACTTTGTGATAAGATTTTGGGAAAACGACCTGTGTCCCCCTAGAAAGTTTCACATAGTATCACAACTACACAGAATTCGGACCTCGATCGCTGTCCACACAGATTCAAAGTTGCACTCATGTGTCCCCCCAAATCAAAAGTTCGAGTCCTCCATCTCCAAAATTTTGAATTTCGTGGTTTATACCTGGTTTACTGTACCCAAACCACCATTAACCGCGTAACAAAGAAAATAAACCGGATTTACCCATAAACCAACCCGATTACAACCCGATAATTTAAAACCCCCAATTCTCAAAACCCGAAACAAATCCCAGAATCCCCAAATTTAGAAATCTAAGAACCCTAGTTTCGATTTTTCCTTTTCATCATCTTCGATTTCAATCTTAAACATAATTCTGAGCTCGAATATGAGCAATTCATCCGGAGCTACGAGTGGAGCATCAAATGGCGGACAGAGAAGAAGAATTGTGGGTGTGCCGAAGATCTGTTGGTGTGGAGCTAGTATCTCGGCGATCATTTCAAAGTCAGCTGCAAATCCATACCGTCGTTACTATCGTTGTGCTTACGCTGCATCACATAAGGTAATGTGATAGATATTTGGGTTGTTTGTAACAAATTTTGATTTTATTTCTCTGTTCTCTGTAGCTTATCGATGATAACCACACTTTCAAGTGGGTTGACGAAGCATTGTTGGATGAGATAGAGAGATTGGCTGTAAGAACGTCTGCACTTGAACAAAGCATGTCCCAGATTACAATAGAGACTATGGATCACCAGAAGATAGTTTTTGAGAGGATGCAAATGAAGCTAGAGAAAGAGATTTTGGAGAGGGTAGAAGAAGAACTCTTGGATTCCAAATCAAGCATGAAGAAAATGTCGATTGCTGTCATTGTAGGTTGTATGATCATGCTTGGTTTGAGTAAAATGATAGGTTGAGATGAGTGTATTGGCTTGTTGTTGTTGGTATCTAGTTTGGTCTCTGTTCTTGTTGTTGTTTTCTCATATTTGAATTGTTGTGCTTGTTGTCTGTTTGTATCAAGCATGATTATGTTTGTGTAATGAAAACAAAATTTGGAGTCTTGTGCCTGTTGTTGTGCTTGTTATTTGTATCTAGTTCTTGTGCTTCATTATGACTAAACAAAGAGAAAATAGCCAAAACTGAGACCAAAATGGATTCCTTAAATGCTTAAACTGGTTCAATCATGTCTGAGAATTCAAACCAAAGTTACATAGCCGCTAAGTCTTAATTAGATGGAAAACAAAAGTTACATAGCCGTTAAATCAGATGGAAAACAAAAACTAGACCCATCCAACACCTAATTCTCTAATCCTTCTAATCATTCATCCTTGAGACATCACAACTCCTTGAGATGGTTCCACTTGACTGCCTTGAGTGCCTTGAATGGCAGGACCTGCAGACAACACTCCTTCAAAGGTCTAAGACAATAAAACAAAACAAGGGTCAGTAACTAACTATAAAACAGAGCAAATTCTAACAGGTGAAACACAAAATTATGTTGCTAACCTGTGCAGAAGACTTCTTCTTCCTGTGAAACCTTGAGTTGTGGCCAGCTGCACCACAAACACGACAGTGCATTACCCTTTTCATCTGTTTTGGTGCCTTCTTGGTAGGAGATTCATACTTTCCTTTTTTCCTCTTCTTATCCTTCTTACTCTCCTTTCCTTTCTTTCTCCCAGGCTGCGGTGGTGGTGGTGGTACATGCACATTAGGGTGCTCTGTTGATGGCCAATAAGCTGGTCCTCTCTGTGGAAATATGCCGTGTGTGTAATTCTTCTTCCACATAGGTGTCCTAAACCAGTGACACACATAGTCCTCAACTTCAAGCTTTTTGTCTAGCAGGACTCCATAAACATGCTTACAAGGAATGCCACAGATTTGCCATTTCTGACAAGTGCATGTCCTCTCAGTCAAGCTTATCCTATGTGATGTAGTCCTAGAAATATCCATGACTCATCAAGGATTGGTTCAAGGAAAATCAAGATCAAATTATAAAGAAGTTTCTAGAAGACAATCAATTCATGGCTATATCAAGAAAGTGTCTAGATACAAAGAACCAATCTCCATCAATGATGATTGATAAAATCTCTCAAATTTATTCTTGATTGATTCATGTAATTAATTTGATTTATTTTGTACTTATGTTATTGATTTGTAAATTGAGCCTATATAAGCTCATGTTTCCCTTCATTGTAAATATATAGATTTTTGGAAAAAAATAAAGAGAGAGTTTCTCACTTTTAAAAGCTTAGGCTTTTGTTTTACTTGTTTTTTTCTATTGTGTGTGATTCCTTTAGAAAACAAGTGGAATCTTTATCTTTGTGTGTGATTCATTTAGATATTGATTTGTGTTCTTATCACAAAGTCATTCCGCAACTTTGTGTGGCGAACTTCGATCCATCCAACTATCCATCTCCATCTCTATCGAATCTGTTGAGAGTGACCTTAGTCCAGCGACAGTTTCACCATCTATTCACTTCTATCTTCACCTTCCCTTCCATTCGAATCTGTTGAGAGTGACCTTAGTCCAGCAACAGCTTCTCCATCAATCACCACACTCGTTCTTATATCATCTGCCTATATAAGCTCATGTTTCCCTTCATTGTAAATATATAGATTTTTGGAAAAAAATAAAGAGAGAGTTTCTCACTTTTAAAAGCTTAGGCTTTTGTTTTACTTGTTTTTTTCTATTGTGTGTGATTCCTTTAGAAAACAAGTGGAATCTTTATCTTTGTGTGTGATTCATTTAGATATTGATTTGTGTTCTTATCACAAAGTCATTCCGCAACTTTGTGTGGCGAACTTCGATCCATCCAACTATCCATCTCCATCTCTATCGAATCTGTTGAGAGTGACCTTAGTCCAGCGACAGTTTCACCATCTATTCACTTCTATCTTCACCTTCCCTTCCATTCGAATCTGTTGAGAGTGACCTTAGTCCAGCAACAGCTTCTCCATCAATCACCACACTCGTTCTTATATCATCTGGTATCAGAGCTTTAAAAGCTCCTATCACCAAGTATTTATCTCTTTTTCAGTTTTGTTCTTTTGGTTTATTAAAAAAAAAAAAAAAAAAAAAAGTTGCATTCTGTTTTGTTTGATTCGTTTTTATAAAATTAAAAAAAAGAAAAAAATTCATCTTTGTTTTAAATTCGTTTCTGTTTTTCATTTAAAAAAAAAAAATTCTTTATTTTGGTTTGTTGAATTTCTGTTTTCATTAATTAAAAAAAAAAAAAATCTTTTATCTTTCTTTTTGCTCATTCAAAAAAAAAAAAGTGATAAAAAAAAAAAATGCAAAACCTGGTTTTAGTTTTGAGGACAAAACCTTTTGAAGAAGGGGAGAATGATGGAGTCTCGGAAATACGGTTCACATCCATGGATCATCAACAAATGGGTCAATGCAAATTAAGCCCAAAATTCAAAAGAGTTTCTAGAAGACAATCAATTCATGGATATATCAAGAAAGTGTCTAGATACAAAGAACCAATCTCCATCAATGATGATTGATAAAATCTCTCAAATTTATTCTTGATTGATTCATGTAATTAATTTGATTTATTTTGTACTTATGTTATTGATTTGTAAATTGAGCCTATATAAGCTCATGTTTCCCTTCATTGTAAATATATAGATTTTTGGAAAAAAATAAAGAGAGAGTTTCTCACTTTTAAAAGCTTAGGCTTTTGTTTTACTTGTTTTTTTCTATTGTGTGTGATTCCTTTAGAAAACAAGTGGAATCTTTATCTTTGTGTGTGATTCATTTAGATATTGATTTGTGTTCTTATCACAAAGTCATTCCGCAACTTTGTGTGGCGAACTTCGATCCATCCAACTATCCATCTCCATCTCTATCGAATCTGTTGAGAGTGACCTTAGTCCAGCGACAGTTTCACCATCTATTCACTTCTATCTTCACCTTCCCTTCCATTCGAATCTGTTGAGAGTGACCTTAGTCCAGCAACAGCTTCTCCATCAATCACCACACTCGTTCTTATATCACTATGAGTATCTAATCCTCTGGTAGCTTCATACATGTCATTAGTGCTTCTTCTTATAGTCATCTCCGAAGCTTTCTCAAATTCTTTGGCAAGAAACTTACTAACATATGGTGTGCATCTCCCTTTGTGCTCATGAGATTCAGCAGCTCTTGTGGCAATCCTGACCATTGCAAGTCTCCTGATGGTCTCAAGCATTGGCACAAACGGTTTGTCCCTAGCTTTCACAATTGAGTTGTTGAATGACTCAGTTGAGTTATTCTCAACATCTTCACAGAAGTTTCCTTGCTTGTAAAACGCCCTACACCAAGTTCTTGGTTTTGACTTGACAACATCACGCCAGACAGCCACATTATAGTTGTAAAGTCTTGTCAGGTTTGCTTCATAAGCACTCTCATTGTAGCTCCATGCCAAATCCCAAACATACATCTTCATCTCTTTATCTTTGCCATGGTTTTTCTTCAAGTTTCCATAGATGTGTCTGACACACATTCTATGTTCAGCCTTTGGCAGCTCTAGCTCCACAGCTCGGATTAGACCCTGCAAAATACAAACAAAAGGTTAGTAAGTGCTTTGTGTAGCCACAACAATAACATGAATAACTAAACTCAAAATCAGAATGGTTAATACCTTTTGGCGATCAGAAACAATGATATAACCATCACCATCCATCAGTCCCAAGTCAAACTTCAGCTTTTGAACAAACCACACCCAATTATCTATGTTTTCTACTTGTACACATCCCCAGGCTATTGGATATATCCGATTGTTTGCATCTCTACCTAAAGCAACCAGCAACTGCCCCTTAACTTTCCCTTTTATAAAAGTTCCATCTACTCCTATCAATGGCCTACAAGACTCTATCCAAGTTTTCTTGATCGCATGGAAGCATACATAGAACCTGTTGAACTCCTCTTGTCCTGCATCATTAGTCACAGTTTCAACTGCAACAGTCGATTCTGGATTTGATTCTCGTATCTCTGCCGCATAATCTTGGAGCCTTGCAAACTGCTCATCATATTCTCTCTCAATCCAACTCAATGCTTTTCTCCTTGCAGCTTGACATTGAGGCCTAGATACAGTGATCTTCCACTTTTCTTTAATGGTTTGTTCAATCTTCTTAGGCAAAAAGTACTCAGGTTCCTCTCTAATTTTATTTAAAAACAACCTAGCAATGACAGGAACCTTCAGCATCTCACAATCTCCATTCGGATTACATGTATGAACATCCTTGAACACGTTAACCCTCCACTTTCGACATTTCTTAGTGATAGAACAATAGATCCGCCAGATACATCCATCCCCATCACACTTAAAGGCAACCTTATCTTTATCATACCTGCATTGTGCAATGTTGCATCCTGTCTTCAAGGCATGGTCGAGTACAGCTTCCTTAAACCCAATGCTGTTGAAGAATGTCTGGTGATAGTACAGATTCCCATCTCCACGGCTGATGTTGTCACGCTTTCTCTCCCGAGCACCTTCGTCATCTTCATCACTGTCACTATCCGGATACTCGTCGTGAATAATCGAAGGCTCGTCTCTAAACTCCGTACATGCCTTCTCGATTTCAAACTGGTCTCGCTCTAGTGGGTCTTCATCGTCGGGTTCAATGTCTGGTTCTGGTATCGGATTTCCTTCTCCTTCTTCTGCTTGCGGAACAGACTCGGAAGGCTGGTGATGAACGACAACATCAAACGACGGCGGCTCCAACTCATTTGAATCCATCAGTCGAAATCTCCAATTTGAGTTTTCTGAGTTTTTAGGGTTCTTCGAATTAGGGATTTTGAGAATTTGGGGTTTTGAGAATTGGGGGTTTTAAATTATCGGGTTGTAATCGGGTTGGTTTATGGGTAAATCCGGTTTATTTTCTTTGTTACGCGGTTAATGGTGGTTTGGGTACAGTAAACCAGGTATAAACCACGAAATTCAAAATTTTGGAGATGGAGGACTCGAACATTTGATTTGGGGGGACACATGAGTGCAACTTTGAATCTGTGTGGACAGCGATCGAGGTCCGAATTCTGTGTAGTTGTGATACTATGTGAAACTTCCTAGGGGGACACAGGTCGTTTTCCCTAAGATTTTAAATAAATAGTATCATACTAATGTAAAAAAATGAGGAAAATATATATGTAATGTTTCTTAACTTTTAGCCAAAAAAAAAAATCTTTTTAAGTATAAACTAGGAAGAAAAGAAAAAACAGAAAAGAAAGAAAATATAGATTGGTGACGTATATTAAAATTAAAGTTAGCAATTTAATTCACTACAGGCGGAATTGAGGATTTGAATTCCGACACTTTGCTAAATTGAGGCTTTTAATGACATTTTTTTCCGTTAATTAACCTTTTCATTTGGTTTAATTGCTAAGCTCTTTTCGTCAAGTATAAATTAGGAAAGAAAAAAAAAAAGATTGGTGGTTATATTTCCCCTTAAGTTAATTGACCTTTCAATTTGGTTTAATTGTTATTTCGTGAAGCTATATTCTTCCTTTTGATCAAATGAGTCACTCGTCTTCTTCTTTGCATAAACCTTAAAACCATTTCCACGATCTTCTTCTTCCCCCAATTATAGCTTAGGGTTTCTTAATTTCCTCTACCCAAGCTCTCTATGGCTGCTCGCAATTTCTTCCTCTCTTCTTGATTCTCTCAGGTAACACCAAATCCCTTACTCGATCTACGTCCTCAATTTATTGGATCTCGTTTTCTCTTTACTTCTCCTGAACCAAATCTAGTTCAATCAAATCCTTTCGTGACCTTGGATTAGTTTAGCTATCGCGGAGATTTGATTCTATGTTTGATTTAGTCTCCTTGGAACTGTGTACTGAGAGAATCTAATCTCTGTTTTGAATTATCATTAGTGGTTTAATTTGGTGTATTTGATGAATACAGGTAGGGGAGATTTGAGTAGTAGATTCTTAGATTTGTATTTCAGCTATTGGTAAAGAGGGAGAGAGATGTGTTGAATTGGTTGTGTTTGGTGGAGGAAAGAAGAAATGAATGTGAGCCATGCATCGGTTCATCCGGTTGAAGATCCGCCTGCTACGGAAGTTGATAATCTGCCGAGGGTGAGGATGGATGATATGGAAGGAATGCCTGGAACTTTGCTTGGGCTTGCATTGCGTTTTTTTCAGTTCTTGTTTGCTGCTGCTGCGCTTTGTGTCATGGCTACTACTAGTGATTTCCCTTCCGTTACCGCCTTCTGGTAAGATTTGTTCCTTTTTGTTCTACAGAAATGTGCTTTGAATTCTTTATGGTGGAATTTGAACATATTAGAATTAAATGTGATAGCAACCTACCTCTCTTCCAATTTGCTATACTATGAACTTGAGTCTGTTTTGTGCAATTTGCAATACAAAATAAGCGTCGGGTTTGTGGCTTAATGTGATAAGTTATGAAGGTTGCTAGTCTATTAATATCTTTAAGGCTGATTAGAAGTAAGTTAACATCTTTTGAAAGAAAGTGTATGAAGGATTTGAATACTTGAGTCCAGTAATGTGATGTAGCTGCTAATTACTGTATATACTTTTTTCCTCGATCCGGGATATATCATGGTCATAAAGATCATTTAACTAGATGAGCTGTTTGTGAGAAGTTAATGTTGATAAAAGGGCTATCATATCACGTTTTTCATGCGGTCACTGTTGTTTAATTTGGTTATTAGTCATGCTTTGCATCATGGTGTCTGGTGGTGGTTACTTAGGTAAGTTTGCCTTAGTGACATGCGCTGGTGTACTTTCTATGTTGTTATCCTGTTACAAATTCTCCAGAGTCCAGATGAATGAATCTTTGTTGTAGCATTATTAAGCTTTGGACAGAATGTGATAGTTGAACCGATTGTACGCGATGGTTAGAATATTGGGTTAAACCTGTATGCTTTATGTGATAAAACCAAGTTTGATGACTGGTTAGATTTTGCTAAAGATGGTTTACTGTTTTTGCTTCATCAGTTACCTAGTTGCAGCCACTGGCCTGCAGAGCTTGTGGAGTCTTGCACTAGCCATGGTTGACGTCTATGCCATTATGGTCAAACGTTCGCTACAGAACCGTCGACTTGTGAGCTTGTTTGCAATTGGTGATGGGGTAAGAGATTAATCTTTTAGCCTCTCTATCTATTAAAATAGTATGAGGAAAAAGATGTGGATAAATAAGCAAATTCTCTACATTATTTCAGGTGACATCAACGCTGACTTTTGCAGCAGCTTGTGCATCGGCAGGCATAACGGTTCTGATAGACAACGATCTGAATAGCTGTGCACAAAACCACTGTGTTCAGTTTGAAACATCAACAGCATTAGCTTTCATAAGCTGGTTTGCTGCTTTGCCCTCTTTTCTCTTCAACTTCTGGTCTCTTGCATCCCGTTGACATGACACTGTTCCGCAAGATGTGTTTTCATGTTGTTTATTTTCGGTGTATAGTGACTGATTTTTCTTCTTCTTTCTTGTTTTGGGTTTGGAACCAACTTTCTTCAAACCCAATACTTGGAAACTGGGAATTGTTTTGTAGACGACCTTATTCATTTTGTTGTACAATGACAATATTTGGTCGGCTTTGTTGTATGATTGAAGAAGTTTCAGTTCTTGAATGCATTATTAAGATACGTTTCCTTGCAAAAACTGTATTGTGTAAACATATGGCTTGTTTGGCACCATATATACTATATAGAAGCAAATGGTTGAAGTTAGTAAATTCGAAGTTTTTAAGACTCATTGAATTATGCGTCATAGTTGTTGTGTAAGACAAAGGAGCTTGATTCTTCTGGAACGACGATAGGTAACGGATTTATAAAAAGGACACAAACAAACAGAATAGAAACTGATACAATTCTACAATCCAGAGATGGCCAGGTTCCTCCTAAAACTCCCAATATAATACAAATCTTTCGGATTATCAAACTACTCAGATCCACCGAGTATAATAACGAACGATTACTAATGTAACAATTTTCAGAAACCAACCTCAAAAAAACTAAACTCAGAGACAGTCTTCAAGACATCAGATTTTTAGGTTCTCCAGTCGCTCTCTTGCTGTCTCCGGTTCTCCTTTCGATGAGTCCTTTGCAGCTGTTTTCTCTCTCTCTGAAATTGGTATAGTGATTCCTTCTTCTCCAATTTCAAGAGTATCAGGCAAGACTGGAATACTCTCCTCCTTTTCTTGGACCAATGATACCCGGGTTTCTCCTACCTCAACTGTGGGCTTCACAGCGGTTTGGATATCCACTTTTCTAATTCTAACCGGTGGCGCAGAAGCAAAAACGGGCACTGCGGTTCTGATTGTGACAGGTGGCGCGATTCTCACAGGTGGTGCAGTTCGCATCAGCGATGGCACATAGACAGAAGAAGGTAGCTGAGTGTTGTTTGTACATGGTGGAGGAGGCATTGGAGGTGCAGAGAAGACCGGTACAGCGGTTCTGATTGTGACAGGTGGAGCCATCCCATGGCATGGTGATCTTAAATGTCTCATAGGAACATAAGGCTGAGCTGCTGTGCCTGGGTTTGCAAATCTCTGCTGAGGCCGCTGGTAGCTGCGACTTTCCAAGGCTGCTGCCATAATTCTGTCAATACCGGAAGTTGCTGCTAAGGATCTGCTGCTTCTCGAAGGTTGTTTTGGGCAAATAAACGGTAAGATTCTTGAAGTGGTTGCAGGAGAAGGCTGTGGACTTGTTGGTCTAGGGTTATGCATAAAGAACTTCTTTGCAAATGGAACCGGGGCACTCGAGGAGCTTCCTGTGCCAATATTTTCCTTGATACGATAGTTTATCAAGGCTCTTGCTATAATCACCTGTTCTAGTTCGTCAATGTTCTCAGGCTCAGGCATTGAACTTGAAGTTTCTTTTGCCACTGTTACCAAGAAGAACATAAAAAGATCAAACCATGCAAGCAGAGTTACATTTGGTCAACACAATCTTTACAGTAAAACCATATCAAAAGTGACAAAATCAGTTTTACGGACTCACATTGTTTAAGGGAAGACCAAGCAGCCATAGCAGCATTCTTCTCTGCTTGCTTCTTATTCTTAGCTGGATCTCCAGTGAATGTGATTCCAGCCAATTCTACAGTACCAGTAAACACAGGTTGGTGTCCAAGACCAGACCTGAAAGTAGTATATCGCGGTAAAGGAGCTCCCACTCTTTGAGCTATTTCTTGCAACAGATTCTTATACACACCTGTCTCATCCTACACAAACCAAAATCGAAAAAGAACCGGGACAAGTATCATCATCAGTCATGCATCCAAAATCAAAACAGTTCATTGTTCTACTCTTCCCAAATCATTCAAATATATAAATGGGTAATAACAAGATTCAAACTTTAGATCCATAGATCAGTGAATGTGAAATCCAAATCCCTAAAAAGCTAGTCAGAGATCTATGCACCGACTCTAATAACCTAAACCCATCAGTGACCTAAAACCACATGCAAATTCAACATCCAAAGCTCACAATTTCCAAGTAGAGAGTGGAGGAAGGAAACAAACCAAGATCCTGGAGGCAAGAGAGTGAGAAGGACCACGATTAGAGAGAGCATTGAGAGCAACTTCAGCAGCAGAGTGTTCAGCTTGACGAAGAGTAGAACAATACTGAGGACTCTCAAAGATCTCACCGTTAAAGTTAACAGTAGCCTTGAATCGCGGCGCGTGGTCAGGACCTTCTCTAATACAAGTATACGAAGGAAGATTAAAGCAGCTTCTCTGCGCCAACTCTTGTAGCTGGTTCTTATACATTTTCGAAACCAAAGACAAAGAAAACAAACTCCGATTTCGGAGAGATCAAAGGTTCGGTTTTTAGGGCTTTTTCTTCATCTCTCTGCTTCTATATCTTCCAATCATGGAAAATCGTTGGAGGGTTTTGCTTGGTGAGTGATTAAGAGGCTAAGTTCGGGTGTGAAGGAGATTGAAGATGGTGAAATCGGAGGAAATTTAGGGTTTTTGCAGAGAGATAGAGAGAGAAGAGAAGAGGAAGAGGAAGAGAGAGAGAGAGAGAGTGTGTGGGGTTTTTGCTTTAATGGAAAAGAAATTAAATGTGAGAATTTATTATCTGCTTTTATCGCTGCTAGTCAACTGAACGTTAGCCTGCATGGATGTGATATTTTTTAATATATTTCTTTTTTTATACTCTATACTAATTTGTATGTATCTCAAATTAGTAAATAAATAAGACTCAATTTTACATGGAATTTATTTTTAGGAAATACATTAACTACTATATTAATATCTTACGTTATAATTTGAATTTACATAATATATTATTGTTAAAAAAATATATTGAATAATTCGTATAATTGCAAATATGATAAATTTTTTTGAAAAAAGATATATTTATTACTATGATTTGAATAAACCGATTAATTTTAGTTTATTATGTTTTGTTAACGTTTGAATTAATGGAGAAAACGTTAAAAGAGAATTATGGAGAGAACGAAACGGCAGAATCCATAGCAACATTTGTCGATACGGTCGAATCCATAATAACATTGGTCGAAACGGTCGAATCCATAACAACACCAAAAATATAATTTTATTTAATAAGATTTGGAATTTTACAATATTTTTAATTATTAAATCTATATGTATTTATATAAATTGAAAATATGTTAATTAAGAAGAAAAAAAAGTAAACCATAATTATTTTTATCCAGTGATTTTTAAGTTTATATTTTAATATGTTTAACCTTTTTTTAAGGAAAAACAAGATGTTCAGCCTTTCTGAACTTGTTCTAATCATTTATGGTCCATTAAGCAATACGAGATCCGCGTGACTCTCAGTCTAACGTTAACTTGTAGTTTGAAATCTTGGTCAAAAGAAACATAAGATTGGAAAATCCGCACAAGTTCCATCATCAGCCACGTATAGTAGATACACTTTAAACTTGTAGAAAAAAGTCACAAAAAAAATTAGAGAGAACGAAACGGTAAGATTCATAACAACACTCACAAAACGGCCGAATACTTAAAACAACACTAAAAAGACAATTTTGGTTGTCAAATCTTTTTTGTTCATCACATGATTCACATCCAGTTCAATCAGTTTTTATTTTTTTAATACTTACAAAATCTCAATCTATTTATCTTTTTTTTGGCATAAATATATATAAAATTTTTTAATATATAAATTTAACCAAACTAATTAAAATATGTTAGACCGATGTAGAATTTAACTATAATTTCATAGAAGTGGGAAGTCGGAAGTTGTATTCCCATAAAATGGACTATGAAAATGGAAAGAAAAGAAAAACAAAATACTAGAAAACAGCTTAAACCTAAGAAGTTAGTGCGTCGTTTATTTTCATATATTAAAAATTAATGTTCACACATCTCTAAAGAATAATTTAGCTATTGATGAATTTTGAAATTATGTCCACACAAGTCAATGGGTAGAGAGAGCGAGGAGGCAAATGTGAAGTCGTGAAATTACCAAAAAGCATATTTCGTTTAGAGAGAAATAAGGGGCATTCTCGTAATAAACAGTATGAGTGATTTGCAGTAGTAAAAGGTGGAATTCATAATCATAGTTAAGCTTAGTGGCCAACATTTACTTTTATAGTATTTGTTTTTCTAATTTAATCTCCCGAAGTTGCTGAAGTTTGACTGATCCATCACATAAACCACATACATTTGTACTAACCAGTTTTCTTATGTTAACCCATTTTACTATCGTGAGAGAAAAAATAAAGTTTCATTATGCACATACTTTCTTTTTATAACAGAAAACAAGAATAAATTATTTATACAAAACTTAAAATATTATCAAATCAGAAAAAATGAATATTATGCGCTTATGCAATGTTTCTAATCAGAGTCGTGTTCTATATCGATTTCGAACCGACAATAGTACTAATAGAAATCATTAAACTACAAATGGTGAGTAGTTTTTTTTGTTATGAATGTTAATATCATTAAAATGAAAAGGTTTGGTTTTATTTGATCAAAAAAAAAAGAAAAGGTTTGGTTTTACAAAAGTAGGAGCCTATGGATCTGAGTTCTTGGCAAAAAAAATGTAACAAAGAGACAAAAAATTTAGAAGTTATATAGTGTGAGTTCAAAATGAACCAAAGTTGAATTAGGTTGCGGTAACGCTTGCGCTTACGTCTTGCAGTGATAACGTTTCGAATTTCTCTATCGATGAGCTATGTGACTTCTAAATCCTTTGTTACTAATATGGATTATATATAGTTAGATTAGAAAGAACCGTTTTGTTCCTAATATGTGTAATATTTACTATCGCCATTGGCTTTTAAGAGGCAAATGTGAAAACAAACGGATAATAAAAGGGAATAATAGGAAGAAATAATTTCCAAATGCGAACCCCAACGATCTTTAAGGACATAAAGATCGAAGAAACCAGAGGAATACTCGTCTTTGGTCACCATTTCCTTACCTATTTAATGACGAATTAAATACTCCCTCCGTTTCAGTTTAGTTGTCGTTTTAGGATTAAAATTTTGTTTCATAATAGTTGTCGTTTTAAGTTTTCAATGCAAATGTTTGTTGAATATTCATGTTTTGTCTTTAATGTTTTAATGTTTTGACCAATGAAAAAATTATAAAATATATTAATAAAGGGTAAAACAAAAAATTTAATGATTTTCTTAATTTGTGTGCGAAAACCTTAAACGACAACTAAAACGAAACGGAGGGAGTATGTATTTACATAGTAATTAATGTGTAACTATAAATTTCGTAATTAAATACATTTACTTCGTTGTCATAATATTTTAAGCAGAGCATTTAATTAGAAGCACTGTATTAATCCCTTGTTCATCCGTAATGTCTAGAGAAGATAAAACAAATTCAAATATTGTCTGAAGAGGCATTAATCTGGATTTCTTGGATTCGCTTATGAGTTAAGTCATAAGATATCTAAAAAAATAAATAAAAGCATACAAATAAAGAAAAGAACTTGTCAAATATGGTAATTAATGGACCAACCTCCACTGCATAGGTCAATGAGTTTAAAACCATAAAATACATCACTCGGTAAAACTTAAAAGTAAAAAACTAATAACCTATTAATAAATGTTTTCCAGAATTGACGTGTAAAAACTGATACAAGTTTTAAATTGTAAATAATTACATCTTATATCATTGATTATGGTAACTCAATTATAAGACATAGTAACTCATGCGATGTTACCGATCACAACCATATTTGTGTTGTAGTTGCTAACCGAAAATTATGGCTCCGATTAATAACACATATAACGGTGGAATGACGTTTTTTAATGAGATTATATAAGAATTTCACCGATCAAGAAAATTTACATGATGTTTATCTAAACGTAAGATTACGTTTTCGCCTAAAAAATACACGTAAAACTTCATTATGCAAATAAATGAGTATATAGTTGCTTATTTCAACATGCATTTTTCATTCTGCAAAGTTTCAGTATGCGACTTACGTCATAATGCGGTTTTACAATATTACCAATCAGAACCTACATGTAATATCGTTTAAGGTTATTTCACACTTATTAAAAAAAAATATCACCTATCTACTTGAAAATTGTCTTGCACATAACCCAAATCATCATTTAGTTGATAAATATTTATCATTAAAGCTTTCTATTTTGTATTTTGAGAATAGAAGTATTTAGATTTTAGAGGATAGTACACAAGGAAGAGAAGAGATGAAATTTAGAAAAGATAATAAATTAGGAAGGAGTACCACAGTGATGGGCATTTAAACTAAAACCACACAACAAGTAACAACCAACTCTTCACTACCAACTCTAGTCTCCATCCTTCCATCAAAACCTTAATATTATTGCTCTCTTTTCAATTTTTTGTCTACATCAACTCAATTTTGACTATTCAAGCTAATTAATAACAATAAAGGCAATGAAATAGCTTTCTCTCAAGGGTTTCTGGGTACAACAATTACATTATTGCCTTATTAAGGTGGGTGGTACTAGCACAATATAGGGGGTCAAAATAGTAGAAAGATCAAAACGTACATATATTTAAGAGTGAACAGTCAAATATTATCACCAAGAAAAAGGACTAGCTCCTTGCAAGAACACTTCATTCTCTACATCTTTTACCCTTTGGCATACCTGATTGCATATCTTTATCGCCATCGCCTGCCAAATGATTTCATCAATATCATTATCAGAGATCCGTGTTTCTTCGATTTAAGCTATCTTTAACTTCATTGGAAAGTTTTAACTCACCTTGTCTGCAAGTGGATCAAATGCTGCATAGAGTTCAAAATCTGGTGTGACCCAACATAGAAGAGCTGCAAGTTATCACAAAAAGACTTTTTTGTCAGTTCCGCAGCGAGAAGATTCTCATCTTTCGTAAAACATGTGTGCAAATTCGAACTTACTGTAGTTTTCATCTCTTCTATATTGAGTCTTGTGAGGTCCCAATCCTTTTACATGCATTGAAGCATAAAGTTTCTGGTATGCTCGATATAGACTGCGAAATTGCTACATCAGTACTTATACAAAATATAGTCACTTAGTTACGTAAGCTCGATTCATGACTTTACCTTTTCTGCTGTCTGTGACTAGTTACTGGAGGTGAGAATTCAGAGGATATGTATTGATCTAAGTATATACTACGGTACATGAAATGCCAAAGTCCAAAGGGACCTCCGGTTCCCACAGATATGTCTGGAACAGGTTTATCTTGTCCCTGATTAGTAGTAGATGATCGACGCCTGCGGTCTATTGGTACATCTTCAACACGCATTCCACCTTCCGCGATTGATCTTTGAACCACACTTAGGATATTTGACTTGAGAAGAACATCCTCAAGGCGAACCCTAACCATGAACAAGTTTATGGAACTCAATAACATGCTTATTAACAGTATTCAGTATTTTATCATGTCAAAAAACACAAGTATCTTCAAGTATGATATAGCTATTTTTACCTGCAATCTTTGAGATGATGGAAGGCGTCTGAACGTGTGGTAAGCAATATTACATATGTATCATCCTACATCACCGAGTAAGTTAATATTTCATATTGTGCATTGTAGATGAGTTTAAGAAGCTCTCCACAAGTATTGAGTTATGACTCACATCAAAGAAGTGGACATAGGCATGTAAAAAGGCCTGGGCGTTGTATCTCGGTAGGCAGATTGGTGAGAAAGATTCTGATGTTCTGCTAGTAGTGAGGAAGTAGTGAGAACAAGCTACACAAAACATATATATGGTTCATTTTGGGTACATGGACAAAATATTTAGCACTTGCCTGAATGATTCTGATGACATGACAAAATTTGAGAGTAGAAGCAAGTCATCGGGATGGAGAGACGCTTTCTGTGCACCAGCAAGACTGACAACCTGTAAGTAAATATACATACAGTCACTAACTATAATGGATTTCCAGGCTGAAAAACTTTTATCTTTTGAACACGGGGGTTTTACCTTGTGTCTGCACATTAGTAGTGAGAACAAGACACCAGACGCGCAAACGTCTTGCAATATGGTCCCCGTAGCCTGCCTTAATGCATACGGAAGGGGAAGACAAGTATAGGCATGAAGAAATGTAGCTGGGTTCCTAAAAATGGGAACATCATCTCGAAAATTGTTAGAACTTTGATATTAATTGGAGATCTTAATCTCCGCATTAATATTCAGAAACAAAATAACAGGGAAAGAATGTAAAAAGGCAGCTGATTTAAAGAGTTGAGACAAACCAGCTAAATGAATGGACAAGAGATGAGAAGACAGCATCTGTCCCTCCAAGCAAAGGTGTCATATCGAACTTTGCATTCTTCTCGAAACATCTGTCTATTGACTTTGTTAAAATTAGTATCATCTGCATCACCAATTTTGCATTTTGGTTATTTAAACCGCTCACTCAAACATGAAAAAGTTCAAAAGAAAGGATACACAGCAGCGGTCTGTTGTTACCTGACCATATAGAAGATCCAACTGCCCCCTTAAATATTCATATGTTTCATCTGTACAGCTGATGCAGACCAGGTATATTGGCCCCTTCACGAGAAAGACAACCTGAATTTGACCAGGAAATCTCATTTTTAAAATGCTTGTAATCTTATCATCAGCAGTGATTTTAATCATATAATTTATACATGACTTATCTCTCTAATCAATATCGCCAATGATAATGTAAATGAAGAAAACACTTCTCTTGTTGAAAGTTAATGCACCATTCTATCTAGTGGTAAACTATTATAGGCACCACTACCAAGCTATATACTTGATAGTACAAGGAAATTTTAATACCTGGTGTTTTCCTGCCTTGACTAAATTGACACGGTCACCACTAAAAAAACAATGGGTTAGGCATCAAACATTAAAGACAAAAATAACCATAAAGGAAACAAACAGCAGACAAAGCTTGTACAAAATTTACCCATTCTCCACAAAAGAAATAATAGCTTGAAGAGTAGCTGAAAATCCAGCAAGCTTATGTTCATCTCCATATCTAAAAGATATGAGAATCAAATATAAATGTAACAAGAGGAGTAAATCAGTTAAAAAGATAAAACCCCACAACACAACCATTCTCTAGCTGATGATTCAATATGAAAAAAATGGCTAAACCTGGAATATATCGGTTTCCCGGAGTTACTCAATATGAAGAAATGCTTCTTCCTCTTTCTCCATGACATAGAAGCATCATCCTGCGTTTCATATTAAAAGTGTGTTCTCAGAATTCCATCTACCACTGATGAGAAGATAATCAGTTCACATGTATTGCTCCCTAAACATTTTCCACAGTTTTGACATTGAATTACTAATTCAACAGCATTCCTAATGAACTCATAATCCAAAGATCCATGCCCGAAACTGTACACTATCAACAAGGATCACACCAAGAGAAGATACTTGAACTGATCTTGTAACCTAAAACTAGAGCTAAGTAGCTATATCAAACTGACCTCATCGACATGGCGTTTTCCAGGCAACCACGCAGCTTCATGCTGCGAGGCAGTGTCACCATCCACATTAGCTTCCCGAATCTCATCCTCACTCACATCATCAGCTTTATAAGTAGAAGTAGCTCCTCCGCTACTCCCTCTCTCTCCATCGTAACCGCTACTAGTCGGACTCGGCGGCTCCTCCCCTGCCTCCATTTCCACCGGATTCTCCGCCCTTAACGAAACCTCCATCTCCTCTTCTCCGCTAGTTCCCGCCACACCTTCACGCACTAAACCTCCATTGCTAACTCCGCCTTCGTTCCCGTTAGCCAATGCATTCTCATCATCATCATCATCATCATCATCATCGCCGCCGCTAAATTCGGTGTGGCTACCATCAGAGACTTCGCTTGGTTGAGATAAATTCATTGACTCTAATTGACTTTGAACACGCTCTGAATTCGTCTCTGGATCGGTGCTAGGGTTTGGATCGGCGAATTCGGTACCGGATGATGAAGGAGAAGAGCTCGAATCTGAAGTCGCCATTGGATAAATCGGTTAGAGATTTTAGGGATTTGTCAAAGAGAGAGAAGAATCAATCAACCATCATCATTGATTCTCTCTGCAAGATCACTTTGTCCAGGAGGATGATGATTCACGATTCACCAACGGATCCAGATTTCAGTCGGATATATTTGACCCGCTTTTTGACCCGTCTTGTTGGGCTTTTCCCCAATACGATATAATTGAAAAGAGAGAGGGGTTCGTGTCTCTCACTACTTAGTATGGGCCTTGGGCCTATTTTCGGCCCAATAGCGGAAGCCGATAAATAGTACATCACCATTCACCAGTGAGTACATTTGAAATAACACTAATCCGTATTGAGAAAAGAAAAGGTTGGAAATTATAACAAAACAATGGTTTATGTGACTTGTGTGTTACGAGTAATATGAATCATATGATCATATGGTGATTGGTGAGTAAAATAATTGTTGTCACAAATGCGGTTCATTTTCACCATTCGCGATCGCAACACAATTCTCAAATATTGCAACGATGATCGAGCTCCGAATCTCATCCCTCGACGCTTCCATCTATTAGATTCTTACAGATGAACGAACTTCACATTCTCCATATGAGTCTTTTGTTTCTTTATTATTGGTTGGGCCTTAAAAACTCAACATTGACTTTCATTTTCTCTATGGTTGCTTCCATTTGACCAAAAACTATTTTACTTTTGTTTTCGCCAACTACCAAAAGCTTTTTTTCTTCTCTTGATTGTTTCTATAGTCAATATCTTGGGCATGTGAATTAATTAATAATATTATAACCAAACACGTGAAAGAGACGTACTAAAAATGTCATAACAGCCGATGAATTTTTATTTATTTAAGAGAGCAATAAAAGAATAGTGAAAAAGGAAGAAATTTGACGTTTAATTTGGAAGGTACCGATAATATACCAATTTATATTCGCTAGTCGCTTTGGTAAAAGTTAAAAAACTTGAACGAGGAAAAAGACAAAAGAAGGCAAAACGACAAGACCAACGCACATAAAACGCCGAACGACTCGACTTGTGCAGTCATCACTTTACGTTGGGAAATACTCTTAAGGATTACGGCATCTGTTGGGCCCCACTTGATAGGTACTTTTACCTGAAATTACCACTCTGCCACTGGCTTGGTTACGTCTAAAAATTGACATTGCTAAACTAAAATATCCACGCGGTTTTGTTTTCTTTATACGCAAACTTATTTAACGGTTAATGCAAAGTATATAAGACGTGTTTTTTTTTTATAGATTACAAAAAATTGGCGTGTTATGTATATTAGTTACGACTTACGAGAAAACAAACTAAACTAATGAGATGAAGTTTAAAATCCATTATTAAAAGTTATTAAAATCCTCTTGTTCTTGGTGTTTAGAGGTAAGCCGGTCCATAAAAACTAAGGCCTATCGCGGGCTGGTCCAGTTAAACGCGGATCGGCCCGTTTGACACTTCTAGGTGTGGTCTTCCGGTGATATCATAGAACAAACACATACTACAAATAACTAAAATTTACATGAACAAAGTTATTCTAAAGTTAGCAAATGATTCGTTTCATTTTTTAAAATAGACCTAAAATAAATGAACGTAGATATATATGGCGTGAATCCAATATCTTAAGCCATTATCAGTATTTTAGTAGATTATGTCACAAAATAATAATTTTAACTTCTCCTTATACTATATGGCTTGAAACTAGCTAGCATCTTTCACGTTTTTGTCATTGACAATATATTTACTTGTATAGTACTCTGCCAAGTGCCATGTTTTAAATGAATGTTAACTTACCCAAGAATTCGAATCTTCAATATAGAACAAGAGTTACAAGTTAATTAATACGTATAACATGGATATTGTATTGGTTTTAGATATTCCTTTTCGTAGAAATTATAAAAAGGAAAACCGTAATTAGAACAATTTTTTCATATTAAACATGATATATATTTTTCAAATGAACTCAAAATTTTTTTAAAAAAATCTTCCTTTATTTGAGGTTTGTAGTAAAGAAATTTTTTAATTTGCATCTGTACTTTACAAACGTATACAATGAAATAAATAAAAATGGTTTACATTTTAATAAGTAGAATTTTAGGGAAAAAAATTGTTGTAATTGTTAACGTAAAATTTGTGTTTGAAACAATCGAAGTTTCTATATATTTGAATTTTTCAAATTCCTAATTGGATTCATAACATTTATCTTTCTGACGTATGTTTTATTAGTTAAAATGAAAAATATGGAAAGCAACTTTTTTAGGTCAAATAATTAATTATAGACATTTTTTGTTATTTGTAGGTACAAGATCTAGGGGTTTAATAGAATAAGAACATCTACCTAATAGAGTAATTTGTTACGTCAATGAAACGTTAAAGTTGTAAGAGAATGTGTAACCAATTAGTTAGTTATCCAGATCTTAATTATCCAAACAGGTGATTTATCCACACAAAACGCCTAAAATTATGTTGTGCGTACTCGATCCAAGACATTAACCCTATATTTTTTTTTTGGTAAGCCTATATTATTATGGTCTAATATTGAAACATCATAGATTTTAATTCGTCCTTGCTTTTTTTTTTCGTCTGAAAACACGAATACCAAAATGTGCCAACCAGATCTGTGTTTACACTATCACAAAATTATTTATCTTAATTACAATAAACCAGCCAATATCAGTTCCTTACAAACTTATAAAAAAATGACTAGTATCATTAATATTCTATTTCTTATGAATGATTTAATTACCGCTCGACTCTCATTTTGTCTTAAACATAATTTGATTAGTCGATAAGAAAAGAACATATGCCGACCAACATTGTATGATTAAAGGACAACGCACCATGTCTCCATCAGGCAAATAATCTCAATCCATGCCACATGATTAACTAATAATTATATTAATCCTTTGTTAGCCACTCAATAACAATCATAGTAATTTATAGATTAGCCCTCGTTGACGATAATAAGTTCTTCATTAATTTCTAAATAACTAAGGGAAGAGAAGAATCTAATTAACGACTATAAAAATTAAATAAGTTGACGAAGAAGTAAAAAAATTATAAAAGAAATACCAAGTCAATTTTCATATTTGGTGTCTCAAAATTTCAATACAATCTTTTACGTAAAAAAAAGACGAAATGCGAATCCAGAAACTAAAATAATTCCAACAAAAAAACAGCTCTTACAAATTTCGATTTAAGCCCCTCATATTTCTATATGTAACCCCCAATTTAAACAAAGATTAAAAGAAGTACCCAAAAGATAATTAATCTTCGATCCCTCTAATTTTAAAAATTGTATTTCGCACCCTACTCAGATCTCTTCCTTTCAATGTCCTCCCAGCACCTTCATGAACCGAAAACGAAGCCATCCTCCGGTTCGCAAGCAATTCATGCGGCGGAACACGCCGTCTTCCTCCGCCGCATGAAATTTCATTTTCATCGACTTCTTCCTCATTATAAATCTGCCTCTGTCGTCGACTCTCGTCTCCAAGAATCTTAGACCAATCCGGTACGTTAACCGGAAGCGAAGACGCAGCTGTACCGGAACCAGAACCAGAACCACCGTGAATTTTCCGGTTATTTCCGGTTCGACCGGATGTGATTGTAAGATCACTAAAGCTGAAATTTGAAGGTGAATCTGAACCGGTATTGTAAAGATCCCATTCGTCTAGCTCAAAATCGGAAGCGGCGGTGACATGTTGGTCTGTGGTGAAGAAACGGTGGCTCGGCCGTGGATAGTAGCACTTGCTCGTCGCCATTTGAAGAAGATGAAGAAATGATATAAACTCTTTATTTTTTTTTGGTTTTTAAGCAAAAGTTTTAGATTCTTTTTTAGCTTTGGTTTTGGTTCTTTATATATTGGTGAAGGTCAATGGATAGACTTCAACCTCCTCGTGTTAATTTCTTTTGGTCACCGTTTACGGTGAAATTACTGAAATGCCCTTGGAAGTTTCGTAGAAGTTTAAAACTTTTTGTGAGATTAGTTTTATCCAAATGAAACGATTACTGTCGAAGACTTTACACGGCAGCCGATAAAAAGGTTATTTTAACTTGTGATTTATTCAATTTTTAACTACGCTGTGAATATTTGAATCATGTGTTAATAGAAGAACGGCATTGATTAATATTTCTTCCAAGTTTCGTAGGAAGATGAATTGGAACTTATATGCATAGAATTTATTAACAGAAAACTAGATTATTTTTCTTTTCAACAATGGTATTAATTATTTAATACCATAAAAAATGTATTACAATCTAAACAAGCATAATAAGGATTAAAAGAAATAGGTACACTCATTTATTTGTTTTCTATTGAACTAAGAAGAAAGATTTTAAATAATTTTGAAGGTGTTTAAGATTTCTATGGTGTAATTAGATTTCAGTAAAATATTATGTTTGAGAAGCAAAATAGTCTCAAATTTGGTAATCCTCTTATTAAGCCAAATTTTTTTGGCTATGTTAACCTCTTATCATATGTAAAGAAATATATTAGTTCATTTCAACCCATAATGGTGTTGAAAGTTAATATATCAACCATCCAAAATCATTTTAACCCTAATATTTTAAATTGCATTTATTTTCGTTTAAAGCCGAGTACACTCAAAATTTTGAAAATGACTCCACGCGGAATCGAAATAATTTTCTGAATTTCCACAATAATTCACAAACCCTTCCTAAAACGTAACTTAAGTGACTTACTTTGAATTCATAAAGTTTATAAAATTATTTGGAAACTATTTCCTAAAACATCGGAAATTTTCCATGATTCTCTAAACTTCAAATCATACTTAACTCTTGTAGACCAGTTTCGACGTTAACTTTTTATTTTTGACTAAAGCGGAAATTTATGAGGATTGTCTACATGATTTTTATTTTTTAAAGTTATATCATTGAAATTTATGAAAACTATATATTAGTTTTAGACGGTTTAAAAATTTATAAAAGTTATATTGAGAATGATTGGTTAGGACTTTTATAGTAAGCTGCTTTTCAAAAGTATGTTGTATTATTTAAAAAAGTGAATTTTATTTTTCTAAATAATGTTGTAACTTATAAGATATATTAAAAGTCAGCTATTTGGAGCTTAAAACAAACACAAATGTAGGGTGAAAAGAAAACTGGGATAGGTAAAATTTTAGTGGTTGTTGTAAATTTTAGGATAGTTAAATTTTGATTCCCTAAACGATTAGATGTGAAGCTTTCATTTGTTTTAAAGTTAAAGTCTTACTTTAAAGTTACATTAGCAACTGATAGTCGATACTATTGTTAAACTAGTTAGTGAAAATTAAAAAAAAACAATTGTTGGAACTTGAAACAATTTTTTTTATAGAAATTTACATGGCTTGATATAGATATATTCCAAAATGAATATTTAAAGTTTGTAATCATACAAATTTGGATTATTCAGTTTTAGAATCGTTAAACCAATTTTTCTAGTTAACTGGTCAAATTCTACAATAAATTTTTTTTTTTTTTGGGACAAATCAATAACAACTTTCTATAATACTAAATCAATTCTTTAAATCATCTTAAAGCATTTCATATTCTTCTTAATTATAGTTTGAGTTCAAAATGAATTTTTTAACTTTCAAATTTTGAATTGTATAGCTTTTCAACTATTTTTAAAAAGTAAATTATTGATCAATATGTTTGAATAACAAATTGCTTGGAGGGATTGATTCAATATCTCTTGACATTAAAATGACACGTAATCTTGATTCACGAACACACGTCAATTATCTTTAAAGTAAAAAGGGTGAAACTGTAATTTCTCATAAATAAATCCAAGAGATAGGAGTCATAGGACATCGTATTGTACGATGAGATGGGAGGTGTGTTCAGGTTCACTTATCCGAAACCTGACAAACTTTCATCCCAACGCCCTCAGATAAAGACAAAACAAGATAATTCTAAATCTGGTCCTAAAAGACACGTGGCGATACCATCATCGTGATCCACGTGGAGAGAAGAGCTTTCGTGTACGACTCGTGGCGTGATGGCACGTGATTGCTTCCACCTAATTGGTGGAGAGCGACGTCGTTTTCAGGTTTTGCGAATTACAAAAAAAACTTTCTCATCCTTCGATAAACTTGGTACATATGTAGATGACAAAATAGTTCGTCGGTGAAAGCAACATTAATTATCTGGAAAACGGCACGGTGTGCGTCTCTCTACGAAAGAAACGTCGGAGCATTGATAAGCAAATGCGTATGCCTAATAGCCCAATGCTTCTGGGCCCATTTAGCCCGTTAACGATTTCTTTAGCAACACCTCATAAATGATAAAATCTACTGAAAATTTGAAATCAATAGCGAGAGCCGAGAGGGAGGAAACGGGAAAACGGTCTTTTTCAACCTCAACTATTTGCTGGCGGGTTTTTCCAACCCAAACTATGACCCCCAGTCGATTTCAATCCAAACCCAAAAATAATTCAAGATCAAAACATAAACTAATGTAAATGAGCAGATTTCAACACGACGCGAAACAATGTTAGTTCAGAAGTTAACAGTTCTCAAGGTTATTTGATTTTATTTTCAAGGTTTGATGAATGCTGTAGAGAGAGAATTACCGAAGGTTGAGCAACCGTTAACTTTCGAACTAACACCGTTTCGCGTCGTGTTGAAATCGGCTCATTTGCATTAGTTTCAGGTTTCGATTTTGAATTATTTTTGGGTTTGGGTTGAAATCGACTAGGGGTCATAGTTTGGATTGGAAAAACCCGCCAGCAAATAGTTGAGGTTGAAAAAGACCGTTTTCCCGGGAGGAAACATGTCATCGAAGAAATCAAATGCATCATCAAAGTAATTGAAATAATGATTTTATTTGAGTGCTCACTAAAGAAGATCACAAGCTTTAGTGCATGGCGAGACCACCTTATATGAGTTATATCTTTATATGGAGATGGAAGATTTATTCAGAATTATGAAGAATATCTTTGAAAAAGATAGATTGACAAGTGTTCGAAATTGATTGTGTATAGCTAATTTCAATGGTGCACTTTAACTCCACCTCCGTCATATTGTCCATTGATACAAAAGCACGACGACTATAAGCTAACACCACACTCCTAAAATCACGTAGAACCTAAGCCATTAATTCCACCCAACCTCTTTTTCTTAATTTGCCCGTGAACATGAGTATCCAATATTATACGTTAATCAACCTTCCTTTGGAGCTAACCATTTTTAACTTTCTTATTTCAGAGTGAATCCCATATTATAACTCTCCTTTGCACCTTCTTCCGGAGCACAAAACCATTGACACCATGCTCACTTACCTTATTGACAGTCTCATCGATATAAATTTATTTATTTATTTAACTTGTTGTTTTTTTTTTCCTTTTAGCTAAATTAGTTTATTTTTCTCTTATTATAGGGGCGATTAAACCCACGTATAGGGCAAAGGCAAGTAAACGCAAAAACATGTCAGACTAGAACTAAAAATGGAAGGTCAATGCCTCAATGGCACTGATGTGAAGCCTCATTACATGCATGGGGATTGCTATGTGGGAAGATTCTATTATATTCCTAGGTTGTGGCCAGCAAGTGTTTGATGTCTTTGTTAACTCATTGTTAAGTTCCCGATGAGTTTAGCGCCAATGTTTGAACCACAAATTATCGTATATTGTTAACTCATTGTTAAGTTCACGATGAGTTAACGTCAATGTTTGAACCACAAATTATCGTATATTGTCAATCATCACAAACGTTGTGTAGATTGAGCAAATTATCGTATAGTGTGAGACTGTCAGTCGTGTTTTATTTATATTGTGAATTAGTATATTCCTAGTTTGAGGGTATTTCATTGATGATCAGTAAGTTAAATCTATAACTATTAAGATAGAGAAAACAGTTGCCAAAATACTTGTTAAAGTAGCAAAGAACTCAATGGGTCTGACTGGTTTAATTTTAGAAGAAATGGGAAGAATTAAAAAGAAAAAAATAAAGTAGAGGAAAAGCTACTGTTAGAGGAAACGAGAAGAAAAATTTCTTACTTCTAATTTTGAGTTGAATGATTTTTCTACTTTTTGAAGAATACAGAAGAATTACTTTTATTCCACTTTTTTCTTGACTGGTCATTTTCTAGTACACTTGAGAAGAATTTGTTTTCTTCTCAATTCTTTTCTACTATGTATGTTAACCAGTCAGACCCAATGAGAATCACTTTTACAAAATATTTTTCAAAATGTGGGCCAATAGCCATTGGCCATTGCATATAAAATAAAATCATTTACTTTGACTTTATCATATTATATATATATATATATATATATATATAAAACTATTTATGGCTAAATTAGCAGCAATAATATAAATATTTAGGCTAGAAACTCCATTCAAGTATTACATTACTTTATTACATGGCTCTTATTATGAATGATTTGAGATTTATTGTAAATAGAATATAATTAACAATGATAAACACATCTACACAGATTTAACACTTGAGCTGATGGATCTGATTTTACGCAAACAGCGCCCGCCTTCTTAAACCTCCTTATACACATTTTTTTACACTCACTTCTAAGACAAATGTTTACATCTATACGCTTATAACACTGACGTTTTATTCCTTGGTCCACATCTCCCATCGCTCCTATAAAAACCATGTTTCAAACATAATATCTTAATTTCAGTATTTAAAAACTAAAAGATATTAATTTACCATTTTCGAGAAGATATATATTTCGAAGAGTTTAGTGTCTATTAACAAAAGAAATTTGAAACATAAATTATGTATCTTCCTATTCATCGATTTTTCTTGAAAAAGTATTATAGGTTGATAATTAAAGCATATGTGAATTGATATTTTGACAGAATGATGGTAACTAAAACTCTTTTGATAGTCAACTAGATTATGACTAAATAGATTTTTGTAAAACGATTATATATATAATATATTAAAAAATTTCTAAATGCAAAAACAAACCTAGCACAAGAATGCTGAAGATAATCAGAATAGTGAACGAGAGTTGAATGTGTTTACTCATCCTAAATGATATAACCGAATGAATATTTTTTTTAGTTGTACAATAAAAACAAACTGTAGTTATATATAAATGTTAGATGCCTCGAGCTACTATTTAAATATATCTAATTTAAGCTACCATCCACCTTAAATTCCGAACTAAAAGGATCTAGTTTGACCCAAGTTCCTGACCATTTGTTTATTTTATATGTAAATAGCTTTAGACTCGGTCATTTTTTCTTCTTCTTTACCGTCTATGCATTTGATGCATACATTTTATTTCTAGTCACCAAACATCGACCACAAAAAAAGACTAATTAAACCGAATATCACTAATAACTATGACTTAAGAAGATCAATTAGAGTTTGAAAACAAATTAGATGGAATTAACTTGATCAGAATAACCTAGCTACAAATTTAGACCTCAAGCATGGCTAAATTCAGTATGCACTGTATAGTCGAGGGAAACATTAACCAAATAGCAAGAAGAAACAATCCTAAGAGAAAAAAATAGCTTGTTAAATAAAGCGTCCAAATGTGATTTAAGCTAATTAATTTCAAACTAAGAAAATATGGGTACCATCATATGTCATGTACATCTCCAAGCAGTACATATCGATACAATATTTTCAGCTTAACTACATTTCATGTAATATTTTAAAATTATACCATTTAACACAAGATCGAGTAAAGTTTTGAGGTTTCGAATAAAATTTTGTATTTATCTATACATACCATGGCCATGGGCATCACATCATATGTATTATATGTGACTTATTCCTTACCTTTAACTGTCCACACTTCACATGATTTCCTCTCCTCTTCGTTAAAAGACATTTAAGATCGAATTTTAATGTTTCTCATTTCTCAAGTGGGATCCAAATTCCGTTTCAGTCCAAAACAATTTTTATAAGTAAGCATCGTTTAAGTTGGACCAAGAAACACCTCTATAGCCTGATCAGAACATTGCTGGGTAAAAAGAACCCAAAATCACGGTATTGTTTCATTCTTTTTATCAGATTCGGTTCAAAATTCCATCTGAGATGACTTTTAACAGAGGGAAGAGCAAATCCTGTGAAGTGAAAGCTAAAGAAAGAGTCACGTTATAATACATGTGAAACCATTTAAAATCCTTACCAACCGTCAAATCTCTCTTTTCACACATGAAACAATTAATCAAGATTACAAGAGGTTAGCAATAGTATAAAAACTATTGTAATTAATGAATTTAAAGACAACTTTTATAAGAAACAAATAATTGTTAACGTTTTTTTAAGAGCAAAAAAATATATATGAAATTGAAAGGCTAATGAAAACGGAACCGAATTGTATTTTTGTTACAAATTAGTAAATTACTAAATGAAAAATTCTACTTCTTCTAGTAATGTATATTTGCCAAATGTCGTCGATATAGAAGGTGTTTGAGATAAATATTTTTAATTCTTTCTAGTTCTACATCGTTTGAATTTAAAAGCTTGTTATTTTGTTCGTTCAACAACGATTAAATTAGCGTTTTTGATTTTTTTCTTTCTATTATAAACTTTCTCTTTGTTTTTTTAATTGTTAACATTATTTACTAGACTTTTTCTAAACTCTTTTCAAAGGAGAATTTGATCCCTTCTTTTGGTGATTATTTCATAAAAACGCAGTACTAAGACCAATATTCTTGAATTTGATACCTTCTTTAGGTGATTATTTCATTAAAACGTAGTACTAAAACCAATATTCTTAACATAACATTAACATACCAAATGAAATAAAGAAAAAAAAACGTAAGATACAAGATTAATTCAATCTCGTGCATCTTGTAGAAGGCGTGAAGGTAAGAGGTGCATGCTTGACCCCTCTTTGTGCCATTATAGATAAGAGATCGATGTTGTGTTTGTTCCAAGGCAGGTGTGTTATTATTACACTCACTCACATAGCTTTGGTTAAAAAAAATATTTAAGGAAAAATATATTGTTGCTGATCCTTCAAGGGAAGAAGAACTTGAATTTAATTATAGGATGCCAAAGTTTCATGATGGTTCCTACTTTTGATTCTAATACTTCCTAATTATGCCTTCATTAAAAAAAACCCTGGATGCTAACAACTAAAGGTAGTGATAGGCACACATTATCTTATGGAACAAAAACTCATATTTATCTCAAATACATTACAATATCGAATTGATGAATTTGTTTCGATTCAGTTTGGTATTTTTTGTCCACCCATAGATTTTAGGATCAAAACCAAGATTGGTTTAGCAAAATCTGAAGACTATTTGGGTTTTCAGTGAACCAAAAGATTCTAGGACCATGGAAACAGAGAAAAAGTAAATAATATGTTGGGAAAAGGTAAAGAAATCATGAGAAATCATATTGTTCCCATCTGTAAATGTCTTATCTTTTTCACCCACTCGATTATTATCAATCCCAAGCAACAACCACTTTATTTCACATCACCTTATAAATACCAACTTTTCTCATAGTCTCAACAAATACATTACACTTACTCAACTTATAACCTTTCTACACTTTCAAGACACCAAACAGAAGCTGAGTTAGAGAAATGAATTCGAAAACATGTCTCATCTTCTTCTTCTCTTCTCTAATCTTTACGAACTTCGCCTTAGCGCAAGACCGGGCTCCTCACGGATTGGCTTATGAGACCCCAGTGGCATTTTCACCTTCTGCATTTGACTTCTTTCACACACAACCAGAAAACTCGGATCCTACTTTAAACCCTTGCGTAGAATCCGGCTGCTCGCCTCTCCCGGTTGCTGCAAAGGTCCAAGGAGCTTCAGCGAAAGCACAGGAAAGCGATATAGCATCAATGTCAATTGGTACTAGAAGCGGAATAGAAGCTAATGGTATGGTTGGGATCATCTTTGGACTTGCGTTTGCGGTGCTGATGTGAACCATTATAGAGCATTTAGCTAGACTTTGAGTTGGAATATGTGCTTTTTCTTCACTTTTTCTTGAAGCAGAGTATTAGATTCTTTACCGCCAAGGCTGTGTTTGAAGGGTTAAGTTTGAGGTTTTAGCCTTATAGTCCCAAACTACATAAAACTTTTAGTTAAAGTCTGTAATTTTAGAGTCTATGTAGTAGATTGAATCTATAGAAAGAAAGTTTGGTTAGAAATCTCGAGAATAAGAGTTTGGTTGACAGTTTCTTGAAAACAAAAGGGAATTATGTCTTTAGACTTTCTAGTTACAATTTTCAATATTGTGTATCCTTTGAAATCAAGATAAACTTTTATTATTATAACCTTTAAATTGAAAAGGCCCTTTTTCTGTTAAATTCGTTTTAAATACATATGATCATAGCCATAACCATGTTTACTGCATGCATTACCATATCAAATCTAAAACTCGTATGTGAGAGAGATCTATTGCTTTTATTGGTAACCATAAAAAGAAAAACAATAGAAATGAAAAAGAAAATGAATAAAATTGACAAAAATTGAGTAATAGCAAATCTTATTTTATAAAGTATGGTTTTCAAAGTGAGTAATTCATAGGATCGTGCCACGTGTCAAATTTATCGATTTCAGATTTTGACACGTGTTAAACAAATGAGATTTGAACAAACAAGAATCTGGGCTATAAGAGACCATTTCTCTAGATGATAGCTTCAAATAAGAATTAGTAAATGATTTTTAAATTTCTATTTTTATTTAATAAGATACATATACCCTATAGTTTTCTTATAATTATCCTATTTACATTTTTAAAAATTTTTAGTTTCCTTATAATAATTTTTTCACATTAAAAAAAAATATATAAATTCTTACAATTTTATTTTTATAGTTTTAAAATTAATAAAAGGAAACTTTCTCATTACACGTGTCAAAATCTAAGATCGATAAAGTTGACACGTGGTCAGTGGCGGAGCTAAGAAATTGATTTATAGGGGTCAAATGTAAGAAAATAATTTTATAGGGGTCAATATGCTAATAGAGCTGGAATTTATATAGAATTTGTAACAAAAATAAACAAAATTTTCAATTTTTATAGGTGTCATATGACCCCCTTAAATATACACTACCTCCGCCCCTGCACGTGGTACAATCTTATGAGTTACTAACTTTGAAAACAATACTTTATATAATAAGATAGTAATCAAAAAATTAGATAAATATTTTAGAAAGATATTTAACATAAATATTAATTAAAAAAATCATTTAGTGAATTTAGTTAATAAAATTTTATTCAGAAAACCATTTAGTGAATATAATATATAGTATAAATTTGAATACTTTTTTAAAAAAACTCATATAAATTTCACTTGAAAGTAGATTATTAGATTACGAACATATAGTATTTTTTAACCTTTCAAAGATAGAATAAAAAAGGGGAATCACTTAATTCCCTTTTCCTGCTTCCCCGGCTGACACAATATTTTTTATCATTAGATCTATCATTAAAATTTTAAATTAGGCCTACCTATACTATAATAGAATCGAAATAGAAGTTTTTTCTTATTTTATTTATTTAGTATTTCATCAAAATTGAAAAAAAAAAAGAAAACTACAAAAAGTAACTACTTTTATATTATTAATTAATAATTCTATATACTATAATAATTATGTATACTATTAATTAATATTAATATATATATATATATTAAAACGTTATATATATAGAAACAATAATATATATGTAAACTAAGAATAGGATTTTTTAACGAATTGAATCAAGAAGGACAAGATCGACACAAGAAAAGGATGTCTAAAATTCCTTTTCTTGTGTCGAAGACTAGCAAGACAAAAAATACTCCCTATAGTCCCTAAAACTTGTTGTTTCGCCGATTTATGGTTCCCCTTTTTTTCGGCGCGTGTGTTCCTTATCTTATTTTAGTATCTAGTCAAATTTTGCCATTCGAATAAAAAAAAACTCTTGATTATTGATACATTCTATCAATTTCAATTGGTCAATAACGACAGAGTTACATCACACCCCTTCTCATTTTTCAAAGTTTTATTGAAAAATAAATAAAGGGGGGGGGGGGGGGGTAAAGTGAATTCTTCTCAATATACATACTAGTATTAGGACTATGATACAAGTAATTCCTGACATCTAGTCGAAAAGGAATAGCAAATCTAAAGAGAGGCAAAAGGTTTTCATAATTTTTTTGTTCTTTTTTACGAATTTGATAAAGCTAAATAGACAGATCTAAAAATTCATTTCGGATAATTGAACCTTCTCAAACTGTTTCTTTTTAAGAACCAAAAAGATTTGTGCCAAAACAACCGATCCTAAGAAGAACAAAAGGCCTTGGACACGTAATGGATCTTGAAGTACTATTTCCGCATCCCCCGGACCAAATCCACCCACATTAGGATTACTCGTTAATGGTTGATCGAGTTTAATGGATTCGCCCTCTGAAATAAGAAGTTCTAGGCCTCGAGGGATAATATCAATCACTTCGCGTCCATTTGATGCATCCACTATGGTTATTTCGTATCCCCCTTTTTCTTTTCGTAAAATTTTACTTATTATCCCTCCTGCCGTAGCATTATAAACTGTATTGTTACTTTTGCTACCATCAGGATAAATCTGACCCCTTCCCCTGTTTCCACCTACATATATAGGATATTTTAAGAAGTATCAATGTTAATTTAAAATAAAGTTAGAAAATTCATTTAAATTGAAATTTTAATAAAAGTTTCTTATAGAAATAGATAATAAATATGCAAAAAGTAATTATGTATAGAAATATAAATATTATCATAAAAGAAATTATAGAATTATTTAATAATAAATTTTTTTTAAATTTGTCTCTCATAATTCTTTTATAATTTTGGAAAGAAACATTTTTGTTCCATCATTCTTTCTTTCATGAGAAATAAAGAGAAAAAGTGTAGAATGCACATGTATAAAATTGGGAAAACAATTCTTGTAAATAGTAAAAAAGTTGAAAAACAAAAAGGAACAAGACAGTAGTGCTCATTCTTTTTCTCATAAGTAGTTGCTAACTAAAACCTATATAAAATATCTAATATTAAAAAGATATGTAAAATATGATATTTGAACATAATAAAAACAATTTTTTGATATTCAGAATTTTCGAATATGTATTTGAATTTTTTGATAGGTAACACTTCGTGAAAATTTTAATGCATTTTCACACTTTTGATATCCATTTGCCCGGATAACATTTTTTAATTCAAAATTATTGCTTAAACATCTATCTTGTTGTGTATACGTAAATTATGCAAATTGGTAATGTAGTACGTAGAAATATAAGGCTATGTATGTATATTAGAAAATTTAGGTGATATATAGACGTGTACATACAATATGTGATACGTATATTCTTTATGAATAAGAGATGACAACCATGAATCATTTTGATATTCTTGAGAGTTCAAGCTTTAAAAATGGTATTTGAAGATGATGATAAACTTGAATCATTTGGATTGTTTTATTCTCACCCACACCTTTGTCATGCTGTCATTGAGATGAAATTTCTTGTTGAACTACGACATTGGCAACTACAACATTGGCTTAAACTAGTAAACTACTTTCATCCTTAAGTAGAACAATCTTTCAGGCAATGCCGTTTCGCCAGCTGCGTAAAACTTGAAGTTTTTGTGAGATTGTCGTTATAACAATTTCATGTGTTGGTACCACATTAACCGGAGTGAACTATACTCTCATGCTTTTAACATCAACAGCAAACGTTGGGAGTCTACACCCGTTTTTGTTGAGCCTTTTGTGGATGGCATTTGCTCAAAGACGAGGTTTATAGCGACTAAAAACATACTAGTTGGGTATAGTTTGAAGTTAGGACTGATGTGGTTTGATGAAAGTCTTAATCAATGGAAAAATGTCTTCGATTTGAGACCTTGAAGGCTAAGTCAGTTGCAATTTCCGAATACAACGGATCACTGCGAAAGCTAAAGAGAGGAAGATGAGCGAAGGGAAGGTAACAATGGAGTGAGAGAGAACGTAGGAGGATCTCCGGTAAGCTGTTCTTGAAATGATGAAGAGGAGGATTGTAATTGTTACCTTCAATTACAGGAATAGTAACTCACTGTGGCTAAAATCACTGAATATAACTCATCTCCACAATAGCAGGAATACGCCACTATTGCTATGAGATAATAGATTAGTTTCTTAAAATTTATGTATTTTTTTTTTTCTAAACTTTTTTTATGAGACTGTCTAATGTTGAACCGATTTTGCTCAGTGAAAATATTAAATCGTAATATTCAATGAAAGAAAAAAAACTTAAATGAAAAAATACATTATGAATAGAAAAACTTTTATTTGAACAAATAAGTAAAACAAAGAGATTTATAATCACCAATTATTCTCCAAAAGTGTTTTTATTCACAATATTCTATATGCTTTTGATATCATAATTAGTATCATAAAAACAAAGTTTTAAAATCTGAAATCTACTGTTCTCTGAAGCCACTAACAAAATTTAGCGAACGCCTTCCGAATTAAACTAACATACATCGTCATTATTAAGTGAAAGAAAAGTTTGCACATCTTACCATCATGCGCAAATACATATAGTAATTAGATGAGTCATTAGCTATTTCCGAATCAATACAAATTTTTTTATTACGTCAGCTAATGAATCACCTTTGTTTTGAGAATGTGGTAGCTTATCACTACAGAAGATCTGTCCCTAGTATATTCTGGCTGTCCCACGTTGACAGACGTGGTGATGCATCGTCTATGGTAAAGTTCATGTTATCTACAAACAAATAAGAAAATATAACTTTGATTTGGACAGGATGACAGAAGTGAACTTTGATCTAGATGAACACAATCAGTTCTTATTAGATCACTTTGATAATTAATGATCGAGAAGATGATGATAATGTTGTATTAATGGGTTGTGGCGATCGTAGGAGATTGAGATTGATACAATAGGGGAAGAAGGTGGTGAGTTGATTTCTCTATTACTTTTGTGCAAAAGCTGCTGAATTGACTAATGACCGTAGAAGAGCTATCTATATATTTAGTTTTTTCTATTTTTTATTTTCGACTTTTAAAACCAACAAAAGATATTTCAAAATGACTAAATATCAATATTAGACTTTTTCTTAGTAATGACTATATATGGTTATCGCTTGTGACTCGACTTGTATGACTATATCGGATTGATTACCTACATTGCATTCTACCTCTAACAATTAGGGTAAAGACAATATCTACGGAGAAATGTTTAGCAATTTCATATTTGATTTTTTTCTTTTTTTTTCTCCTTTAATTTGAATTTCTTAATTAATACTTTAACAATTTAAGTTATCTCTACTTCCTACTACTGAGAAAACTCGTCAATAGTTTTTCCAATTAAATGCTTTTAAGCACTATACTAGTCTTAATTAACTTCAACAACTAATGAATCCCAAATTCTACATATAATTTTTTACTTTTTCAACAAGGTAAACACACATCTACATGACCATGTGACACTCGACATCGCCATTGCTATACGGTTTTGGACCTAATACAGGCCCAATAGAAAATGATGCGAAGGTGTGTAAAGAATGACACGTGAACGATGTGTGCTCACACATGCAAGCTCCCTATTCAGCCGTCCGTCACGTGTCCTTCAATTAGTCCCCACCGCTCCCGCTTTTAAGGTTAACTCTTTGTTTCTTCTAAACGAAGTAAGCTTTGTCTCGTCGGGATCTGATGGAGGAGAAGAAGAAGAAAGGCGATGATGAATCGAACTCAAAAGCGCCGTTAATGGCTTTGAACCATGTGTCAAGGCTTTGCAAAGACGTTAAAAAGTCTCTGGAGTTCTACACAAAGGTATTAGGATTCGTGGAGATAGAGCGTCCAGCGTCGTTTGACTTCAACGGCGCGTGGCTTTTCAACTACGGCGTTGGGATCCATTTGGTGCAAGCCAAGGACCAAGACAAGTTACCTTCCGACACGGACCATTTGGACCCAATGGATAACCACATCTCTTTCCAGTGTGAAGACATGGAAGCTTTGGAAAAGAGGCTCAAGGAGGTGAAGGTTAAGTACATCAAGAGGACGGTGGGTGATGAGAAAGATGCAGCCATAGACCAGCTCTTTTTCAATGACCCCGACGGCTTCATGGTCGAAATCTGTAACTGCGAGAATCTCAAGCTTGTCCCGTGCCATTCAGCCGACGCCATACGCCTCCCAGAAGACCGACACGCACCTCCCGTTGCCCTCCCTGACTCCTCCGACCGTAGGATGCCCCAGCCCAATTCTTAATATTATTAGACTCGTCTCGTCTCGTCTCTACTTAGTACTGTGTGTGTGCTCAGCTACCACTCTATTAATTAATGTTTGTTTGGGACACCAATTCCTTCCAACCATGAGTGCTAGTAGGGCTGGCCATTTTGGTTTTAGTTTAGATTCAGTTTGGTTCGGTTTTAATAAACCTCTGGCTGAACTCTAACCGAAGTTATTTCACTTTGGTTTGGTTTTACTTTGGTTCGGGTTCTTTTTGGTTAAGCTTGTTTGTGTTTGTTCCAAAAAAACGTGAACATTTACTGTTTTTTACAAACCATTGCTTAAAGAGTCTTTACCATAAAATTTTAAAATATCCCATGTTTTTGTCCCAAAAAATAGCACAACGAAGATCAATAACAAAAAGAAAGCGTAAAAACAAAGAGATGACAAAATTTGATAAACAACCAGCTTATACTATTATCGACAGTAATAATTATCTTATTTAATTAGTTAAAATGAAGTATCGGTTTGGTTGGTTTCAAACCAAAACGGTCGGGTTGAAGAAGAGTTTAACCGCATGGGTTGTATATTAATTTTTGGTTTGGTTTGGTTTGAATTGGTGAGGCTCACTTATCTGCTAGAAACGACTAATGGCTTGGTTCAGTTCGGCTAAAATAAAGTCACCACCCTTAAACTGCTAGAAACAGGCTCTGTGATGGCTGCGATGTACACCATTTCAGGTTAGAGGACTTGGTAACGTAGAAAGAAAAAAAGTGAGGAGAAGTGATCACCTGACCAACTAAATGTAGTCAGAGGAAGTGACATTCCGTAAATGCTTATGCCAATTCTTCAAATTCAGTAGCCACTTTTGGCTTCATCAAAACCAGAAGAACAAACCTGGGTAGTTTCAGGAAAGAAAGAGAATTAAAACAAGAACTAGGCTGGAGAACAAACATTAACTACCATTCCAGTTAATTAACCAAGACAAACTTGAACAATAAGCAATTAAGCATAACCTCTACAATTCTTGCATTACTATCCCCATGAAACCATGAAAACAACAAGTTTTCAGAGAAGAAAGTAAAATTACCTAAAATTTCCACGCATTTGATTTCTTTTCACACACAACCAGAAAAGCCGGATGCTACTCTAGACCCTTGTGCTGAGTCTCGCTGCTGCCTCTCCTTGTGTGGCAGCAAAGGTTCACGGAACTTCAGCACAAGCACATCAAAGCGAGCTAGCATCAACGTCAAGTGGTTCTAGAAGCGGAGTAGAAGCTGGTGGTTTGCCATGCTGATGTGAATCATTCCAATTCCATTCAGCCTGGTGTTTGAGCTGATACCATGATAGAGCATATAACAGAGTATTCGACTGTTTACAGTATGATCAAATATTGATCACCTGCCAATAACAAATAAAATCTAGCATAACATAACAAGTTGTACGTCACAGCATCTCAATCATTAAGCCAAACAATAATAAGCTTTTGTTCACATTTTCAGTAAAAACACAACAATTCTCTTCTCAAGAAAGTAGACAAAACAAGAATAGAGCTGTATTCAGATAACGTCTTCATACAACTGAGTGTCTACATCTCAAACTCATAGTACCAAGAACACGAAAAACAATCGAATTCACGAGTCTCACATATTCAGCAAAGAACTTATCCATCTCTACCATTTACGAGAACTAAGATACTCAATTGCAGGCTCAAAAGTCTGATCCACAGCTTTGTTCCACAGAGACGCAAATTCCATACGATATTTCTTCCCGAAAATACGATCTCTCACCTGGAAACAAAGAATCCCAAACTTCATCTCAAAGCTACTACACCAATAATCTCTAAACCATAACCATAAGTTCTTCCCTAAAAAATCCAACTAGTCTAATATCAAAGGCAAAACCTGAAGCTTATTGCTCTATATCAATGTACTGAATCAAATCTCAAGAACATTCAGTGTTATGCATTTCAAAATCGAATAGCTAAAACGTAGGAACTAGATTATCATCAATCCAGAAATTTAACAGAATTTTGGGGAAATTGAATGATATTTAGGGATTTGTAACCTGAGATTGATCAACGGATCGAGATTTAGGATCAGAAACAGAGTCATGGATGAGTTTTCGCTGCTCAAAAACGATGAACCCAGTCAAAGCGGTACCAAGAGTGAAACCAAGAAGTCGTTCCTGTAGAAGAATCGTTAAACAACGATAGAACAAATCAATTCTAAGGAAAGGAAAAGAATCTGGAGAATGAAGATGAAGAGAAAAACCTGAGCGAGAATGCTGATCATGGTGGAAACTCTCTTATCGAAGTTTGATTTTTCCTGGGATTGAGAAAGGGTTCTTTTTTTTTTTCTCGAGAAACAAATTTTTTTTTGAGGAAGACGACGATGTGCGAGTTGAGACGGATGCGTATAATAGTGGGCCGATTATGGGCCTTAGCCCATAACTACTATAACATAGTGGGTGCAAATGGGTTAAGTGATTAAGTACCTCAAATGAAATGAAAACAAATTGTTGGAAAAATTAGAGACAAATAGTTTTTTATCTTGTTTAAGCGGATGAATTTTTTTCACTTAAGTCTTACACTTTTAATCTTTAATCTAAATGGTTAAATTTGAGATGAATCTATTTTTCATCCAATTTTTTTCTCTAACAGTACAACTATTGGCACCAAATGTTTTGGTACAATACTTTAGGTATTAAACGGCCAAATAAAAAATAAATGACGGTTTTTTCGGGTTTTTTCCCTACTTCATAAGCGCACCTATTTTATGTGGGGTTATGTAATAGTATAAATCTTTTATATAAATAGGTGGATGATGAGGCGTTTTACAACGCCTTTTTTGTCATTCGATATATTATATCCTTATATATTACATAATAAAATAAATGTTTTATTTTTATTTGTTTGCATGTAAATATAAAGTTTAACCATATAGAAGGAAATTCCTAAATAGATTGATACAAATTTAAGAGCATATGGTAATTCCAAAATAGATAGTCAAACACGTTTAAGTGCTCATAATTTCATAGTATAGAAAATCATGTTCCAAACTATTCTTCCACCTACTCGTCTGGTTACGGAGACCAAACTAATTATTTCTCTAACCCCGCCATTTCATCTGTAAAAATCTCCTAACAGTAGCAAAACAATCAGAAAAATAGTTAGAGAAAACAAACCAAGAAAATTCAATTTGTACCTTGGCTCGCTTGAGAAAAAGTGCTAAGTCGCCCAAAAATTCCTCGAGGTTTTCATATATTTTGATAGATTTTCTTAGCACTTTGAGGTATTCATACTCATCTTTTATTTTATTTTTGTATCGTGCATCCAAATTAGAAATCTCATGATTTGAATTTTTTATTATCTATTGAAAATGACTTTTTTATATATATATAAAAAATTAGTTCAATTTTTAAGACAATCATAAAAAATATATTGTAAGATACTTTCTTCATATATTAAATTGTTGAGAAAAATGTTCTAATTCTTCTGTTGTTGTGCAGCGATGTAGTGAAGGATGAGTTGATCCTTGAAGTTCTGATGTTTCAAAGATGCGAAGGCCTACTAGAGATACAAATATGCTATTTTTTGCTTTGTCTAATGACCGTTAAACTTCTCTTAACTAACTACTATCAATGTTAATGCAGGTTCACCTTAGAACCTTTTTCATGCAAGTTCATGGAATAGCCTTATTCTGCAATTTGAAGAAGATGGTAACCAATTTCTTTTGATTGTTTTTAATCTGTTTTCATGTAAACAATTCTTTGTGAATCTAAATTGTATTTTTTTTTTTGTCTATTTTCCTTGTTTTTCTTCTGGTTTTTCTAGATTGTAATAGGAGGTGAAGTCAGCGGAAGCTTACACCAAGGTTTTGAAAGAAGGATCGCTCTTCAAGGTCTGGTGGATGCAAGACCTGCTATGGAGACCGACATAAGATTCGAAATGTATTTATCTTTCGCTCATTCATATATTTTTTCAAAGTACATTTGGAAAAAAAACCCTTGGCCTTTGAACATATTTACAATGGAATGTCATTGGCATTAGTTCTTAAGTTTTTAAATTTTAATGAAAAAATATTAACAAAACGATTTCTATCCTAATTTGTTTCTTAAAACTTATCTTTCCATACTATATCCCCCAATTTGCTAATTACCATTTTAAAGATATGTGGTTTGTATTAATTATCTATATATACATTTTTAAGTACACTTTAGAAAAAAAAACCTTTGTTTTCTACACTATTTACAAGGAATGCCATTACTTATATCATGTATCCAAACAACTTTATCATTAATTCTCTTTTATCATATAACTAAACACTATTAAAAGATTTTAACATTAATTATAAAATAAAAAATGTCTATATAGATAATTAATACAAACCAATTATCATTAATTCTCTTTGTTCATCTCATTGACGCTAAAGATTTCATAAAACACAATTTATTTTTAACTAGGGCTACATGTTTGTCTATCGCTATCGCTTCCTACTGTTTTGAAAGACCAATGTGGTATATTCATAATAAATAAGTGATTCATTTTCTCCAATCTATTAA
This sequence comes from Arabidopsis suecica, assembly GCA_019202805.1. NCBI lineage: Eukaryota > Viridiplantae > Streptophyta > Magnoliopsida > Brassicales > Brassicaceae > Arabidopsis > Arabidopsis suecica. Next base: position 7,946,807 of record CM032908.1, read on the forward strand.
ATTTTTAGTAATTACTAATTTGAGTTGAGATAAATGGGAACTTATTTCCCCAAGTTCCATAGCTTTGAGTCCGCTATCGCTGTCTAGAGCATTTTAACAACTAATTTTAAGAACAAAATCAATATACATTATAGCTCCAAATTTTTTTTTTTTTACCAAAGCATACGTTTAACAAAAACTATAGGAAAACCATTTGTTCGGATTGTATATCATGACTTCTTGATACAAAAAAAATGTATTAAGAAAAGTTGTATACCATGACTTTCTTGATTTAAACTACAAGTGTTATAAATAGAAAAGAAAAAAAATTAGAGAGAGCGACATGCATCCAAGTTTGAAATGTGAAGCTGCTTAATGCGTTAGACATGGGTGGATCAAACACAATAAAATAATATCCTATATTTGTTAATCGTAGAAACATGTATTGATTCTGCTTCTTCCATTTGCATTCTCTCCCTCCTTGTTCTTCGAAACGAGAGAAGATATTCCACAATTGGTGTCTTGATTCATTCTACGTTGAATCGAAGCTACATTATCGAACCACAATGGCGAAAAAGCTCGGTTTCATTGTTCTGCTCTCAATGTGTCTCCTAATTGTCGAATTTGCGGGCGCTCAGGAGGAATCTCCATTACCGGCTGTCTCGCCGGGACGTGAATCTTTAGCGGATTCTCCTTTGCCACCGTCTTCATCACCGGAAGAAGATTCTACTCTGCCACCGTCTTCATCACCAGAAGAAGATTCTCCTCTGCCACCGTCTTCATCACCGGAAGCAGATTCTCCTCTGCCACCTTCTTCTTCACCAGAAGTAGATTCCCCTCAGGAACCGTCTTCTTCACCAGAAGCAGATTCCCCTCAGCCACCGTCTTCTTCACCAGAAGCAGATTCCCCTAAGCCACCGGCTTCATCACCGAAACCTGAATCCTTAGCAGATTCTCCTTCACCACCCCCACCTCCTCCTCAGCCGGAATCTCCTTCGTATCCATCATCTCCTGAACCAGCACCTGTTCCTGCTCCATCTGACGACGATTCTGATGATGATTCCGAGCCAGAAACCGAGTATTTCCCTTCTCCGGCGCCATCTCCGGAATTGGGAATGGCACAAGACATCAAAGCAAGCGATGCTGCCGGCGAAGAACTCGATGACCAAAGAGGTGAAGATAATGGATTGAGTGGATTGGAGAAAGCCGGAATAGCTATTGGAACGATATTGGGAGTAGGAGCTATTGTTATCGGAGCTCTTATTTACAAGAAACGAAGAGATAACATGACCAGAGCTCGTTACACATACTTTACCGAAGGAGAGTTCCTTTGAAGAGCCTTTTTGTTTGGATATAAAAAACTTGTTTTACTTCTCAAAAATGGAAAACATATATATAATCCTTAAATTGTGTTTATGCAAAACAAAAATAGTTGTTACTTGTTTTTTTTGGTGCTACATCATTCTCTTAAAAGAGTTTATTGCTTATTCTTACCTCTCAAGGAGCATTACCATTTCGCAGTGGTCAGTGTGGGGAAAAAGGTCAACGGCCATGGCTTTGACAGGTCTAAAAGCCTCAGAAGTTGGCATTGACTTGGCTCTATGTCGAGCCAAAGCGGCAATGCCTATTTTCTTGCGCCCTCTGTAATTTTTGTTTCCTCTATCTGCTTCATCAAAAGATGGCGTGCAAAGCTCTATCGCGTTTGCCACTAGCGTTTCAGGGTTGCACGAAATGTACCTGTATCATAACAAAATGGGTAACTCTGGTGTTAGACAGAGGAAACAGAGATGAAGTAACCAAGTTTGTGGTAGTGAGTGTTTAGAGAAGGGACTAACACAAGTCTCTTTAACCGGGGATGGGTTCTTAGAGCTTTGATTACAGCTGGATGAAGTCCAGAACGAGGTGGATCGACTATAGCAACCACATTTTTGAACTGTGGTTTTGTAGATTTTTCCGATTCTAAGGACAAGGATATATCCTTCTGCTCATTGTCTTGAAGTTCTTCTACTCGAAAGTTTGTAGGAGGTAGGTTTTGATCAGCTACATGCTCTGAGTTTGACATTTCTTCTGTTGAGGAAATTTGTTTGTCGAGATCATCGTTAGCATTACTTAGAGGCTTAGCTTCTTCCATCTCAGTCACATCTAGGTACTGTTTAAGTAGAGAGCTCATAACATTCTCTGCCTGTACAACAAAGCCAACAGAACTACCATGAAGAAAGATTAAGATAATGAAACCAGCTACGAGATATGTTATTGTCAAATACATGCCTTTGAGCAGATAAACTTGCAGTTGCTTATGCCATTGATCGTTGCATTCCGTTCGGCATCTGCTACAGCCGAAGCATTCATTTCTATGCCAATTACCTGTAAGAGTCTAATAAGTTAGAACCAAAACTAAGACAGCACCAGTTGTACCCAGTTTTCTAGTTTTGGTTACCAGATGTAGTGAAACATAGTATAATTGCTTCTACCAAATCAACAGGTAAGGATTGGTGCTATTCGGTTTTGCAAGTTCAAGTAGTAGAGTATTACCATGCCAACACGATGTGCCAGTGTAAGCCCGATTGTTCCAGTTCCACAGCATACATCGAAGAGTAAAGTGTCGGGACCAAGGTCAGCCCAGTCTCCAGCAATCGAGTATAACTTCTCTGCGGTGACGGTATTAACCTGGATCAATAATTTTCAAATCAATTAAACAATTTTCTAAGGCTTTTGAAATATATTGAACGTGAATATTCAGTTATTACCTGAAAAAATGCTGTTGGGGATATGCTGAACCGAAGGTTGTTAATATGATCATGAATCCGAGCTTCAGTCAATACATTGGTGGTTTGCTCCTGATTTGTCCCATTATCTAACATTGGAATAGGCAGCACTTGTAGTGGAGAATCGGGTGGTGCAACATTCGATATTCCTGAGTGATTCTGCGCAAGAAGTAATAGAGGCGGTTAATAATAAAATTGGACTATAGAGCTATGAAATTTGATTAAAGAAAAAGTGAGGAAAAGTAATCACCTGGACAACTAATACAGTCAGGGGAAGAGTTGGAGAGCTTGCTCTAGCTCCTTCAGCAAACGCTTTCGCCATTTCTTCAAACTCAGTGGCCACTTCTGCCTCATCAGAACCAGTTAAACAAACCTGAATAGTTTCACACGAGATACAGCAATTAAAACAAGATATAATACTAGGCTGGATGAAAAACATCGACTACCCATTCAAGACACAAACCTGAACAATAAGCATAACCTCTGCAATTCTTGAAATGGCATCTTCATCATTTGAAAACACGCCGGGTTTTCTCCCTTCTCGAACCTAATATAATTATTTTGAGCAAGGTGAAAGAAAAATTTAATTAGGTAAAGTCATGCTTGAGCTATAACATAACAGCATGTCCTGCGATACACATACCGTCAACTGTCGCCAGAACCCACTATGTTGAAACCTATTCCAAACTTGGAGCTTTGATTTTTCTATAAACTTCTGAAAGATTGAAGCATATTGAGAAGCAATTTTGGAGACGTTGGGGCAATCCACAGGCTCCTCGACTGCTGTCACACCCGCGCTGGAAAGATCTTGCATTAGTTTTTCCCGTGACAATGTGAAAACCACAAGTTTCAGGGAAGAAAGTAGATATACCAAAAACTTCCTAGACTGAATCCAACAGTTGGCTTCCCCTGAAGGGATAATCCAACCGAGAACTCACACTTGTTCCTGTAGCCATTTGTAATCGGTGATTCTATAATGCCCTCGAGGTTGCATGAAAGACCACCTACGGATTGAAAGTATGAATTAAAAGTCCCACCAAATCAAATTGGATTCACTTTGCCAGGATGCAGTTAAAACTTCAAAGATGATATACCAACCAACAGCTAACAAGTGTAATCCTATCATTCAACAATGTAGAGTTTTCTTACCTCTGTCTCTAGATGTAAGGACCCATTGTGGAAGTGAACTCCCATTTGGACAAGCTTTACGCGCATTCCTCGCCTGCCAAAAATTAATATTTCCCAGAAAAAATCAGTCTGTTGAAGCCGAAATAAATAATTAAACACAAATTCAAACAAGAAAAAAGGTTCCTCACAAGTTTTTTCAACATTTGCCCAATAGAAGCCTTTTTTTGTTCAAGCTGGTCAGCATAAGACAGGTCTGCCAAAGGAGTCACAGCGTCACGAGCACTTTTAACCGATTTTCTTGCATCATTCTTGTCAAATGTACGGGGAAGAACATCAGCGATCTTCAAATTACTGCTATTAACAGTTTTTCCATCCAAAACCTGCAATACATTCAACAGATTATCAAACAACATTCTCCGATATATCTCGAACAAACAAACAAACAAACAAACCCACCTCCACGCCGGTCTGCAATTGTTCTGCATTCTCAAATGTAACAAACCCAACTATCATTCCTCTTCTTTTTTTAGCAGACTTATATTGAACTCCCTGCAAAATTGACTGAATCAGTAACTAAATTCACAAGCTTTATCTACACTAACCTAAAAGATCAAAACTTTACCTGCTCTACTAAAAATTTCTTCAGTTCATCAGATTGCCATTTATTAGGTAAATGCACTAAACATTTACTTAGTGACAAATCAACAACACTAACACTACCACCACCTACTTCATCACCATCAATTGATTCCATCATCTGCTCAGTGAACAAAACCTCGTCGTCTACTTTCTCTTCTTGCTCAGTCATCTTCATAGCCTTAGCCTTCTTACCACGCTCAGAAGTCGGATCCCAAGTATTATCCGGTTTCATCCGGAGCTCCGCCTCACCGTGAGCGTATTTACACTCGCTTCCATGGCTACACGAAGCCTCACGCCTAAAGTAGGAGCAGAGACTCGTTTTCCACCACGGTGAAGGAGTAATCTTTGGGTCTGATGATTGGAGATTGGTTTTCTCGTCTTCATCGGCGCGTTTACGTTTCTCACCAACGGCTTCAATGTTATCCGTTGGATTTGAATCGGACGATGGAAGCTCGTCGATTGATGATGTCTCCATTGGAATTGGCTCAACGGAAGCAGGAGGTGTTAGGGTTTTGGTGGGTAATGGAAGCTCGTTGATTTCAATTGATGATGTTTCCATAGGAAGTGGCTGGGAAGTTAGGGTTTCGGCGGCGGCGGAGGGAAGCTCGTCGCTATCGGAAGTGGCGGTAGATGGTGGAGAAGCGTTATTGGAAGTGAACGAGTTTCAAAATCAAACTGGTATCAGATTCAGACCTTAAACCCTACCGGTTTAGATGATTTTACTTCGGTCCAATAGTCTGATAATTACGCCCGGATAAAATAACCGAACCGAAAGAACCGAACCGGAACCGAAGCAAAAAAAACTGAACAGGAATCGAACCAAAATTTTCAAATACTTAAATAGATCCTAAACTAGGATATGACCCGCGGTACACCGCGGGTTAATTATTTTTTTTTTTATATATTTTTTTTATAAACTGATGAATTTGTTGTGTATGATATTTTTTTGTTGTACACCGCGGGTCACATGCGTTGTATATAAAAAATAAAAATTTTAAGTTGTATTTGTTTTGTTTATTGTTTAAGATTGTATAATTAAATTTTGATTTGTTAATTCTAGAATTTCACCCGTGGTATATTGTCCCGTATTAATATCGACCCAAACCCGTCCCACCATATACTCCTGTCCTGTGGAATTAAACATCATTTTGTTATTTTTTTAATAACACTTTTATTTAAAAGATATATAATTCGAGTCAATTTAAAAGTTTACTTTCAAATGGTTTCCATAATATATATATTTTAAAATTAGTATGTGTTTTTGGACCAACCCGTAAAATTTTTTTTATAGTTGTATCTTAAAATACTAAATAATTGTATTTTGATTTGTTAATTTTAGGATATCACCCGTGGTATACTGTCCCGTTTTAGATAATTGTAGAAATTGAGAAAAGATCTGAATGACTCAATTTCGTGTCAGAAAAAAAAACGATTTGATTAAATGTGCAATTTGTTCTTAAAAAAATGTTAATATAGATTACGCACATATTTTTTTTCTTCATCGATTGAGTAATATATGTCTGTTTTAAAAAATTTGAATCATAACATATGTAGAAAAAAAAACTAAAATTTATTAACTATATATATTTTATAATAATTCAAAATAATAGAAATATAATATCAAATAAATGTGAAATGAGAATCATATATTTATGTTTAAATTAGGTAGAGAGGTTTTAGGAAATTAGCTCAAATTTGTTATATTATCAGTAAATTATCATATTTGATTTCCTAATCTATAAAAATTGTAAAGAATATACCATAAATAAATAGTTTAGATATAATAATTAGTTGAGAAAATATATATAATTTAGATTTTATTAGGTATTTTTGTTTTTAAATTTTGTCCTAATTTAAGGAAAGATCCGATTGAAGATTTCCGGGTCAAACTCAGAAAAAAACCCGACCCAATTAGAGGAGCAAATTTGTACTTCAAAAATGTTAAGTAGATTTTAGAGCCGAAAGAACCGGAACCAGAACCGAACCGAACCGAAATATTGCGGGTACCCGAAAAAATCCGAAATATGAGTTTATATTTAAAACTATTAGTTATTTTTAGATCGAATAACCAAAAATATCCAAATAACCGGCAAATATTTGGAAAATATATTAAAAATATTTATAACATCCAAAAAAGGCTCCAAAATATCCGAAAATATCCAAAAATATCCAAAATACCTAAAAATATCTTAATAGATCCTAAACTTCAGAATCGGAACCGGAACCGAACCGAAATTGTTCGGTTCCTATATGAATCCTAAACTCTAGAATTATAAGAATCGGAACCAAACGGATACCCGAACGTCCAGGCCTAATCTAATTACTTTATTAGTTTTGGTTTATTTTTTCCTAATTAAAATTTAATTTTCAAATGGACAGCCTGCCATACTTCGGTCCAATAGTTTTACATTAATAAGTGCTTTAATTTTGGACAGCCTGTAAGCTTTGAGATTCGATTGTCTGTATTAGCGATATAGAGAAGCACTAAGTTTACATTCATATTCAAAAAGTCAAAATCTCTCCTCTACAGCTCTACTTGTTACTCAGATCATCTTTCTCTGCATCTCTATGGATTCAAAGACAGAGTCGAAGCTCATATCACTCACATCTCAAATAATGTCTCCCGCAGAATCTATGAGATTTGATCTTGATTGGGTTGATGAAAAGAGGATGAATTCGTTCATTACTAAAGTAATGTCTCTCGTCAGCTTAATGGATTTGGATTTGCAACCGAAGCCGGAGTCGGAGTTCATGTCACTCACTACTCAAATCATTTCCCTACTCCACTCTATCGATTTGGAGTCTCAGCCGAAGCCGCTGTCAAATCTCATCTCACTTCTTTCTCAAGGAAACTTTGACCATAATACCGACTTCAGGTTATTCTTTCGTCAAACAATAGCACTTGAGCCGGAGCCAATCTTTGTTTCACTCATCTATCAAATATTCTCCCTCGTAGTATCTATGAATTCTAAGAGGGAGAAGCTTATTTCCTTATGTCCTCAAGCATGCGTAGTATTGGGTAATAATGGAAAATTTGATGTGATCGTGCGTAAACAAGAAGGGCAGTTCCATCAAGGTAAAGCAATCCCGTGGAGTAGAGATAGTAAGTGGGAATGTCTCCCTTTTAACTGGAAGACATATTGGTCTAATGGAGAAGATGTTACTCATTTTCGATGTAGAAATTGCGATGGCGACAACCATAAAGAATATAACAAGGCTCCGGTTGAGATCAAACACTCTCTTCATCGGAAACATTCTCTTCAGCTTGTCTTGTTGGATGAGAGTAGTTATACGAGGGTATGCTATTGTTGTGATGAAGATCTCAAAAAGATGTTCTATTATTGCCACGCTTGCGATTTTGGTCTTAATTTCGTTTGTGCGAAGAAAGAAGCAATCTTATATATAGACCAACCGAAGTGGCATGAGCATAAACTTGCTCTGTTTCTAAGAAAGACTTCCTTAACTTGCAACGCATGTGGTTTATCACATTCAAGTTGTCCTCTCTATATGTGTCCCCCTTGTGACTTTGTGATCCATAAGAGTTGTATCGGCTTACCACGTCTCATAAGGATATCACGTCATTTCCATCGTATCGCTTTTACCACTTCTTTTGATCAAGGAGATTGGTCTTGTGGTGTTTGTCGCAAGAAGATCGACAATGATTACGGAGGCTATGTTTGCGTTAAAGGTTGTTCATATGCGGCTCACTCGAAATGTGCCACTCAGAGCAATGTGTGGGATGGTCAAGAACTTGAGGGAGAGCCAGAAGATATTGAAGAAGAAGTGCTTCCTCCGTTTTTGAAGATAAGTGATGGAATCATACATCATTTTAGTCATCAGCAGCATCATATGAAACTTGACGAGAACACGGGCAGAGATTACAACGAGAATAAGCAATGTGAAGCATGCATCAGGCCAATCTATTTCGGTAATTTCTACTCTTGTTTGCAATGTGATTTTATTCTTCACGAAGAGTGTGCAAAACTTTCTCGCAAAATACATCACCCGATACATCCACATCTGCTCAATCTAATTGGAGGATATGATGGTGTTATAAACTATTATAACGATAAATGCTCAGCTTGTATTGGATTGTGCAAAGGTGGTTTCTTCTATGAGTGTGGTAAAGAAGGATGTAAGTTTATGCTACATGTGAAGTGCGCCACAACAACTGAGCCATTAGTCCATGAGAGTCATATCCATCCATTATTTCTAACATCCAAACCAGGCGAGAAAATACATTGTTCAGTTTGCAAGGATTCATCAGAAACATTCAATTGCATTGAGTGCGACTTTGCTTTGTGTTTCTATTGTGCTATTTTACCTCAAAAGGTGAGGTATAAGCATGATAAGCACACACTCACTCTTTCTTATGGGAAGGAGACAAGTACCATGACGTCTTGGTGTGAAGTTTGTGAGGCTAAAGTAAATCTGAAAGGACGGTTTTATACATGTAATGAGTATTGTTGTGTCACCCTACACATTAAATGTATGTTAGGGGACTTACACATGAGGCCCGGTTCAACGTGGATCACCTTTGGTAACAAGGTAGATGTTCTACTCAACAATAATCGTATGTCTCGATCTATTTGCTCTTTTTGTGCGAAGCACTGTCCACATAAAATAGTTTACATGTGTTCTGGATTGATATTATGTTCCCAAAGTTGTGTAGTGCGTAGCATATTGCATAAACGCGGGCGTTACAGAGAGTTAGCTTTTTTGAGTAGGTATGCTTAGAGTCTAATATTGTTATGATGTATTCCTATGGAAATTTTTCGCAAAGAAGTATCTTGCTTTTGTATCAGTGGTGATTCTTCAATGAACTTATTCTTTTGTTTTCCAAAGTCTCAAACCATTTCTTCTGAATTACATTTTTTAGATATGAAACCTTTTTGTCATAGATGTTCAAGATTTCGTCTCCAATGACCAAGATATGCTCATGTCAGCGTCTAATTTTGCAGTTTTTTTCTTGCTTATATCAATTAGATTTGTTGTCTTATGCTGTACCGTGCTTTTAACTGTCAACAATATGTCTTGGAACCATTGAAGCTTCAGTAACGGTGATATCAAGTTGCTTGTGAGAACCCCATCGGTCCAAACAACTGTGCACAGAGAGATAAAATGAAATTTCAAGTTACTTCTCGTAAGTAATAACATTTGTATTAGTATAAACAATTTTTTGTGTAAGGTGTTACCTTACAGTTAGAGCTAACAAGGTATAGTTTAATAACTTTAGTTCCAGTCAAATTTATTTGGATAGATCATAGACTTATATAATTATTCATTTCATTTGCTTTATTTTCAACAATCACGTACATATTTGATATCATATCAAATTTGCAGAGGTAAAAGGAACCGGTACTCATGAACAAGAAGCTTCAACAGCTAAGCTCTTGACGACGCCACGACAAGGTTCTCCGAAGACTCTAGTCGAGACTTCAACGTTGCGACTCCTCGATCGAATACATGTCTCTCACGTGTCACACTCCAAGTAGTCACGCTCCAAGTATAAATAAATCGAGGAAATGAAAGTGAGAAGAAAAAAGAAAAAAAATGAGTCAAGACCATTTGGACGACGAAGAGAGATCGAGAGCTGTTGCAATGGCCGTGTGTGAAGCTACCGCATGCAAGTATCTTGGGGTGTACCAAAGCTTGCAAATTTTATAGAAGATATAACGTGAGTGGAGACAGGACATGTTAAGGAGGGAACCGGACTAGTTCTGTTTCTGTTAGATATCACTGTTTGTCTGTTTCCATTGAGAAAGGTTTTAGAAGTTCTGAATCATAGTGTACAACAAGAGCCATAATTGTCCTAAAATATTTTTTGATGAAACAAGAGAAAATATTTTTTTGTAGTCAATCTCTACCTTATGAGTATAACTTTTAGCCATTAAACTAACCATATATCTCTTTACATTACTACTTAAGTTCCTCTTGGTCTTAAATATCCATTGCAACCAATGGATTTCTTCTCTTCTGGAAAAGATCTCAAACCTTATTGTCTAGCATTGACTGATACTCTTCTTCCATTACATGTAATCAAATTCAATGAACTACTCATGGCCTAACGGATTTGATAGGATCATCTTCCATTAGAGTTCGATTTTTTTTTCATGTTCCATAAGAAACACTTTGTAATCATCTGAACCAGCGCTTCTGTTTTCTCTTCTAGATCATTGTAAATACACTTGTTCTTGGTTCACATCTTTTTAGGATTGATATCATCTTCATCTCCAACTGTAGGAAAAACTTCGGTATCAACTTAAAGTTTAAATTTTGCTTTGTCAAAAGCAACTATATGAATCGATTTAGGACTTGATATTGAATTTTTTCGCCGCTAACTTTATTTCTCCCCCAAATTTAATATCCTTAAAAACGTAGTTGTTCCTGTCTCAAAATTATTCTTATGTGTGGGATCCTAAAAGTTATACGTACTCCTAAAAATTGTTTAGAATAACTAATAAAGTAGATGCTTCTAAAGTCCAAATTTTTCTCAAATGGCATGCCTTAACTGTACATCCCCATATGTAAAAAATGATTTAGTCGGCTTTGGTTTGGACCTTTAACATCATTATTCTAATCTATAATTTAAACATATACATATATATATAAATTAATATATGTATTGAAGATATATATTTTACCAGAAAAGTATATCTATAAGTTTGGTTCATTTTTATTTATTTTATTTCTTAAGACATTTTATTTGGTTGGAAATTTTTAAAATTAAATGTTGATATTTGTTGTGAAAAACTAAATTCATTAAAATTGGAAGAAAAAAATAGAATGTTTAAACTAATGTTTTTATAGTATTTAAATTTGTTATTTTTAAGTCATATAAAATATAATGATTTATATTCTAATATAATGTGCACTAAAAAAATGATCTAAGCATGTATATAGAAAAATCGAAATAGTTAATTCGGTTAATAATAAGGGAAGTTAAGAATATCAAAATTTGGTAAGTCTAGATATTAGAAGAAATTTAGGTATGTTTGGCAAATGTTATAGCAGAACTAAAAAAGAAAAAAAAAATGCTGAGAAAAATTGTGGGCTTAACTCTCAGCACCAAAAACCATATTTTAATATAGAAAAGATATTATTACTAGTACTATATCAGAGACAATAATTAGGGGAAAATTCCCAAAAAAAACCTCAATTATTTTTTATTTGAACGTTTAATACCCAATTGTTTTCAGTTGGAAGAAAAATACACATATTAATAAAACTGTGCGATTTAATATCCAAACAATTAAATGTTGTTATTTTCATACTGAAGATCTCACAACAAAAATAAAATTCCAATTTTACCCTTACTATTTCAATTAATTATTAACTTTTAGATTACGCGACAATAGTTTTTTATTTAAATAAAAATGAATTTTATTAATATTTCATTTATTTGTTATCCCAAAAAAAAATAAAAAAAAAATCAAAATAATTTGCAGTTTATTTTACAAATATTTAATTATCAAAATTAAAAATAAAATTAATTAGCAAAAAATTTAGAAAAGGTAAAAAAAAAATTAGCCATTTTTATGAATTGATAAATCTTGAGAGAGACGATGAGATTCAGATTGAGATTTTGTCGAAAATAGTTTCATTCGTGAAGGATTTATATTCGAATAGAGAGTTTCTCACGACGAAGAAAAAGTTCATATTGATGCTCGTTGATATCATATGCATCACGACGAATCAAATCAAATTAGTTTTATTGGCGATGAAGATTTTGGATAGGATTAAAAGGAGATTGTGAACGGTTATCGAATTTGATGGTTGCAAAAGAGGACGACGGAGATTGTTTACCGGTAATTCTCGTAGATATTAATCGAAAAAATTAGAATCAAAGAGGAAACGTCTCTTTGACATTGCAAAGACGGAATAAGATTGTACAAATGACTATTTTTAATATTTTTGATTTTCTGCTAATTTTTATGTTTAATTTTAAAATAAAATAATTATATAAATTTAAAATTTATTTTTAGGCAACATAAAATAAAGCATTAACAAAATTAATTTTTATTTAAATAAAAAAATAATACCACGTTATTTAAAAGTTAATAATTAATTGAGATGGTAAGGGTAAAATTGAAATATTTTTTTGTTGTGAGTTCGTGAGTATGAAAATAACAACATTTAATTGTTTGGGTATTAAATCGCACAGTTTTATTAGTATGTGTATTTTTCTTCCAACCGAAAACAATTGAGTATTAAACGTCCAAATAAAAAATACATGAGGTTTTTTTTGGGAATTTTCCCCAATAATTAGTGGTTTTTTAAATAATGACAACACTAAGTTTTACATTAATTAGTGCTTTAAATTTGGACAGCCTGTAAGCTTTGAGATTATCTCACGATTGTCTGTATTAGTTGAATATATTAGCGATACAGAGAAGCACTAAAGTTTACATCATATTCAAAAAGTCAAAATCTCTCATCTACTAGTTACTCAGATCATCTTTCTAGGCAACTATGGATTCAGTGACGGAGTCGAAGCTCGTATCACTCACATCTCAAATACTTTCTCCCATGGAATCTACGAAATCCGATTTGGATTGGTTTACTGATAGGAACATCATATCTTTCATTGTTCAAGTAATATCTCTCGTCAGCTCAATGGATTTGGATTTGCAGCCGAAGCCAGAGTCGGAGTTCATGTCACTCACTACTCAAATAATCTCTCTCCTCCACTCTATCGATTTGGATTCTCAACCGAAGATGCTGTCAGATCTCGTATTACTCATTTCTCAAAAAAACTTTGAGCATTTCGACTTCAGCTTCACGTTCAGTCGAACATTGGTACTCGAGCCGGAGCCGGCTATCATGTCACTCATATTTCAAATATTCTCCCTCGTCATCTCCATGAATCTTAAGAGAGAGAAGCTTATTTCCTTATGTCCTCAAGCATTCATAAGATTGAGTAATGGAGAATTTGATGTTTTCGAAGCTATCTCGTATAGTATAGATAGCAATAGGCCTGGGCACAAGTACTCGTTACTCGGTTGATACTCGCTACTCGGCTCGTACTCGCCTTGAAAAAACAAGTACCCGGTGTTGTCAAGGCAAGTACCAAGTAGTATAATTCCATTACTTGCAAGTAAGGGTCAAGTATCAAGTATCATAATTTTTTTTTATACTTGGCTCGTTACTCGCCCCGTTTCGATACTCGCCCCGTTACTCGCTCCGTTACTCGTCCCGTTACTCGCTCCGCTACTCGTCCCGTTTTGTATTACAAGATATAAAGACCATTAAACATTTAAACCCAATCACTAAAAGTCTAAAATTATAAAATCCAATGACCAATGTTATAAATTAGTCTAAAACTATAAAGACCAATTACAACTTGAGATTCTAGAAGAAGGTATATACTAACATTATACACTTATTCGTACGTTATATATGCATGTTTTCTTTTACATGTGAACTTACAACTTTTATGTTGTTTCAACAGAATTTGTAACTTCAAATGCTTATGGAAATTTGGTGCAAGGAGTGGGTTTAGCTTTGGAGGAAGAATGAAAGGTATGGATACTTCATGATTTTCAAGTTTTGTTTTAAAGCGTAATACACTAATAGTAACATTTGTTATGTTGGTTTTATTTATATGGAAAAAAAAGAATCAAGAAGACAAGAACTCAAGAAGGAAGACAGAGACAGAATTTCAATTTGAACCAAGTTGTTTTAAAATGCTTATCTTTTGGAGCTTTCAATGTGTTGTGATTCTAGGATGTTTTGCGATTTTATGATGTTTAAAATTCTGAATGTTTTATAATATGTATGAGATTGGTTTTTTATTTAAATTAAATGTTCAAGACTTCAAGATTTAAGTAACAAGTACTTGCAAGTAACAAGCCAAGTCAAGTTACCTTGCAAGTAACAAGCCGGGTCAAGTTACTTGCAAGTAACCAAATTTTGGACGAGTACTTGTTATAGCAAGTACTTGCTCAAACGAGTCGAGTATCAAGCCGAACTTTCAATTACTTGTACGGGCCAAGGCGAGTCACAAGTACTTAAAAAATAGCAAGTACTTGCCTTGTGCCCAGGCCTAGATAGCAAGTGGGAGTGTCTTCCTTTAAACTGGAAGACATACTGGCCTACAAGAGAAGACATTACCTATTTTCGATGTAGAAATTGCGAAGGCCGGAACCATAAAGAATATAATAAGGCTCCGGTAGAGATCAAACACTCTCTTCATCGGAAACATTCTCTTCAGCTTGTCTTGTTATGTGAGGAAAATTATACGAGGGTTTGCTATTGCTGTGATGAAGATCTCAGAAGGATGTTTTATTACTGCCCGCCTTGCGATTTTGCTCTTAATTTTGTTTGTGCGAAGAAAGAAGCAATCTTATATATCGACCAACCGAAGTGGCATGAGCATACACTTGCTCTGTTTCTAAGAAAGACTTCCTTAACTTGCAACGTATGTGCTTTATCACATTCAAGATGTCCTCTCTATATGTGTCCCCCTTGTGACTTTGTGATCCATAAGAGTTGTATCAGCTTACCACGTGTCATAAGGATATCACGCCATCTCCATCGTATCGCTTTTACTGCTTCTTTTGATCAAGGAGATTGGTCTTGTGGTGTTTGTCGCACGAAGATCGACAATGATTACGGAGGCTATGCTTGCATCAAGGGTTGTTCGTATGCGGCTCATTCAAAATGTGCCACTCAGAGCAATGTGTGGGATGGTCAAGAACTTGACGGAGAGCCAGAAGATATTGAAGAAGAACAACTTGAGCCATTTTTGAAGATAAGTGATGGAATTATACAACATTTTAGTCATCAACATCATCATTTGAGACTTGACGAGAACACAAGCAGAGATTACGACGAGAATAAGCAGTGTCAAGCATGCATCACGCCAATCTATTTCGGTAATTTCTACTCATGTATGCAATGTGATTTCCTTGTTCACGAAGAGTGTGCAAAACTTCCTCGCAAAATATATCATCCAATACATCCACATCTGCTCAGTCTAGTAGGAGGATATGATGGTGTTATAAGCTATTATAAGGATAAATGCTCAGCTTGTACTGGGTTGTGCAAAGGTGGTTTCTTCTATGAGTGTGGTAAAGAAGGATGTAAGTTTATGCTACACGTGCAGTGCGCCACAATTTCTGAGCCATTAGTCCATGAAAGTCATATCCATCCTCTATTTCTAACATCCAAACCAGGAGAGAAAAGACATTGTTCGGTCTGCGAGCGTTCAGCAGAAACATTCAATTGCATTGAGTGCGACTTTGCTTCGTGTTTCGCTTGTGCTATTTTACCTCAAAAGGTGAGGTATAAGCATGATAAGCACACACTCACTCTTTCTTATGGGAAGGAGACAAGTACCATGACGTCTTGGTGTGAACTTTGCGAGGAAAAAATAAATCTACAAAAACGGTATTATATGTGTGATG
The DNA here is from genome assembly GCA_019202805.1 of Arabidopsis suecica. NCBI lineage: Eukaryota > Viridiplantae > Streptophyta > Magnoliopsida > Brassicales > Brassicaceae > Arabidopsis > Arabidopsis suecica. The sequence goes on from CM032908.1 coordinate 7,962,726, forward strand.
AGTATTGTTGTGTCACCCTACATATTAATTGTTTGCTTGGAGACTTATACATGAGGCCCGGTTCATCGTGGGTCACTCCTGGTTACAAGGTAAGTGTTCTACCCAACAATCATCGTATGTCTCGATCTGTTTGCTCCATTTGTGCGAAACATTGTTCACAGAATGTAGTTTACCAGTGCTCTGGATTAATATTCTGTTCCCGGAGATGTGCAATGCTTGCCGGTATGCGCAAACAACGGCTTGATAGAAAAAACATATATTGAATTTGTATTTGTTATATAAATTAGTCAAACACTGATATGTCCAATATTGTTATGAGATTGTTTCAATAGAAATTTTGCTCAGTCTCAGTGGTGATTCTTGAAGGCCTTTTCCGATCTCAAAGTCTCAAATTATCTCCTCTGAATCTCAAATTTTTGGTATAAAACCTTTTCTTGTAACTTCCTCTTAGGCCCTTATGTACGAATGACTTAAGTTTAGTCAGTTTCGTTTTGTACCGAAATGTTGCTCCGATTGGTAGTCGCATAATGGCGGAATGGCGTTTTCTAATGCGATTATGCAAAAAATTGGCCAATCAAGAAAATATGCATAATCGCATTGGAATCGCAAATCCTGCGTTTTCGCCTAAAGTAAAATCTCATTATGCAAATAAGTGGGGATATAATTGCTTATTTGCATAGATTTTTATTATTTTACCCATATAAAATATTTAGCAATTAGAAAAGTAAAAAAATAATTGTTTAAAAGAAAACTTATACCATTTTTTCGACTAATATTTAAAATTTCACAAGGTTTGATATTTTTTTTAATAATTATATATTTTTATTATCAAATATTACTTAAAATTCATTAAAACATTATTTTATTTATTAAATATAAGTATATATTGATGATATAATATTATATTTCGCCGTTAAATGTATCCAATCAACATACAACTTTTTAAGTAACTTATTTCTGCGATTTTTCATTCTACAAGTTTTTATTTTGCGAATAATCATTCTGCAACTTATGTTATTATGCGGTTATGTAATGTTACCAATCGGAGACTCGACAATGATTGCGAGTGAGTTAACGTTATCCGGAATCAGGCTAGGCTTAGGGGTAGTGGTGACAGTGCTACAGCACTAGATCCTACAGCTTTTTCAGTTTTTTTTTTGTAAGGTTTTAAGGGTCCTAAATTTTTAAGATTTTGCAAATAAGACTCTAAATTTTTATATTATGAACATTTTCAGATTTTTTTTTTTGTAGGTACAAGGTCCAAAAAAATTTGAGCCCGGTCTGTCCGGAATAAAGCAGAGTAGCAAAGAAGGAAGCGAGCTAATTGTAGTGGCGTGGCCATCAATTGTTCTGTACTACAATCTCTTGTTCCAAGATTATAGGTTATGTACAACGCAGAAGAAATTTTCCAATTGACGAAAAAAAAAATTTCAAATTCTCAACAACTCTGAACTTTTTGCCGGCGTGGGAATAGTTCCATGAAGAGTCCACTAGTGTGTGTTCATGTTAACTAAATAACTAAAGAAAGAGAACGATGAACTATCTCCACAGATATAAATGCCTTTATCTATATAGAACAAACGAGTTTTAAAAAATTAACATGAATTTTTACATAATGATTTTTAGTTGATTTCTTGATTGATACAATGTAAAATGATGTGATAATACTGACCTACATTTGTAGAAATGAAGTACGTTCATAAACAAACTATATACTGTATATGATCCCTTTTTCACCAATTTGTTTTTTTCTAATTAACAAAATTTTCGATTTAAAATAGGAGTATATCTGGTATTTACTATTTAGAATCATAAATATTTTGAATTATAAGACAATTTGCTATATAGCTTTCCAAATATTAATATTCAGCCAATTATAAGACAAATTTTTTTTTTTTTTTTTTTTGACATCAACCAAACATATATATAGTTTAGTAACTTTAATTCCAGCCAAATTATTTATTTGGATAGACCATAAGACTATACGATTATCGATTTCATTTTGCTTTATTTCCAACAATTACATGCTTAAAATCAGCAGAGGAACCGGGGGCTCATGAACAAGAAGCTTCAACAGCTAAACTCTTGACGACGCCACGACAAGGTTCCCCGAACACTCTAGTCGAGACTTCAATGTTGCAACTCCTCGATCCAATACATGCCTGGCAAGAGTCACACTCCAAGTGTAAATAAATTTGAGGAAAGTCCGAAGCAAAAAGAGAAAAGAATTAGTCTAGACCTTTTGAACGAGGGAGAGAGATCGAGAGCTGTTGCAACTGCCGCGGGTGAAGCTACCGCAAGTACCTTGGGGTGTACCGAAGCTTGCAAATTTTATAGAAGTTATGACCTGAGTGGAGACAGGGCATTGTAAGGAAAGAACCGGCCTGGTTCTGTTTCTGTTAGAGATTTTTGAGTCAAAAGTCCATGTGTCCACGGGCGGTGGATGAGACTGTGACACCATTAGACAAAGATTGCTTCCTGTTTGTTTTGTCCCGAATGATATTTGTGTTGGATCTCCTCCCATCTCCTCAAACAGAACAAGCGTGTTCCCGCTCTGTTTTAGCCATGAGCGAGGGACGTGATACCTACAAAAGACAACTTAGGATTTAGGAAGTGTTCAACCATCATTCTACTGAATGATGTAAGCTGGTTTAGTACTTACAATGTTTGTGAAGGTTTTCCGCAGTTCTTGAGGCATTTGTTTGCGCGGTAAGATCCTCTATAGTCACATGAATCTGTGCAACCGCCGTTTCCAGCGATACTAGTTGGCCAGTACCTACCTATGCTCTGTCCATTCACCCATGCAATGCCCTTTCCTGTACCCGTGAAGTCTATCGCTACTGGCTCGCTACCAGAAGGAGCATCAAATGTTGTCTAAGAAAAATAAGCGATTGTTAGAGTGTGATAAGAAAAGACAAGAGTTTTCTCAAAATGTTTAGAAAATCTATCTAATGTTTTTGTTGGTGTATAATCATCACCTTGTACCAAATCAGTGGCTGTTTAGTGGGCAGAGGAGACTTTGAAACCCATTCAGAAGAATCTTTAGTTGCCAAACCTGTGTCTTCCCCTTTGAGTCCAACCTATAAATCGCAACCGTTAGAACATGAAATCCGGAGGTAGGAGCAGTAATATGACAAGAGATTCTTTGATTAAAGTACCTGATAAGTCCATTGCTGTGAAGCCAAATCAATTGAGCTACCACCTTTAGCGCTTTTAAGTGTCACAGGACCGGTTATTCCTGCTCCCACTAAGTCAAAGAAGGCTCCGTAGTTCTGGAGAATAAGTTAAGATAAATTGGTTAAGTTAATCCTGCCTAGTAAACATTTTGTGCCATCATTCTTAGCCAAACAAACAATGTTTTGCAGATAAGAAACGAAGATAACGTACCGCAAGCCCTACGGTCACACTAAGGAGATCAACTGTGTTCTTCCCGGCTACAAGATTAATCGGGATATCCAAAGAAATCTTCTGTTTGCCATGTCCGCTTCCTGTAACCGCAAAATTGTGGATTCAATAAATACCATTGATAAAGTTAGAAAACTTTGTGCCAAACTAAATTTCAACTGCTTGTGAAAACTCAAGAGTAAAATTTATACCTGCAAGTTTTCCATTTATAAAAGCATAGACCACTTGACCAAGAGATTCAATGTGAAGGACGGCTTTAGATCCTTCGTCAAGGAAAGTCTCATCGCCTTTAATATCCATCCTGTTTTAGATTTAAACACATAAAAAAGCTCTGTAGGTATAAGAACAAAACCAAGCATCTTTTGCATGAAGAGAAGTTACTAAAAAATTGGCTCATGTCTACTCTACCTTAGCGAGTACCACAAGTAATCGCTTTTATCAGCTGTTGTGTTTATCTGCTCTAGCAATCCAGGTTTCAAGAATGCATCAGCCTTGGAAATTCCAATAGGTTCTTTAATGTAACTCCATTGTGAACCTAACTCCGCTGATGAACCACCATCAGGCTTCAATGATTGACGAGCATATGCGGTAGACTCAGTTGCAGAGTTTATCTACATAAGCAGATTACATATCCAAATTAGTCAGTTGTGATAACTGGTTATGACCTTAATATATAGTTTTAGAGATGCTATTGAACATTACCTTTGCGGTGTTAAAGGCTACATTTTTGCAATCCGGCAAGATGCTTACGGACCACGCAGGCAAGTGATATGATTTTCCATTGAAACTCACATTTGCATCAGATTTCGTGCCAACATTTGCAAGAAAAGCAGCACATGATCCAGATGATGTTTTATATACAGCAGCCTGTGAAGACAAATTAGTTCATATTTAGACTTCCCATTCTTACAGGTCGAAATCAAAGCATTTTTTAGGAGAAGAGTGACATGAAGTTATAGTTACCTCCAAATTTGAACCTAGAGAAGTAATTGTTGGATCTGTGGCAATCAATGCGTCTTCACAAAGCTTAATAGCCTTGTGTAGATCGCGTAAGTGTCCCCATTTTGGTTGTCTAAGAAGTCCTGCAACAAAATGAATCACACCTCTTCAGTGATTCACTGACAATTACTAATCAAAGAGTAAAACAAAGACATCTAGTGGTAGAATCCATACCATACTCATCAATTGGAGCATCATAGTCATAACTAGTAGAGATCAAAGGTCCTCCACTTGTTCTATCAAAGTTTGTTCCACCATGATACTGAACAAAACAAGACCAAAACAACTTATCTAACCAGTTTGCACAATATTTCCTAGCAGAGTAATCAATTCGATTATTCTGTCTATTACCATGTAATAGTTCTGGAAAGTTCCACCTCGTTGGTAAAACCGCGCGACTGCAAATGCAAGATCTTGAACTGGCCTGTAAGGAGAAGGATCTCCAAAACCAAGGAACCTGGTCATCCAAATATACAAGAAAGTAAGTCAAATGCCATCTTTGGAAACAAACAAATTCGTAAGGTAAAAGAACCAAGAGACTCACCATCCACTCCAGTTCTCTGTCCACATCTTTGGTTTATTGTTTGAGTTAGGAGTAAACTGGTCACAGTAGAAACCATTGCATGTGTTGATCTACCAAGAGCAAGAATGTCTCAATCAGAAAGACTAACCACCACAAATTTGACACACTACCTATCCAAGAACTTGCAACTACATTCAACTAATACTTAAAGTAGTTGAAATCTTAGAAACTCACCATGGGATCAGGAGCATCTGCTTGTTGACACATGTTCCACGGTACTCCAGTATCTAACGAAAGAGCCATAGAAGCAGACCACTTAATATAACTTTTAGCCGCAGCACCATAAGCTGAATCGATATTTCCATATTCATTCTCAATCTAACAAACCAAAACATGTAACTTGTTACAACACCAGTACATAAACAAGGTTTTTCAACTAGTTCTCAGTGTAAAATTCAACCTGCGAGAGAATGATTGGACCTCCTTGTGATGCATAAAGCTTTTCTTGCTTCATCAAATCAACAATCTTTGTGGTAAATCTCTGCATTTCTTCCTGCAACACACAAGAAACCAAACCCATCTTAAATCATACATTTACAACACAAACAAAAATAAATGACACATCACCTAACCATACCTTAAACGGCTCATTATCAGTTCGAAACTTAATTCCAGGAACAAAATGCAACCACACTGGGAAACCACTGTTGCACACAAAAACAGCCCCCCCAAGATTTTAATTAAAAACCGCTAAATTAATCACACGAAAACCGGATTTAACCCGATCTTACCCGTAATTCCATTCAGCACAAACATAAGGACCAATTCTTAGATGAACATAAAGACCAGCCTCCTCCACAAGCTTCACAAATTTTACTAAATCATATCTTCCTTCAAAATTATACTGCAAAATTTCCAAAAATTCAGAAAAAAAAAACACTCCAGAAAATCAAGAAAATTCCAAAAACCAAACCGACCTTATTCTTCTCCGGTTCATGACCACTCCAAAACACATACGTCTCTATAACATCTAAACCACCGTCTTTAGATTTCTGTATAAGGTCTGGCCACATCTACCAAAACAAAAAAGTTTGTTATCCAGCCTGTCACAGAAACAACTTTAATAATACGCGTTACCAGTCGGAGCCATAGACAAGCGGAAACAGTGTAGTTACCTCAGGAGTACTCCGAGGATAATGAATAGAGCCTGAAATCAGAACTTTCCGTTTCCCGTCAATTACTAAAGCACGGTGGTCGTACGTCACATTCGCCGCCGTCGCCGCCATCACTATCTGAATAATAAGTAGTAAAATCATCTTCATCTTCCTTCCTTGAACCATTTTTTCTTCGAGATTCGATCGATGTGATTGATTTCGTTCTTGAAATCTATATATAAACACGAATCTTCTTGAAGACAGAGTTAAGCCATGTTGCTTCACGGCTTTGTGTTACTGCATTTTCTCATACCTACACAGATTTCTTAAATGGATTACTTTCGCTTTCGCTTTTGCTCTGATTTTGCGATTGCTTCAGTGGTTGGATTAGATCACCACATTTTTTGGTTATGCGTATACGCATTGCAATTGCATCATCGTCGTCTTCGTCCTCGTCTTGGGTTTAAGAATAATGGCGGGGAAGAAGAAGATTAAGAAGAAGGATTAGTGTTAATGGTTTGATTAGGATTTTGTAGAGTGACGAAGACGCGGGTATAGTAGTAGCCGAGAGAAGAAGCAAGTTAATAAAGGAGAGAAGACGGATGGGGGGAGTTATCAAGTGTTTCTCAGAGTTATTTGTTATGGTGGACCTAATGATTTTATTGGTAGGACAGAAGGAGACACGTGGTGGTTTAATGGTGTAGAAAGCTATGGGTATTGATGAGATGGAGACAATGGTAACTACGACTTACGAGTTTTGACTTTTGACGGTAATTTTGGAGTTACACTATTGTTTCGAAACCAAAATTGGCTTATGTGACTCGAGTATATCGACCACAAGACCACTCAACTTCGTTGAAATTTGAAAAGTTGCTAATGTGGTAAGCTATATGAATACATAAGTCCAATAATGATAAGATATATACAATTATTCTCTAGGTAAGATATATGAATAAAAAGATTCTAGCTATAACATAAAAGATTATTGAATTGTTTATATGATACACTAAATCAACATTAGGTATGTAAATATATTCATATTAGTCTCATGTTCGTACAAAATTTCAGATTTTGTTTTCCATGCAAGTAAAAATTTGGATTATGGAAAAAAACGTAAAATAATAAATAAAATTTGGATCATGATGGGGAATCATTATATTTAAGGATGAAAATTGTACGGTATAATGAGTGAACATAACTTCTACCATTCCTAAATTTCAACCACCACCATTATTGATTATCGAAACATTATTTGACAATAAATTATTTACAAAAAACATTGTATTTAATTTGATAGAAATGATAAATTCAAGATTTCTACACGTAAGAAGCAAAGACAAAAATAGACGGGATGATATTGTGACAAGGAAGCCAGTCCCATAAAATTAAAGACTTACAACGCATATCTATGTGAATGGATAAACACCAAAAATTTGTCTATTCTTCAATGTTGGTTATAATTAGATCAAGTACAAAAAATTACAAAAAAAAAAAAAAAAAACTATCAAAAATTATACGTTTAGTGGTTAGTGTGTGTGTGTGTGTGGGCGTTACGGGTGACGATGTCACATTACCATCACATAAATGTTTGTTCCAACGACTTAAAATAGAATTTGGTACACTGCGTCATAGCGTCGACATACGACATTACCCACTGTGACCTGCTTTCTCCTTAAAAAAGTAAATTATTTAATCTAGAATAGAACAAAAAAAATATTTATTAAGCAATTGGATATTTCTCAGATGTTTTTTCTAAGAAAATAAGCACTAGACTTCGTTGCTTTGTCTTTCCGATATTTCTCGGCCAACAAAATCCGATAATTCTAAGGTCGATCATTTCTTCTTATCCACTGTAACTTTTGTTTTATACTAGAAAATAGAGAAGTGTTATAAATTATAAAATAATATGTATATATTTTGAATAATAATATATATTATTATATGGAAAGAGTGGCAGATAGAAGAGAGTAAGAAGATCAAAGTAATGAAAGTGAAATTTTATTCTTACTTCCACTTCTCTCATTTTTCCGATTACACCCATATATATATGGGAGTTTAGAATAAGATATTATTAAAATAAATACAAGTTACTTAGAGGAAAAGTAAGTAAAAGGATAATCACAAAATGTAGATAATAATTATTTATCTAATTTTAATACTCGCCTTTGATTATCCATTACTATTGATATATTACGTACTGCCTTGTTAAAAATCTGATAACTGGATAGATCTTTGTTTGATGATCGGATTTTGGGTTGTGTTTAACCCGGTTTATAGGTATTTATCAGTTTTTTTTGCTAAAAATGTAAATATTTCATTAAAAAAATGAAAATGTTTAGGAGTTAGACGAAGTAAATCTTACAGTTTAGTCCCATAGTAAAAAAGAATAAAGAAAACATAGAACCAAAAACAAACAGTTATCTGCGTCAGAAACGTTTAAGATACCGTTAATTACATGCTAAAGTTAAAGAAAAACTGGTTTGGGATAAATCTAAAATGCTTTCAAATACTTGTTTTATTTGGAGACGGATACAAAGTAAGTAACGGATTACGGGATGCCTAGCAAATATTTTTGCCTAGCTCTAATAGAAGTGTTATTTATTAAACAAAATAATTAGGATTATCAAAATAGAATTGTTATTGTAAGAGAATAATATAAAGGAGGGTATAATTATAAATGGAGAGTGTTGGGGATAGTTGTCGTTGTCCCAACTAATAAACCAACAACATGTGACGCGAGTTTCCATGAATCGTCCGTGTTTGGTACTATTATGCTTAGCGACCCTCTTTTCTCTCATCATTTTACACTAGTCGCTCACCTATTTTTCATTATTTCTCTTTTCATTTTTCTATGTTTTTATTTATTAATTTTTTTATACCATGTCAATCGTATGCAAATTATTTACCTAATCCAGGTTCACATAAGTTCTGTGAGGTTTTAATTCATATAGCAAAAAATTGATTTCAAAAAGATTAATTTCTTTTATTCTTTTACATTTCAGATTTTTTACTAAGAAAATTTCGATTCATGTCTTTATTAGTATAAGGGATAAATACTGAGATATGTTATACCTTTTGCATGTATTTTTAGTCTCTTGGATCAATTACAAAACATATGTAGTTTTGGGCTTATACACATTTATATTTTGAGGGGTATCACATCACATGTCATGTTCAGTTGTTCACAAAGTCGTTATTGTTTACTTTTCTACATGAAAGCATAATTTTTCTCCACATTATTTCTCAAATTGCTAAATATTGGGTCCAATCATAGACTATCGAAGAATAATAATTTTGGAAAATATTAAGATTTCTATCATTCTATGCTAAAAGAAGATAGTATGTAACCTAGTTATTTGTGTTAGTGTTATCGCTATATCACCACTCGAATTTAAATTTGCACATTGCATGTTGCATTCTCTCTAATACAATGAGTTGAGTTATTGTTGTCGCTATTAAATCCGCACATTGTGTGTTGTTGACAAAATAAAAACATATCGCAATATGTAAATGCATTCTCTCTTACACAATGGGATTTAGTATATATACACTTTAAAAAAAACTCTTAATTCCTTTTAAATTTTTTGACAAGTTTGTACATATATAGATTGGATTTAATTTTGCACCTACTCCACAAGAAATCATTTAATTTATGCGTTTAATTATTACAAGACCTACAAACCAAAGTTTCTAAACATCCAATTCTATTTCATTTTTCACTTTCAGACAACTCTTCCTTTGCAGAAGAAGAAGAAGAAGAACCATTATCTAATTCACAGAACTCTTCATCGTCATCTTCGGAATTAGCGTCGGTATCCGAACAACTCAAATAAAGCTCATTCTCATGGTGTTGACGTGATTCCGATGGAGAATCATCTAATATCGAAAGAGGATTTCTGTTATTTGGGTCATCGTAGAGAGCAACATGCCTGTAATATAGTTCAAGTTCCTTCTCTGCAATTGCTATAAAATGTCTCACAGATTCAAGAGATTGTTCGTACTTCGATCTTTCATATGCCTGCAAAAGAAATAAGACTGTTAGGAACTAGCAAACAAGACATAGCCCCAACCAAATGAGTATACTTCAGAATGATAAACTACTTTAACAGCCAAAACCGAATTGAAACGAAAGATAAGCCTCTAACATATTCATCGCCTGGTTTCTATTAGACAATAGTAAGGTTTCTAGTTTCGGAATTCTAAATGCAAACCGTAAGCAGGTAAGGTTATACCTCCCATTCATCTACAGTAAGATGTCTCAAAACGAATAACAAGTTGGGGACTTACCCTTTTCTTCGATAGTGTATCGATTGGAGACATAACTTGTGGCTGCACATAACCCTTCCCTCTATAAAATATGATTGTATCATCGCCGATTATGTTAACAGGTACACCACCACTCAGTTTAGCAAGCTCCTCCGCGTATTGTTGCACTTGGCCTGGTTTACTATTATTACAGATAACCTTAACAGTTTCATGCTTTTTCCAATGCAGATGCATGTTTAGAATAACACCACCAAACACTCCTCTTCTCCCAATCGGTACGTAATTAGATCTTTTCTGACCCATCTTCTTCAGATAGAAACGTTCTTCCCCGGTAATCTCATGAGGTCGAACCTCAGGTCCCTGCACTTTCGCAACTTCATACCGTTTTAGTTTCTCAATCAGCAACGCTTCTTTGATCTTAGCCTGATACACAGAGCAACACCAAAGCACACACTTCAATTCATTAAATTCATAGTTTTGCTACTGAATAAGACTAGACTCTCACAGACCTTTTCAAGCTTGTACTTAATTCTTTCCTCTGCATTAACAAACTTCTTCTTCTTCCCTTTAACAGTAAGTCGCCGCGGGTCTTTCCTATTAGCTGCATTTCTTTCCTCTCTTTCTTTCTTTCTTTTCAACTTCAACCGCTTTTTCGTCAACCACTTATACTTCTTGGGAGGATCAAGTTCCCGAGTTTCAAACTTTGGTTTCCCTTCTGATATCACAAGATTCACCGTACCATGACTGAAGTTCCTACATATCGGTCTTGAGATCACTGTCGGTTGAACAAACGTCGATGTTGAATCATAAAACTCTTGGCTTTGAGGAAACAACCTAGTGAGGAAAATTTGACAAGAGTATAATCACATTTTGGGACATAACATACTAAACTATATATTGTATAGTCTCAAATATACGAACCTGGAAGAAATGAGAATTGGATATGAAGATCTAAGAAAAGACGAAGCTTTTCGAAACCCACGAGCAAAAGCAATTGCCATAATTTGGGCTAAATCATCTCAAGACTCGATCTTTTTATATAGTCTGCTACAAAATCCAACATTTAGCCACAAGTATCCAATTTAAGAATAACATTTTAGCCAAAGTTTTCTAAGAGGCATTTCGTCGAACAAGTGGTGAGCAAATCTACGAAATAACAAAATACTTTGAGAAACTGGATACTCGAAGACCTTTAAATACATTGTAATCCATATTGATGATAAAGGATGAATAATTGAATATCAAACCTTTACCTGAGAAAGCTCAATGGAGCTGGGTTGAGAAAGTTTTTGCTTTGAAGGATTCGATGTTGGCTTCCTCAAATCGGAATGATAGAAGAGTGGAGGGAGATGAAGTACACTGATTTAGTCCCGGTGACGTGGTTTAGAGAATCAGCAGCCTGCTTCGGCGGAGGTGGTGACGGCTCGGCGAGAGAGAGAGAGAGAGAACCAAAAAAGAGAGAGATGAGTTTTTGTTATTGGGCCTGGGAAACTAAGAAGCCCATTATGTGGATCAGATTCTTGATTACTAAAATAAACTATGGGCTTTAGAGAAAAAGTATTAAAGTGTTGGAAACAGGCCCATTCTGTGTTGTCAAGCTTTGTTTTGTATTTTAATGAGATACTCGGAATGTACATACTCAGTCAAGAGAGCCACAACTATGGAACCAAACAGAAACAGTTATGAAACTAAAGATCAGAATTATAGAAGGCCACAAATTGCATCAATATCTGCAAAAAAACAAAATATAGAATCCGAGTGTTGACACAAAACGATGCAACATTTTTAGCGGATACATATAGCGGTTAGCGGTAGATAAATAGTTAAAAACGGTACACATAAGCGATAAGGAAAGCAATACAAAAAAGAGGGTTGTTGGGGTCGGATTTCATCCATCTTCTGAGACCGAGCCAAACTTCAACATCCCGAATTAACCTGCTCGGGGTACCCTTCCAGACAGCTCAGGTACCCTGTCAGACAGCTCGGGGTACCCTGCCAAACAGCTCGGGTACCCTGCCGGACAGCTCGGGGTATCCTGCCAGACAGCTCGGGGTATCCGAACCCATTCTTCTCCGGGTACCCGAGCCCATTCTTCTTCGTGTACCCGAGCCCATTCTTCTCCGTGTACCCGAGCCCATACTTCTCCGGGTACCCGAGCACGTCCTCTGCGGGTACCCGAGCCTGTCCTCGCAAGGCAGCCTCCAAGCTACCCGAGGCAAAGTCATTAGTCGTCCGAGGCAAAGACTTGGAAAATATTCACCTTCAAAGCATCATTTCCGGAAAAGAAGGATCATTTCCGAAATACTCGGAAATGATAAAGGAGAATCTCGAAGGATCAACTCAAATAAGGAAAACTTCCGAAAAGCTCCGAAGAATAAGGAAAGTATCCTAATCCGCGATATTCTAAGCCGACTTCAAGATAAATGGAAATCTTCGAGAATATCGCTGGAGAGGCGGTTTACCACCCCTATATAAAGCAACTCAAGGATCTCGCAGAAGCACAAGCAATAGCGCTCTAGAATTTAGACTACTCAAAGCTCTCAAGCAAAAACACTTTTCCTTTTTACGATCAAACTCTTGTACGATCAAAGTTATTCATTCATTAATAATATCAAGAACACCATCTTTGGTTTCAATCCGTTCTGTTGTTCTTTGAGAATTCTCGTTCATTGTATCCCTAAAATAAAACCCTAGACAAATCTCGATTGTGTTAGTTTCGACTTCCAAAAGGGTTATTACTAGATTTGATTAAGATATTCTTCAGATTTGCTATGGTTAAGACTAAGAGCTCGGTTGCATTGAGACGTCCATTCGTTATACCCGAATTCTTTTGGTCTTCTTTTTTTTTTTGTTTTTTTTTCCTTTCTAGTCGATGTGGGATATCTGTCATTTAATTTCTTTAAATTTGTAAATTCTTGTAAATTCAAAAATAATTAACATATTTCTAGACGACCAAACAAGAGTTCATTAACATAATCAAAGATAACGTTGTCGTTTCGAAGAATGGACAAAAACATAAACCTTCTTATAGTGATCACCTTTATTAATGTTATATCAAAGAAACAAAAACATACATCCATACATACTCATAGTTAACTACATACATAGCAAAGAAACCTTTTGCACATTAAACAAGGCGATTGTGCACCCCTTCGCTGACATGCGGAGGAGCTGCCGAAGCGGTAGGGAGAATAACAGCCTCTCTCTGGGCATCAATGAACCGCCTCATTGTCTCTTCATCGACTCCGAATGCCATGGACAATGACGTCAGATTCAGAGTCTTGAGTAGTGAGTTTGATCCGACTAGGAACTGAGGCCGATTCTTGTGAGCCGATGTGGTAAATCCTACAAACTCGAATGGTCCGGTCCGAGATGCGATCTGGCAAAAAGCGAAGTATCGAGGGATCCAGAAGACATCTCCTACGGAGACTCTCGTGTTCATAGCAGAAGTTCCATTAGGAAATACAACTTGAATGTCTCCAGAGCCAGCTAAAACGATGCCATATTCTGTGGCTGTTGGGTTCATGTGTGGAGCCATCATTGATCCCTGATAATTGTTAAAATTCAATCGATGAAATACCGTTTAGAATTGTTTTCTTTTTTTCTAAACCAATCTAATATATACCAAAACATTAATTCTTAGTCGATCTAGTTATCCAATTACAAATCTATGTGCTCGGAACTAACAAATCCTATAAAGCGTACATAATTATATTTTATCAATCTTTTGATTCCCATAGATAGAAAATTTGCTAGATGTTGCTAACATACTTGTTTATTAATCTAATTTTAGTGTAGTAATCAACTAAGTGATATGAATCATACCGCAGTGAGATTTACGAGATAAACTCCGATCCCCGAGTGTTTGAGAGGCTCGTAATCGTCATAGTCAAGAGCTATACTCCATCCATAGTCGTTTTTGAAACTGCGTTTCTGATCATAGATGTTGTATGAGTCCTCGCACTCGGAAGATCCTGACCCTTTATTCTTTTCTTCTGTTAGATCCAAAATCGATCTTACAATATTCCTCCAAGACCACCCTGAAGTGGATTGTTGATCTTGAGGGGATCCTTGTTTCATCTCCAAGAGTTTCTTGAGTTGCTTATGTTTCTCTTCCCCTCTCAACCCCAAGAATTGGGTCCATATCGTCGGTTGTGGTTGTGGCCCTTCCATGACGTGTACAATCGGGCCACGGAATTGACTCATCATCATTTGTTGAAGCTCTGGTCGGGATACCTATATTACAAGCATAGAACTGATATGAGAAATATGAGAATATGATAAGCACTAATTAATATTCTCTCCGTTTAAACTTTTTGTTTATGAAAATATCATTTAAGTTTTTGGTTATGATGCAAATGTACTATATAGAACACATTCAAAATTAGTTCTTTTCTTATCTTGTATTTGTTTTTCCTTTTACGCATACTCTCTAAGCAAGTAATAGCCAAATTCTTTATCAAAAAAAAAAAGTAATAGCCAAATCTAGATCTAGAGTGATCTTATCATCCATATAATGTACAAAAAGCGAAAAAATAATGTGAGCAAATATGGTTAAGTATTGTACCTCTCAAAATTCAAAATTTTATAACTATCTTACAACGTTAATTAATGGCACTCACAGAATTTAAAAAAGTATAATTTTCTTAAGATTTTAAGAAATTAATACTATAAAAGCCGAATATTATACTCAAAATCATTTATACAAATATAATGTTATAGTGTTGCTTAGAAAAAACAAACATACGGGATAAAAATTAAGGGTATATTAGAAATTTTAAAAGTGTCAAAACCACATTTTCTTTTTCGACATGGATGAAAGAACTATGTGGGTTGAAATAGTACTAACGTTGAATGCTGAAGTTAAAGTGTCGGGATCAAAGCCAGCGAGAACAGACGACGGTCCTCCACCTATATAGAAAGGCTACACAGAAGTAACAAGTAAGCCAAATGCAAAATTTTATAAATCAATGCAACTTTGATTAGTCCTATATATTAAAACTAAGTACTTGGAAGGTTTCGAAACCGAGGCTCTGAGTTGGATCAATGCTGCAAATGACGTGAAGGCGTTGACCTCGGCCTGTGTTTAACAAATAAAAAACAGAACCAGCCGGAATCCAGTAGATGTCTCCTCCTTTCAACTTCCTCTCTCCGAATTCATCTTTGCAAATCACTCCAAGCGTTGCTTCACCTGCAAGTAAACACATGTTGAGAGAAAGAGAGACATATGTTGAAAGAAAAAGAGACACATATGTTGAGAGAGATCGAGATAGAGACCTTGACGAATAAAGATGAGAAGGCTTGAGTCAAGATACTGAGGGACAAAGAGGGTCTTAGGTTCCATTGTTAGAAACCCAATGTGCATTGGCTTCTCAATGATCCTTCCTCTTGGTGATATCACAACTCTCATTTCTCCACCTTCTGATTTGATCACCTGCTTCGAATCTCTCATCATGAACCATTCTCTTCTTCCTCCACCACCTCCGCCTCGTCCACTTCCTCCTCCTCCCCATTCTCCTCCTCCTCCACCTCCTGCTCCTTCTCCTCCCCACTCTCCTCCTCCTCCACCTCCTCCCCACTCTCCTCCTCCTTCTCCTCCCCACTCTTCTTCTCCTTCATACCCATTTGATCTCGTCATCATAACTCCATTGATAAGCACCACCAGAAGCAAAAACCCTAAAGCTCTCTTGTTTTTCTCCATTTTTCCCCACTCTCTGATGTTTCACAATGTTTTGCTATCTTTGTAAGAAGGGTGCATGCATATATGTGTTAAGTAGGGAGAAAGAGGACGACACGTGTGAGACATGCAAAAGTTTGGAGCCTTCGTGTCTATACACGCAGATTTCTTTTATTTAGAGTTTGATTTATAAACGTTTTCTTTCTACCACCTCTCCTTTCACTCGCTTTAGAAATATTTAATTAATTGAGATTAGAGATCAAATCATAATTATTCGATGAAAAATTTAACAATAAAGTGCTTAAGAACTGAGAACTAAACAAGGGTCATATATATATCTCTTTAGCGACCTTGACTCGATCCAGTTATTGCAAACCAAAAATACTTAACATCTAATAGATTAACCTCAAAACAGCTCTTTAGAACCGGGCCTGGACAAAAACATGACAAACTTAAATATTTATAGATGAGTTAGGTACAAGAACAAATTTGAAGTACAAGTGGCAGAACGTTCCAATGTATTCCATTCATTTCCAAGCAAACACAAATGTGGAATGCAAGTGGTGAAAGGTGCGAATACCTTTCACTTATAAAGTAGGATCACAAAAATATTCTAACTCATACACTTTTAGAACATGATTAGAATCCTAATAGATTGTGAAATATGATTATTTCCGAAATTTGATCGGTTAATGGTAAACTGAGGGAAAACATGTCGATGACTCTTAACTCAAAATCCAAATTTATGCGTTTAAATTCCATAAGTAATATTCATCCTAGAACATGAATTTAGGTATCTAAAGTTAAACTAGCTAGTCCTCGGAACGATGTTGTAATAATCTTTCAAAACTTAAAAGAGTAGCTTTCTAAGGTGTCAATGGAATTTTTTTGACATCTAAAAATTATAGTGTCGAAATCGATGGTTCGGTTAAATCAACGTAAATGATCGTTTTGAATCGTAACGGTCTTGAAAAAGTTTGTGAAATTTGGATTTATGTCATTTAGATATTTCATGGATAGAATTGTGAGTGCATAGTAGGTCTTTGAAACCTCATAGTCGTGTGTCACAAAGAAAGAACATAAGACATAGACACTTAGGTGTTCTCATAAAAATATTCTGGTGGAATTGTGAGTGCATAGTGGATGCATTTCTCACGATTGAAAATATTCTTCTCATATAGTTTCTAAGAGTTGATCTATATCTAGCTTCAGTTATCTCCAGCTTCTTTCTAAATTCCACCAAAATCATCATATGCGAGCCACCACCATTTGATCATGGTACGATGTTGATGACGACAATAATGATTGCATGATGATGAGAAGTTGATCATGGTGGTGGTTATTGTTAAAGGGATTTGTTCCAATTTTAAAACATAAAAAAAAAAATGATGGGTGAAATGGTCATTCATTAACCTATTATCACCTAACTAAATTGACACATTAACCCATTAGTATCGTACTCTTGTAAATAAATTGGTTTGGATTGGACTTAATTTATGAATTGTCTCCTTTGTAATTTGTACTTTATAACATCTTATTGATAATATTAACATTAACCAAAAGCCTTTTATTACTAATGTCACATGACTTTATAAGAGTTCGATTGGCATTACATGAGCACCTTGCATCCTCGAAATCTTTTTCTTTTGACAAAAGAACTAACTGTTGAGGTATAGCATACATGATAAATTAGCTAGATTCGGAATTCATACGTAAGTTTTGATGAAAATAATTAAAGGTTAGTTTCATTTTTTTTTGTCAACTGGATTTTGTAATATAACCTAAGTAGACAGAAAAGATTCTTCTAACAGAGGCAAAACACTTAGGAGATACTACCCACTACATTACACCAATTATGAAAACATGGCATTTCCAAAAGAATGTTGACTCCACAACAATACCAAGAAAAGAAACCCACAATAGAGAAGCTAAACAGAGGACGAGGCTCTCTCATTTTTAAAAACCCCTTGTAGCATGTAGCCAAGTCGGATGATTTACTGTTATATAAGATTAAAGACGACACTCGCTAGTAACTTTATGAGCGATAAGATGAGCTCCTCTGTTAGTTTTGGGATTTTCTAATTTTAAACTCCATTCCAAAAAAAGTTGTAAACATATCAGCAACTCCTGAGATTCGAACTTGAATGAATGCCATGCTTTTGGTCTCAAAACACACATGACCAAAGAAACATTGTTAATGCAAAAATAACTTTGGAACATTTGTGACTGTTCACACAATTCCAAAGCCCACATGGTTAAAAGAAAACTTGCGTGGTCTTTGTCCCTTAAGTTGGTAAAAACTCTCCGACTGTGGATCATGTTAGTTTCATTCAAAAACAATAACATATGTTGGGGGGTTTTTTTTGGGGGGGAAAATAAGCATGTATTATACAATAATATATAGTCAAAATGATGAAACTAAAAGGTGATAAGAATGAGATAGAAAAGAAAATAAAATAAAAGTTAAACTAATCGTCAAATCAACTTTTTGTACGGTGGAGTATCATCAATCCACAGTTATTCTCAACTTACAGACAAAAAAAAAGCACTCAAAAGAATGGATATTAATTAATAAAAGAATTAGATAATTGATTATGAATATTCTAAAAGAAATGAAACCGCGTTGTTTCTCAGATGTATAACAAGCCTCAGTCTCCAAGAAAAAGTTATACATTTGTGCCCGGAATTATTATTAGTTTGTAAAAAGGAGTTTTGAATTTTAATGTTGTCAATATAGAATTTGAAGTTTCTGTTACTTTTAGGAGAAAAGTCGGAAGTCACACCGATGGAAAATGGTTAATTAACTTGTTTTGGTCACCTGTTCAAAACATTATGTGTCTGAAAGATTTCAAAAACTTTTAAGTTAAAAAAGGAAGAAGATAGATTTTTGAATTGTTCTTTTCAACGGAATTTGAAGCAGAATTATCCTAAATTTGATATTCACACGAGCAAACATACATATCATTAACTGCTTTATATTTAAAAAAAACATACATAGACATAGATTTCGATGGTTAACTAATCTTATGAAGGACGTGCCTAAGTGGAATGAATTAGGTAACTAAGTAATAAAAAAACATATGGAATTAAGAAAATATTATTGATGTGAATTATTGCTATCAAGCAATGGATTATTTCCGACTTTTTATTTTAATGTAAATTGCTATGGAAAGCATGAGTTTTTAGATAACAACACGTTATTTATCTGTAATATTTTAATTTGGACGTTTAGTTTAGAATATAATGCTCGTATAAAAAGAACTCTTAAATCTTTTTAAATTTTAAATCTGATAGGTTGCATGGAATGAGAAGCGGGTACGCGGAAGCGAAGCGTTTGGAAACGTGGAAGCGAATTTTTAGAAATTTTAGAAAATGGATACGTGTTGGAAGCGTATATAAAAATTTATATATACATACATATATAATATTAAAACATATAATTATTCACAAAAATATAATACATAAATTTTAAATACTTCAACTACAAATAAAAACCAACTAGCTTATTTTACAATAAATAAAAATAAAATAGTTCAAAGTCAAGATTTTAGATCAATATTTTCATTCTCATTTTTTTAATTTCATCCATGAAATGGTTTCAAATTCCGTTTTATCGATAAAAACATCATCAAATTTAACTTTTCAAAATTTATTTAATTCAATTAATCACTCCAACATTTTCCAAATAAATGATTCATGTTGTGGTTATTTTGTTAAGCATACTCTTTTAAAAATAAAATACAAAATTAGTATGCAAAAATTCTAAATTGCAAAATTAGTTTTGGTTTCTTTTTTATTGTAAAACATACTATAAAAATAATTTCATGTTTCTTATTAATATGCGACTATCAAATTATTTAAATAGAAACGCAAGCTTCCAAAATTGAATCATAAGCTTCCAACGAGTTTCCAAAGTAGATTTTTTTGAAGCGCTATAGAAGCGAGATTCCAAAATCTTCCAAGAGCTTCCGATTCCGACTAAGATTCCGAAGCGGGAAGCGGACCTTCGATGAAGCTTCTGTGCTTCCTATATAATGTTCATTTAACAATTTAGATGTCTATATAAATCATCAATAAGTTACAAAAAAATAACATGTTAACAAAATATCACCCATCCCGTAATAGTTTTTTTCTAATCCCAATAATTAATACATGCTACGCATAGTTTTTTCGTACCAAATTATTTGTCTATAATATTTTATTTTTTATTTTTCATTTACTTTAGCATATACCGCTCTAAAAAAATTTAAACAAAATTCTAAATCCTACTTTTCATTTAATAAATTAGATGTCTATATTAAAAAATACCATCCATCCGAGATATATTTTTCCAACAAAATGTATTATGGGAGTCTTATTTCGGATGGTGACATAATCAACATTAAAACAAACCAATAGCCTTACGTGTTTTGGCCATACCATGAAAATTATAAAAGATAAAATTGGCCAAAGAATATCGTTATTGTTATTTTCTTGAGTATCACTTTCTAACTTTTTCTGTTCGTTGATTACCCTTTAAAATGCGTTTAGAAAAGAGTGTTTGTTTCAAACTCGTTGATCATAAGGACACTGACAAAATCAAAATCTGATCAAAGCATAATGATACTAAGGTCTACATCGCGTATAAGGAAATTTATTTTTCTACATACAATGAACTCATGTTTCATTCCAATAATCATTTGGTCTCACTGCTGACCAAAAAAATAAAATCATTTGTTCTCATTTTTAAATTAATCATGCATATTCACGGAAATCCTTTGTGATTATATATCTTATAGCTTAATAATTTATATCATATAATATGTTCTCTTTTTTTTTTTCCTGTTACAAAACCATTAAAATAATATACTACAAACTAGTTAGTTCACTCTCTAATTTTATTTTCATTTCTCACTAAGTTCATTCTCTTTATACAAGAATAAAACATATTTATTATGTCGCAAAAATTGGCCGTAAATACGTAGTTTTTGTTTAGTCAAAATGAATTGTATTTTGATGTGTTCTGTCCAAAGTATATATATGTTTATAAGCTATTTCACTTTATCCTTAAGAAGAATAAATTAAATGTCAGAATATGAATAGAAACCATGCGGTTTGGATGCAATGAGAAAAGAGAACCATGCAAAAACTTAAAAGGCTGCGCCATTTTATTCAAGTTTGGCACTGTCCCCTTCACACGCTTATCAGTTTGCACTTGGATTCACTATTTTGAAGACTGAAAAAGCTAAAAGAAATGAAAAACGATGAATACTTTTTAAGAAAATGTTTTTTCGTATATATCTAAATGTTTGACAAACTACGCAAACCGTGTGCTCGTGGCCATTCCATACGTGCACCATAACTTGGCTGCGAACACTTGTAGAAAAGTAATATTTATTTATAATATGGATTTAGTTATATTAAGAAGGACAGTAGACTTTGGACTTTGTCGTGATACGAGTTTAATTAGAGTAAGAACCAAATCTAATAAAGTTGTAAAGGCTTTTTATAAAAAAAATTATGTTTAGTCTTGTTGGCGCGTCGTATTCACCATACCATTTACTTGGTTCCACATGTTTTCTTTGTATAAGTTTATCAGTAATCCACCACGAATCAATTAAACAATAACTACTAATCAAGCCAAGAAATCAAGAAACTAAGGAAATCATAAAGATTCAAGTTCAAGAATTGAAGAGTTTTGGATCATATCATGATAGAGTTTCATTATGCATAATCATAGAGCATGGAACACCAATGACTAATAATGTGATACCTTGATATATAGAAAAACAATAGTGCACCAAAATGCAGATATATAAGCATATTTGAGCAGCATTGAATTCAAAACGAGTGATAGATTTTGAAATAATTTTTAGTATTATGTTAGTGAGAACTATACTTTTAACGTATAGTGATTTTTTTTTCACTATATACGCTCCCATATGCGAATCAATAACTGACTTAGTTAGCGTTGTTGGGGTCAAATGTAACATGATGTTGTGCATATACTTGATTTAACTATGTAAAATTTAAATTATGATTTTTTTTTTTTTTTACTTCAAGATTAAAGATAGAAATGAGCATATGAGTTGGGAAGTTAGGAAAATTTCAGAATAAAACTTTAGAAATACCGATCGATGAAGAGGCTCTCTAACTGATTCAATTATGAAGTTAGAAGGACTGAAGGTTGGTACTTTGTTTTTCCTTTCGGCTGCTTATGATAACAAAGGGACTAGTAAAAGTAAAGCCAATTTGTGTAATCATTACAATTATATACCCTAATTGCATTCAAACCTAATTTAAATAATATATAATGTTGTTAATAAAGGTTATCGATAACAATCGAGTTTTACCCGACTAGAAAATTTTTAATGACATTTCTGGCAGAGCTATTTACGTAAATAATTTTTCTCAAACCTAGCAGGCTAACAACATTTTGTTTCTTAACAGATTGTGATGTGTTTTAAATTCTTTTAACTTTGACAACAAATCATTTCTTTTAGTTTGTATATTGGGTCAACGTTACAAATATACAACCTGATTTTTCATTTGTCATGCCACCATTTGCATATTAATTATAATCATGATAAGTAATAAATAAGTATACAATAATAACAAAAAAAACTTATTTAAATTTCGGTGGTCAAAGTCATTGTTTACTGTAAATTTCCGTTATACGATGTTATTGTGATACTTTTGTCAAATTTAATAGATCAGGTTCAATCTTGTACACTTTATTTGGTATACACTTTAGAATAAAATTTAGTTCGAAATAGTCTCTAGGAAATTCGGTCGTACGTTCTAATTTCTTCGAATCCTACACTAGGCGACTGCACACACAATTTCCGTCCCAGGCGATTCGAACCAACCATCGCTTGGGTCATATTGGTAACTAGTCATTTGGGTTAACCAAAAG
Organism: Arabidopsis suecica; assembly: GCA_019202805.1. Classification (NCBI taxonomy): domain Eukaryota; kingdom Viridiplantae; phylum Streptophyta; class Magnoliopsida; order Brassicales; family Brassicaceae; genus Arabidopsis; species Arabidopsis suecica. The sequence continues at coordinate 7,985,645 of CM032908.1, forward strand.
AAAAAAAAAATAGTCATCTCGACCTCGTGCCAACAAATAACGAACTAAACGATGCAGATAATATTCCTTTGCTTGTAATGACGGTCACGTGGGATGCACATGATATCGGTAAAATTGTAAGTATAAAATAGTGTTTTGGACCACTATTGATTTTGTTCTTTGGTTGAATGTTAATTAGACCATTCATATAAATAGTATCGAGTCAACGTGGCCATATTGTGACATATGTCGGTAAACACATTTTTTTGGTTATATGCTTACTAGAAAAAATTGTTAAGTTTTAGATATCTTTGTCTTTTATGGGTTAAGGAAATGTATTATATTAAAAGTTTCGAGAATCACTTCCCTATGTATAAGTATAACATATCTAATGGTCTCAAATATAATCTAAAGAGAAATTCTGGGAGACAATATAACTTCAATAGGAACACAATGATTAAGGTCAATATTTCCAAATAATTTTTACCCTTGAAAACACCATCATTAAAGTTGTTAGATTTTCTTTTTAACATCGAGGTTGTTAGTTAATTCCATCAGTAACCTTATTGACAATTTAGATATCCACACCACACATACATGAGTGCGTATACGTAGATCATACACACATTTGTATACATGTGGTCACATGGAGCAAAACGCGTAATCTTTAGCAGTCACTACTGTCTACAAGGACGTGTCATGTCTTGGTCGTGTCCTTAGCGAAATTGAGTTAAATTCGTCTTCACATTGTAATGGTTTCAAGAACTTGGAAATTTTATTTTATATTATTGACAAAATATGTACTAGAGGATGACAAAACACGCGTCAGATTTAACCAAGAGCTGTGTCCACTAATTTTGTTCGAATGTGTTTAAAACTCGTCTTGTGGATCAATGTTAAGGATCGAATTGTTCCACGTACAAAAATCGAAGTAGTTAGTTTCTTATCCATTTTATATAGTTTTAAATAGATAATTTATTTTATTTAATATTGTATAGTTTTGCCTTGAAATCTATCCCGGTTATTAAAAAGGTCACATACATGTGAAAAAGTTACATTATTGGCTTCCGGTGAGCATCAAAAAGATTATTATTAAACAAACAACAAATATACAAAACGGTGTAGACATTAAATTTAAAACGTAATCTCAATTATCTCCTTCGCATTAGCAATAGGAGAAGATTCTTAGAATCTTAATACAACCTCGCTCTTTTATCTATATGACTACATAATACTAACACGTAACATGTTTGACAAGTTTGTAGCAGTTTCGTTACGTGCTTATACATAATTGGTTGACTTAGAGAAATTTAAAAAAAAAACTCCGCATATATCATATATCCTAGGGTCTTTAATATGCATATGGAAGTAACCACTAAAGCACTTTAAAGCGAGCTAATAATACCATAAGTTATGATCATGTCCAAAGAGGATCCCACCAAGACATTGAAGAATTATTGTTGTTGTTGTCCTCAAGGAATCCCAAATCATTGCTCTCTTCGTCAGGGCTACTAATGAACTCATCGCCGCTTTCAAGTGAACTCTCGAAGGACACCTTTTGTTGTCCTTGCTCTTGTGCTGACAACTTTGTTTGCTCCATATTATATATCAATTCTAGTAGACTTGATCTTTGGAGTTGCATGCCTACTAACTCTACTTGAGTTTTCGCAAGTTGTGCTTGAAGCTCACTCACTTGTCTTTGCAAATGGTAAATAGCACCCGCACATCCGTAAACCGGATCTCTCATCCTAGCTCCAGCTTCATAGACCATGCTATTAACCGCATCAGTTCTTTGCGATTCTGGAAGTTCCTGATTATAATAAATATAGAAAAAAGTTAACACATAAATATCATCTTTCACTAAAACATGATTTTCTAGAAGAGGATATAAAAGTCTTGGACATGTTGTGGAATGTGGATTTGATTTTTTGAAATGATTGAATTTTTTATTTGACATTGTGGATTTGTTTTTTGATGTTTGACCCATGAAGAAAACTTACATGACTTTTTCAAATTATGAATGAAAAGGAATTGATGGAATAGACCTTTTTCTTTTTTAACATAACTTTTAATTTTATTTCTTAAAGGGTTAGAGATGTATATTTTTTTTTTTTGACAATCATTAGAGATGTATATTTTTATGTTGAACATGTATAATAAGGTTGCATGTAGCTTTGAGGAAAGGTTGTTATTGACCTTTCATTACAATTGTAGGGCCTAGTTCCGGTCACATGACTTATGAACCCATTATTGTTCAACAACTAGACTTTTAACCACTTTAACTTCCTTTTCACATTTTGCAAACCAGATTTGATTTTTTCCATTTAAAATTTTTCAAAATATATATTATTTTTATACAAAGAACAAAACATCATTCTCTTTTTTTCTTTTAAATTATATATACTTATAAATCCTTTGTATTAATTATTGCAAAACATCACTTCATATTTTCTGTTGTAGAAATTCTTTTATTAATTGTGTAAGCCATGTTTGTGTTAATTGTCCTCGTTATAATTTTGATATAGCAAATGCGAAATATCTACTCATGTACACACGTGGGTAATGTCATATACATATGAAATACACACGTGTAACAAGTAAAGAAAGAAGAAGAAAAAGTACCTGCAAGAACTTAATAATGTTGCTAGCTCCAAAGACACGGTGAGCGATAGTGAACTTCGCCGGATCCGTCGGAGGAAAATACGGTGCCAAAACGCATTTCTCGGCGCACCGCCGCCTCAAAATCTTGCAAGCCGCACAAGGGCTTAGTACCACCGGCGGTGGCGTTGGCTGCTGCGGTGAAGGAGGCGGTGGAGGTGAAGAGATATGAGAAGGAGAGGTAACAGGAGTTTTGGTTTCTGCTACGGTGGCGACGGCGACGACGGAAGCAGTAGGTGTAGCAACCCCACCGGTAATCTCCATCTTTAGCATGATTCTCAAAATATTATGGGGACTTAACTGATAATTTGATTTTCTTTTGAGTCAATTAGTTGAGTTTTAAAATGAGGAAGGAGTTGAAACAAAAATAGTTGATGAGCCAACCAAAGTGTGTTTTGTAGAGTGAGTGAAGTGATTTATGGTAAGGAAGATTGTGAGAGTATATATAGAGAGAGACACACAAAAGAGAATGATTACGTGACGTTATAAATATGAGTTATGATGTCATGTTTTGATTTGGAATAATTTTATATCTTTACGGTGACTACTACTAAATTCGTCTTGAGCTTTTTGTTTCAACGGTTGATTGACTTTGGCGACTCAATTAATTATTTCCACATTCGCACTTAGCCAAAACTTTGTTATATTTAAATTACAATTTATCCTTAAAGTAGTCTTAAAAAGGAGTAATCCGTTCCCCGTTTTCACACATCTCCCTTATATACTCTCTCATATAAATATAAATATATTGTTTTATATAAATCGGTGTGAAGAAGTACAATCGCCTTACCATCTTTGATATTTAATTATTTATGATTAAAAGAGAAACAAAAAAAAAAACTAAATTGCACAAAGGCATTAACGAGTTAAATATGAAAGCCAAGCTAATTTCGGTACTATGAAATGATCGCTAAAAGAATAGAATCCTTATTTTTATGATAAGTGTTGGGAATTTAATTTATTTCATCGTGGAGAAATGTTTTTTTTGGTTTAACGTGGAGAAATGTTGATTATGCTACTAGACTCCCGTCTAGTGTAAGATGGATAATTCAACTATTGAAAGCGAATCAAGTTAGGTTCTTTGTCAAAATGTCGGCACGGCCAGAATGGCTTCAAGATGATAAAAAAAATGTTCGAGCATAGAAATTATAAGCATCTAGAGATCAAGTTGATTATGTTTAATCTATCATTAATCACATTTAATGCGAAGAATATAACAAAATCTAACCTAAACATCATTAATCATTAATTCATCCTAATCTGACATATCCTACATCCTATATATATGACTCTACTCACGTTTAATATAAAAATACTAAATAAAAAATTGATGCAAGACATAACTAATATATAAAATAACCGATTTTCTATGACCAACGTTTCCTACTATTTTCCGACGAAATTTGTTTATAAGATATGTTCCGTAGGAAATCAAGATTGGTAGGATTTTCGTATGAAATATTCACTAAATGGCACATGGATTTCATTCACGAATTGCTTGAAAACTTATAGACAAATTTAAATTAAACATTATAATACAAACTTAAAAACTAGGTCTAAAATCTCATGATATTGTTTAAATAGTGAAACATTTCAGATCGGGTCGATTCATAATCAAAACAAATATTTTGGTCTCGGTTTAGAGGGTCGTGGCATGGAGAGTTACTGCACCACGGGTCACCAAACGAAACCATGGGTTCATGTATAGAGAGTCTTAGAAGCGGATTTTGGGAACAAGGGGAAGGAGGTCGAGGGGATAAAACAAGAGCCGGTCCGAGAACATTCAAGTGTTCATCATACCGCAAACATGCAAACAATCGGAGAATGGGGCATTCATGCAACTCTAGAGACCAATAAGTGATCCTCCATCGAATAACCAACCATCTCCTCCACCTCCATATCATATGACGGCTCATGGAGACTAAAATAGCTACATAGCTTATTGCAACAATTTCACACAACTTTTAAATAATTAAAATTTATAATTAAAAATGTTAATATTTAAAGATAGTAAATGGATTCGGACATTTATATGATAGAAATACCTAGAAATATGTTTGTTAAATTTGATGTCTATTTTAAAAACAACAGGCTACCAAAGAAAAAAATGTGTTCAATAATAGAAATGACATAAGCAAACATATTTAAAATCCCTAATTGATAAATCACATGTCTACATAAAAAAAAAGAAAAAACGTTACAGAAAAAAAATCATGTATTCTGTAATAATCGAATAATATACATAAAATCATTTGTTTGATTGTTTCATGTTTTAACTTATTTTTCCAATGGACAATATTGTTATCTCTAATACGTCACTAAAATAAGATTTTTTAAGGTGAAGAAAGAATAAAGGAGAATTGAAGGAAAAATGTTCAATGATTATTGAAAATTATCTATTTTGCAAAATGTAAACAAAAACACCTATTCTACAAAGTTATCCTAGAAAACTAGTATTATATTAATTTTTTCATTAGTAATTATTGAAATTAATTAAAATAAAATAAATTATTGTTCCTCTTTAGTCTCATATAATATCCTTACTGAAACATTGAAGTTTTAATTGGAACTTTGACGGCTTCTTGCGATAAGTAGAATGCACAGGAAATCGAGTCGTCAATCTCTTCTATAGAAAGGATGAACAATCTATCAATCAACAACATCGGTATGTTCTTCTATGATTGCATAGATTTTGTAGATGATGATCGAGATTGGACTCCCGTGAATGGAAATAGGAGGACTTAATTGGCTAAAAATGGATGGAAATAGACTATTCAACTACACTATAATGACAAACATTGCTTAACTGATGTACATGTTGGTTTTAGTTTTCTTATAGTGATTTTTCTGTGGTCTTTACATTAGTCATTAGTCAGTTTAAATTATGTTCACTTTACCTAGTTCTTCATTTTGGCGTTATGTTTTTTTTCGATCTGAGAAAGACTTCTTCTCAACTTTGGTTAGTCATCTCAGCTTGAAATGAATTTGGCTCGATCTTTCAATCTTTTCCATTAAATTATTTTGATTCTAACTTATGTTTTCTATTTGTTTTGCTTTGGTCTCACCTCTAATTTCGACTCTTTTGTCAAAAATATCTAAAAATGACTAAACACTCCAAAAATACTACTAACTCAAAAACTCCGATGAAATTAAAACAAACCGAAATACAATCCTTAGCACACTAAAAACCACATATATCAATAAAAATGAAAAAAATCCCGCAGTAATATAATGTAAAGAAATTAATGCAAAAAGCCAAATGGTTATTTTAGGTTGCCTAATTTTGGTAATATAAATGTCATCTTTTTTTTTATATATACTTAAATTCTTGAGTTTGTATAACTGTGTAAGACTTTTCTCTTTCAAATAACGATTTCTATGAAATGGTAGGATATATCCAAAACAATGGAGTCTTTATAAACCCTTTTTTCTTCTTTATAGTTAAGAGAAAAGAAGACCAAACATTAACAAATTTTGGCCGAACCTGACAAAAAAATGAATGAAAGAATTTTGGCATAATTATACAGTCTTATTGTCTTTATTTATTATGAGAATTATGGACGTATCCCCACTTGTTTCAACGTTTTCTTTTTGACATGACATATTTAATTGATGCATTTAGGAAAAATATTCAGTTTAGTCTTAGCTTTAGAATATATATAACTATCTATGTGACTTTATAAAGCGTGGCTACATTCTCTTTTATAACAACTTGTTCATAAATGTTTTTTCGCATGTTTAAACGAGTATGAAATAGTTTTATTCATGATTATGGACGACTCGTACCTTAATATCTATGACTAATTTGAGTAATAATTTAGTTTAGTTGTAATCATATCATTCCTTTATTCTAAGATCTTTATTTTCCTTGGTTAACATTAAGATTATTTCGATACTTCTATGAAAATACAGCCATATATATCGTTTTCTAGAGGCAAAAAATCGTTTGATTTTCACATATAGGCTGCAACTTCCCAGCGGTCCGAATTATAACGTATGGACTGTCATTAATATAAAGAAAATACTTCAATAAAATTAATAGAAATTCTACATGTCAACTATGGAATAAAAAACTAACTTATAGTGGTATATAATGGTTGAAAAAATCGTTATCGAAACAAAATTAATGTATGATTTTTCACAAGTTTTGAAAAAATTCTGAAAATTAAATTGAAAATTCTTCATTTATACAAAAAAACAAAGAATAAAACTTAGACGTCAACTACAGAAGAAAAATCACGTGGTGCACGTTACAACTACTTGTCGTCCGAGAAGCAAAAGAACGACACGTAGTCAGTGGTCGAGCAAGCCAGTTCGTTTTTAAAAGAGTTATTGGGTGTGCTATTACATATTTCTGTCTCTGCTGCCACAATCAAGACAACGCTATCTTTCTACTTTCTCTCAACCATATCAATTTATTCAACTCTTAGAAAATATATTTGATTTAATTAGCTCGATCATATTATAGTAATAACTAAATTACTTAATTGGGGGACATATTTAGGATAAGTTTGGTGGAAATTGGTCAGCTCGTTGGACACATTAAGTAAGGAAAAAAGGGTTTCTTTGATTTTTGAGGTACTAACGAAAGCTCTCCCTCTGTTTTTTTTTTCTTTTCTTTGTCACGAAAGGTCTTTTGGTTGCTTTTATTCATTCACAAAGGAACTTTCTTAGAAATAATTTAGGAATCATATCCCATGAGCCATATTCTTATAATCATGGTTCTAAATGGTAGTTGTGAAACAGATTATGCGGAAATGGATTAAACAGCAATTAGAGTTGTTTTAAGATTTTACTTTTGTTTCACAAAAAGTATCGTTAGATTTTTTTTGTTTCACAAAAAATATCGTTAATACATAATTTGAATAAAACTTTATTTAATCTTATTTTTTTAGTGTATAAATAAGATATAAATTTGTTTAGTGTATTGATAAGAAGTATGGCAACTTTTAATAAAAAAAATTAATATGTGTGAAAAACTGTAGACTAACACTTCTATGAAAGAGAGGAAAAAAAAAAGTATGGATCTAGGCATCAAGCAAAATAAATAATATGAAATGAACCAACGAAAAATTAAATGGCAATTGCAATATATGCTTTGTTGAGACGACAATGACAAAAAGTTTCGAATGTTATAATTTTTTGGGATTATTGTTGATTTTGCCCTTTTTTATCAAAATCTTTTGAAAATGCCATTTTCATTAAAATCTTACGGATTTGCCATTTTTTTACACTAAAAAATGTACGTATTTCGGATTTTTTTTGGTAAAAATACGTAGTTTATACAAAATACTAAACCCTAAGAACAACCACAACCGACTAAACCCAAACATAACGAATAAAACGCATGTTAAATCATATTTCCGTAGCCTGAAAAAGGGCAAAATCCATAAACTATTCAAAAAAGGTCAAAATCCACAAATGCCATCCCAAAAAATGGCAAATCCATAATTGATTTTAATTTTTTTGTAGAAATGTATGAATCAACAAAATTAACCCATACAATTTAAAATATATTATTTTAAAACTTTCGGTTAAAAGAAATAATTGTGAACCGTACTTAAAGATCCATCCTATTTTTGGTGGTTAACATGCAATACAAATACGGTTCACAAAAAAAAAAGCGCATTAGACCGTCTCCCACATGAACCATAATATCATATCCCTATTCACCGTATATATATCTACCTAAAGTAATTCGTTCTTGGACGAATTGTCGATAACCTTTGATCTCACATGTACCAAAAAGCTATCTAGCTTTTGGCTCAAAGCTCTCAAGGAACTCTATCCATATCTATCCTTTTTCTATCTTATGTTGGCATTGGGGAATGCCCTTTATGGTTGTATTGTAAACATTGGAATCTCAGATTCCTTCTCTGTACTTGGTTCCTAATTCCTATGAATGATTTCAAGGCTTTGCTCAAAAAAAAAAAGATAGATCGCACTCACTTATTATGCGTCAAAATGCATAATCTAGCACTTCTTAGTTACTATACTAGTGCGAATTGTTATCAACTTATAAGTACATATGGATTAGATGTCATCAAGTTGTCATGTGTGTATAATACAAATAACTCAAAAACTATACCGACTAATAATAATGCTTAAAGAAAAATTAAGATAGTGCATCATTTGCCATTATTAATAATAAATAAGACTAGATGTAGACGGGAGTAGGGATTTGTCAAACACTCAAACTACTACCTTTTTAGCTTAAGAAAGATATTAGAAGAATTGAAACACTTATCGCATTATTTAGGCCCTTCCAATCCAAAGACTCCCAAATTTCTAAGTTGTAGAAAAAGGAGTTTCCACCGCATAATATTAGCCTCTTATAGTCTTACTTATATAAAAGTACGAACACTTTCAAAGACAAATAAAGAGATTAAGGAATAATGTTTTGACAGATATATGCACAGTTGATAGATTGGCTGTATTGGAATAGACCATCCCAAGCTAGGAAATACCAAAATTAATACAAAGTATTTTAAATGCTGTTAACTTAAGTGATGTATAGGTTTCGGTTCGGAACATGCCTTTTAATTATATTATAAAAAAGAGATCTAACATTTGTTTTTATCATTATACTCTTAAAACTTTAAATCCATATACGATGCTAAATTTAGGAATAATGATTTAAGTCTTGTAGAATTTTTATTTTTTTGTCACAAAAGCATAGTAGATCTTAATAATTTACATTTAAAGTAAAAAAAAATCATCACATAAAAAACATGTATAGAATTGATACATTATTCAGAAACAAAGTTTCTTCTTTGCAGAATCCAAAACTAAAGTTGGCAGACAGATTTGTGTCCAACTTGATATTGAATTAATGTGAAAATAGTTTCTTGGCTTTTTCAAAAGCCAAACAATGAAGATCTTTATTTCTCCATTTTCTTAGTTGTAATTTCATTTTATAATGAATAAAAATAAAAAGACAATTTTGTCAAATTAAGGATTAAGGTGGCAGTAGCTAATTAGATGATATATTCCCTAGTCTCCATCTGCACCCACTATATTACCACCCATTTACATTTTATATGCTGATATAATTTTCCACAAACGTGAAAAAAATATTACGAAATATACAAGCTTACGTGTTTGTATGTATATAGTGTATATGTGTGTATCTCTGTCACTCTGTGTTGTCCCTCACAAAGTATCTTCTAATGCGCGTGGACCTTTGTGATACTTCCAAAATTCCAAAGGAGAAAACACTATTCCTTTTTTAATACGTGTGTTATTTGTAAGAAAATAGTATTGCATGTTGGAATTATCTGATAGTAATAAGCGTTTGCCTCATTTTTTTTTTTTGAAAATAATGTTAAATTATATTCAAAAGAAAATAACGTTTGTACAACGAGTGCTACGAGAGATTGAATGTTTTGAGTTGAATATAGAATTTAAAACTTAATTTCGAGTGTCAAACCAAGCTTGTAATCCTTTATCATAGCGTCGATCTCCAATGAGCCGGATAGCCGAGAATCTGTTCCTTATTTGCTTATCAATCCAATTAGTGAGTCGACTTGCTGAGTTCGGTGATTCGCCATGGCGCCGCTTGTTCCTCTCCCGCCATATAACTGAAACCACTGTTTGAAATGCATACCTAGCCGTGAAGCTTTCGGTCCGGTTTTGCCATTTGCCGCAGATCAAGTTGAGTATAGTGTGCCAATCCGTCGAGTAGTTTGCTTTGAAGATGTTTTTAGCCACAGCTGACCAAACTTCAGAGCAAAAAACACAAGAGAAAAACAGATGGTCCCGAGATTCGATCGCATTATTACAGAGAACACATGTCCCGAGAGCTCCATTGTTCCACTGTAACATACGGTCTCCCGTAGAGAGTCTATTATGTACCGCTAACCAAACGCAGAATGAAAACTTAGGGGTTGCGTGAGGAAACCAGACCCCATTGTGCCAGGTAACCGTTGTTGCCGTAGTACGAATATGATTCCAAGTATCTTTGGTGGAGAAGCTTGGTTTGTAGACGTCGTCTTTTCCCCTCCACAAAACCACATCTTGTGCCGAGTTACGGGTCTGTCTTGTTGAGTCCAGGGCCTCCTCCATCAAGTTCAGAACCCCTGTTCTATGCCTTCTCCGGCGCCTACGGTCCCATGCCTCTGCGACTGACATGTGCCTACTTATTCCCATATCAACACAACCTCTGTTTCCAAGAACATCCATCATTCTGCCCATGCGTGACCAGTCATCAAACCAAAAAGACGTGTTTTGACCGTTCTGAATCTCCACCTTACAAAACGACTTAGCTAGTGCCCTGAATTTGATTAACTTTCTCCACATCCACGAGCCAAGACTAGTGGTCTCTTTTAGCGACCAGAAATTGTCCCGTTTAAGTAAGTACATCTTCACCCATTTGACCCACAGCGAGTCTTTGTGTGAGACCAGTCGCCAAATTAGTTTTAAACAACATACATCGTTCGCCTCCTTGAAGTCTCATTGTTGACAAAAAAGAACAAAAGAGAATGAAGTACCACTGAAAATTGATGAATATTCTAATCTTTGTAGGTTGTATCATAATTCTTCTAACTCCCAATAATTATTCGAGATTTCATAATGTTTAGGATAGACTATAACAACTTTTTTGCATTTATAATTTGACAACAAAATAAATCATATATACTGCTTTCGGTGTGTTTCGTATGTTTTATTAGTTTTATGTCTTGTTATAAAAAAACTCCGCCTAACTCCGATTACTTCCCACTTAATCGCTAGGCCCAATCTATTCGCCTCGATTAATGACCAATTTCTTGAAGAAGTCAATTACCTGATTACTCTCCGCCTAATCTGATTACTTTCCGCCTAATTGTGCATAATTTAATTATCTTTAGATTGCAAGTATAAAACAACTTTTTTTATTTATTATTCATACATTTAAATTGAGGGTTTGTGATGTTTTACCTTAGCTTATGTTCAAAATTTTTATAAAAATCATTAAATTTTGTCTTAAGAATATATTTTATGTGTTTACTACAAATTTGAAAACAATAATAGATTAATATGTTTAAAACATTAAAATAACTCTAAAACTAGTTCCCGATTAATCTCCGATTTTCCGATTAATCGCTAGGTATATACCAAACGCCCGACTAACGCCTACGTAAATTATATGTTAGTTTTTTGATAAAATTTTGATTGAATTAAATGAGACAAGATAAGTCTACCAATTGGTGTTACATTGCGATGTTGTTAGCTGTTACATTACAAAAGCGCACTGAGAAAAACTTACGGCTCACAACTTGAAGAAACTAAATTGAACTAAAGAAAGGTAGAGGAAGTCCAAATTTCCCAAACACACTCAGAAAGTGGAAGGTGGAACGATGAGATCGGTGGAAACGTTCATTATTTTTTCTCCATATTTCATAAATTGACACATCCCAAGTTAGAAGGGTGAGGTATCAAAGTTGCTCCCTGAGAAGGATACTAGTTCATTGATGAAGAAGGTCATGTAAATACAAAGACGAGATTATCGCGGCCAGTGCCGGTCCGAGCATTTGTGAGGCCCTACACGAAAAATAAAATGAGGCCCAATATATTTATAAGTTTTAGGGCTAAAATTTTTTTTTTGACCTATTTTTAGTAAATTATACAAAAATAATGATATTTTGAATATTATTACATTCAAATTTAATTGTGGACCCTATTTTATTTATTTTTTTCGAAAAAGGTTTTAGTTTCTACCAAATATTTTCATTTTATGGGCTTAATTCTTTTTTTCTTCTAAAATTGGGCCTTTTTTACAAAAAAAAAAAAAAAAAAAAAAACCTTAAAAAAAAAAAAAATTGTGGTGCCCCAAGCCACCGCTTGGGTGGCCTGTCCTCCGGGCCGGCTCTGATCGCGGCTCGGAGGAGCTTAGTTGCAAAACAAGTTATTGGGAACACTCTTTGGACTAGGATATCAATTATACATGAGCAGAAGTCAGTGTGTGAGCCATATATTCCTCAGCTTATACAGAGTCTAAGTCATGAGAGAGAGAGACGGTAGTGAGATAAAGTAGGGACTGCTCAAATTTCATCAGTTCTAGATGACAGTAATTAAATGCCATTGCACCATACGGAGGATATAGTAACTGAGATAGAAATTATCGACAAGCGTAGGAAATTTCGTAGTAAATCATGTTGTTTTCTCCATGGAGACCAATTTCAATCCATAATCGACAGTTTGATCCATTATATATTGAATATAATTCGAATGCATTGAATTGCAATCTCTCTTAGTTTCCAGAGTTGTCAAGAGGTCTAAGTTTGCACTTGATTTCGCTTGATTACCAAAATATTCTCGTCGTTAATGACATTCTAGTGGATCTAGGCAACACACCAACACAGATAAAACATGTTCTAATTAAGGAATAGCATCCAGATCAGCTTAATTGAGTAAGTACGATTCCATAACTCTAGGTTTATAATTGTATCCCATGCAACATTGCAACATGCAACTATGGCTACATGTCATCCTTCTAAAAATATATTTCTATATATATGCAAGGCGGTGCACGTTGAGTTGATAAAATTTATACAACGATTGGAGAGCTAGGCAACTGTTTTAACTCTGCTCTGATCCTCCTCAATTCTAGGAAACTCTGTGATTTGGCTCAGAATTTTCTGGTTAATTGACAAAAAGAAATTATTATTGTCGTTTCAGGTGATTGGACTTTAGACGGGCTGGGTTTGAGTCTAAGAGAATGGGCCGGTAAAGGCCCAATCGGAGTCTGCTGTTGACTTGAGCCCAAGAGATAGAAACGGCAGAGTGAGGGATCGTTTTGGTGCAGAGGCAGGATGTGTGTAGTACTGTTTTGTCTCCTAGCACCTGCAGAGAACGGTTTGGCACAGATTAAAAGGAAAGCAGCTTTCAGCTTGGAGGTTAAGCAAGTTTTGTATTCATCTAAGAGAGAGAGTTCTAGAGAGAGTTTGAGAGAGAGAAAACAGGGGTTGAGGGTTTCACTTATCTCTTTGTTCTTCTTGGTAAAAACGTCTAGAGTGGATTCTTGGGTGAGGGTGAGAGACTTGTGAGCTAAGTGTGAGGTTGTAATATCCGGATACTGATCTTAGTGCCTTGAGAGTTGGTTGAGACTCTCCGAGACGTACCATGACTGATTTGGTCATGGGAACTCGTTAAATCCTGCGTCTCCGTTTTCTTTCCTGCAACAAACATCAACAAACTCAAAAGACTGAATCTTTAGCAACCTGAGATGATAACTTGGTAAAGAAACTTACAGTGGTATCAGAGCACAGGTTACCAGAGACTCAGGAAGGTAATAAAGTTTCAATCTTTGAAAGCTTTAAGATATTCTAAAGGTGTTATCTGTTGAATAGAAGAAAGGTACCACCTTTAAGGCTCATTTCTTCACTTTGTTGTGTTTTGTGAGTCTTTGAGGCCATTTCTAGGGTTCTTCAGAGGACTAAAGTAGAAAAGGTGTGAGCTTTGGTGATTTTACCTGAAAAGGTGGGATCTTTGATGTCGGATTCAGAAGGAAAGACGCTGGAACCTACCAAAGGTCGGTTTGAGGTTGATAAGTTTGATGGTGATGGTGACTTTACTCTTTGGAAGCACAGAATGGTTGGTCAGCTGGAGATTCTGGGTTTCAGTGCTCTGCTCAAACCAAAGGAACCTGTTAAAGAGGGAGAGAAGCCAGATCCATTATGGAAAGAGAAAGATCAAAGGGTTAGAAACCTCCTGGGGCATGCTTTGACAGACCCAGTTCTGAGGAAGGTGATGACAGAGCCTACTGCATATGATATGTGGAAAGCTCTAGAGAATGAGTACCAAGCACAGACCTTGCCAAATCGCTTTTACTTGAAGCAAAGGTTCTTCAGCTTCAAGATGGAGGAGGATCAGAGTCTAGACAAGAATCTGGACAACTTTAACAAACTGGTGTTAGATCTCTCTAGTGTGAATGCTGAAATGAGAGAAGAAGACAAGGCTGCAGTACTCATGAACAGCTTACCTAAAAAGTATGATCACCTGGTTCATACTCTGAAGTACAGCAGTACCAAAGATACCATCACCACCAAGGAGATAATCAGATCTGCTTACTCTATTGAACTGGAGCTCAAGCAGAAGGGACTGATATCAGTAAAATCTGCTGATGAGGGGTTGCTGGTACTGGCAAGAGGAAGATCAGAGAAGAGGGGTCAGTCAAAGGGCAAATCCAGCAGAAGCAAATCTAAACCAAAGAAGAAGAGAGCTTGTTGGATTTGTGGAAGTGAAGAACACTTAAAGAAGGATTGTCCAAAGAAATTTCAACCTAGTAGCAGTCAGAAAGGAGAAGCCAGTCTTGCTCATGACCTGAAAGCAGAACCACTGATGTTGACAGCATCTCAGGTTGGTCCAAGAGAAGGGTGGATACTGGATTCAGGCTGCTCTTACCACATGACAAAGAGAAAAGATCTAATGTTTGATGTGGAAGAGATAAAGGGTGGAAGAATGTTGATGGGAAATGACACTGCCTGTGAGATCACTGCAATTGGAAAAATCAAAATTGTTAACTATGATGGAAGTGAAGTCATTTTATCCAAGGTAAGGTATTCACCAACTGCTAGGAGAAATCTCATATCTTTGGGACAATTGGAGACACTTGGATGTTGGTATAAGTCAAAGGACTACAGACTTCGAGTGTTTAAAGGAGACAGAGAAGTGATTGCAGGCGACTACAAAGATACTCTGTACCTCCTTGATGGGGAAGCTGCACCTGCACAGGTCAATGTGACAGTGAGCATTCCTGATATCACTCAGATATGGCATAGCAGACTAGGCCACATGAGTGCTAAGAACCTGAAAATCATGGTTCAGAAGAAGTTACTTAATGGGGATGGCATTTCAGAGTTGAAAATGTGTGAACACTGCATATATGGGAAATCTCATAAAACCCCATTCAAGACAGGAAAACATACCTCTCAGGAAGTTCTAGAGTATGTTCATTCAGATCTTTGGGGTTCTCCAAATGTGACTTTGAGCCTGAGTAAATGTCAATACTACATCTCCTTTGTAGATGACTTCTCTAGAAAGGTCTGGATTTACTTCTTGAAGACAAAAGATGAAGCCTTTGCAAAGTTTGCTGAATGGCTTGCATTAGTTGAAAATCAGAGTGGGAAGAAGCTGAAAATTCTAAGAACAGACAATGGATTAGAATACTGCAATAAAACCTTTGATGACTATTGCAAAGAAAGGGGGATTATGAGGCACAGGACCTGTCCTTATACTCCGCAGCAAAATGGAGTTGCAGAGAGGCTGAATAGGACCATTCTTGAGAAAGTAAGAAGCTTGCTGAGTGAAACTGGTTTGGGAGAAAGATTCTGGGCAGAAGCTTCATCTACTGTTGTGTATATCATAAACAGGACTCCATCAGCTCCGTTGGACTTCAAGGTACCTGAACAAGTTTACACAGGAAGAGAACCTGAGTACAGTCACATGAGAAGGTTTGGTTGCCTTGCATACTATCATGTTGAGCAGGGTAAACTTAAACCAAGAGCAAAGAAGGGAGTGTTTATGGGGTATCCACAAGGAGTTAAGGGTTACAGAATTTGGAGTATTGAGGATAAGAAATGCATTGTGAGCCGTGATGTAACATTCAGTGAAGACATTCTATACAGAGATATAGAGAAAATGTCTGAAACAGAGAAAGAGGTATCTAAGAAGAAGGGAAAGAGAGTAACCTTTGAGCTACAAACAGAGGTTACAGAAGCTTCAGATGGAGCCACATTAGAAAGAGGAGAATCTTCTGGGGAATCTCCTCAAGAACAGCAAATTCCATCAGTGGTAACTGAAGATGGAGCCACTGAAGATGGAGCCATGGTAGATCCTGAAATAATAGAAGAAGAAGAAGATACATCAGAGGATGCATCTGGACAGGATCTTGACACTTATCTGCTAGCAAGAGACAGAAACAGGAGACAAAACATCAGACCTCCTAGCAGATATGATCATGGTAATGTGGCTATCTATGCTCTGGTAATGTCTCATATCATTGAACTTGATGAGCCTGAAAGTTTTCATGAAGCAATGAACTGCAAGGAAAGAGATAAATGGATATTAGCATCAGATGAAGAGATGGAGTCACTTCTAAAAAATCATACATGGATCCTGGTGGATAGGCCAAAAGACAGAAAAGTAATTGGTTGTAAATGGGTCTTCAAGTTGAAACAAGGTTTAACAGATGGTGAGGATCCTAGATACAAGGCTAGACTGGTTGCAAAGGGTTTCTCTCAGATAGAAGGGATTGACTATCATGAGGTGTTTGCTCCTGTAGTTAAACACATAACTATAAGGTTGGTACTCTCTATGGTGGTTTATCAAGACATGGAGTTAGAACAGCTAGATGTGAAGACAGCTTTTCTACATGGTGATCTAGAAGAAGAAATCTACATGGAACAGCCAGAAGGTTTTGTAAAAGGAGACAAGGTATGTTTGCTAAAGAAATCTCTATACGGGTTGAAACAAGCTCCTAGACAATGGAACAGGAGGTTCAATCAGTTCATGAAATCTCAGAAATACACAAGAAGCAGTTATGATCCCTGCGTGTATTTCAAATGCCTAAGTGAAGGAGACTACATCTACCTACTCTTGTATGTGGATGACATGCTGATTGCAGCTAAGGTTAAGGAAGAGATTGCTAAGTTGAAAAAGGTTCTGGGAGATGAATTTGATATGAAGGACATGGGAAAGGCTAGCAGGATTCTGGGAATTGACATTACTCGAGACAGGGAAAAGGGTATATTGCAGTTGTCTCAGCAAAGGTATCTGGAGAAAGTGATCAGGAACTTTAACATGCTGGAAAGTAAAGCAGTGATGACACCTATGGGTTCTCATTTCAAACTATCTAGCACCAAACCAGAAGACAAAGCTGAAGCAGAGGCTGAAATGGAGAACATACCTTATGCAAGTGCTGTGGGGAGTTTGATGTACTCCATGGTTGGAACAAGACCAGATATAGCATATGCAATTGGCTTGGTGAGTCGGTTCATGAGCTGTCCCAACAGAGAGCATTGGTCTGCAGTGAAATGGATACTTAGATACATCAGAGGCACAGCAGACTATAAGCTAACATTCACAAAGTCTAAGGATTTCAAAGTAAGAGGCTATTGTGATAGTGATCATTCAGCAGATCTGGATAGAAGCAGATCAATTACCGGGTATGTGTTTCAAGTAGGTGAGAACACGGTAAGCTGGAGATCTGGGCTTCAACAGGTTGTAGCTCTGTCCACAACGGAAGCAGAGTACATGGCGTTGTCTGAGGCAGCAAAGGAAGCGCTGTGGCTGTCGCGAATCGCAGAAGAGCTTGGTTATCCGCAACATGCAACAGAGATCTTCTGCGACTCCCAAAGCGCAATCTGTTTGGCAAAGAACAATGTTCATCATGAGCGTACGAAACACATCAGGAGGCGATATCATTTTATCAGAGATGAGATCGAGGAAGGAACTCTAAAAGTCATCAAGATAAACACCAAAGAGAATCCGGCTGATATACTCACAAAATCAGTACCTGTGAAGAAATTTGATGATGCGTTGAGTGACTTGAAGGTGCTTCGGCACCACCACTAGTCCGGTGAAGGGGCTAGGTCTCCGGCGAGGTTAATCGTCGGGGAAATTGACTGGAGAGGGTAAACTCTTCGGTTGTGTCGTCTAAAGGCAATCAAGATGGAGATTGTCGTTTCAGGTGATTGGACTTTAGACGGGCTGGGTTTGAGTCTAAGAGAATGGGCCGGTAAAGGCCCAATCGGAGTCTGCTGTTGACTTGAGCCCAAGAGATAGAAACGGCAGAGTGAGGGATCGTTTTGGTGCAGAGGCAGGATGTGTGTAGTACTGTTTTGTCTCCTAGCACCTGCAGAGAACGGTTTGGCACAGATTAAAAGGAAAGCAGCTTTCAGCTTGGAGGTTAAGCAAGTTTTGTATTCATCTAAGAGAGAGAGTTGTAGAGAGAGTTTGAGAGAGAGAAAACAGGGGTTGAGGGTTTCACTTATCTCTTTGTTCTTCTTGGTAAAAACGTCTAGAGTGGATTCTTGGGTGAGGGTGAGAGACTTGTGAGCTAAGTGTGAGGTTGTAATATCCGGATACTGATCTTAGTGCCTTGAGAGTTGGTTGAGACTCTCCGAGACGTACCATGACTGATTTGGTCATGGGAACTCGTTAAATCCTGCGTCTCCGTTTTCTTTCCTGCAACAAACATCAACAAACTCAAAAGACTGAATCTTTAGCAACCTGAGATGATAACTTGGTAAAGAAACTAACAATTATGCATTGTTATGTTTACTATAATGAGAAATATTTTCAAACCATGAGACTAATCTATGCTTTTGTAATAATTACTTCGATATTGTAGTCGTTAGCAAATTTTGATAATATGAATAAGGGAATTTGTACAAAGTGTAAACACAACATATGTTTATCAAACTCCCGACAGAAAATTGTGATTTAGAAATATCATTTAAAAATGGCATTATGGTTAATGGCAAATTTTCGCACGCATGTGGGGTACATATTTTTTTAACAAAAATTTGGATCTAATTTATAATTTTTTCAGACCGAAAAGCAAAACAGATTAAAGTATTTATCTGTCTGATGGTCGAATTCTTGACTTTAAAGACTCTTTTTATTTGATCAATTAGCATATTGGTTGAGTTATCCACAACGGATCATATAAAATATACATTTTGTGCATATAATTTTTATTTTGGGCATGTCTCTGTATAAACCATTCATACTACATCGTCCACAGGTATAGTTCACTAAATTCTGATTCAAATAAAAACATTTGTCAGAAATATGATCGCAAATATGTTTAGTAAACTTTATTTTTTGGGGAAAATATTATTCTGTGTGGCTGAGCTCAAGTAATGTTATTACTCTAGCTTATTCAATTCTTCCTCAATGTTAGTATTTTCACTTGTTATTTCTTATCTACCTGTCAATATATGCTTTTTAACTCTTTTTTATATCAACTTGTTTTGTTTTTTAACTGTAAAACAAATTGTTTAACTAGTTAACTTAATATGATTATTTATTATTTGATTAAAACTATGAGCATAAAATAGCCCCAAAAATAAATATCTAGTATGTGCTCTAGTTAGAATACGTTATAAGTAAGAGTACGACAAAGCATTATACAGGTAAAACCTCTATAAATATAATAATATTGGGACCACTGTATTTAACTAAATTTTATTAATTTATCGTATTTATTAATTTACAGAGGTGATATTTAGGCTAAAATATTAATTTCAGACCGGAGAAAATTATCAATTTAATGAGATATTAATTTATCGAATATTAATTTATATAAGTTTCACTGTATATAGTGTATAAACGCATATTAATTTATATATGTTTCAGTGCTTATTAATTCTTTGAGAGGAAAATTAGATTATTTGTTAGTTTTTTAATTATAAGAGGAAAATTAGATTATTTGTTACTTTTTTATTAAACAAAATGACATTGTTTTATTTTCTACCAAAACAAAATTTATTGTGATATCTATTATAATATCGGAGGCCATATAATTTTCATTGCATAGTCAAAATACTATAAAATTTTCAACTTTCAGTATCGTACATGCCGTATTTTTTTTCTTTGACAAAGAACATGCCATATGTTATAACAATGAAATGCACGTAAATCTCTAAAAGGAGATGAACTAAAATTCTAATAATGAGATTTAAGAAAAATTATTTAGTATGATCAATCAATCAATCAGTCAATTTTCATAACATAATAATTAATAGATTGATAAAATAGATAACAATAATGATTTAATGCGTTGGTCAAAGATTGTGTTTCGGCCCATGCACACTCATATTTGCATAGATAACAACACGTCTTTGAGAGATACGGCTTCGGTACGTTCAAACTGGTCAGTATTATCTTTGATCGCTCAATAAATGCTGCAATAGAGTGAATGAGAAAGCTCATCATAATGAAATTCAATTATTAATCAAATTCAGAATTTTATTCACATATATTACTATATGAGTATACTCTATTGGTCAAAGGTTTTGTTCTCTTAAGAATTGATTACATGATTTGTATGTGTTTCCCTTTTAAAAAGGGAAAAACCTTAAGAGTGCCAAGTATGCATCAAAAGAAGAAGGACTATATTGACTACCATTTAATAAAACATTCCAACGGACTTAGACCCGATTACTTCTTTACAACTCCAAAACTAGAATTGATGATGTAGCCTCATTCTTTGTATACCCAATAAATGATAATTGATGATGTAGCCTCAGCTTCTATTTGCAGTATTATACTCAATATTTGACTCATTCACTAGAATTTCAAACGATCAATATCCATGTCTAGGTTATACTAATTAGCGTGTACAATGTATATTTAGTTGTCACCCTCAAATCCCAAAAAAAATTGTTTTTGATTTTATCATTCAGTGCAAGTTTTTGGAAAATGTATGTATTCGGTAGAATCATATTTTTAAAATGTGAAACTTGAAAAGCCTATATACCATTTCACTGATGTAAACCCTAACAATTGACAAAAATGAGTAAACCTTCTTATTTCAGATTTGACTAACACTACAGAAATGGAGTAACACATTTCTCTTTCTATAAAACACACAATTTTTTTTTTTTTTACGGATTAACACTATATACGTGGGACAAGTGAGAAACATAGGTAATTAATAGTTTCATACCTCATTCAAGACAATTATCTTCGTGACATATTTTCAAGTATTTTTTACAAAGAAATCTTAGTTCATAAAAAGAGATGAACCAATTAATTGGTTAGCTTGGATTGTACGTAGCTACAAGCCTACAATAAGTTCATAAGTTGGTAGGCTATTAGCAGTACTCTGGAAGTCTAGAACAAACCTATTTAAATACTCGTCAACATTCTTGTAGATGAACATCTACATGGATATTATTTTATATCTATTATAAATGCCAATAATTATGAAGTCGACATGCATTTAAAATAACGGAATATATATATGGTCTGATTGTTTACTTGCCGAATATATATATTCGGTATCTATTATTAATTGCTTTGAATTCTTGAGATGAAAAAAATAATTTAAGAGACCCACACGTAATGAAGCAGCAGTAATGTTACATCCAACTTCCCATGTACACAAACAAGCCTTCTCTTCACTAACATTTAATGTGTCGATAGGGTACACACACACACGTCTTTTTCTCTTTTGTTTTACACACACAAGTCAGAAAACCTCTTCTTCTTTTCTTCTTTCTTTCTCCATTTTTAATTTTTCCACACACACACATTTACTCTTAGTTGATCTCCTGAAGTCCTTTTGTATTTTATTTATTTAGAATTCAAACAAAATGGAACATGTATAAAGATGATACAAGTTGGTTTTGATTGGATCACATAAAGTCCAAGACCAGTCCAAACCACACTAATCAAACTAAGTTTCAGGCCCAACAAAAACTGACTAAAATTTTCTGTAAATTAAACTTTTTAGAAAAGTTAATTTGTAAGTACTTTTGTAATTAATATTTTTTATAAGCCCATCAAAAATGACCCAAATCAGAACTAGTCACACTATTATCTGAGAAGAACGCATTTACGCATATAAAAATCAGATTTTTATAACCATAATTTCAAGATAGGAGTGTTCAAGTAATGTTGTAAGGGAACCATCATCCTTCATAACCATATTTACAAGATGACCATATTTTCATAACCATATTTTCAAAGTCAGAATACTAACTGATTAAGTGTCTTTGTAGAGGAACCATCATCCTTCTACCCTACAAGCTCCTTCCTTCATTTCCTTCACCTTAATCCTCAGTCCTTTACCTTTTTCACCTTTCATCAATCCTTTACCTTCTTTACTTCCCATTAATCCCTTTACCATTCTAGCTAGCTACCTCTTCTTTTCTCACCACCCCATCGTCCCCCAAATATCTTTGGTCAACAAAATCGCATTCATCACAAAATCTTTGCTTTTGGTTCGCTCTAAGAATATAGGTGGTAAACAAGTTAATGGATCGGTTTTGTTATGCGAATCGAAATACGAAGAACTAGCAGTCGCACTCGGACCCCGTATGACCCAAAGAAACCGTTGCTCACTTTTTTCAAGACCAAGAGCGCAAGCTCATTGATCTGCTCACATATGAGTGTACCACCACTACCAAATGGCACATACAAAACCGAACCGAGCGCACTTTACACATTCGGACTCTTCAAAATAGTTCCCGTTTAATGATTTGGAATATAAGACATACATGTTCTAAAAATTATAAGATTGAACTTAGCTAATTTTCTCTATAAAAAATCATACCGATCAAAAGAACAAGAAAAAGAAAGTTGTTGCACTGTTAGGAAATGTAAAATTATGAGATAAAAGTAAAAATTTAAGACAATTAAAACTTATATAAAAACCGGAGCCCAATTAGAAAATATTGAGCAGAATTGGGTACCAACAATGAGTTGATGATTAATTTATTAAATAGGGCCCATAATACTGTCTACAAATACAGAGACGATAAAACCCTACTACATAAGGCAGCCGAATAATAACAAAAAAAAAATGGACTTGATGAATATGATAACGTCCAGCGCAGAGATGAAGAAGATTACGGGTCTCGATGATGATAAGCTTTGGGCAGGATTTGATTGGGAGGAAACTGATAAAATCCTGAGTGGTGAAATTAAACCCAGGACCTTGATCACTAGTTATCCTTTCCCAGCTATTCGATATCCTCAGAGAGGACCTTTGATTGCACAGGAATTGGTCTCAGTGTTCCCGAATTCTTGCTACATGAAGAGAGGGATTAGATCCAAATTACATGAGGTCATAGCAAAAGCTAAAAAGAAGCATTTTACATCTCTAATTCTCACGCATACAAACTCTCGTGGACATGGTCAGTGTTTATTTATACTCGTCTTCTTGATATATAGACCAGACCTCTGTGGTGTGGTGTCATATCTTTGTCTTTCTTGTTTGGGTATGCAGATGAACTCATTATCATAAGCTTGCTGAATGGTGCATCCGCTGTTTTCAGTGTTATTGATTTCATCCCACGGGCTGATATACCGGTACATTTGGTTTGCATATTTATATATCCAAATCTACGTTCAGAAAACTCAACTTGGTTTTCATTTTTTTCTGGTCTTACAGAATTGTGCAAATCCCCTGAGCCGCCGCATATATCCTGAGCTTCATATGAAGAGTTTTGATTCTCAGGCCAGTGTTGGCACAGCCAGAATGATACAAGCACTCTTCCCCAAGGTCACTTCTTCTGGTGGAAGGCCTGTTGCATGGTTTCAGAAGCAGAATAATCATATATTTTTTCGATCTCATCGGTAACTTGTCTCACCACCCACTTTTTTGTTATCTCTTGAGGTTATTTTTGGTCTGACTATAAATAATAAATCAATCTTCTTGTTCAGTTTCTGCTATGAGGAAGCACTTTCAGGAGAGAGTTCAAGTGTTCGCAGACAGGCACAGGTTTCATATCTATTGCTTTTACTTACCTTTATAATGTGTTGGAGATGTAGCATTCTTGTTTTGATTTTCTTCAACTATTCTTTTTTGTGTGGCAGGAATGTGGACCTCGCTTCGCGCTCAAGTTAAAGGCTGTTGAAAGAGTATCGTTTGAAACCGGGAAATTCAAATTGCTTTGCGTGGTAATTCACTGCAAGACTGATTTTGTTTAATGAGTAGTTTCTCTTGACAAGCCCTACCTAACACAAAACATTGTTTCTCCTTTGTTTTAGGAAGTCTTGGATGATTATGCCTAGATCATTTCAGCTTTGACGACCCTTCTTGTTATGGTAGTCTGTGTATTTCGTCTAATTTGTTTGTCCTAGTCCATGTTTTCTGCAACAACTAAAACAAACTCTTGCTTTGGAGATTTAGTTATGTTTGCAACGTTCATAAATTTGATCTTAATTTATTTGACAAGCCCTACCTAACACATTGTTTCTCTGTTGTTTTAGGGAGTCTTGGATGTCTGACCTTGGATGCTCTCTAAATAGACTAGCTAACTTTTACGGTGGATCCTTGGATGCTCTCTAAATAGACTAGCTAACTTTTACGGTGGATACTTGGAGCAAAATTACGGTGGCTCCATTCTGCCTTGTAAAATTTAATTATTATCCTAAACACGTTTTGACATATTTTTTTTCTGATTAACTAGTTAAATTTAAATAGAAGTTTAGAAGGTTTTATACAGCAAAATTAAGCTCCGTTGTTGTGTAGAAGCCATTTGTTGTATCCGTTGTTTTTCCGGTCCTGAGCAGGGTCAGGAACATCCTTTCCGGAGATCGGTATACATCCGGGGAGCTTAACCGGTTCGTTTAGTTCCCTAAACTCAAACGAAACCGTTTCGTCTAGTTTAGGCAAATGAGAGAAAACGACACGATGTTTGCATTTAAGTTTAATCTCAAAACTTGACAATTCGAAATTTTTTAAATGTTTATCTCAAAACTTTTTTGTTCAAATATTCATGTTGTATTTATATTGTGCTTCCACCGTTATTACCGTCATTTTCTTGAAACGGTATGTTAATTTCGTTAACTAAATAAATTTGATGTGGCAACTAAAACCGACAAAATCAATAAAATGATAATTTCAGACTATAGTTGTGGTGGCTCACTATGATGAACAAGAGACATGTGATCGCGGTTGTGAAGAACAATGTGATTGCAAAGAGACATGAGACATTAACGTTAGTTTTCAGATTGTGCTTATGTTTCTCTTGTTAGCTATATTGATCACTTCAAATAAGATGCTAATGTCACAATTTGATATAAATAGGAACCTAAACTATTAACCGAAGTGATATCGTGTTAATTTTATTTTATCTTCATCTATATATATATATATATATATATATATATATATATATATATTATTGGTGATCTGTATCATGTGTTTGAGCTCTCTAATCCGACAGTAACAGAGTAATGCGTCATAGCACTTAAGCCAATAACAATTTATGTATTTTTGATATTTCTAGTGTGAAAAAAATGCAGAAACAAAATATCATTTTTTTAGCCAAAAAAACTCTAGTTTTATATTAACCGAATAAATTTTCATTTTTTGACCAAACCGTCGTGGTCCCAATATTAGTCAATAGAGCATATTTGACCCTCTTAATCAGTGTTTTAAAGTTTTTTTTTTTTTTTTTTTTTTTTTTTTTTTTAGTGTTTTAAAAAAAATGAAATTACATCATTTCAATGAAACTCAAAATCCTCAAATTTAACCAGTAACCCCGAATTCGAGCTTAGTCCTAGTCGATTACCATATCAAAATTGAGATACAAAACTCATTGGAAACCCCTATAAACCTAACATGACAACTAATCAAACATGGAGAATGAAACAAAAGTAAAAGCAAAAACAAGAGAGAAAATAAGCATAATCAATATCATAAGTAGAATATGGTAAGCAAGGCTTTTAGAGCCAATGATCCTAGCTATGTTAGTAGAGCTTCAGCATCTTCAAGTAGATTTGAGAAAGGAAAGGGTATTGCTTTTGTTTCAGCCAAAAACTCCAATTAATCCAAGAGCATCTCAAACTCAGAGGCCATCTCATATGGCGTTGGTTGACGAAGATGGTGAGAATGACACTAATGATGATTTTGGAGGAAATCAAAATAATGAAGAGTTTGAGTTTGATGGTAATGATAAGTTGGGTTTTTAAAGTTTAGAGTTTTATATAAGACAACTGTGGCTTTTTTTATGTTAGCTTTCTTTTTACTTTGAGTTTAGTCTAATAGCTAAGACTATATTGGATTTTAATTTTCAAAGATGTTTTTGTTTTCAAAGTTGGTTTTGGTTTTAGTTTAATAGTTAAGACAAGTAACCTTACTATTTTGAAGTTTGCCTTGCATCTGGAAAGCGACCAAGGTGTGTGTCTTAGGTGCAAGGCAACATCTAGCACCCTTTGCACCTAGGATCGCCTTTCACTATTATAAACATATATAGATTAGTATCCAAACTGAGTTTTTTATTGGCTACCTCAACTCTGCAAACATAGATTATTATCCAGTTGGAACTCGGTCTCGACTTACCGTTCAGTTGTTTCAGTATGAGAAGATTACATGTGGTCATTCTAGTTTTTATTTACCCGTTTCAAAGGATACTACAAAGAGGGTCACGTGCCACTAAAATAGAAGATGTGGCATTGCAGTAGGATGTAGATTTTAAGTTGTGAGAAAACAAAAATATTCAACTGAATTCAACAAAAGTTAGTAATTCAATCGATACCATTTAGTCAAAACTAAAATTCAGCTACATTCAAAAATAATTAGAATATCTAAAAATAACACTTGAAATATATCTTATAAAAAATGATCGAATACAATATATGGACAATTCATATATACAAAATCACTTTTTGAACGATTCGTGTTCGAGTATATAAGGTAAATATGCTAAATTTTTATATGACTTGTAGAATCAACAAAAATAATGAATAAAAAAGTTCAAGCTTCCAGAAATAAAAAATTTAAGCTACTAGGTAATTTTACATTATATTGCCATGTTAATTTTAAAATTAAGTTTTTTACTATGCTTTTTATCAATTATTTACATGTTTTTAATAGTTAAAATTTTTATGAAATAATAACTCAAGTTTACCGACCAAAATATTATTTATATTACTATTAACTTTTAAATTATTTAGTATTTTCTTTATTATCCACTCATTAATATTTTTTTGATTTCCTACGTGACTCGTATCCAAACATATTATTTAATTTGTTTAATAAATCGATTTGGCTACTAATTTTTCAAATATAACATACGGCTCCATGCCTCGTACCAATTTTGACCCTTTTGTCGGTAGGCAACAACCCCTAAATCCAAAAAAATTGAAAAACAAAATTCATCATATCAACACATTTCAAACTCGGGAATTTTATTCAACAGTTATGTTTTCTTATTTGGACCCTACTAAAGAATGTCTATTTCAAACTAAGAAAATATAATTTACTGCGTTATGTAGACTTGTTAAATTTAAGTGCCATAGGTAGTCACGCTCAAATCTGTGTGTTAGATTTGATTCTGTACAAGAGATTTGAGAAACGATTATAAAATTCTTCCAATGTGGCCGTATTATCAACCAATTATTATTCAAATCAATTAATAATTAAGTATACTCATTATTATTTGCCAAAATAAATAAAATAAAATAATAGTGACCAAATATCTACCTGGAAAATATGAAGCAATCATGACAGAATATCTTGAAACTCACCACTCACATTTCAAAATCCAATGTTTTTTTGGCCTCTGACAACAACCAGTGGAATGTTGATGGACAACATGTTAACCTAATCAACAATAACTACTTTGAATTTTTAATTGTCTGTATTATTGAAAGAATTCCTTAAAACTATATGCCACTTGATATATTTCTATCAACAAAGATATATCCAACACAAGGATTGATAACTTGATAGTCATTCACTTTGATTCTTTGGACTTATTTTTGATACACTCATGTTTATCCTTCTAATCATAAAACTATAATCATATCATAACATTAAAAAGACATAAGAAAAAGAAAGATCCATTACAGGTAACAAATAATTAACCACCCCTGCCACCATTAAATTACAAATTAAAATACCAAAGAAGAAACTATTTTTGTTTTAAAAAGAAACGAACTCTTAGGTCTTTGTCTCAACAAGAAAAATTGGGAAACTAAAAACAGATATAAACCCTAGAAATTATAAAAACCAAACATCCCCCATATTAGTGAAAGTGGTATACAAACATGTGATGACATAAACTTTAATATATAGTAATATTATATAATTATTTATTAATAATCTTCTAGACCAAAGGAGTATTGAGTAAACCATTGTTCCAAGATGAAGCCATCCCATTCCAGCTTTCCCTTCCGGAATCAATCTCCGGTACAACTCCGGCAGAATCTCCGGTCATCTGCCACGGAAATCCCCATAAGACCTTGCTAGGATTCTCTGAGATATTGTTGTTATTGTTCACATTCTCTTGCTTTCTCTCGTTTCCTTCCAAAGACATCCCCAATGTAGAAGCCATCTTGATTTCATTTTGATGATTGTTACCATTTCCGGACATAAACCCATAACACAAGCTATTATTGAAATTACCGTTTTGTCCTCCGAAGATTCCTACTTCATTGGCTGAGTTTCCATAAATGGAAAGATCACCTCCAAACCCAAAAGAAGGCGTAGTAGTCTGAGAGGATGAATGATGCTTTTGAAGAGTAGCAAAAGCGAGGTTGAGATCAATGGAGTCATATCCATAAGATGATGGTGGCATTCCCGTAATTAAAGAGTTCTGAAGTGGATCATTATGGAAACTAATAGATTTATTGTTGTTCTTGGAGAAAGCTGAGGAAGAGGATCGTTTGTTTCGACGGCAACCACCACCAACGGGAACGTTACGAAGAGTACCACCTTTAGTCCAATATCTCCGACAAGATTTGCAGAAGTAACGAGGTTGAGAGAGACTATAGTTGTTGTAGTAACAAAACTTTGTGTTTGGAGATTCACATCTTGGACAATTTTGAGCTTCACCTCCTAATTCTCCTCTTGATACTTTCTTCTTCATTTCTTCTTCCATTTTCTTATTGTTATTATTGCTTCCTTTTGTTGAGCTTACCAATATGGTTTCCAAAGTCTCGTTTGAGATTTCCTACACATTCAAACAAATTTAATTAAATTGTGCTGACGAGTGAAATAATGATGATTTACTTTATATAACGGATTAGTCGTACGTGGCACCGATTCTTTTACCGACGATAATTCTTTGTCTACAAGAAAATGATTACTTTTAATGGGTTTTGAGATAAGCTTAGGGTAATCAAGTTAATAATATCATTAAATTAGTAAATGATATACAGTATACTTCTTGATGAAATTTTTGTTGCTATTTAATAGAAAACCCTCTTTCAAAAAAAAAAAATTGTGTTGCTATGAGTAGAAGTTGAAAAAGTATTCATGATTTAAATTTGACATGATATTTGAGTGTGAGTTTCTATTTTTTTGGATGGAAAAATTAAGAGAGCTCAGAATTATAAACAAAAATAAAGTGTTATGATAAAAACTAAAATTATAGAAGAATAAATTACCTGTGGAGGATCCATCCATGCAACAAAGGCTCGAAGCAACGATTACTTGTGTGTTTCTAGTAATAATAGCAATTATGGTTGATATTTTGCTCAAACTCTAGGGAACCAGAGAGAGAGAAAGAGAGATAGAGGGTTTGAAGAAAAGTGGTGAGGAAGAGATGAATAGAGGAGAAGAGCACGGTTCTTAATATATAAAGCAAAACAGATAAAGTGTGTCCTTTTAAATATGGTTATATTTCATAATTCAAATTGATTATTTATTGTTTTGTAGCTAGTTGTTGTTTTTTAAATATTGATACTATTCACGACAAAAAAAAATTGATACTATTCACATTTAGTCGAGAATGTTTTGCAAAAGTCTTCAACAATATAAGTAAGTAATAATACTTTTACAAGGAGTCATTTTAATTCATTTATTTAGAAGATATTAATTAGAAAATTACCTATTTAAATAAATAAGGAAAATTTCAAAAATACCTCTTTCTAAAAATATTCCTAAATGCTGTTAATTTTCAATTACAACCCTTTTACTATGTTTTATAAGATTTTATAAAAATGATTATAAATATAATTCATATTGTTTCACACAGTTTAAAATAAATAAATAAAGAAGTAGACAATAGTGATGGTTAAAATATCTAAAAGGAATATAAATCAAATGACGATAAATGGATTGAAGTCCCAAAACTAAATGACAAGAAAAAATATCATATGGATCAATGATTAGCCAAAAGAGATATTGAAAAATATATGCTTAAACCGAAGGTTATAGATACATGCTCTTTCTAAAAACGAATTCCAAACATTCTTTTGTATTTTAACAAATGTATTTTTAAAATATATATTAAATGAAAATATATTAAATTTTATAGACTTTCAACTTAAAACCAATTGATTTAATGAATTACATGTCGCATATCTTTTAGGGTCATTTTGAAAATACCCTGTTTTTGATGTATGCTTTGAAAAATACCCTTTTTCTATTTTTAATAAAATCTATAATCTTTTATATGTAAAATGACAATTTGTATTAATTTAAATTTAAAGCTATATTTTAGTAAATCAAAACTAAACTCGAATTTAGAGAAAAAAATTAACAAAATCGAAATAATATTAAATATATATATATAAATTTAACTCAAAGCTGATTTATTAGTTTTATATATATAATATTCAACAAGATAATATCTAAAAATATTATAAAGTATATCCCTTACTATTTTTTATATTATAGAAAATAAAATAATCTCCAACATTCCAAACTTTGCTTCTATTCAATGATTCTCTTTGAATTTGTTTTGCAAAGTAAACTATACTATGTGGTTTCAATAATAATGAATCATCAAAATCTGCACCATAACAATAACACATGACTTAACAAAAATCATAACTTAACATTGGTAGAATGTTGTTATTCATTATTGTTTTAAAAGAATATTTAAGATAATAATTTTTTGTAATTTTTAGTTATATTAAGACTTTGTAAAAATTAAATATTTAATTCTTACAAATAAATTGATTTGATATTTGAAATATAGATATTATTAATCATAATTAAGTTTAATTTAACATATTTAAAAATATTTTTTAAAATAAAAATGAAGAAAAAGCTAATTTTCAAAAGTGTAAACAAAAAAGAGAGTATTTTTCCAAATTTACTCAACTAAAAAATGCATAAATTCTATTTAAAAGTAATTGTGGTGTCGACCAAATGTGTAGAAATGAGCATGTGTAAAAAATGCATTTTTTCAACTTTAAGGTAAAACAGTTTTTTTTATTTTTTTTGTCATCCGAAATTACTTAGAGCTCAAAAGAGACATTCCTGGAAATATTGTTTATATATGTGATATAAAACGGTTCTGTACGAATTATCCGCTTTAACAGTTCATAGCATAAAGAAAAGGCTCAATCATAATTTTAGTTTGCTAAACAACAATAAAAGAGACATAGAGCTAGAAATCACTGTGGTAAAAGGCTAAGTTTTTGGATGCCAATGATTGCATCCGAGCAACGACTGGTCATCAGAAAGAAATGTTGAGCTGCTACCACATTGTCTTCTTGCCCGCGCCATCAACGTTCGGTCCATCAGATTTCAGTTGACGTAGAAATTGATCGGCCATGTCGTTTTGAATCTTTTGTTACTGTTGAAGGCAGCTAAAACCCTTATCTCATCTTCCTTGCTCTCTGAACCACAGCTCATAAACACATCAACAACATCAACGGGTACATTTCTCTTGAGAGAACTTAGCATGTGTGTAGCAATCATGTCTGATGATTCATGAGGATCTATAGGAGACAACATCCTAAGCACCAAGATGGAGCCTTCAAAGAAGATGTTGTTTCCATTGAATGCACGGTAGCATGACTCAAGAATTATTTTTGTCAATTCTCGACAGGTTATGATGTTCATGTTCTCATATTCCTCGACCTGAACACTACAAGAAATTTGTATATTATTAACACACAAATATGCTATCTTACATTTAACATAGCGAAATCAATAATTGTTTTGGTAACATCGAGTATGAAAAACAATGATATAATTCATGCATGATTGGTTTTAAGTACCGTGTTTAAGAATCTTACTACTATTACCACATATATTAATTACAAGCTTGCGAGTTATCACAATTTAAGCTTGAGAACTATCACAATTATCAAAGAATTGTTTCTGGTAACATTGAGTATGAAAAACAACGAACACAATATATTTCATGCAACAATTGTTTTAAGTACCGTGTTTGAGAATTTCACTACTATTACCACAAAGATGGGTTACAAGCTTGCGAGTTATCGCAAAGCTTGAAAACCATCACATTAATCATAATTGGTCACAATGTAAAAAGTGTTGATTACACAAGTTTAATTTTTTTTTTAGTCTCAACTTGTTTGAGTACTAATAATCGTTACTTACGTTATTTGCACATATTTAGGAGCTGTTGTGAGTTGTGATATGAACTAACTCAGAATTGTTTGGGGATCTTTTTTTTAGTTTGCATTAGCACCACTGAAAGCACTTTCTCGCTTTCCCGGATCGATGGTTAGCATTTAACTAATAGATTCTCGCATACTATGAGTGTATCCAGTCTCATCTTAATTAATTAGAAGGCCCTTAGCAAAAAAAAAAAAATTACTAAAAATATTTTTTTTAAAAAATTGGACTCTTTTTACTTAAAGAATATATATAATAGTCAAGTCTTTTTTTATTTCCCGATGATCTTTTTTTCCTCACACTTTCTTAAAATAATAATTTTTCTAACCATTAAATTTAACTCATTCTATCATATCATTTTTTCTAGCTATCTCGACAAAATTAAAAAAATTTAGATGAATTAACAAGGTGATCGAGCTATTTTGTGACCAACTTAACGAAACAATATGCGTTTGAACTCTTATACCATCTAATGTAAGAAAAAAAAAACATTCTTATACCATATTAAATTTCATGAATTTTCAAATCAAGTTTTTTCTTTTTTTTTTTTTCAAATCAAGTTAATTAACAATAGATAGATTGATCAACATCTTTTCCCATCATTTCCATGTGGAATATATCTTTACAATATTAAAAATGTAAGAAATGTTTGTATATATATTTTTATCACTCATTGAAATAATGCTAAACTTTCCAAAGTCTATATCTGCTCACAAAATTAGTCTCCCAAAACTATGACAAATGACTTAAAAAAAAGAGAAAAAAAAAAAGCACAATGACAAATGAATGGTGATGATTAATAAAAATATTTGGGTCGTACACATATACGTATATTATGTACACACAAGTCAAGATGACAGAATTTGGCGTGGGTTCAACTATATACATGTGGACCCTGCCACACCAATAGCCACCATCACCATCAACCAACCCCAACCCCATTCTCAATTCAAATTCCAAACCATTTCTCCTTTATACGAGTGGCGTATGTATGTTTATACATACGCGTATGAATGTATATATTTTTGGTTTGCCTTTTTTTCAATCTGAAATATATTCTAAAAAGCTTGGTGAAATACCCAAAAATTAAACGGGAAAAATGTCATTTAAATCATCAGTTGGCTATTTCCGTTGATTTAAAGCATGAACTCTGCACCTGGTGATTAAAATGCTCAATTTTATGTTGACTTTTAATTTAATCACGAATTCTCGATGACAAAGTCAATTGAAACACAAAATCGGAATCGAAAAAAGAAAATTGATATCAAAATTAGAACTTCATAATTAAAATTTCTCTCGATTTCTTCTCTAATCCTCTCGATTTCTTCTCAAATCCCGATTTAATCTTAGTTTCTCAAGATTTCTTCTTTCGATTTCGATTTTATGTCTCAATTGGCTTTTGTCTAAGAAAATTCGTGATTAAATTGAAAGTCCACAAGAATAGAGTTCATGCTTTAAATCAACGAAAATAGCCAACTGATTATTTAAATGACATTTTTCCCAAAATTAAACCGACGAATAACAAAATATTTTCGAAAGCCAAGTTTTAGGAAAAAGAATCTCACGACAAAACCACAAAAAATCAAGCTTAAAACTAAAGTCGAAGAGGTTACAACACATAAACGAACAAAGAGCAATGATCTATATTTGAAAACTAACGAACTCCCAAACCTTTTTTTTTCTCCCAAACTTCTTGATGGTCAAAACAAACCCCAAATGACATATGAACCCAAATAGCAATTCGCAAAAATCTCATACAGTGAACGACTTCCTCCCGAACAAATTATTTCTTGGCTTCTAATCTGGCTAGAAAGAATCACAACTAAACGTCTAATTCCTCAATTCTTTCGAAAATGTCTAAACTTCTAGGTTCTAATTAATACATTTTTGTTTTGTTTGTTAGAGGCTCTACCAAGTTCAGACTAATAATCAGTCTTAAAAATTTTCACATTTGAAAATACAATTGACTAAGATATGTATAAAGATATTATTGAAATGTTTTTGTAGTATAATAATATTAAATAGAAATAGGAAATGAGATTGCTATTTGTCTATCAAGAGAAAAGGAATCAGATGCGGCGTGGCTGTACAATTATACGGTCCTCGTGGGGGCCAATTAGTTAGAGCACACACAGATTCATTCCTATTTTCATCTTATTATTTGTCTATTTTTCGCTGTTATGTTTCTTTAGTTTTTCTAAATAAATGTATGAAATATCAGTGTGCTACATGAGTTAGCTAGTGACGGTAGCTGCTTTAGTGGCTTCATTATTTTTAATTTTTTGTTTTCTTAAGTACTCCACCCTAAAATATTAGAACTTCATATGCTCTTGATTTAAAAGTACTCTCATATGTACCTAAAAAAGATAGCTCTTTATACATTCTTTTTTAATAAAAAAATTGTTTATTCTGTATGTTAATGGTATATGATGTAATATTTAATAAATTTTATTTTACTTTTTTTTAATGCCTTCTATTTTAATATTAGTAGGATTGAAAATTCAATTATCTTTTTGAATATCAATTTTATCATTTAACCTAAGTACGTCAAACAAAAAATATTAATTGGTATAGTCAGATCAAATCAAACAATTATATTTTTGATACACCCGTAGTGCTAAACAAAATTGTTAAAAGATAACTAGATAAGTGAAGTTTAGGTTTAATAATTTAAAGACAACTAGTATATCTAACACTGGATTAGTGACTTGCATGTGCTCTACGATGACAATAATTGATAGTTCTAACGATCCAAAGTGGTGACATCAGATAGGTATTAGCCACATCTTTTAGTTTATTTTTAAATTCCCCTCGTTTTAATTTATATATATACACACATATTTTTTTTCATTCATACATAAAAATAAAAACATGAAATGTCAATTATAGAAAACCTTTAATGCTGACATAAGAAAAATACAAACCCTATAGTTTTGCTTACAAAACAAGAGGATTGACAAGAAATGCCAAAGCCAACGAACCGAAATTCCTATATGTCAGAATATTAAAATATTAATAAATAATAACCTCCAATAAGACAACTCGTATATTATTCATATGATCAGTTAGTAACAAGAGTAGAGAATATTGGCAAATTCTGACATCAATTAGATAGCTACAATTCGACAAGCATCATGTTGGAGTTCAGTGACTTCAGCAACGATGAAGCCGCAACTAACTAAATTGTAACCATGTGAAGGCAGATTGTGTCAGTTTAGAGATGAAATAGGATTTTGTCTTGAAATTTTAACATGACCCTAATCTTTTATGGAGCTAGTTTAGTTTTGAGTTTTATGATTTTTATGTTCTGTTTCAAAAATCTTATATTGTGGATAGATGGACACGTAAAGCACAGCCGAGATTTCTTGAACTCATCAATTTTTTTTAGGTTACCCTAATATTAAAAACATTTTTAGAAACAAATATTTCATTTGAATTTGATAAAAACCAAAACTATATTATAAACTAACTCCGTTTTCATGATATAATGCTCAAACGAGTTTAATTATGGTGTTTTATCAATTTTGATATTAA
Organism: Arabidopsis suecica; assembly: GCA_019202805.1. Classification (NCBI taxonomy): domain Eukaryota; kingdom Viridiplantae; phylum Streptophyta; class Magnoliopsida; order Brassicales; family Brassicaceae; genus Arabidopsis; species Arabidopsis suecica. The sequence goes on from CM032908.1 coordinate 8,021,799, forward strand.
ATCCCATGAGAAACGAATATGTTCTGTATTAATATATTTTATCTGAAATTAGTGTTATGCATTTTGTGTTTTGTTTTTGTCATTTAAACTTTTTTTTGTATAAATTTGTTATGTATTTTTTAAATATTATTTTGTATTGTTTGTTTTCTACTAACCGTATTTATTTTATACAATAACCATATTTTTCATATCTACGTACTTAAATCGCCTGATCCACACTCTTCTTTAATTTCACCGTTCAATTTACTATTAATTTTAATTTTAGATTTTGGTACTCGTGTTACATTATAATTAGACAACGTATAAAATAAATCTCATATAGTCATTTTTTTTTTGGGCAAACATCTCATATAGTCGTACGTCTAGAAGACATCATATGAATGCCAAATTGTCTTTCCACTTCTAATTATTTCGCAAATTTATATCATGAATACCAGAGTTTTTTTTAATTTAAATGTCATGAAAGTTGTTTGAACCGTCTTTAAGAACATTCATATCACTTTTTCGAATATCAAAATTTTCTAGTAGATATTGGAATCGTCCTTCTCATATCCATTTATATATACTAGAATCACCATGCATATCAACAAAAAGGCATAATGGGATTTTCATTTGCTTTATTTCTTCTATTCAAATTCCAAATTGGTCTTGTACAAATTTACTTTTGTCGGCTATTTATATATATCAATGAGAATTCGTTATTAAAGGGAGAGTTTAATTTTAGTGGAAGATAGTTATGAAATATTAAGATGATAAAGAAAGGTACTGATCACATTGGGATGCATTTGTAAGATTATGAGAAGTCAGGGAAATGGGCCAACCTATGTTTCTTTTGACTGGTCAAAACATTTGATTGTAATCAAGATTTGCTCTTTTAGTCAAAGAAAACAGTATAATGTTTAGAATAACAACTTGAGTGATATTTGGGGAATTTTGGAAGAATGGGCCACTCAGTGTTCTCTTAAGTGGGGAAGTAGCTTATGCGAAGAAAAGAATCTCATAGAATTATGATATGATGTGTCTGTGTGTGTATATACGTGCAAATAATGCGAAGGAATCTCTATGCGTGGATAAGGAAAAAAACAATTCCATCATTATGTTTTTTGTTCTTTTGTTTTTTGGTTGATTGTTTAATTTGATGATTGATTTAGACTTTTGGTTGGTATGTGGATGGGTTTTTAATCAGTCATAACACATGATCTAAAACATTTTCTTACCATTTTTATAAGTTAAAGGAGGACTAATGATAGTAGGAGTAGGACTAATAAGTAGCATTTTATTTACTTTCTTGATCATTAATACACACTTTTTGGATAATCCATAGAAAAATGATGAAACTATAATAATGCATGTTATGAAAACGTATCAAAGTAGTAATTCTTTGTATCAATTTCTATAATTCAACAAACGTATGCTAGTAAGTTAAACGATTTATGTTGGGTTTAAATTAAAGTTTAGGGTTAAATATTTATATTATGATTTTAGTAATGATTCACCACTATAGACTTTCAAAATGATAAGAAAAACCAGTTTCTTACATGTGTTATAAATTTTGGAATTCAATCTTTTAATATATAACAAATTATAAACCTAATTGGTAACTCTTTTATCACCAGTTTATCTTTTCTTCTTTTAATTAACTATTTCATTACATTTTACCGTTTTTAACATTTCGTTAGAGTTTAATTCATTACCGTTTTCGATTACCAATTGAATCTATTTTACTCAAAACATACGCTAGAGCTTAGAGATGCAAGGGTGAAGAATATATGTAAGGAGCAATTGACATAACGTAAGAAATGACAAGAGGTAAAATGGTGGGGTTCATGCATGCAAAATCCAAAGGGGTCCAGAGATAGGACAATGGAATGGAACAGCCTTAAGGCTTATTTAGGCCCTTTAGATTGATCAGTCGGTGCGTTGTGGGTCCTTATTACGACAAAGATCGATCAACACTTCTTCCATATGCTACACGATCTCACACGTGGCATCATCTCATTACCTTCTACCGACACACGAATATTTTCCGACTTACGAGGAAAGTAACCAAAACCAACTTGGCCTTATACACTCTCATCCACATTTATTTCAATTATTTTGTATACTACGAATTTTTGTATAAATATTAGTATTTCTCAATTTCTTTTTCCATGCCGTCAATTAGAGCAGGAATATAGTTGTATAAGAACATGATGAACCTTAACATTTGTTTTATTCATAATCTACTAAACCAGTATTTGGTATTAACAGTTTTGTACTATTTTCGCCAAAAAAAAACTTTGTCATTTGTTTGTATTAGCGCCTAATACCAACAATATAAAAACACATAAAATCTAGATGAATGATACGTCCACCGAAGTTATATCATATCATACGTGATATTTTCCGAACTTCTTCATTTCATACACGATATGGACGGAAAATGAATCAAATATCATTCATCACAAATCAAAATTTTATAGCACATAATATTGTAATAAAACAAATCTTTTACATACTCGAAAAATTTTCTACGTACGAACGTAGTTAGAGAAACGAGGCTTGGTTTGGTGACCCATGGATTCATCTCTTATCTTGATGGATCATGAATCATCAAGTCCTCACTCATGAATCATCAAGGTTCAAGTTCTCCTTACGTGAGAGTACTAGAGCCAAAATAGATAACAATGAGTAAATAAATGATATTGAAACAAAAATTAATATACTATAGTTTCTAGAATAGAAAACAACGTCAGCGTGAAAAAGCAAGGGACGAAGAGATATCAACGCAAGAAACGGTGATGCATTGGGCCAAGTGTTAAAAACAACAAACAATAATGTTGTTCTCCAAGTGATATAACGGTATTATCCAAAATTTTGTTATTTGCGTCACAATTTGGCCACTTTTAGGTTACAAATAAAATGCATGTACATTTTGCATTTCTAATAATTAATTTGCCAACGAATTTACTACTGAAAATTGAAGCTGATTTTGCAAGAGACTAAATTATAGTTTATGCATTGAAAAAACTTTACATGCTTATAAAAAGAAATAGCATATCAATTGTGAGGCTATATATTTTATAGCCCATAGTCGACAAATAAAATGTTTTTTTTTTAAATATAGCAAATAATCACATTTATAAGATACAAATTCTCAATCATTACTACCAAAATGTAAAGAACCTATAATATCAAGATTGGAACAATAGCTCTCTTTTCAATTTCATGCAAAAAAAAACCATAATCACAAATTCACAATTATATGGAAAGTTCGAAATAGTCACTATTATTAAAGCCATACAGTTCCTGGTCTAAGAGGAATATATTTCAATCATAAGTAGTGATGTATATAAACGTTTTAGAAGAGCAAAAAATCGTTGAAAAAAAAGAGAAGTGCTCACAATCAGTTTTATTTCTACGTTTTTGATTGTGAGCTAATAACATGAGCACTAATGAAAAATACGTTTTGATTCAGAATTGGTTGCAGTTTCTCTAAGCATCAATGAGTTTTTTTAATGTAAACCAAAGGCCCATACGACCGGCCCATCATCTTAGAGTTGGGCTTGTAATGTGAATTACTGAATTTATTGGTGAATTTACTGTTTTTGATCCGACTAAGAGGGAAATTTTTAGTACAACACTTTTGACTTAAATTATTATAGTGAACTGATCAGAAAGAGTAGAGTCAGGGTTATTAACTTATTATTATTGCCTTGAAGATGTTCGACGAATTGTCTGAGTGTCTTCTTTTCATAGTTCGTTAACCAGAGTAATGTGGTTCACGAATTCTGTGAAGGACTTCTTTTTTGTTGTTTCTGCACGAAGACGATCGTTTGGTTATCTCTAAAGTCTTCTTTTCATCGGAATGACCCATTCTTAGAAAAGATGGAATCGTTGCCGCGAGCATTACATGATAGTGTATTAGAATGTAAAAATCGGAGTGAATTCGAATGAGAAATGGAAGTCCAGAGTAGTTAGTTTGGATAACTTAAAATTCTGATTATTAGTCAAATGTTTCACTTTGGAAGTGAAAGAAGAAACCCAAACTGGATCGGGTTTAAAAATTGTGATTTGAGATTGGAGTAATGGGCTTACAACCCAAATAACTATCCATTTTTAGCTCAAATTTGTGTAAGTCATTTTTTGTCTAATTCAACAAAAATATTTTTATCTACTTAACATTTTTGAAGTACATATTTGCTCAAGGTAATCGGGTCGGGTTTTAATTAATTTTGACCCGGAAATCTTTGATTCGGATCCTTCCAAAATTGAGTCAATCGAATCTTTAATTTTGGCTTTATTATTCCTACAAAAAAGGAAAACGAAATTAATAGATTGATTTTGAAAAGATATCAATCGTATATACAATTATAACAAACAAATATTTGCTAATCAAATGGTTTCTTATTTTAATGCTACAGATTTTAGTGCATTTAATATTTTTTTCCTAAATAAAATAACTATAAAAATTTGATATTCAATCCAATTAAACGAATTAAAAATGTCTAAAACTTTACATAATAACAAGAAATTCAATTACGATTTTTAATATTTTAGTTGACTAACATAATATCCTGTTGTATCCATTATATACCACACATCAACATCATATAATATTTACGATTTGTTAATTAAATTCATAAAATTATCAATAAATATTTATCTTATTTTAATTTCATCAAAAATAAAAAATAAATAAATTTTAAGGGCTCCTGCTTCTGATTTCAGTAATGTCCCACAGGTCAATTTACTAAATTCTGTAGATGTGAATTTTATATCTAAATTATGATTTCACTAATGCCCCACGGGTCAATTTCTAAATGTGTAATTGAGTTACTAAATTACATCGATTTTATGGATTACATCTTATAAACCAAAAAGTATAATCATATAACTTTAATACTAGATAAAATTTATTGTAAAATTTATATATATAATAAATTTTTATAAGTCTCAGTCTCCGTCCAAATGTATAATTGCAATACTAAGTTATTCAATTACATATGTTATACATGGTAAATCTAAAAATACCAAAACTTTAACTCATATAACTTTAATACTAAATAACAAAATACCAATATCTAACAAAATATTGTCCCGGTTAAATCCTAGATTTTTAAAAATTTTACATATAAAAAAAAAGCCCAAAAAACAGCATACAAAATAAATACAACAAATTTATCTACTTAAGATAAAATTATAAAATTAATTAAATATTTTAACCCGCGGTATACCGCGGGTCATATCCTAGTATAGTTGATTTTTGTAACGACACAAAATCCCAATGCATCACAATTAATGTTGAATATCAATTCTCATCAAATTGTCATTAACGTGAGATTCTTCTCTTGATTACATACGTTGAAGGCTTTGCCTTTATAAGAAAGCCCTTATTCACCTCATTTCATCATCGATCAATGACATCACTCATCAGCATCACAATCTCATTCCTCTTCTTCTCTTCTCTAGATCGAGTTTGAGAGTACTTACGGAAATAGTGTTCGTTAGATTCTGATCTTCGATGTTGGAAAATAGAAACAAAACCGCAGTTGTGTCATGGGATTCTTACCGGCATTCCTCATTCTCTCCATCAGCGTGTGGTATTGTTCTCGATTGTATTGTTAACTTTGTTATATATTTCTTTACATATATGAATTCGCCGCATTGTAGTATATATATATATATTTGCACCAACAAAAAAACTAATATTAGTTAATTTTATTAATAGCAGGATCAATACCTGCATTGGAGTATTGATCAGCTATAGATTAATTTTTTTGTAATTTAATCTGAAATTTTCGTTTGAATTGCTAATTTCTTTCTATTAATTTCTCCAATTTAATATGCTTAAATTTCTACATATCTAGGTTGATTATTCTAATTTTGTGATTTATGATTTGCTTAGATTGTGAAATTAGCTGCCTGGATTGTTTCGGTTTAGGCAATTTATTTATTTTATTTTGCATATATTGTCAAGTTGATTTCAATATCTCTCGTAAAAGTTTTCTGCAAAGGAAAAAATAAGGTTTACAAAACTTCTTAGTTATCTTGCTAAAGTCCATGATCTGTGTTATTTCTTTGACGTGATGGCCTGATGGGTTATCGACTTGTTATTGAGCTTCATACATTATCTTGAATATCTTGATGATTTATCTATTCCAAAAAAGTTCAATTAAATGATTTATTTTTAAATTTGTTAATTCTGTTTTATTTTTTCAATTTAATTATTTATTGCAATGTATTCATATTGTTTTGCATAATACATTGAACTTTAATTTCTGGCTTTTGTTTAGTATACCAATTCGTTTTTGTTTATTTGTGAACTGATTCGATTTTATGACTAACAACGACAACATATTTTGATTGACTTTTCACAACAATCAGGATTCGATTGATGATTGAACTGTTGCTGGTGGTGCTAATGGAAATGGGTTATGTGAATCGACGACCAAAATTTTGTTTGGTAGTGGTCCACCACATGTGAACACACGATTACCTAGTACCGTAAGCTTATGATTGATGCTGAAAAAGTTTGATAGGAATGGAATTTAGGCGTGACAACATTAGATGTATATCTTTCTAATGACCATCTTCTGCTGAAAGATATCATTTTCTGTTGCCACATCTTAAATCCGTTCTCATTGAACATTTCCGGCATCAGTCTTACGCTTACATCATCATGCACTCACGAGTTCACATTTGGTGGACCATTCCCAAAATGAATTTGGGACGTCGACTCACTTAACCCGTTTCCATTGGTATCACCTGAAACGATTCAATCATCGATCGGATCACGATTGTTGTGAACATCAATCAAAATCTGATTGTTGTTGTTGTTAGTTATACGCAAAGTCTACACAAAATTGTAATCAAGGATGCACAAAGTTGTTTCGCTCCCACAACTTCCAAACGCCGCGATTCTTAAATGCACAAATTTGTGAGTTCCTAGAGAAATTAGATTGCTTTTTTCATAGTACAGAGCTTTACATTTGTGTTCATCTTCACGATAATAAAGTTTTTAGTAGATATCGAGAAATCCACAATATATAATACGTAGCGAAAAGAAGAATTTTTTTTTGTGTAAATTTTATTCATCCCTTGTTAATAAACAAATGATCTGTGTTAAATTATATTTTTAGGTTTTATTTCCCTCACAACAAAAACATGTTCATCTTCATGAAATTAAGAGTTGTAGTAGAAATCGATAAATATACAAATATACAGAACAAATATAGGAATTGTTTTCATTTTGTGTAAATTTTCTTCGTCACCTTCTCTAAACATGATCTGAGTTAAATTAAAATCTTAAGCCCTTTTCAAGAAAAAAAGAATGAAAAACAAAGTCGTGAAGTATATTTACCTCATAACAAAGAATGTGCTCATCTTCATAAAATCAAGAGTTGTAGTAGAAATTAAGAAAACCACAAAAATACATAACAAAAAGAGCAGATTTTTCATTTAGTGTAAAAAAATTTCGTTCCAATTTTGTCCGTCCAAGATTGCATTGAGATAAACTACTAAGTTCGACCAAATACTAAACTGGGAATTACATAGTTAAAATACTAAACAAGTTGCGGAGAGTGGCAAGGAAACAAGCATGTGACTCCATGGCAGCTTCAGTCACTTGGCCGTCGTTGAAGGGTCAGTTGTTCCACGCCACCATGGGATAGAGTTGATGGTTGTCCCCGAGCTGCGTCGTTGTCTTGTAATTCGCTAGCTCAATCGGTGCTTCTTGATGGAGACTAACAAGAATTAAACTTGAACATTTCACATTTAAAATACAAAACGTGTAAACAACATTCTTTGGTAATACCATAGCGAAACACAATCTAGATCCTACTTTATAAGCAAGAACTACACAATTCATGTTTAGACACTTGTAGACGAACAATTCAAGAACAAAAGCCATGACAAAGAGAAGAGAACGATATCACACACTAGACATCAACTCCAAATGCTCGCTAATCGCCCTCAAATATAAAGAGATCTTGAAATTAAGAGTTGCAGTAGAAATCGAGAAATCTACACAAAAAAAAAAATACAAAGCAAAAAGAAGAATATTATTTTTATTTTGTGTAAATTTTGTTTATCCTTTTTTTTACTAAACATGATGTGTTAAAATAAAAGTTTAAGCCCTTTTTCGGAAAAAAACAGAAAAAAATATATTACTATTTTCTGTACCTCACAACAAAGAACATGTTACTCTTCATGAAATCAAGAGTGGTAGTACAAATCAAGAAATCCACAAAAAAACATAGAAAAAGAATAGGACTGGGCCACCACATGTGAACACACCATTGCTTGGCACTGTAAGCATAGGACTGATGCTGGATTAGTTTGATAGGAACAGATTTAAGGCATGACAACATAAGATGTATATCTTGCTGATGACCATCTTCTGTTGAAAGATATTATCTTCTGCTGCCACATCTTAAACCCGTTCTCACTGAACTTTTCCGGCACCATTCCTACGTTTACAACACTAGGCACTTACGCGTTCACAAGTAGTGGACCATTCCCAAACTAAATTTGGGGCATCGACTTCACTTGACCCGTTTCCATTAGCACCACCTGCAACGGTTCAATCATCGACCGGATCACGATTGTTGTGAACGTCAATCAAAATCTGATTGTTGTTGTTGTTGTTGTTGTTGTTGTTGTTGTTGTTAGTCATACGCATAATCGAATCAGTTCATGGATACGCAAAATCTACGTAAACTTGTAATCAAGGGATGCACAAAGCTTGTTTCGCTCCCACAGCTTCCACACGCCTTACGGTTCCTAGATGTACAAAATTGTGAGCCCCTAGAGAAACTAGTTTTGCTCTTTTCATAGTACAGAACTTTATAACCTCAACTCTGCTAGCTGCTTCAAGCTGAATCAAGAAGCCAAAGACCTTACCATCAAGACATCGTCAAGTAAAAATACAGTTTTACCTGGTGAACACGTGCCTACATACTTCACTTATTGAGCCGGTGAGAGTTCTGTGTCAATAATGAATGGAATTGATACGCCTACGTCCTTCAGATTTGAGGCTTGCCTCTTGCCACTTAAGAAGGGTGATGTTGAAGTTGGCGATAAAGAGACAATGGGTTTATCTTATCGTGTATAAAAAAAATGGCGTCGATGATACTTGTAGATCAAGAAGCATCAACCTCCAATCTCCTGTTTTGAAGGATCATATGTTCATATTCGAATTTGTGGAAACAGTAAGTTCCACCGAATTAGTCTTTGAGTTCGAAGTCTTCAATAGCAAACTAGATATCGAAGAATGCGGGGTACGTACCGAAAGCTTTGGGTCCCCCGTGTTAATGGAGGCCCTAAGATAGGAGGAACACCTTTTGATCATTTAATTTGTTGAAAATGGATTTTTGTTGGGGTGTAATAAATGAAATAGATTTCTTAAAATTTCATTATTAAACTACTTTTAGAGACAAAAACAACAACAATATGACTTAAAAAGAGGTCACAATAAGGTTTGGTGGTGGTGAGCTTCGAAGATACTTAAAAGATGGTTACGACTTACGTTAAACTTTAGATTTTAATTTTTTTTTTTTTTTAACGAGGTTTAAGGTGGTGGTCAGAATTGCATTTGTCGTATTATTTTCAGTGGAGGATGCAAGGACGACAATAATGAAATTATGTGAAGCATTTTTTATGCAAATTGCTATCCTGTCCCAAAGCATTTTAGTTGACTGACAAACAGGTGACGACACTGGCCTTAAGCATAAAATGTTTACTTGTCAAATTGAATAAAAACATCCATAACACAGAGATTTGTTTAGTGGTTTATATGTTATGTCATCTACAACGATATTTATGTTGTTATTTCTTGTGGTGCAGTTTGAATATTATTGTGTGTAATTTTGACCTACGTGGTATATGACTTATCTTTATCAGAAGTTTGTAAGCTTTAAGGAGATGTTGTGTGGAGGCACAACTATGCAATCTTACTAAATACCGTTATGTCCTCTGAAATTAAACCAAAAGCTAATACAAATCACTGGGAAAAAAAAAAGGTAGAATAAACAACTAATTTTCTTTTTTGCCTTGTTTGCATTCACTTGAAACTCATAAAAACCAGAGAAAAACATTATTAGTAAAAATAGTTACAAAATAAAAATAAAAACAAAAATAAAATTTTTTTAAACGAAATCTAAAACTAAAATCTATAGGCATTAGCTAATTGGTCATGGGCAACGGCGCCAACAATTTGTAACGAGTAAAAATTTTACATGTAATATAAATCGCAAGTGCACAGACAAACGTAATAGTATTTAGGGATCAAATCTACAAAGATCAAAGAAACACACAATAGACTATATAAAATTAGACTTAGCTAGAACAAAATAAGAGTTGCATGAACTAAATTTCAGAAATAAATAAAATAAAATAAAATAAATATTATATATAAGAATATTGAGAATAGAGAAAATCAATAAGGAGTTCAAATATAAACAAGCAAATTAATTATTAAAGCATTAAGGTTTGTTCTTGAATTTGAATTACTAATGTAAATTATCCTACTCGTGTTGTAGTAATAATATCTATGAAAGAAATTACTTAAGGACTAAACTTTGGGTGAGGTTTGTTTTAAGTAAATCTAACCAGCTTTAAGATTCTAATTCAATGAAGTCACAAAACACAATAACATCAATTTTTGGTTGGCTAGAGAAGTTTTGTCTATCGAATAATAGATCATCCATTCGACACCAGTTTTGGTGGCTTGATAAATTCGATCATGGAAAATAGTAAAATTAAGAGAATTTAACTAAGGCTTTAAGAACAATTAAGAATAGAGAACTATGAAGAACAATTCATAATAAAAATAACTTGAAAATTAATTTGATTGAATATTCCTTTAAAATCTCTAAACTTAATGATAAGACTACTCACATATGACCAAAATACATGTGATTATTGTAGAAGAAGGATCAAAAGTTTAAGAAGAGATTACCAAAGGGTTTTAACGATTCTTAAACAAAATTAATGAACGAAAAAAGAACACCTTAGAAACTAGAAAATCATATAGAAAAAAATCTGCCTCTGCGGCTAAAAAACATTTGGACGCACCTTAAAATAAGGAAGAAAATTTTACAAAACGTAACCAATCAGTTAAGAGAAGTTTAAAAGTAACCAATCGGTTCAGAGAAGTTTAAAAGTCGTTAAACAAAACAAAAAAATAGCATATTTGTACTTCCAGTAAGTCTTCGCATCTTTGAAGCATCAGAACTTATCAACTCATCCTTCACTACATCACTACACAACAACATTTTTCTCAATAGTTTAGTATATGAAAAAATATCTCACACAATACAAGTCCCTCTGAATCCCTTGGAATGAGAAAAATCATAGTTTTTAAGCTTCTTAAGTCCCTCGAGAATGACCATTATCTTTAAAGCTGACAAATTCACGCCACATAGCACAAGACATGTGACATCTCTGCAACTTTTCACAAATGCATGCAACGTGGCTTCTGCAATTTCTGTCAATACGACATCCTCTAGATTACCGCAAGTGTACTCCAAACACTTGAGGTCTTGCAATGTGTTGTTACCATTTGCAGCACATACTCTAGAGGGACTAGCACAAAAGCCATAGAGAAATCAATTCACCACCTTCTTGTCATAGTGTATCAATTTCAATCTCTTACGATCGCCACGACCCATTAGAACAGCATTATCATCATCTTCTGGATCATCGATCATGATGCTCCTCATCATCCTCCTCATTATAATTTATTACATCCTCGTCTGATTCTTCTTCATCAAATTGTTGTCCATTAGCTGAATCAAAGTGAATTATAAGAACTGATTGAGTTCATCTGTATCAAAGTTCACTTCTTTCCATCATGTCCAAAAGAAAGCCCATCATTGCATCAAGGATATTAATTAATTACAGTCCTAGACTCCTAGGAATATATATCGAACTAGTAAAACTGATTTATGCTGGCACATGCTACTACGTCACCATCATTGCATCAAGGATATTAATTAATTACAATCCTAGACTCTTGGGCATATATATCGAACGAGTAAATCTGCTTTAAGAATTTTACACCCATATTCATTGTTGGTGGTGGTACGAAAAGGTTGAATCTCTTGTGTTCGTAAAAAAATAGTCTTAGTTGCGTTAAGAGTCTAAGATTTTACTCACACACTGGGATAAATTGTAGTGATTGCCCACCAAACCACATCATTCACTTTTCATTTTATTTTATAGATCCTTATTGTCACAAGACCGAATTGTTGAAGATAATTTTATCTCACTTTTGTCCCAATTTTGTCCAATTTCAAAAGTATATCCTCCAAACCTGAGATTATATAGATTGAAAATGGGTTTCAATTTTTTAATTTTTTAATTTTATTTGCCAAAATGATACAAGGTTTTATAATGTAAGGATTCTATTGTAAAAACACCAATTTTTGTTTCTTACCAAAAAAAAAAAAACACTAGAGTTTGAGATATGACACACTTCAATTGCCACTGATATAATCATTCATGAATAGAAGTCTTATTTGTTTTAAGAATTTAAAGAAAGTTTCTCCAATAGAATGAAAAGAAGTTTGTGTTTAGATGATAACTAAAAAGGATGTATGCAATCAAACATTTGAAGTAATTTGTATTAAATAACAAATCATATGTTATTTAATTATAGATTTAAAAATAAATAAATAAATGCAATATTACTTAACTTTTTTTTTGGTGAATTGCAATATTACTTAACTAGTGATTTGCAAAAGTATTTTAAAATCTACGGTTATTGGAAATATTTTAAGCTTTGGATTTTAATGTCTTTGAGGGAGTTTAGAGAATTTTATTAGTTAAAGTTACAAAGATATAAGTCTCATGGTTTTAAATGGGATTTGAGGAGATTTTACAACAAAACATAAAACATTTCTCCAAATCATCAAAATCATCTAAGAACTTATTAAAACTCAAATAATTTAAAATATAGGGTTGAATAATTTTTAGTCGTTATCATTTTTTTTCCTTCTCTAGTTTAATGTTTTTGGTAGAAATATCTAATTTTGAACTCTGATGATGCAAAGTCTTTAATCCGAATTCTAATTGTTAATGTGAGTTTGTACTATGTTTTTACTTTCAGTATGAGTAATTCATGAACAAGATCGAATTTGAAGGTTAAAAACAGTTTGAAGAAAATTCTTGCACTCGAAAGACTGGTGAGTCTCCGTCTCTTTGCAAAACTGAAAATCTAACAAAAGATTATGGTTTTGGAGAGGAAAAACAAATGAAACTGGAAGCCAAATTTATTTGACAAACCAAAGCAGAACAACCTCTTTTTACTATCAATGATATATCTCTTAAATCCAAAAAAAAACTCATTATTAATATGAAACACTCGTTTTCATATCATAACCCAATTTGTAGAGCCTTTAGAGCTAATGAAGGAGACTTGGTCAACACTCAACACTAGAGATCACACGACCGATACATAATTTATGTTTCATTTGGGTTTTGTTTTACCAATACGTCGTGAGATCACAAATGGACCCGGACTTGGTCGGCGCTTCTAATGCTATGTTGGCTGAAGTTGCTAATAAGAAGCTTGATCACGATGTGAAACTATTAATTATTGGTCTCTATGCAAGGATGGACCGAGAAAAAGTATTAGTCAAGAACAAATATAATTACAAAATATTTGAATTTGAAAGCGACTGTTGTTATTAGGTTATAATTGAGGTACCATGATTGTTTCCAAAGAGAAATGTGGGATTGATAGAAAATTTTCCGCCATTGTCGTTATCATCGTAACGATCTCGGGAGAAGATGTGACGATTTCTCAAGAGAAAGGGGATGAAATTGGTGGATTATTAAGGAGATAGCGTCGATTTTTACTTGTGATCCAAGAAACATTACTTCTTCTTACCTTGCTGTTTGCTTTCTTTCTTTGTAGAAGTGGAACCTGAAATCCAAATCAGAACCTTACGCACAATTTGCAAGATAATTGATGAAGCTAGCGAAGGATACGATCGATGAATTCTTCGAAGCAATGGAACAACTCTTTCAAGAATACATCAGATTTTCTTGCATCTTGCGGTAAGCAAGAAATCAAAATCCGTCTATAGCAACAATCGAATATGTTATCTCTAATTCTTAAAATTTTCAGGATCAAGACAGAGTTACATCCCTACATTGTCCCCTCTTACAAGATGCAACAAAGATTCTAGATTCGTTATACTATGGAAGAGAGAAACACCGTATGCTACCTCCAACGAAGCCACGGGCCGACCGACACCATCCACAAGCCACGGGCCGGGACAGAACATTTATACACACTCGTCGCACTCGCGACACATTGCATTTCTTAAGCTCGCATATCCACTCCTTAAACAAAACACTATCTATAAACCCGAGGATACTTCCAGCGACTCAAAAACATTACCACCATCGAAACAACAATTCATCTTCTTATTTTGACTTAACATACGCTGGAATCGAATCCGCTTGCCAATATGTTTCAAAGGCTGCGGGCTTGCGGCTTACCGTTTGATTTTCCTCGATTTGAACTCTGTTTTCTACGTGATTTCTTTGCATAGGACCAACGCCTACGGATCATGAAACAGAACTTAACATTGATGTCAGCGATTTTTGCAGATCGACCAAGCTCAATCATTAGCGTTCTTGATGGTTCTTCTCTCCCGTAGATACTCCCGAGTATTCTATAGATCGGATCACAATCTTATCGAAAAAGTTTTCGAGCGCTTGAAAAAGGTCTTTGCACTTGTGACGAAAGGTTGATACCTAAAGAAGAGGTGGACAGATAGGCTAAGACAGTGGATGGAGTGATTCAGCTCATGAGTCATGAGTCAACCAACAGAACAACTTATGGAAGATTTTAGCATTGTAACGTGCAAGACAAGTGGTATATGACTAATCTTTATCAGAAACTTGGAAACTTTAAGGAGATGATGATGTTTGGAGGCAGCTATGTAATCTTACTAATGGCACGTTTTCCGAAAACGTTATGCCTCTGAAATTAAACCAAACACTAATAGAAATCACTGAAAAATAAAATAAATCAACTAGTTTTATTATGATTCAACTCAAATGTAACATAAACAACTAAACCTTAGCCAACTACTAAACTAAACTACATTAGCTAGAAACTCAAAATTATAAACATAGACAATGTATTGAAAGAAAGAAATCGAAAGAACACCCAAGCATGGGTCATCATAGTCATGAGTAGCTAAGTCGATGGCTAGGAGACCATTAGCAAAGGCAAGAAAGAGAATGATGAGACCATGTCCAATGTCTATCGTGCTAGAGAGTTGATAGATTGAGACTCCTCCGGCGAGCAACGAAAAGGTCGAAACTAATACATCCATGGTAGGGTAATAGAAAGGGATATAAAACATGACAGGTAATATGATCAATGATGTTACAAATCTGAGATGTTTTAGTACCGGCATTTTCGTTGGATCTGGATAGCCATCGTCGTAGAATAAACACTTGAGTAACATCACGGCGAACAAGGTCGTGACGCCAAATCTTATCGGGCTAAACAAAACCTCACTTCCTGATTTCAACAAGCCAAAGATTGAGAAAATTGTCAACGTGTACCAAATCCCACGAGTGAATACACGAAAACCCATCAATCTCTCTTTCTCCAAATTTTCCCAAGCCATTGTCGTTAAACAAGGGTATTTAGTGTCTTCCACTTCCATGACCACTTCCACATCTGAGTCTTTGTTTTGTTTTGGTTGTTTCTTCTTTGTGGAGACTTTTTTTTTCTTTTGGCCGTAAAACTTCATTGTTGAGACTTGATTAGGGTTTCTTCTAAAGTTCTAATAAATAGGGGATTGAGTTTAGTTAGCTCATAGAATCTAGGTGTGGATCGATCTACATGAAAAGATATACCTTTAATTTTATTACTTTTAATTATAAATTATAATATATATATATATATATATATATATATGTTATAAAATCACCAAGTCACTTATATATGCAATCAAATGTTGACACATAGCAAGTTGAAAGCAAACAAAAAAAAAAAAAACTCAGATGTGCCTTCTTCTCTTTAACAAATGGATAGAATATTTTCTGTTAGTAATTCACTGATTCTCGGTTTAGATGATTATAAACTTTAGTGGAAATTTGATTTTTTTTCGGAAGAATTGAAAGATAGAAACAAAGATTTTGAAGTAAATAAATTTCCAATATACTTTGTGAAAACAATTGTATAGATTATTTGATATAGTATTTTAACTACATAAATCGTAATTAAGTATCAAAACAAAAGTTCAAAAATGTAACCTAAAGTTTAAAAATGGCTTTTGATTGTATTTATGGAGGATTCACAAATCATAAATAATTCATTCCAAAGCATAATATATATATATATATTTTTTATCAACAACTTTATTAGATTGACTCAAATAAGGCAATGCCGAGGAATATTGTTTACATAAGTAATAACATGCGGTTGGGTATAACTAGTTCGTGCCAATTTATCCGCCTTCGCATTTCGTGAAACTAAAGATAAAGAAAATAAATCAAACTCTTCCTTGTCACTCTGAATCGCCTCTAATCAGTAATCAATAATGATCTTTATGATTGTACTAGTGCATAAGATTTGTCACTTTTTTTTTACATAATTAAACCAATGAATAATTTCTGCTATACTTTCACAATTTATGCCTTTCATGAAGCTTTGAAATAACTATGAAATATTAATTTGGATTTATAATTTTTAGAATGGTGTATATGGGATATGTAAATGATACTTCCTATGTTCTTAATTAATTCTTTTTTTTTAATGTATTTCACGTATATTTAGAAAATATGTTGAAAGTTAATTATAAATGCATCATTTTTGTGATTTACATTTTTCTTTATCTTTAAACCAATCAGTAGTGTTCAAACTTTTTTTAACGTCTACCAATAGTATTCATTTTCTTAAAAAAATTTTACAATTTAGTACCAATAACTAATAAAAAATATAAAAATTTAAAATCTAACTTCTGGAAACAATTTTTGTTTTAATCACAACCTTGGATTAATTAGGAACATAGGAGGTATAATATAAAATCGGCCTGAGCCTTTTTTACAAGAAAATCGGCCTGAACATTGTTAAAAAGAGAAAGAAATCTAATATTCAAAATTAGGAAAAGAACAAAGAAAGGACTGGAAAGTAGCCAACTCTGCCACAAACGTGGGCCAATCCGGCGGTTTGTCAAGAAGGGAGATAAGGTCGGCACAATCGGAAGCAAAAACACAGCTCGTTTCTCCAAGCGAGATCATACAATCCATTACCAAGAGCAAAGAGTCAAATTCTGCATTAATCAGTAATCAATAATGATTTTTGCGATTGTACTAGTGCGTTAGATTTGTCACGTTTTTTTACATAATTAAACCAAAGAATAATTTCTGCTATACTTCCACAATTTATACCTTTCATGAAGCTTTGGAATAATTATGAGATATTAGTTTGGATTTATAATTTTTTGAATGGTGTATGTGGGATATATAAAATATACTCCCTCTGTTCTTAATTAATTCATTTTTAATGTTTTCACACATATTCAGAAAATATGTTGAAAGTTAATTATTGATGCATCATTTTTGTGATTTACAATTTTCTTTAACTTTAAACCAGTAAGTAGTATTCAATTTTTTTTAACGTCTACAAATAGTATTCATTTTCTTAAAAAAGTTTACAATTTAGTACCAATAACTAGTAAAAAAAATATAACTTTAGAATCTATCTTTTTGAAACAATTTTTGTTTTAATCACAATCTTGGATTAATTAGGAACAGAGGAGGTATAATATAAAAATATTTTAAAATTTCTTTGGAAGAATTGATAGATTGAAACAAAGATTATCAAGTAAATAAATTTACAATATAATTTGTGAAAAAAATTGTAGAGTTTTTTTTGATAATAGTATTTTAACGACATAAATCGTAGTTAAGTATCAAAACAAAGTTTCTCCTTATTTCCACTATAACTTTTCATATAATATTTTAGAAGATTCTTAGGTACGAAAAATGTACCCTAAATTTTAAATAATGGCTTTTGATTGTATTTATGGAGGATTCACAAATACGTCAAAACATAAATAATTCTATCTAAAAGCATAAAATATTCTAACCAGTTAGACTAACAAACATTCATATGAATCATATCTATAGTAAAACTTTTATAAATTAATAATTAATAATGTTGGAACTATATTATTATATTAACTCTCGTTATATTAATTTATGGAAGAATCGAAATATACTGAAGCACTTTTATGGTTGCCAAATAGAAATTCGAGTATAAAAATTTTGTATAGTTTTTACCATAAAACTTCATTGTTGAGACTTAATTAGGGATTCTTCCAAAGTTCTAATATATTGGTGATTGAGTCCAAACCTAAAAGACGAGGTGAGTTCTATTAGCTCCTAGAAACTAGGTGTAGACACCGGCGGACCTACGTTGAAGGAAGGGGGTCAACTGACACCCCTTAAAATATACTTTTTCCGTTTTAATTTAGTTGTCGTTTTAGTATTTAAATTTTGTCTCATAATAATTGTCATTTTAGATTTTCAGTGCAGATGCTTTGTAAAAATTCTAGTTTTATTCTCATAGTTTTAATGTCTTGACCAATAAAAAAATTAGAAAATATATTGAACATGAGTAAAATAGAAAAATTAATTATCTTCTTAATTCCTGTGCAAAAACCTTAAACGACAAGTAATTCAAAACAGACCGAGTATAAATTAAATAGTTTGCTTGATTTTATGATGTGGAACTAGCTCATTTGGTTCAGATCTCTATCCTTGACCCACCTAATCCAAGTTTGAACCCACACTTTGACCTCTCTTGGGCCATAGCCCATAATTCAATTCTATTTATTTATTTTTCTATCTATTTTTCTTTTTCTTCACGCCTATTTATTATGTTTATAAATTAATCAAATATTTTTAATGGAAATCATATATATATAAAAGTTGGCCAATTCTCTCCATGTGAGTGCCACATCATCACACAAGAAGATGACATGTGTCATTCAACATTATTTAAATTAAAAATTCATCAAAATTAATTGAGGGAAAATCAAAAGTCTTCTATTATGTTAAATCCTCCATTAATCCTATTTCTAAATGATTTTTCAAAACAAAAAAAAAAATTATAAAATTATTTTAATAAATCAAACAAATTCATATCTCTTATATGGCTATATGCAATAACATAAAGGCTTGAATGTTTGAGAGATTTTAGATCAGAGGGTTTTTAGATTTTAGATTTTAGATTTTGTTTTTGGTTTTTGGATTATGTAAAAATAAAAAGAAAAACAAATTGAAAATTGATTAAAAAAAAAGGATCTCGTAGAGGAATTCTCAAAAACCTATTGAAATGAGATTTTCGATTTTGTTAAGAAATTAGTAAGAACTCTTAGAATCTAGATTCCCTATTTTTTAGGAAAACCAATTTTCTCAAAATCTTGAATGCCTAAAAAATGGATTCTTGGAAAAACTAAAACCAAAAACCATTTGAAAAACCATTACCATTTAAGGCCAAAATCTAAAAGGTTATTTAAATAATATTTAATTTTTACTTTTTTTTTTTCTTTTTTTTTCATACGAAAACTCTTGAGATCGAAATATCCTATATTCTTGTTGTGTGTATTCATGATGGTGAACGAATATTAGAATTTTAGATATATAAAAAAATCAAATTATATATGAAAATGTATAAATTAATATTTAGAGTCAAAAACGAATCTAACCATAAAAATTGTAAGTACATAAGATGAGTCTAATTTTATTAACTATATAATAACAAAAAAATAAATAAACATAAATTAGCGATAAAAACAATTAACATATTTATCTTAACAATTTTCAAAACAAATCCACGCGTAGCGTGGAAATTCATCTAGAAACCTGTATATGGAAATTTTGTTTAAATATGGTACATTAAATAGAATATTAAATATTTGTAGAAATATACTATTTTATAGTATAATATGTTGACTCCGGCAAAACAAATATCTGGTCCGCCACTATATTATTATCCATAGTAAAACTTCTACAAATTAATAATGTTGGAACTATATTATTATATTAACTTGTCGTATATTAGTTTATTGAAGAATCAAAATATACTGAACCAGTTTTATGGATGCCAAAAAAAAATTCGAGTATAAAAATTTTGTATGGTTTTAGTCACAAAATGTTTAATTGTTTATGATTTTTTTGTTTGCCATATTTGTTTTGTGTTTATAATTGTTTTCCAACCGATTAAAATGAATTTACAACCACTATAGGAAACTATCAGAGCCATAAACGATACCCTTAAAAAAAAAAAATTCTTTAGCTGCCGTTCCTCTCTTCTTCTTTCTTCTTTCTTCTTGTTGCCTTGTTCTTCAGATCTCCTTCTCTTTATCCATCTTCTCCTTTCATGATGGCTGCAACGCTGAAGCTATTATAGAATAACAAAAATTTATTGTAAAAACAATTTTTTTTACAATAAATAACAAAAATTAAAGAATTTACATATATATATATATATATATACGATATATATAAATTAAAATTAATAAATAATAAGATCTATAGTTGTATTTGAAAAACATATACGACTATTAAAACAAAAATGATGCATATTCAAAATTTGAAAATTTAGAGTAAATTTTGGCTATTTTTATGAAAAACACTAATATATATATATATATATACATAATAATTTACATGATTATATGTATATATATATATATAATTTACATGATTATTAATTTATGATATTATTGGGACCATATTTTTATAGAAAAATTTCAAAAAATTATTATTTTTATTATCTTAACGAATTTAATTAATTTTTACATTGAGTCATTTCGAGACCGACAAAATTAATTAATTTATCGTGTTTATTAAATTATCGAATATTAATTTACAGAGGTTCTACTGTAAAATGGAGAGAAGGGCCTTTTTCGACCCCATCAATCCGCAAAATGCTTCTTTTTATATCTGTACAAATGTTTAGTGCTAATTCTTACCTTAACACTTTAAAAATTCAAAACATATACGGATATACCTCAACTTTTTATTTAGTGCAGAATTCGAAATCGTTGTTAACAAATGATGACTCATGTGATTATGTGAAACGTGTATGATGAGGTGGCATTATATACCAACGAAACAACGTCGTTAATAAGAAATTAACAAAAATAATGTAAAGTCCAAAATTGAACCCGGGACCTCTTAGTATTATCTCCAAACGCAAAAGACGCAAAAGTCAAAACCACTTTAGCCACGACCAATTTTTGAAGTAGGGATAAACAATTATATTTGTATATCTATAACGTTTGTGCATAACACTAAATTTAATTTCTGGTTTTGGATCGGTTAGTGTCGGTATATCAGCATACCTTCAGGCTTCAGGCTTCAGGACTCAGGCTTCAGGCTAATTTATAATCGACCTTGTTCTCCGGCTAGCTTTTTTTTTGGGAAAATTCCCCAAAAAAACCCTAACTATTTAATATTTGCCAGAAAAAAACCTGAACTTTTTTCGATGCCGGAAAAAAACCCTAACTATTTAATATTTGCCAGAAAAAAACCTGAACTTTTTTCGATGCCGGAAAAAAACCCCAACTAATTTACCGCTGACAAAAAAACACGAACTATTTTGTTTTTCCAATTTCCTCTCGTCTCCGTTACGGACGTTAACGCCGTCGTTGACGCCGTTACTATTTTTTGGAAAAATTCTTGAAAAAAAACCCAAGTTATTTAAGTTTGCCAGAAAACTACCTGAATTATTTGTTCGTTGCCAGAAAAATACACAGATCAACATTTTTCTTTTCTTTTTGTCTTCTATCAACAATGTAAGATGGTGAGAGCTAATAACTTTTATGTGTTCTCTTGAACCTCATAAAAGTTTTCAGTTTTCACTATTACTTAGGACAATTAAATTTAAGAACAAAAATATACAAATAGATTAGTCGATTTTCAAATTTCTCAATTAGATTTGTTTTTGGATCTATTCAGACTTTACAAATTTTAGGACATCATCAACAATGGAACTCTAAATTTCATAAGAGCCCCAAAAACCTTGGTAGATCTTCAAAAATTCTCTACATAAATCGCAAAAAAAAAATACTCCAATCAAGCAAAATCCACCAAAATTGAAGGTAAAGCTAGCTTAATCAAACCTACTCAACGCTAAAAAAACGACTAATCTAATTGTGTTTTTTTTTTGTTTTAGTTAAAAAGTTGGGGAATCAACTAATGTAATTGCGAGTTTTGTTCTAATTGGAAAATTGAAAAATCGATTAATTTAATAGTAGTGAGAATTTGTATGAGGTTCAAGAGAACACATAAAGTTATGAGGTCTAACCACCTTACATTGTTAATGAAATAAAAGAAAAAAAGAAAAATGTTGATCTGTGTATTTTTCTGGCAACAAAAAAATAATTCAGGTATTTTTCTGGCAAAATTAAATAACTTAAGTTTTTTTAAGGAATTTTTCTAAAAATAGTAACGGCGTCAACGACGGCGTTAACTGCCGTAACGGAGACGAGAGGAAATTGGAAGAAAAAAATAGTTCGTGTTTTTTTTTGTCAGCGGTAAATTAGTTGGGGTTTTTTTCCGGCATCGAAAAAAGTTTAGGTTTTTTTCTGGCAAATATTAAATAGTTGGGGTTTTTTTTGGGAATTTTCCCCTTTTTTTTGTTGTTGTTAATTCCTCGAGCAAGCTTTCCTTCAGGCCAATTACTAAAATCGTAAGCTCTCTGTTTTTCTTTTGATCGATCCTTTTTACGGATTCAATATAAATTTTAATCATTTCATTAAATTACAATCATTTCATATTCAGCAAAAATTAAAAAAATTTATTTTGCCCAGATAGTAACCCTAAAATCGATGACGAGAGAGAAGACTGAAAACAAAAGAGATGATATGATGATTGATGACCCAAACCTAACATCGAAAACCAATTCAATTTTCAGTGATTTTTTGTTTTCATAAATCAAATGTCTCGTGTTATAGTATATATATAGAACTGTTTATCCCTTGTTTAGCAAATGGTCTTGGCTCTATTGGTTACGTCTTACGTGAATGGAGATAATTCGAAGAGGTCCCGTGTTCTATGTTGGCACGATTTTTTTGTTATTTTTATTAAACGACGTCGTTTCGCTGGAGGCATTTGGGTAGAAATTAGCAGCACTAAGCATTTGTACATGTATAAAAAAGCACTTTTCGAGTTTCTTCATTATAGTAGTGTAAATACTTTTCACCTTGTATTTTATTTGAACTGCCCAAGTTCTGGTTATGCTGCAGATAATAAGAATATGATTTAATTGATGAATTTACTGTTTTTAATCTGGCTAAGAGGGAAAGCTTTCTAATTGACAAATAATGCTGCGAATCTTTCTTTGGGAAAACAGTGTTGTTACTTTGCTTGTTTGTGGTAAATCATGTGCCAAATGATTTCTGCAGACTGCAACGATGCAAGAAGATAAACGAATGAAGGCAATAGAAGAAATGTACAGATATATTTGGTGCCGCTTTAAGCTTCTTCTCTTGAAGGTCAGTTGTTGCGATGAAGATCATATTTACCCTTCTCCGACTCCATCATCAAAAAAAAAAAGAAAAAAAAAAAAAAGCCTACGATAATACTTAAGAATACACTATTAGCAGCAGATTGATTATGGATTCATATTTCTTGTTGGAGCCAAGATAAAAACATGAAATGACTTTGACTTTGTCAACGAGCAATGAGAAAACAAATTTCATGCTGTTGTGGACAGTTTCAATTTCAAATATGCATCTTTCTGAATCAGAACTTCTTCTGATCCTTTAGTCGTCGTCTCTCAAGTATACTACTAGATTAAACCTAGAACAAAAATACTACAAGATGCACAGTATTGATTAGCATAAATACTGATTCTGAACTGTGTACAAAGTCAATAACCGAATATAAAACATTAGCCAAGTTTTGAGGTTTACAAGGTGTGAAATTCATTTCTAGGATACAAAGCGGTATGAATGTTCGCATGATAAATAAAAGTTCAGTAAAAATGCTTAGCCCCATATTAACCACTTGCCTAAAATGACTACTATGAGTCTATGACCAACCAACAGCTTTACCATGGATTTAATCATACCTACTTGGAGATGACGTTTCTGAGTGACACTGGGACAACAACTGTGGACTGGAATGCAATTAGCACCATACATCAGTTGCTATCTACAATGTCTGCAAAAGGTAATGAGCAAGCAGAAGTTAGCATCTTTGAGTGCCAAGTCTGTTTATTAAATTGGTGACACTTCTAAAATGCTAGCTTCAGCTTTTTTTCTTCCTGGATTCAGCAATTAAAGTAAAAAGGTTCTATGTTTCTAAAAATAGAATAATATCTGATTGCAGGTCAGGGGAAGCATGAGAATGACTACTAAGAGATATATATTGAGAGTCAAACTAGAAGTGCAAATTCAATCTACATCCAATCATGAAAAATTTATTGGAATTAGAGTTGTTCAGTTTACCTGAGAAATCCAGAATTATGTGCAAAATCAAAGTCATAAGCTGCAAGAAGTGACTATACTACAAAAAAAGGCTGTAAATTGTTAGTTGACCTTTCATTTCTCACTAGTAGCCAGGTTTTTCAGCTGACATCCCAATCTCATGACACAATTGAAAGCATATGGCCGGTTAGTAGCATCCAAAACCTGCAAAGAACATCACTCAATTTTGTTTCAATTAACACGTGAAGAAAATACAGGCATGCCTTCTTTCTTCTGAAGTTGGAAGAAAAATAATGTTAGCCAAGCATCAGAAACTAACATGTCTTGGAGAAGAGACGAATCATCGATGATTCAATACAGAAACAGTGATGCTAAGGAACTTCGGGGATGCTAAATCTGTGTACTCATTTGTAACTGAAACACAGATACAACTGATTGGCCAGCAATTGTGGCCTATAGAAGAGCCGTTAGTTCTAAGCTCAAAATATATCCATCTTGGAGATAGAATTTTTTTTGAAATATGAATTACTATGTCTAATTGCATATTGTTCACCATGCATACTTGTTATCCAGTTGTCAACGTCCATAATCAGGAGGGCCAGATAGCAAAGCAAACACCCTAGTTGCACTTATATCAAGTCAATAAAACACTAACCATTGCGGAAAGAAACTTGGTTAGGAGATGCAAAATGTATTCTTTAAATCCTAGATAGTTGAATCAGGCTTCCAGCTGATCTCTCCCAAGAATTCACTGAGCTGAGTGTCTCAAGAACAGCAGCAATACGAAACTTACAAGATTCCACCTAGGCAACATAGAAAGGGAACTTAGTCTGTTTACAGATGTTCCTAGCCAACAATCACCATGAATGACCAAGAAATGCTTAGCTAGATATACTACATTTTGAATAAGTATCTTGAATTCATGAAAAGCAATTGAGGATACAATTGCAAAATTACATGCATTTGTAAGAAAACTATGCCTCAAATCGATACCAAAGTCAGCCAGATACAGAAGTGAAAAAAATGAAACCCAACCTCGAAGTCTCCAAGCTCAATTTTGAACATCATAGACCAACTTTATCAATTTGATCTTTAAGAAGCCGCAGCTTCCTTGACAATCTCACCACATTCATCGTTTTACCTGTTCAAAATTTCCCATAAGCAAAGAAGTCATGTCGCTTGATATCGTATACAAATCTGGTATCTAAATTATCTAAACACATACAAATAGATACAAAGATATAGTTCACCGGAAAAAAATCTCTCTAACTGACAACAAAAATATCTGCAACCGTCGCTTCTTCATCGCTCTATAAATAACTCTAGATTCTGACGACGGTGGTTAGTTACGACTTACGAGACTCCATTCTTCTTCTGATTTTTTTCTTCTGATTTTTTTCTTCTGATTTCTTCAATGGCTACTGTTCCTCTACCTGCACGCGTGGATGGTTGGTTCGCTGCCTATGGAGCTTTTGTGGCTAGACTTGATGCAAGATCTCTCGTCACTCTCGCCATTGTTACTGCCTCCTTGGGATTGAAATTTCTCATGAATTTGCAGATGGCTTCAGTGAAAGACAACTCTCAGATTATACTCATCGTCGCAACCGTGTACCTAATCGGAATTTCGCTGTTCATATGGAGGTTCAGAAGGAGGGAGATGCTGAATCAGCCGCCACAACCACAGACTCCGTCGCAGATCCCAAACATTCTGGTATTTCTCAAATCTGGCTATCCGGTGACAGCGTTGGCTTTCTTCACGGCTTTAGACGATCCGCTTAAGTCAATCCAAAGCTTATATGTCCCAGGTATCTGTCTCTGCTGCTACTTTCACATTCTGGTAATCTTGGCCGTGCTACGCCGGAAAGAAGATTACGGCATCTCCGATGGTTGCTTGGGTGCTGCTTACGCACTTCTCTTCTCAATGACGGACTCAAATCTGGTGCGACTTGTTCTGATAATTCCAACCATAGTTCTAAGTGGCTTAAGGAATCTCCAATTTAATGCTATTCAAGCTCATCTCAATCTCCAGCTTCCGCTAGTTTTTCCAACCATCGAGCCTCCGCAAGTTTCTCCAACCATCGAGCCTCCGCAAGTTTCTCCAAAAACAAGACAACAAAGGAAGGAAGAGAGACGAGAGGCGAACGCGAGGAAGACCAAAATCTACCAACCACAGGCACAGGTGGCGTCGGAACCCCACCGCCGTGGATCTAGTCTCTAAGTCCCATCACGTTTCGTCTGATTTTTTAGAAGAAGAAGAGTTGATAAAACCCAATATTAAAAAAATTCACCAATCACACGACGACACACATATGGTAATTGATTTGTATATCCTTTTTTTTCTTTTTGGTATGGCACATGTGATGTAGTTTTCTTCTTTTTTTTTTCTTTTTGGTAAATGTTGAGTCATTTAGTTTTCTTATGGCACATGTCATGTAGTTTTTTTTTTTTTTTTGGTACGAGAGTCATGTAGTTTTCTTATAGTACAACATGTCATGTAGTTTTCTTTGCATCCTTAATTGCTTTTCTTGAATTCAAGATACTTCTTCAAAAGGTTGATGAATAAATAAAAAAAAAGATACTTCTTCAAAAGGTTGTATGTATAAGCATCATCTATCTTGACCCCCTCGGATAAACATATATCAGTTATAGTGTGATGCTTCCTCTTAATTATTCTATAAACTCATAGATTAAAGTCCCTTTATAAACAAAAACCGTCCATATGTCAAAAAAACAAGAAATATGTATGCTTAGCTTTGAGCTTTGGGATGTTTACTTGTCAAATTGAAAGAAAATTTCCATAATAGAGTTTTGTTTAGTGGTTGATACGTTCCTATACTTATCTTACAAATCACAAGTCATCTTGCCAATAGGAATATGTCACATAGGTTTTGCTTCAAAAAGATTAGTAAAAATAAAAAGAAGAAAAAAGAATACTCGATGTCATATGGTAGCAACTTCTTTCAAAAATGTTACAAAATATATTTTTTCATATAAATTTGAACGTATTTAGCAAACAAATATATAGGCTTTATCTTCAGTAATTACTTTCGCAGTTTCGTAAGAAAATTAAAACGTACAACAACAAAATTTATAAAAGGGATTCATGCAATATATATAGAGAAATTGTTAAAAATGCCCCTTTTTCAATACCCCTTTTCAAAAATGCCCCCTTTGAGAGTCCATTTTTAAGTTTGCCCTCTTTTAATTTTTAATGACCATTTTACCCTTATTTGAAACAAAATTAGGTCCACAAAATACAAAATATTTTTTGGCGGGAAAAGTGATCCCGCAATTTTCCCGCCAAAACACTTGTAAAAAACCTTTAAAATACCTTGTAAAATTTTCCCGTAAAATTTTTTCCCGCCAAAAAATTTTTTTGCGGGAAAAGTGATTCCGCAATTTTTTTTTTTTGGCGGGAAAATTTTTGGCGGGAAAAATTTACAAGGTATTTTAAAGGTTTTACAGAGTATTTACAAGTGTTTTGAAAGGTTTTACAATGTATTTTAAAAGGTTTTACAAGGTACTTATAAGGTTTTATAAGGTATTTATAACTTGTAAAACCTTATAAAAAACTTGTAAAACCTTATAACTTGTAAAAACCTTATAAAATAGCTTGTAAAATCTTATAATATCTTATAAATACCTTGTAAATACGTTGTAAAACCTTTTAAAATATATTGTAAAACCTTATAAATACCTTGTAAAAAACCTTTAAAATACCTTGTAAATTTTTGGCGGGAAAAATTTTCCCGCCAAAAATTTAACGCCAAAAAAATTGCGGAATCACTTTTCCCGCAAAAAAAATTTTTTGGCGGGAAAAAATTTTACGGGAAAATTTTACAAGGTTTTTTAAAGGTTTTTTACAAGTTTTTACAAGTGTTTTGGCGGGAAAAATTGCGGGATCACTTTTCCCGCCAAAAAATATTTTGTATTTTGTGAACCTAATTTTGTTATTTTCCTTATATATTTGTGATATCTTTTATTAAAAGAAGGGTAATTTAGTCATTTTGTACATAAAAAGGGGTATTTTTAAAAATGGACAGCCAAAGGGGGCATTTTTGAAAAGGGGTATTAAAAAAGGGGCATTTTTGTGAGTCTCCCATATATATATATAAAAAAAAAAAAAAAAATATATATATATATATATATATATATACTTTCCCTTGAAACCACTATATATCGCTTGTGCCTCTCTTGATTTATTATAGTTTTAGATATTATCAGCACTAAACTCTTTTGCTTTTAAGAGGAAAAGTTTGATACTTATCATTTACTCCCATTAGAGTAAAACGCTCCCAGGCACAGTTACCAATATTGTAAAAAGAGCTAATCACTTTTAAAAAAACAGATCTCAGCTACTTTTTTATCCTAAAAATAGCAAGTTTCAACCCTAATTAACTTTTCCGGTACACTTCTTGACGCCGGAGACCCTCTGTGGTGCTCCCAGGTGAGTCCGGCGTAGGAGACGCCCCTCACTCGGTTTGCTTTCCCCTTTTTCTGTGAAGACCCTTCTCTTTACTCTGGAAAGCTAAGAGAAGCAAAAACAAGCTGCAAAGAGCTCTTTCAAACCTCCAGTTTCTAGATTTCCCTCAAGAAAGGTTACTAGTAGCTTCAAAATGGAGAATCTCAAGCAGTCAGTACGTGGGAACCTAAGGACTTGGCTGGTAACTCTCTGTTCCTCTTTTTTCTAAGCTTTTCGGTTTGAACTATCTCACTATATATGTCTCATTCTTTTCATATTGCATGTTCTAATTATGCTTCACATGCATTTTCATGAAATATTACGAGACATGTCAACAACAAAAGGCCTTGAGAGTTGTTTGGTTAAATGCATGAGAAAACTACAAACGAAAATTCTATAAGTAAATCCCAATTTCAAACTAGCTAGATTTCTACAAGAACATACGTGCTGTGCACACTAGCGGACCCAGGATTATTTTTTACCCAGGTCAACATAGCTAAAAAAAAAAAATTTTGATGTGCTAAATATATATTTTTCATAACCATAAGTAAAATATTGAAATTTAGGGAGGTCACATGACCCTCCTTTCTTACACGTAGGTCCGCCAGTGGCTGTGCATGATGTATGTTTGTAAATTTTTTTTTTTTTTTTTTTTTTTTTTTTTTTTTTTTTTAATGTTTGTAAATTTTGTGTCTAACGTTTTTGGATGAAGTTAGATTTCTACAAGAAAAACTTGCTCTCATAGTTAAGTTTTTGCTTGTGTTTAGCGGCATCATTTGCATACATAATCATATGGATGACCTTTGACCCAAAAAAAAAAAATGCATACACATGACTAGATTTTTTTTTAAAACGTATGATATAACAACTTTTAATTCCCTTTTTTGCTCTATCTCATTAATGCAGTTATGGCAGTTCTAAACCAAGTATTTCATTTACTTAACATTTCTTTTGTTTTGGTAGAGATTTACTTAACATTTCTTTTTTTTCTTCAATTTTTATTTTGAAAATAATATATGTACATTGAAACTCTCATAAAATCTATTGTCTCTTAATTTCATTTCATTCAATTGAAATTATAAGGATTTAAAACCAATGATTGTATTCAAATTTCAAACCCAACTTTTTTTTGTTCAGATTGAATCTAACTTACTCTTCTCAGATCGGGATTGTAATCCAAATGTAAAATAGAGAAAAATATTTTATACTCATGTTTTCAGAATTTTCTTATAAATAAATCAATTTAGTTTTGTTAGTTTGTAACAACTCTTTTTTTTCAACCACTTCAAATATTTTTTTTCAACCACTTCAAATATTATAATAACTAAAATTACTTACTAATTGTTTTAATTTAGATATATGTTTTGTATCTGTTTCAATTATTTCAAAAGTAATTTAACCAATCAAAAAACTTAGTGACTTCCCATATAATTTTCTTTTTCCTGTGCAATATTTATGTTGCTATTTCGTTTACTCTCTCAGATTTTGATACAATTTCAATATCAGCGTTGTGTTAAATTTCGACCCACGTGGTGGTTTTATGACTTTTTTGTGTGTCATCTTTACCAGAAACTTGGAATCTATAAAGGAGATGCTGTTTGGAGGCGGTATTTATGCAAAGTTTCCAACAACGTTATGCCTCTGAAGTTAAACAAAAATAAATAAATTACTGAAAAAAAAAAACCTCTTATTTAGGCCATAGACATTGGCGCACTCAATGGCCGAGTGTGAGTAATAAACAAAAGAAATATAATTGAAATGTTGTCTCTCTCTTCTCACCCGGATGTAACTTTACACTCGGGTGTAACACTCTTTCTCTCTTTCTCTCTACTTCTTTTTTTCTCTCTCTTTTCTCTTTTGCTTTAAATTATAATAATAAAAAAATACTTACACCCACACAAACACATTTGCCACTGCTGATGCTCTTAGATTACTTGGCTGTGTGTGGGAGCCAGCTCTTAATTTCACGCATTTTTTTCTTTTTCAAAATATATAAAATAGTTATGGCCATTTCTTTTTTCTTTTTTCTTTTTTGTTAAAAGGGAGAAGAAAACTGGCCATTTCTTTCTTCTTCATAATTATGTAGTAATAGTTTATATATGTAAAAATCTCTCGAGGCCAGAAATAGTTAATATGTAATATATTTTAGGGAAAATCACAGAAAAAACCTCCAAATTAATTATTTTTCCAACTAAAATTTTAAACTTTTTCTGTTCCCATATAAAACCTCCAAATTGTATTTTTATTAAATGGAGGGTAAAGATGCAAAAATTGACGATTTTGAGGTTTTTTTTGTGCCAAATAGATAATATGATATTTTTATTAAATGGCATGTTTTTTTCACAAATAACAAGATGATGCTTCATATTTATAAATGTACATTGTAAATACAACTTTTTTTTTAATAAAATATCGTGCTATTTTAAAATGCTTCACGTGATTTTTTATACCTCTAATCTATTATTTTTTCTCTGCACAAGCTTGCTCTTGGTTCAATCTATAGAGACATTTTTGTCTTTTATTGTGTCGTCATATGCTTAATTACCCAAAAAAAAAAAACTGATAATGGTTAGTTACTTAATTTTAACTCAAAATTTGGCTGTTTTGTAATATTATCCATTAATTAATTACAGTCCTAGATTCCTAGACATATAAATCGAACTAGTAAAACTGCTTTACGAATTTTACACCCATATTCATTGTGGGTGGTGGAACGAAAAGGTTGAATCTCTTATGTTCGTAAATAAAATGTCTCAGTCGCGTTAAGAACCTAAGATTTTACTCACACACTTAAATGAATCTCAATTTTGTCCCAATTTCAAAAATATATCCTCCAAACCTGAGATCATACCGATTGAAAATGGGTTTCAATTTTTAAAATTTTTGAAGAAATTTTCTCCAAGAGAATGAAAAGAAGTTTGTGTTTAGATGATAACTAAAAAGGATGTATGCAATCAAACATTTGAAGTAATTTGTATTAAAATAACAAATTATATGTTATTTAATTATGGATTTAAAAAGAAATAAATAAATGCAATATTACTTCACTTTTTTTTTTTGGTGAATTGCAATATTACTAACTATTGATTTGCAAAAATCTATACTATTAATTGAGAATCACTCAAACATAAGTAACCTTATTTTGGTAGATTAATTACAAAGAATGCCATTAGTATTTTTGAATTTGAAAAAGAAAAAATAAATAATCGGAAAATTGTATTATGTCCATTTGATATTTGTTTTTTATATAAAACAAAATCCAAAATTAAATCAACAAATTAATAAATACCCAATATTTATGGAAATTGTTTGAAGTAGTTCACATAAAATAAACAAATGAATAACTACCCAATATTTATAGAAATCTTTTAAAGTAGTTTCCATAAAAAATCTAACTATTAATTTCAAAATTATATATATGTAAACTTCTTTAATTTCGTAGTATTTTGAAATATTTTTGGAAACAAAAAAAATTAATTTAATATCATCATATATTTTCGATTTTAATTTATTTCTTTAAGAAAATATATTTATAAATTCTGATTAATGGAAGTTTTTTTTTTTTTGAAATTGTAGATATGTTAACTTATTTAATTTGGCAAGCTAATGTTAGATATTTCCGGAAAGGACAATCCAATTTAATATAATTGAAAAATAAATAAAAAACAAAATTTATTTTTGATTTTTAAAATTTCCATTATAAAACTATACTGATTAATTTTGATTAGTTTAGATGGAAGAAATAAAAAGCGAATTTGATTATTCCAATGTTTTAAGGAACAGTTATTATATTTCCAAATATAATATAAACTAGATATTTTGTATTTTAAAATATAGAATATTCCTCGAATAAATTAGGGATTTTAGATTCGTTAAAATCTCAAAATATTTTATGATTTGAATGCAATTCATAAGCCCTAGACAATCAAAACTTTCATCTCATGTTTTGATTTATTTTTAATCAAATATAATCATCTCAAAAAATCAGTAAATATATATTAGGCTAATAAGGCTTTATTAGTAGCCTATAAATTGTTGCCCACTACATAAAAAATAACATATGTATCACTACATTAAAATTGTCAGACCATATAATAATATAATCAGTTTAAAGATTAATTTAGAAAATTATTATTACAACAATTAAAAAATTATCATGTGTTTTCCCATGGTTAACACACAATTCTTTTAAAACATTTACACACAACTCTTCACTAACCATAATTTTATCCATACCAAACTATTAATAAACCTCTGTAACACTACTGTATATCAATCAAAACTATAATATTTTAACATTTCATATAATTTTTTACTATTTTTAGTTTAAAACTTTTAAAATTTGCAATTTCATAAAATTTATCCCGCACGAACGTGCGGGTCAGATCTAGTGTATTGTAAAATGTACGGTTATTGGAAATATATTAAGCTTTGGATTTTAATGTCTTTGAGGGAGTTTAGAGATTTTTATTAGTTAAAGTTACAAAGATTCAAGTCTCATGGTTTTAAATGGGATTTGAGGAGATTTTACAACAAAACATAAAACATTTCTCCAAATCATCTAAGAATTCATTAAAACTCAAGTAATTTAAAATAAAGGGTTGAATAATTTTAGTCGTTATCGTTTTTTTTTTTCCTTCTCTAGTTTAATGTCTTTGGTGGAAATATGTAATTTTGAATTTTGATGATGCAAAGTTTTTAGTCCGAATGTTAATAGTTAATGTGAGTTGTACTATGTTTTTACTTTTAGTATGAGTAATTCATGAACAAGATCGAATTTGAAGCTTAAAAACAGTTTGAAGAAAATTCTTGCACTCGAAAGACTAGTGAGTCTCCGTCTCTTTGCAATTGAACATAGGATTTTAACTGAATATGAAAGAATTTAGAATTCTATTTAAATCTATTGTTATTCAATTGATTGGTTTTAGAATTCTATTAAATTCTACTGTTATTCAATTTGTTGGTTTTAGAATTCTGTTAAATTTTATTGTTATTCAGTATTAAGATTGTTTTAATGGCAATGTGATTTGATTAGAATTTAAAAGAAATCATAGACAAAAACGTGAAGAAACAAATCCCACCTATTATGGTGTGATTTGGATAGAATCTGTCAAATACATTAAAATCTTTTATTTTTCTATTCATTTTAATTCTTTTAAATTCAATTATCCAATACCCCCTCCTAAAAATCTAACAAAAGATTATGGTTTTGGAGAGGAAAAGACAAATGAAACTGGAAGCCATATTAAGATGACAAACCAAAGTAGAACAACCTCTTTTTACTATCAATGATCTATCTCTTAAATAAATAAATAAAACTCATTTATTTAGAATATGAAACACTCGTGTCCACCTCATAACCCCCCAATTTGTAAGGCTTCTAGAGCTAATGAAGGAGACTTGCGGATCGATCAAGCTACTTAGGAAAACGTTTATACGCCGAAAACCTACTCAGGAAAACTCAATCATTAACGTTGGTGTCATCGATTCTTGCGGATCGATCAAGCTCAATCATTAGCGTTCTTGCTGGTTCTTCTCACTGGTCGATACTTTTTGAGTGTTTTACATATCGGATCACAATCTTATCAAAAAAGATTTCGAGAGCTTTAACAAGGTCTTTTGCACTTAGGTTGATACATGAAGAAGACGTGGGCAGAGAGGGGCAAAGACAGTGGAGGGAGTGATTCAGCTCATAAGTCATGAGTCAACCAACACAGGATAAGTACTTATGGAAGATTTTTAGCATTGTAACGTCCAAGACAAGTGGTATATCAGAAACTTGGAAACTTTAAGGAGATGATGTTTGGAGGCAGCTATGTAATCTTACTAATGGCACGTTTTCCGAAGACGTTATGCCCTCTGGATTATTAAACCAAACGTACTAATACAAATCACTGAAAAATAAAAAAATAAATCAACTAGTTTTATTATGATTCCACTCAATGTAACAAAAACAACTAAACCCCAATATAGAATCTAAGGTAATTAGCCCATTACTAGACTAAACTACATTAGCTAGAAACTCAAAATTATAAACATAGACAATGTATTGAAAGAAAGAAATCGAAAGAACACCCAAGCATGGGTCATCATAGTCATGAGTAGCTAAGTCGATGGCTAGAAGACCATTAGCAAAGGCAAGAAAGAGAATGATGAGACCATGTCCAATGTCTATCGTGCTAGAGAGTTGATAGATTGAGACTCCTCCGGCGAGCAACGAAAAGGTCGAAACTAATACATCCATGGTAGGGTAATAGAAAGGGATATAAAACATGACAGGTAATATGATCAATGATGTTACAAATCTGAGATGTTTTAGTACCGGCATTTTCGTTGGATCCGGATAGCCGTCGTCGTAGAATAAACACTTGAGTAACATCACGGCGAACAAGGTAGTGACGCCAAATCTTATCGGGGTAAACAAAACCTCACTTCCTGATTTCAACAAGCCAAAGATTGAGAAAATTATCAACGTGTACCAAATCCCACGAGTGAATACACGAAAACCCATCAATCTCTCTTTCTCCAAATTTTCCCAAGCCATTGTCGTTAAACAAGGGTATTTAGTGTCTTCCACTTCCACTTCCACATCTGAGTTTTTGTTTTGTTTTGGTTGTTTCTTCTTTGTGGAGACTTTTTTTTTCTTTTGGCCGTAAAACTTCATTGTTGAGACTTGATTAGGGTTTCTTCTAAAGTTCTAATATATAGGGGATTGTGTCCAAACCTAAACGACGAGGTGAGTTTAATATATAGCTCCTAGAATCTAGGTGTGGATCTACATGAATCTTTAGATATATATATATATATATATATATATATATATAAAAATCTTTTGTCTCCTTTATTTTATCAAATCTTTTGTCTTGTTAATAATATGGTTTCTTATCCATATAGTCGTAAGTGTTCTTGTACGATTTTGTTTTACATTGTTCAATTTGAATTATCCCCAAAGTATTAGAAGATTAATTGGATGTAGCATTAAGGGCTGGGCAATACTTAATTAAATGCTTCACTGAAATATATATATATATATATATATTTTATGTAAAACAACTTTGACATGACGATACAAAGTCTTATAAACCACATTTATTTTCGATGTCAAGCATTATGTGGTGAAGATTCCTTAGGCACAAATCTTCTTTGCTTATGCAAATTCTCAGCGGCTATTAAACGATGTAATTGATATCAAATTGATATAGCTACTAAGCTGGTCTATGCTGACAAAATTTCAGTAGCTTTCGCAATATGCTATTATTATTCCGAACAAGTGAAGATAGTGTCTATATCGACGGATTGTCATGATTTTTTAGTTTCTTTATACACATGAAGGAAATCATGAAGAAAAAATATTTATTTTCTTTTTTCATCCGGCCTATTTCAAATTGCAAGACAAATAGTGTAGCAATAGTAATGTCAGACTTTACTTATGTAAAATTATCTATATGATTTATATATCTCATGTAAAAATTTGTAAACCCTTTTAATTAATTACTTAATACTTTAATAGGTTCACAGAAAAAATTAAAACAAAAATTCATCTTTATATATTTATTTATTTATTTTATGTATCAATTTTCTCCAACTTTATATTCTATCTATATCGAAAGAACTATTTTCTGAGTTTCACCAAGATTAAGAAAATAATAAATGATGCATTTTAATTAATTAATTTTGTATCAGTCTCTTAAAAGTTAATCTTAAATTGTTTTTTACTCCACTTATCTTTTTCCAATATTAAATATTTTTTGTAAAAGTAAAAACATTAATTAATTAATTGATTTTGAAAAACAAAATGCACTAAATATACTACAAAAAATTAATATTTTGATACAAGAATAAAACCTCAGAAAATTATCTTTTGGATACAGAGGAAGTATTTATCTACTTCACAAGTTCAATATTTTTTAATATATGAAATCAAAAAACAAAAGATGTTTTGATACCATGAGATGTCGCCCGATTAAATATCACAACTAGATTTTGACCCGCACATACGTGCGGGGTTTCATATTTTTAAAAAAGTTCTAACAAATTTTAATTCAATATAGATTATTTCGTTGTTTCTATGATATAAATTTTAGTGTATTAGATCTGGATTCACACGTACGTGCAGATATATTTTTATAGAAATTGTTATATAGATTTTAAAAATATAAAATATTTTGTTGTGTTAGTGAACTTTATAATAGTATAAATATTATAAAATTAGAGTAATGAACGAAATTCAGTTGCGTTAGTGCATAGTTATATTTTAAGATCCGGACCTACACGTACGTGTGAAATTATATTTAAGTTAAAACTAAGATATAATTTAGTTGCAAAAGTTATATGATGTTACTTTTTTTATTTTCTAAACTAATCAAAACATTTCTAATAGTTTGATTACATGTGTTAAATAGGATTTAGATTCAGTTTGAGTTTGGTTATTTCATGTATATTAGCTAGGCGTAACTATTTTGGAACGGAAAACCTATCCCGTCTCATATACGTGAAATAAAAATATGACGGTCCAGATTCCGACATAAATTGAATATGTGTAACTAAAAACGTACGTACAGGGTTATGTATGTAAACAAATTTATTTTATATAGTGCTCATAACCCGAACTCATACCAGTTGGGTATTTAATTTGATTTTTAATTTATGTTCCCCTCCCATCCCGTCTCGTAATTTCTATTCTCATTTCATTCCATTAAAATCATGTTCCAAATTCTTGTTTGCTTACTTCTAAATACCATAAAATACATACTGTGAGTTTTGCAGATTAATATATATGCTGCTAAAGTTACAAATATATTTTAACAAATTTATTAATGTTTATTTTCTTAGCTAAATTTTGCATATTCTTCTTTTTATTGTTTAATCATAATTAATTTGATTTTTGGACTAAAAATAAAAATTTGAGATACATCTCTAAAAGGGATATGCTATTGCTGCATAATTTGTTTTGAATTCAAAATATATAATTAGTTTACATTATTTGAAAACTGTGTGCAATATATTAGGCATTTATTTAAGGAAGATCCGGTTGAAAAACAAAAAATAAAACGCAAAATAATTTAGAAATTAATATATACAATCTATTGTTTAGATATTTATCAAACTTGCTCTAAACGAAGGCTATAATGATAATTACTTTAAATTTATTATTATTTGACTTTATTTCATAGTAAATATAAATAGTTGTTAATATCTAATATCGTATTTTAGAAATTGTGAAATAAAATTTTGTTTTATATTTTAAAATTTGTAAAAATATTATAACAAAACTGAATCTTAAAATATTTGTATTTAATGTTCTTACGAAATTATAAATTCAATCTTAAAGTTTTCCATTGATAAATCTTTTAAACGATAGTGTTTTTAATTTTGAATTAAAATGATATTATTTTTCTTTTTATTTTTGATATAAAATAGTCTATTACGATTGGTTTAGATAAAATCTTAGTTGGATATCAAATCTTAATTTTTCAATTCTCATTGGTTAACAATTTTAAAAAAATTAATTTCAAATTTTCGTTTATAATTAATAAGAGAGAGAAAGTTAGTTTAATTTTTTGGAAATTAATAATTATTTAAAATAATTAAACTATTTTAAATTTAAATATATTAATTTTGTGATTACTATTGTACCATTAATGAAGTTATTTAAAAACACTAAAAACTAATGGCAATCTTTGTAATATCTTACACTTTATAAGGTTATTTAAGTTAGAATGATTCCCAATTAATAGTATAGATAACAAGTTCAAGTACAAAAATTAATGGCTAGTCTATGAGAAGGATTGTCGAGAGACGATGCCACTTGGGAAGATATATATGAGCTAACTTCATACAAGCTTTATGTTCTTAAGCCATAAGAACAAAGTTCATTTCGGAGTTGAGTGTATTGATGAGATAATAAGTGAAAAAGTCGAACCCACAATATCAAGATTAAGTCACTTCTCTAAATTGTGAAATTAAACATTTAATTTCTCACTAAGTTATAATCACTGGAAAACATGGGAGCTGCTCTCTTCTCCTCTTTCTCTAACTGGCAAAAGATATTAGCAATCGTAGCATAACTAAGTGAGCTTTCTTCTTCGTCACTCTCTAAATAACTTCAGATTCTAGACGACGACGGTTAGTTAGCACGCGACTTATTCAAATTTTTATTTTTGATTCTTCAATGCCTCCTGTACCCTCACACGTCGATGGATGGTTCGCCTACTATGGACATTTTTCGCTAACCTTGGAGCTAGTTCTTTGGTGCTTCTCGCCATTGTAACTACATCATCCGAAATGAAAATTTTCATGAATATAAAGATCGTTTCTATAAAAAAGCAATCCATTTATCCTAAGCGTCGCTACCATCTACCTAATCGAAAGGAGCTACTGAATCTGCAGCACAACCGCAGTCGCTTTCGCAGATTCCAAAACATTTTCATCTTCCTCAACTCGGGCTTCCTGGTCACTGCTTTGACATTCTTTACGGCGTTGGTCGATCCCTTAAATCAATTATGAGCTTCTACGTCCCAGCAATCTGTGTTTGCTGCTATTTCCACATACTAGTCATCTTAACCGTCCTACACCAAAGAGGATTATGGCAATTTTGATGGATGTTTAGCTGCTTTTTATCGTATATTAATTGATCTAAGACTAACTTAGAGCCGAAGAACTATATTTATTTATCGAAATATTATTTTATTGAGTATTAATTTATAAAGATTAATTATATCTATATTAAACCAGTTTTATGGATAGAGTTTTTAAATTGTAAGGTTTTTTTTATATATATATAACTGTAGTCCTAAAACGTTTAATTGTTATGATTATGTTTGCAACATTTGTTTTGTGTTTATAATTGTTTTCCAACCAATGAAAATGAATTTCCACCAGACTTTTACCCGAAGAAAAGTGTTTTAGTCTTTAATTTTATTTTTTAATTGGAGATGCAAAATCCTCGTTTTCTCATGGCAGTTGTCGACGGGAACAAAAACTGAACTCCGCTTCTAAGATCCTTCGACGGTGAGATAAATTTCAGATCTGATCGGAGAATCTTTCTCAATTTTCTCCATTCTAATTTCTCTTTCTCAAGAGAGTGAAAGCGAGGAAGAAGAAGAAGAAAAATGGAGGAGTTCTTAGATAAGTTACCGCAGATGGATCTGATGCGTTCGGAGAAGATGACGCTTGTTCAACTAATCATTCCTGTTGAATCCGCTCATCGTTCCATCACTTATCTCGGCGAACTCGGACTCTTGCAGTTTCGCGACGTGAGTGTGTTTAAACTCAGATCCGTCTTCTTCTCTTTACGAATCTATCGAATCTGTTCGTAATTTTCGGTTTAGGTTGATTAGAATTCAGTGAGAAGTGAGATGTTTAATCTCACAATGTTGATCCGTCTCTATTGATCACGACCACGAGTGGACATAGTAGTGATGATGATCTTTAGAAATTGTTGAACTGGATTGAAATTGGTTGGATTTAGCGTTAATGGATCTCAACTGGTGTTGGAAATTAGGTTTTAGATTAGCTTAAATGAGAATCTGAGATGTTGTATAATCGAAGAATCTGACACACTCTATCTTTGTTTCCTTAACAGTTAAATGCTGATAAGAGTCCATTTCAACGGACATTTGCTAATCAGGTATTAACTCAATGTTCTCTGTAACTCTACTATATTCGAGCTCTGTTGTATGTGATTCAGTGCAGATAGTTTTTAGTATATTGATGTGGTGGGACAATTTGGCTTGATATACATGTGTGTGTATATATGTATTAGGCTTAGTACTAAGTTTGTTGAAATATGGTGATTGTTTGAGTGTCACCAATATATGTGATGGTCGTTCTTTAACTTTGTTTCAAAAAATTTTACAAGATTTGAAATAATCTTAGATTTCTTTTCTTGTTTGTATTACATTAACTCCCACGCAGGTAGAACTTGTTTACCAGGTTAACTCCCACGCAGGTAGAACTTGTTTACCAGGCCATGATTACCACAATAAGAAACTGGACGTATTGCTCAGCTGTGAAAATATTGGTTCCTTAGTCATACGTTTGATCTTCCATATAGTCCTGGTGTTTCTTGTACACTTTGGTTTGAAAGTTCTAGGAGTTTGATGTAGCTTAGAGATTTGGAGTGGATATATGGGCTGGTCTGGGCATTTACTTAATTGCACTGAAATATGTTTTCCAAAATACCACTTTGACATGACGATACAAATCCTTATTAACAGCATTTATTTTCGATATTAAGCGGTATGTGGTGAAAACTTTCTTGGGCACAGAGCTTATTTACTTATGCAAATTCCTGGGGGATTTTATTAGGTAAAACGATGTGGTGAGATGTCAAGAAAGCTGCGGTTTTTTAAAGATCAAATTGATAAAGCTGGTCTAAGATGTTCACCACGCCATGAAATAGAACCAGATATTGAACTTGGAGATTTAGAGGTCAGAATTCAATTTTATAATTCTGTTTTGGCTGAGAAGTCTCTATTTCAATCCCTCTTTTGTTGTGGGATGACTTGCTTTTTTATGACACTTATACTTTTTTTCTTGCATCGTCAATTGCTTTCTCTGGCAGAGACAACTTGCTGATCACGAGCATGAAGTACTTGAAATGAATTCAAACAGTGAAAAGCTTCGGCAGACATATAACGAACTTCTTGAATTCAAGATAGTTCTTGAGAAGGTATGTGTATTCGCCTTTCGTCTCAGATCTATATCTAGTAATTGACAAGGTTATATAGCGCAGTAGCTGTTGTTCTCTTTATGCTTAACTTCTCATATATTGCTCTTTTTACTTTTTTTTTTTACAGGCAAGTGGTTTCCTTGTCTCAAGTAATGCTCATGCAATTGGAGATGAAACAGAACTACATGAAAGCACCTACTCTAATAACGGTTTTATTGAGACTGCCTCTTTACTTGAACAGGTGATTGCATGTCAAAGTTTCCATTTTACTGTTGTTATTCTCATTATTATCTTTACTAAGAAAACAGTCATTTTATTCACAGGAAATGAATCCTGGACCCTCTAATCAATCAGGATTGAGATTTATTAGTGGAATCATCAACAAAGACAAACTTCTTAGGTTTGAAAGAATGTTGTTTCGTGCAACAAGAGGCAATATGCTTTTCAACCAAACAACCTCTGATGAGGAAATCATGGATCCTTCAACATCAGAAATGGTCAGCATAATCTCTTATCTCAGTGATCATATGTTATTTCAGTGAGATCCTTATTTACTAACTGGTTTTGTGCTCGTAGGTGGAGAAAGTTGTATTTGTGGTATTCTTTTCTGGGGAGCAAGCGAGGACAAAAATATTGAAAATATGTGAAGCATTTGGTGCAAATTGCTATCCTGTCCCTGAGGATACAACAAAGCAGAGGCAGCTTACAAGAGAAGTAAGTTGAACATTCCAAAACGTGTTCTTATTTAGAGAGAGCTTTTTTTTTTTGTGCAAACGTGTTCCAAAACGTGTTCTGATTTAGAGAGAGCTATTTGAAGATATTTCTATACATTGTTTTTGTAAAGCGATTTTTGCAAGTTGATTTCATCTTGTTCATATGATTTGTTACTGACTTTTGTATCTAATCATATGTGACTGTTGATTTCTTTGTCACACTGTGTGCATCACACTATGGTGTTCCTAAATTATCAATGTATCTGGTGTGTAGGTTTTATCCCGACTCTCTGATCTGGAAGCCACATTAGATGCTGGAACTCGCCATCGGAATAATGCCCTTAATTCTGTT
Organism: Arabidopsis suecica; assembly: GCA_019202805.1. Classification (NCBI taxonomy): domain Eukaryota; kingdom Viridiplantae; phylum Streptophyta; class Magnoliopsida; order Brassicales; family Brassicaceae; genus Arabidopsis; species Arabidopsis suecica. The sequence continues at coordinate 8,064,457 of CM032908.1, forward strand.
GGCTATAGCTTGACTAACTGGATGACCACGGTAAGAAATAACATCTGCAATTAGTTTTTTTTTCTTTAATTATATGAAGTATATGTGGGATTTATGGTCCATACAGTATGGTACATCCATGATTATAGCTGGCCTTTTACTGGTAGGTTCGGAGAGAAAAAGCAGTTTATGATACTCTGAATATGCTAAATTTTGATGTAACCAAGAAATGCCTTGTTGGCGAAGGTTGGTGCCCCACATTTGCTAAGACCCAGGTATACTACAACGTTGTTACACTTTTACAAAATCGAATATCATTTCGTTGCAAGTGCAATTCATCAACAACTTATGTGCAGATTCATGAGGTCCTGCAGCGAGCCACTTTCGACAGCAATTCACAGGTGGGCGTTATATTTCATGTAATGCAAGCAGTAGAATCACCTCCCACCTATTTCAGAACGAACAAACTTACAAATGCCTTCCAGGAGATTATTGATGCTTACGGGTTAGTTCCACTTTTGAGCAATACCTCATTATTAAGATGCAAGTTTCTGTTCCTGTGTTTCCCTCATCATACATACATGATTTTAGAATAACTGGCTGCTTTCTATCAAAGCTTAACTTTCTTCATTTCATATCTTCTTAATCAAATTATTTGTTGATTGCATATGCCAATTTATTTCCGCTGATCACCATTCCATTGTGTGTTTGACTTGATGCTTACTTGGCAGTGTTGCGAGATATCAAGAGGCAAACCCTGCAGTGTATTCAGTTGTCACATATCCCTTTTTGTTTGCTGTTATGTTTGGTGATTGGGGTCATGGTCTATGTTTGCTGCTAGGAGCGTTGTATCTTCTTGCTCGTGAAAGAAAGCTGAGTACGCAGGTATGGTACTTGTTTTTGTATTAGTTGAACGAGAAACCAGTTTCAATACTGGCTTTGAGATAACACCATAACATAGAGTTTTGTTTTGTGGCTGATATTTATTTTGTACCTTCAGTTTTGACGTGAGCTGCAGCAATAGTTATGTTACATTCTCGTGCTCTCAGCTTGTGATGCAATTTCCTGTGCTCTTAGAGGATTTTTATTTTCCAAATGAAAGATGGTGAATTGTAATTATTTAGAGTCGGTATAGAATATACAGCAATTGCACTTAGTTTATCTTTTCATTGTAGGATATACGTTAACATGAGGGTTAAAAGAGAACTGTTGTGGTGTGTATATCATTGACCCTGTGTAAAATTTCAACCTATGTGGTATGACTTTTCTGTGTCTTATCTTTACCAGAAACTTGGAAGCTTTATGGAGATGCTTTTTGGAGGCCGCTATGTAATCCTACTAATGGCACTTTTTTCAATATATTGTGGGCTTATCTACAATGAGTTCTTCTCTGTTCCTTTCCATATCTTTGGTGGTTCAGCTTACAAATGCAGAGATACTACTTGTAGGTATGTATTTTGTTTGAATCTCTGATGTCTTTAGTAAGGAGTCGTATCTTTCTTTATTATTATTATTATTCTATCTGTTGCTGATATGCATATTACTTTTTTCCAGTGATGCTTACACGGTTGGTTTAGTCAAGTACCGTGATCCATACCCTTTTGGCGTAGATCCTAGTTGGCGTGGAAGTCGTACAGAACTGCCTTACCTAAACTCTCTTAAGATGAAGATGTCTATTCTGCTGGGAATTGCTCAGATGAATCTGGGACTAATATTAAGTTTCTTTAATGCTCGCTTTTTCGGCTCTTCATTGGACATAAGGTTTGTCTTATTTGTTACTTTATCTTTCGAACGTTCTGAATTCTTTCATATTATTAAAACCACCGGGATGGCTTATGTCTTTGTGATGTGTCATCAGGTATCAGTTTATACCTCAGATGATATTTCTGAACAGCCTATTCGGTTACCTTTCACTGCTCATCATCATCAAGTGGTGCACTGGATCTCAAGCAGACTTGTATCATGTAATGATCTACATGTTTCTGAGTCCCACCGAAGAACTTGGAGAAAATGAGTTGTTCTGGGGCCAGCGTCCGCTTCAGGCACGTTTTCCTTCTCTTTTTTTATCCAAAGCTACGCTGGTTTATTTTTCCATCCTACTCCTCTTGACACTCACACAAGATACAATAATCCGCAGATTATGTTATTGCTTTTGGCATTCATCGCTGTCCCATGGATGCTCTTTCCGAAACCTTTTGCCCTCAGGAAAATTCACATGGAGGTAAGGCTTTTCACAGTAACTGTTTTATTTACAGTTCACTTTGGGCACGGGGCTTATCAAAGGGATGAAATGTTTTTTTCAGAGGTTTCAAGGTCGCACTTACGGGGTTCTTGGTACTTCTGAGGTGGATCTCGATGTAGAACCAGACTCCGCTAGAGGAGGAGGCCATCACGAAGAAGAGTTTAACTTCAGCGAGATTTTTGTACATCAATTGATTCACTCCATAGAATTTGTTCTAGGTTCAGTTTCTAACACAGCATCTTACCTTCGTCTTTGGGCTCTTAGGTAAATTACCAACGTCTCCGCTTTTTACAAAATATTCCACTAATCCTTCCCACTTGTTTCTAATATGGTCTTATAAATTCTAATTTGGCATTACAGTTTGGCTCATTCGGAATTGTCAACAGTCTTCTATGAGAAAGTTCTTCTTCTTGCCTGGGGGTGAGTATTGGTTTAAATTACATGTTTAAACTTAATATCTCACTTTTATTGATACAATTTTTCTCTTGTAAACAGGTATGAAAACATTTTGATCCGGTTAATTGGAGTAGCGGTGTTTGCATTTGCAACAGCGTTTATACTTCTGATGATGGAAACACTAAGTGCATTTCTCCATGCTCTGCGTCTCCATTGGGTAGAATTCATGGGGAAGTTCTTCAATGGAGATGGTTACAAGTTCAAGCCATTCTCTTTCGCTTTAATCTCAGATGACGATGAATAAAAACCATAAAATCCTCAGCCATTTGCACATCCCACTTTCCCAAATCTCCCCCAAAAATATATATAGAAGAAAATTGGCTTTTTCCAAACCCCCAAAACTCATTATACGGTAACTCCTCTGCTTTGTTTTTTTTTTTTGAATCTTTTTAACCGAATCTTTCAAATTGGTAATTTGTTATGCCGTAGTAGTAAATGTCAGAAGTGGACAATTTAGATCTCTTTTTGGAGGTTTTCAGGTTTTTTTCTTTCTTTTTTTTTTTAAATATACATACATCCCCTGTCATGGATTTTTGGAGGTTTGAGATATAAATGGAACCTTATGTTGGCTATCATTTACCCGTTTTACAAACTATTCATAATCTTTTAACATTGGAATTGTAATGGTAATGATAAATATGTATTTCTCTCACAAAATGGTAAGCTTTTGATGGTGAGGTTGTGTCATCTTCAGACGATCCTAACATTTCGTCCTAAAAATTGCACAAATTATTGGCTGGTCGAGCAGACATTTTCATTGCTCAAGACAGAGCTTTCAATCCTGCATTTAACTGAACCATATTTGAGTTCAACAAACTAACCAAACCGAATCAAATCCAAATTGAAAACCAGAAATAAACCAAAATGTCAGATGGTAATTATTTATTAGTAAAGCAAAGAGGCTTGCTAATTGTGGTTATTGAAATATAGCGGCGACTTTTGACTCATTCATAAAATTCCCAGCAAATTCCAAGTGGGGAATAGTAATTACTATCTTCGAAATATTTTAGCTAGAATGATAGCATCTTATATCCAAGTTGAACAAATTTCATGCATTGACTTCAAAAACAAAAGGAGAGAGTGAACTTTCTTGGTTGTATAATTGTATTTGGGAAATCTCTCTTAGCTTGGTTTATTTGGGAACGATGGGGAACTGTATCGCCCTCAATATATCGTGTGATCAGGTGTTAAACCGAGTATGTGGGTGCTTTTGCGGCAAAGGCAATCACATTTATAATCTCGAGGAGAATCTTGCGGCTCTGGAGAAAACCATGGAAGACCTAAAGGCAAGGCGAGATGATGTGTTGACAAGGGTGCATATTGAGGAGGATAAAGGTCAACAAAGGCTTCAACAAGTTCAGGTATGGCTCAATAGAGTTGATGTCATCGAAAACAGCTTTAATGATCTAATTAGTACTAGTATCGTGGAACTTGAGAGGTTGTGTTTTCGTGGTGTTGGTTCCAAGAATTTGAAGAAGAGTTATATTTATGGTCAAAAGGTTTTCTTGATGTGGAAAGAGGTCAATAATCTCAAACCTGATGGAGTTTTTGAGGTGGTGGCTAGGCCATTAAGAAGAGCTATGGTTGAGGAAAGGCCTCTACCTCAGACGCTTGTTGCTCGGAAAATAATGATGGAAACTGCATGGAACAACCTCATGGATGATGAAACCTGGATTATGGGTATGTATGGTATGGGCGGAGTGGGAAAAACAGCTCTTCTCGCACAAATCAATAATAAGTTATATGAAGAAAGGTAGATCTTCGACCTTGTGATTTGGGTTGACGTTTCTAGAGATGTATATATCGAAAAGATTCAAGAAGACATTGCTGAAAAACTAGCTATTTGTAATGAGGAGTGGGACTGTAAAACAACAAGACAAAAAGCCATCGAGATACATACTTTCTTAAGGAAAAGGAGATTTTTGTTGTTATTGGACGACGTGTGGAAGAAAGTGGATATAACAGAGACAGGAGTCCCATTTCCGACAAGGGAAAATGGATGCAAAGTATTATTTACCACTCGGTCTAGGGAAGTATGTGGACACATGGGAGTTGTTGATCCAATGGAAGTTCAGTGTCTGGCAGAGAATGATGCATGGGATTTGTTCCAACGAAAAGTCGGACAAAAAACATTACTGAGTCATCCAGACATTTCTATGCTAGCAAGAAAAATTGCTAAAAAATGTCATGGCCTACCGTTAGCACTCAATGTCATTGGTGAGACCATGTCATGTAGAACTTCTGTTTATGAATGGAAACACGCAATCGACATTTTGACCTCATATGCTAGAGAATTTTCAGGAATGGAAGAGTATATTCTCCCCGTTCTTAAGTATAGCTACGACAGTTTGAAAGGAGAACGTGTTAAGTTGTGCTTCCAATATTGTGTTCTATTTCCTGAAGATCACAAAATACATAAAGAAGAATTGATAGAGTATTGGATATGCGAGGGCTTTGTTGATGGGAAAGATGGTAGAGAAAGAGCTCTAAACCAAGGTTATGAGATACTTGGTACCCTTCTACGTGCATGTTTATTGTTGGAGGATGCAAAGACTAAATCATATGTGAAAATGCATGATGTGGTCCGTGAAATGGCTATGTGGATAGCAACAGATCTTGGAAATCACAAGGAGAGATGTATTGTACAAGGTGGAGCTAAGTTACGCGAAGTACCCAAAGCTAAAGATTGGAGTACTGTGAGAAGTATGTCGTTGATGCGTACTAACATCAAAATGATATCTGGCAACCCCGATTGTCCTCAACTTACAACTCTCCTTCTCCAAACAAACTACAAGTTGGAAAATATTTCAGGTGAATTTTTTATGTCTATGCCAATGCTAGTAGTCTTGGATCTGTCAATGAACTACCGCCTCGAAGAATCGCCAGAAGAAATATCAGAGTTGGTCTCCTTGCAGTTTCTTGACTTGTCATACACAAGAATAGATCGACTGTCAGTTGGAATACAAAAGTTGAAAAAACTATTGCATCTGAATATGGAATCCATGTGGAGACTTGAGAGTATTTACGGGATATCGAATTTGTCGAGTTTGTGATTATTGAAACTACGAAATTCCACGGTATTGGTAGATAACAGCTTAATAGAGGAGCTACAACTTTTGGAATATCTAGAAACTCTTACCCTAACAATATCATCAAGTTTGGGTTTGAAGAAACTGTTCTCCGCTCACAAGTTGGTGAAATGCATTCAAAAGGTATCTATAAAGAACCTTGAGGATCAAAAATCATTGAAGATATTATCTTTTCCAGTCATGGATAATCTTAATAGTCTCGCTATATGGAAATGTAACATGTTGGAGATAAAGATAGAGAAGACACCATCATGGAACAAAAGTCCAGCAAGTTCATGCTTCTCTAACCTCTCATATATATGGATACGAGAGTGTTTCGGGTCTAAGGGATTTGACGTGGTTGTTGTTTGCACCAAACCTTATTGATCTGAAGGTTGGTTCGTTAAATGAACTAGAGGATATAATAAGCAAAGAGAAAGCTGATCAAGCTAGAGAAGAGCAAGGTAATATTATTCCTTTTCAAAAACTTGAATCTCTCTCCTTGATTGATTTACCTACGTTAAAAAGCATCTACTGGAGTCCTCTACCTTTTCCATCTCTCAAGAGAATCAAAGTACAAAAGTGTCGAAAACTTAGAAAGCTCCCATTCGACTCTAAAAGTGGTGTTGTTGGTGAAGAACTTGTCATAAATTACGGAGAGGAGGAATGGATAGAAAGAGTTAAATGGGAAGACGAAGCCACAAGACTTCGTTTCTTATCTTCTTCCTACAAAATCCGTAAAGAAATGACAAAACTATCTAGCTCTGCGGGAACGTGTGTGACTACAAAAATGCATAAGTTTATTCAAAAGTCAGCTCCTTAGTAAGTCCCTCTTGTCCAAGTACCTCACTCATATATATGTTTCTAAGCCATTGTTGTTTGACATGAACGTTAAACCGCATCTCTTTCTTGTAAGTGTTATCTTCTTAACACTATTAGTTTGCATCCTTATCACTTGGTTTTGCATCAGACTCCTCTTTATTCTATAGTATGTGTACATTGTGTATTTTGTTTTTGGAGTGATTTTTGTAAATTCATAATAACCGCATCTCTTTCTTGGTATTCCAAACTTTCCTTGACTCTTTGATTCTTGTATATGGTCTTGTTTTGTTTCCCTTGATATTATTACCAATCGAATTGCTGTAAGTCTAAGTGGTGGGAAGAGACTAGTTTAATCTTTTAATCATTATAGGTCTTTGGGTAATTGAAATATAAAAATACCAATCCTTCAAAATATTAACTAAGATCATCTCCCAAACGTTATTTTATAGTTGTACTAGGTAGGATAAATTCATAGAGTTTTTCTAGAAACTCCCTAAAAATCATATCACTTTCTTAAAGGTGTTCTATAAGCTAAATGTTTAGATATTATTCTATATTTTCTTCCACATTTGTTCTATATATTGTGTAACCAGATCACTATATAGAGAAGTCATAAGAAAAATAAGAAAAGACTAACCTATCAAATGTCAATTATCTTATTATCCGAGAATTGACATTAAATTCATCATATGAAAATATAAAGCTGATCATGAGAACCTATTGGCTCAACGGTACAGAAGTGATCATAACCTAAATGCAATTAAATAACTCATAAATGCTTGAATGATTTGAGATCTAACCCACCTTCTCAGAACTGGAGCGTTACTTTCCACTTTCATGAGCAAGAAAATTGAGTAGACACACCCAAATCATTCGGACGTTTCCGCATTAATCTAACATTCCGAAGGATATCGAGCTCATATATCCTGAACTTGATCAGAAAATTGTTGTGCTTGCGATATTTCTTTAATATTTGTAGGTTGTTCTTTTTATTACCGAATTACTAATCGAGTATGCCACATACTCGGCCTAGTTGTGCTCCAACTTTGTTTGTTTAGTTTTGTTAGTTAGTTCAACGGTATACGGGATTCTATTGATGATCAAATTTGTGTTGTAAAGACAACTAAAATGACTAAAGGGACATTCACCTTGTTGCCAAGCCTAGCCGCAATGTTATATTTCCGAGCTTCCAAATAAGGATCGAACATGGTAGGATAGTTATAAAATATTGTTCTAAAAATGAATCGTAAATTTTAATTGATTTTAGAACAACTTGTAAATTCAATGTTTGATTGTGAATATGTGTGGATTGGTTTTCAGTAGAATGTTTAGGGCATCATCAATGGGGGATCATGTGAGGGTGTTCTTATAGAGAATATAATGTTAAAATAATGTAAGATCATGTGTTTAGATCTTTTGTTTAGAAGTTGATTAGTGGGAGAACATGTGTAAGATCTTAAGACTTAATAATATAATAATCTAAATTAAATTAAGATTTTACAATTATTAAAACATTTAAAAATAACATATAAATTGCAAATGCCAAATTTATGAAAAACTGAAAATAAAAGTGAAAATACAATACTAAATATTTATGAAAAAAACATTAAAAATATAAATAACAATAAACAAACAAACATATTACTTAATAAAAGCACAAAAACATTTTATCTAATTAATACATAGTTTATTATCCAAATTTATTCCAAATATGTTGAATATTCCAACCAATGCCCAAATGCCACGTCACCCCGCAACACCCACAAGAACAGATCCAGGTCAAGAGCCCAGTTCCTGATCTTAAGCCCATTAACCCATTTTTTGGATTTAAATAATGCTTAGATCAGGGGGGGTGATCCCCCAATGCAGATGGTGTGATCTTTAAAAAGTAAAACCGATGGAAATGAAAAAGGGATATTGAACTACATGAAAATGGTTTATTATGATGCTAATATTGGTTATTTTGATTGCATTGGATTGTTCGTTGTTATGGCGATAAAATTGTAATCCTAAAACTTTACACTAAAATTTAAAAAATTTGATCAGAATTCTAAGTTGTGGGATAAAAAGATTTCTATCGAAACTAGACCGATAGATATATGATAAACAAGTAAACCGATTTTACATATTTTAATTTTGATTAAATCCGAAGTTGATAATTAAATCTTTAGTAGATCAAGTAGAATTAAACCTAAACTCTAGATTTAAGTGATTGTTTTCCGAAAATAATTGGTTTCACGATATGAATTTATCGCCGTAACAACTATCTACTCACCCATGTCAGTATGTCACACCACAACAGGTCGAGTCATCGAGACACAACTCTCCACATACAGTTAAGTGTTTGTGTGTTTAACTAATAAACCAAAATTAGTTAATAAACCGGACTAAGTGTTTGAGATTAAAGTAATAAACCGGACTAAAAGTGTTTTAACTTTTTAACTTTTAACCACACACGACTAATCAATATATTTATCCAGTCAACAAAATAAATAAACCAGAATATCTATAAAAAAATATATAGGTTTTGGAAAACCTAGAAACTGGTCACATGAGATTAATGTACTTCTAACATGAAAAAATAACTTGCCGTCAAAAAAAAAAAAGAACATGAAAAATAAATTAGGTATAATAATTATTATTTAAGAATATTAATTGACAAAAAAAATTGAATTTGACATCTTTGAAAAAACACCAGCCATTGGCAGAAGAACAAAGGTTTAGCCACAGTTTTTTTTTTTTTTCTCGTCTCTTCGCAAATCTTCTTCTTCCTTCGAATTCTCTCTGCAAATCTCTTCTCCTTCCCCCAAAACCGTTACTCTCTTCTTCATTATCTCTCCACCCAATTCTCCAAACCGCGTTTTCTCAAACCCTAACGTACGGATTAGGGTTTTTGTTCGTTGATTCCAAAGGGTACGAACTTCAATTTCTCCACCAAATTCGCTTTAAAGGTTAAAGATTTCTACTTTCTTATGAGTTTTAAGCTTGAATCTTGAACCTTTTCGTGGCCCTTTGTTGGAATTTTGGAGTGGGTCAAAGTTTTTTTGCATTGCTGGATAATCTTTTCGAAATTTAAGGTTTTTGAGAGTTGAAAAAAGTTGTTCTTTTTGATAAAAATTGTTCCTTTGTGTTTTTGAGAGTTTACTTTAGTTTGAGATTTGTCTTCATTGTTTAAAAGAAGGAGTAATGTGTAGTTGCAGTAGTTTTTTTTTATATAATTGAGAATTGTGGATTATGTTGTGATTCTAATGATTGTTTAATAATTTTTTAATTAAAATATGATTAGGTAACGATGAATGAGAAAGGAGAAAAGACTTGTCCTCTATGTGCAGAGGAGATGGACTTGACTGATCAACATCTTAAACCTTGCAAATGTGGTTATCAGGTTTGATACTTTATTATACGACCACTTTCCCTCAAATGTGGTTACTAGACTTGTTTCTCTTGTTTGTTTCTTGTCATTGTTTGAGTAGAATGTTTATAGTTTGAAACCATTGGCAGTTGATATGTTTCTTTGAGGGTTTTATTTTGGTATTGAAACTATGGTTGGTAGTTCCAATTCAATTTGCTATGAGCAGGGTTTTTTCTTAGCATATTGTTTTGAGTTTGAGCACCAAAGTGTCATTAAGAATCTATGCTTCTGTTAATTCTGTATTGTGTATATATATTAACACATGCCTCTGTAGAGAGTTGTGTTCTGCTTAAAAAGGAGCATGATGTGTAGTCTCAGATTTCGAACTGTGTTATAGGTTGTCCCACATTGTTTTCAAGTATCTTGTGAATGGACCCTTTCTTATAATCGATGTTTAAGATAATCTAGCCTTATCTTGTTACCTATTCGTTTATGTTTGATTCATTCATTGTGCCACTGTGGTGATCTATAATGTATTTGATTTTTATTTAAATATATGTACTTTTTGCAGATATGTGTTTGGTGTTGGCATCATATTATAGAGATGGCTGAGAAAGATAAGACAGAGGGTCGCTGTCCTGCATGTCGTACCCGTTATGATAAGGAAAAGATTGTTGGGATGACAGTCAGCTGTGAAAGGTTGATCTGAAGCTAAAAACAAACCTTTATTGTTTCTGTGAAACGTGTAAAAACTTATCCTTTTTTTTTGTTCTGATAATTCACTAGGCTGGTTGCTGAACTCAACAATGACCGGAAAAAGTCACAGAAGGCGAAGCCTAAACCTTCGGAGGGGAGGAAAGATCTAACTGGTGTGAGAGTTATCCAGAGAAATTTGGTTTACGTTATGAGCTTGCCTTTTGACCTGGCAGATGAAGATGTAACTGAAACAGCTTAACTTATCTCCTTGGCACTTACATTTGCTTTGAAAATAGATCACCTTTTTCATCTCATTAATCTGGGTTTTTATGTATGCAGCTTTTTCAGCGAAGAGAATACTTTGGTCAATATGGGAAAGTCATCAAAGTAGCAATGTCTCGGACTGCAGCTGGGGCTGTCCAACAATTTCCAAACAATACTTGCAGTGTGTATGTATCTGTATATCCTTACACATTCCATTGATTGTATCTAGTTCTTGATGAACTAATATCTGTGATTCCATATCACCTTTCTGCGGTCGACATGACATGTTTGCTTTTTACAAACTTCATTGAGCTAACATTTTCATTTCTTTTTGTGAAATTTCCCAGATATATTACTTATTCCAAAGAGGAGGAAGCAATTCGTTGTATCCGATCAGTACATGGATTTATTTTGGATGGTAGAAATTTGAAGTATGTGATGATTCCTTTTTTCCAAAACTAGCTATAGTAGGTTGTGGTTCAATTTCTAATATTTTTTTGGATGTCATTAGGGCATGTTTTGGAACCATGAAGTATTGTCATGCGTGGTTGAGAAACATGGTAAGCAGAAATTGTCTTGCATTTACTCACTAGTTCCCTCTAAATACATAAATACAAATCCAATTGTGTTTCGTGGATGCCTTTTTGTTTCTGCAGCCTTGCTCCAATTCTGAATGCCTTTATTTGCATGAGATTGGTTCCCAAGAGGATAGTTTCACAAAAGATGAGACCATATCAGTGCACATGAGGTAAATTTTTGTCAATAATCCCGATATGGCTTTGCCTTTTAGTTGACATTAATAGTGCTTAGTGCATTTAGCACATGGATGCAGATGTGAACTTGTTCACTAGCTAGTTTTCTTTTTAACTTTCATCCTTACATGAGGCTAGGAGAGATTTGATTTTGCATCAGTTCTTTCTTCTGCTCTATATGTTGTGCTCGTTAGGTGGTTATCTGATTCTCGTTCTGTTTGAATAGGAGAATGGTTCAAGAAATTACTGGTTGGAGGGATCATTATGTGCGGCGTTCAGGGAGCATGTTACCTCCACCAGTTGATGATTATGTTGATAATGAGTCTAGCACAGGAACAAATCCAAAAGTTGTTTTGAATGTAAGTTGCCAGCTCTTCTTGGAGCCTCTTGAAATTATACTTTATGAGAAGGACTAGATGTGTTTAGTATAATATATTCTGCTTTTGGCTTCTTTCCTTTTCGCCCTTTTCTCCTTTGCAGAATGCACATAGTGTCGCTAAAAATTCTCCTCCAAATGACAGCAACAGTCAATCTGTTACTCTTCCTGCTGGAGCCATGTGGTACACTGAATTCTTATGATAGTGTTTTGTTTCAGTTGTGTACCTCCTTTTTCTCAGAAACTTGTAACTGGTTTTTCAGGGGAATGCATTCTTCAAGCCAGTCTTCGGTACCAAATACACCAAGTTCTAGGGAACCCTTAAAAGACAAAACTGCTACAGTTTCATCTGCGGTTGCAATAAATCCTACACAGATGTCTTTACTTCGCAGTGATGAATTAAAGAAGCCAACATTAGAGGATAATCGTACTGCAGATGGAAATGCTTTGAAACCACCAAGCCTATTGGATGGTCAAACTGATTTTCCTGAGCTTTCCGTGTCTAATAAGACCCAGATCAGTAATAGTAGGGAAGTAGTCACTGTCAGTGTGGATAATATTAGAGCTATTAGTGAGCCATCAGATTGCACAGACTTTCCAGAACATACTTCTCAGTCTAGTAGATCCATGCTGTCTAATGGAAACATAATGATTAACAGAAGAATACAGAGTGTATGCAGCGATGATGTGTCAGTGGATGCAGATAGTGCTATGGATGGCTATCATGGAATAACAAGATCTGACAATTCACATTTTGATCATGCTTCCATAAAGTCATCTCATACAGAGGTGTCCCAAGATTATTTACAGCGTTGTGTCGATGAACCTAGAGAAGTTCAGCCATTACAAAAGTCCGGTAGAACTAACGCAAATGAGGTCGGTGTCTCGAGACAAGAAGTTAATACAGGTACTTCTTTGATGTCACCATTGAGAACAGATCATTATCTGGAAGCCGAGGATGATATATCGTTGTTCAATAGACAAAGACTCAAGGATCCAGAAGTTCTTAGCTGTCAGCCCAATGGTTTCCTACGCCCGTCAAATAGTATGCAGCCTTGTTCATCCCAGTATAAGGCTGAGCATGATGAAACCAGGACTGTGTTTGGATCTTCCTATTCTGACAGCAGAGGAAGTAATATAGCACCCATCCATGGATATACCGAGATGCCACTTAGGGAGCCCAATCATTTAAACGGCAGTCTTAACCATTCTATTTTGGTTCCAGACAAGGCAAGGGACACACAGCCTATTGAAAAAAGTTTCGTCGACTTGCAAGAAAACTCTAGGAGTGAAATAGATGACAGGATAATTGCAAATATAATGTCTTTAGATCTTGATGAATACTTAACTTCACCTCATAACTTTGCAAACCTATTTGGGGAAAGTGACGAAGAGGCCAGGTCTCTTCAGCTAGCCAGTTCCAGTAAAGTTGAGGATAATCAGTCCCGGTTTTCTTTTGCAAGGCAAGAGGAATCAAAGGATCAATCTTTTGATTCTTACAACGTCCATAACCAGATATCACGTGGCAATGAATTCTACCAGGATTCTTTAGAACGACAGAGTCCTAATATGGGTATGTTTGGGACGTATAATGGTCTTTCATCCGGTTATCGCAGAGGACTAGACTATGTCACGGAAAGCTCCACTTTGCCCTCAGCCTATAAACCTAACTGTGAGTGTTGATTTCTTGTCCTTACCTTTAGCTTCTAGCCTTCTAGGTTCATGTTTACTTATACTGCACCAAACTGGTTCTTCTAGTTGATGGTTGTAAATTTGGATTTCAAACACTCTAGTGCCGATCAATAGTAATGTTTATAACATCTAGTTCAAGCGTATTGGTCTGTTAGATACTGAAAATGAATATATATTTCCACTGTTTTGAGTTGATGTGTTTCTTGGTTATGGAAATATTATACTTCCGGGATATTGACTTGGGTTTGTTTTGGAGCATTTGTGTAATGGAGCCATAGTTCCTACATATTATTGGGATTGTGGAGCATTTGTATAATCTTAATCAATACTTTGTTTTTGTCTTGTAGCTGTCCCAAGAGGTCCAGTATCAGCACCACCTGGCTTTTCAGTTCCAAGTCGACCTCCTCCTCCAGGCTTCTCCTCAAATGGGAGAGACCATCAGATTTTTGATGGCCTTTCAGGTAGTTTATATATCTTTAAAGTTGCTTGGGATCTTATAATGTATCGCATATGTTGCTGCCACCTATCGCTAGATAAATTAACTATTTGTTCTCGTTACTTTGTAGGAAACTCTCGTTTTTCTGATTCAATAGCGTATGGTAATCATTATCAGCAGTCACTTCCAATTGATAATGTGAGGGATGTTCAATTCATGGATCCTGCCATTTTGGCCGTTGGTCAAGGCTTTGAGAATGCAAGCCTAGATTTCAGATCAAACTTCCAAGGAAACACAAACATGTTTGGAAACGCGGCAAAGCTCCAACAACAACAGCAAGCGGTAATGCAGAGCCCTTTGTCTTCGCATCAAAACTGTAGATTCGCTGATTCTTTGGGAATGGCACCAAGGCTTATAGATCAATCTCAAGGCAATAACATACTGACTAGAAATCTGCCCTTGCCCAATGGTCGTCACTGGGATGCGTTGATGAGTAACGAGATCCAAACTCGAAACAGACTCCAAAATGAGAGACTTGTTGGGTCAACAAATTGGATCCCCGGTTACAATGGGACGTTCAGGATTTAAACACCGTCTGTCGGAATCAGTGAGCTTGGTTTGCCTTTGGACTGACTGATAGGAACCATCATCGGTCTGGTCTAGGAGCCGCGCTTAAAATCGCCTCGACCTTGAATCTTTTCTTCTGGTTACTTAGTAAGGTTTGGTGTAAAAAAAGCTTTAGGAAGGTTTTTTATTCGTTTATGCATTTTATAACATTTACTTTGGTTTTGAAATATGTCAAATATGGATTTTCGAGGTTAACATAAGATCTGTCTTCTTTTAGCTTCCATATCAAAATCACTCATTGATTAGCACCAAACTTCTCAACTAGTACTTAAAAAAAGTCATTAGTTGACTAATTAACATGGTTTCTACCAAAAGAGAAAAGATAATCACTAATTTAAATAACACTAAATGTGCTTTTTCTGACATAAGATATGAATAGTAAACAAAGTGAGATGGGTTTCTTAGTATTCTATTACAACAACAAAATCATATACTATAGTTTAATGCAGATATTTATGCATTTGCAGAGAGACACATCTTTGATTCTGTTACATGATAATAATTTACATATTGTTTTTAAGGATTGGACCCATTATGTTTTCACAAATCGTCTCACGTTGTCTCATTTTGTGCCACTAAAAAAATACAATTGTTTATATTAAGGATTCTATCCGACAATGTAGGTCATCATTCGTATTTATTTTGCTTTTATGCATTTGTTGCCTTGTTCCTGTTTGACTACCATATACCCTACGCAATTCCAAAATTTTATAAATATTTTTCTCTCAATGTATTTAGTATTTGGTCTGGTCAGAAAAATATTCATTACTCATCGTATTTAATTTGATAGAAACTATACCATATCTTTTTAGTTGGCCCCAATTTGCTTGAGCGTAGAAAACGTTAATACAATCTGGGTCAGATTTTGTCATGTCCACAAAATAATAATAATATAGATCTATTGGAAGATTTTTTCCAAGAAAATCGCTTACAAATTTTTATGGTTGGGGTCTAGTTAAAAATGATTTACTCTTAAAAGTAGTATTATCAACGGTAGATTTCAAGTATCGGAAGAGATTATGGACTAAAAGTTCAGAACTCATACGGTTTACCAAAATAATAAAAAGATTTGGATCAAAAACCTCTAATTCATAAAGCAATTAGTTTAATGAAATACCAAAAGAATAGATAAATTTGTTAGCGTTACATGATTCGACTTAACTAAACTAGAAGTTGTGAATTGATCTTTTTCAGCTAACTTAAACATGACCACTTTAGGCCAAGCATAGCCGAACCCACATGTATTAGTAATGATCTTGCATGCCTTCAAAAAAAACTCTACCAGATTAATACTTTTAGTGAATACATTTCATCATAATAGCATATTTTGTGTTCTGAAATTTGTCGATTAAAGATGATGGTATTCTTAATATATGCTAAAAAGAAGGATAATGATAAGTTTAAAGAAGGAAACATGTGAGAGTTTTAGATTACTGATAAAGGCATAGGATACGAGTCATAGGAAATGACCATTTTTGGAATATTGTGAATAATAATAATAATTTAGTTTTTTTCTTAAGACATCACATCTTACTGAATATTATTACATTACCCCGAACGGTAGATAGACTTAGAGATTTGATTTGACAGAACAGAAGATCGGGAATCTCTTATTTTGCTTGTAGCTTGACAATTGGCATAACAACTACACAATTTTCTTTAAATTATTGTTGACTAATATAAATATATTTCTTTAAAAAAAATGAACAAAATACCCCAAAAAAAAGTAGTTCAAACGTTTCGTCCTTGTTTTAAGAAAGTACTAAAAAGTTTCATTTCCAATTGAGCAAACAAATATCCTAAGATTTTCGTCATTTGTTATCGAATTCCAATTGAAAAACCGTAGAGGTAAACCGTTAACTATTTGACTAAAAACACTTAATCGAACTATTTGTTTAACTAAATAAAAATTGAAAAACCGTAGAGGTAAACCGTTAACTATTTGACTAAAAACATTTAATCGAATTATTTGTTTAACTAAATAAAAATAAATTTACAAGATATAGAGCATCTAATCCCTTTCTCTCTCGAGAAACAGCCGCCAGAAAGGAAAAAAAAAAATTGTCGATCTGAGGCTGAATCAGGGTGGCTTATCTAGCACCGGATTCAGCCTCCATGTCTCTGTTGTATTTTCTTTGTTTCTTTTCGTTTTCGATTTGTTTCTTTGATGACCCTTTTCGTGATGTGATGATGGTGAAGCAACGTCGAAGTTCTTGTGCTTGTGTTTCCGGCCGAGTTACGGAGGTGGTGCTGGTTTGGTTAGTGGCCTCTCTGTGATATCGGCGGTGGTGGTCTGATTTGTTTGAGTTTGGGGTTCAGATCTGTTTTTGGTGCCTCAATTTCTTGCCAAGATCTTCTTGTATGCTGCTTCATAGTTCATCTTCTTCATCGGGTTTTTAGAGTTGTTTAGTTAGTCTTGTTTGCAGAGCTTTTGGCTTGCGTCTGGGGAATCTCTTGGGTTGTTTCGAATATTGAGATTGGGTTGTGGAAGCGGTCGTAGCGGCAAGTAATGGGTTTGTGGTTACAGTGAAGATGTTTGTAATTCCGGTTCTGGTTGATCTACGGTGTGGCTCGAATAATAAGGTGTCTTCATTGCTTGATCCTACCCAGGTTCTGTTCCTGTTCATGTGCATTTAATCGTTATGATGCCGTCTGTGTTGTTTGGTTGAGATTACGTTTTATCCGCCCAGCCTTTGCCTTTCCTCTCTCCCATGGTCTACTCACCCCGTCTTTGTTTCCCTTAGGGCTCGTTCCCTTTCTATGCATTGGCTCCGTTTTATTTGAAGATATGTTTGTCTACAAGGTTTGCAGATGGTTCTTCTCATTGTTGCTGTTCGCTGTGGATGATAGCTGCCTCGATCCAGCTCGGTTGAGCTTGGTTTTTTGAGAGGTTAGGCTTCGCTCCTTGTCTCTGCGTTGCAGGTCTGGTTTGACCTGATCGCGTTTTGAAGGCTTCTACCTAGACGATAAGAGACGTTGTGTCGTCGTCGTCGCATCCAGAAGTGTTTTCGAGTCTCTGCTTGCCGGGTTATGATTGCCTTGGTTCTGGTTTCGAGAGATCGGCTCTCATCATGATAGGAGGTGGCTGGAGTTTACCTTCAGTTTGGCCGTGGGCTTCCGTGGTAAGTCTCTTCTACAGGTGCTTCAGAAGAAGAGTTCTTCTTGCTTCTTGAGACTAATGTGTTTTGTAAGGTTTAAGCCTAGTTGCTTATGCTTTTAGGTTAAGGGTTCGTCCTCTTTCGTTGAGCTTTGAGTTTGTTCTGCATTGTAAGTTTACTATATTCTGTTTCCTTTCTATAGGGCTTAGACTCCGGAGATATCTTGTTTTCCTCCGGCTTTTGACTCCGAGGACTTTTACTTCGTCCGTCGGCTTTAGTTTTCCTCGTTTGGGCTGTGTATTCTATCTTGGTTCCAACAAGTTTATCAATAACAAATCAGTTGACAAAAAAAAAGAGCATCTAATCTATTTCCAAAAGTCCATATCGTACATGGCTCACTAAATAGTTAAGTACAATACATTTCACACGTGACTATAGAATAAGCATTTATATTTTGGCTCTATATCCGAATATGTACACAAATAAGAATGTAATGTTTTTGCCAAACCGTTTCGGGTTCTGAAGAGGCAGCCAAAACCTATCACTATCTCTCTTTACTGTTCTTTTCAACAGTGTTATTTTAGTTAAAAATATCTATATATCAAACCACCACATAAAACGACAAAACTTCATCCTTATATTTTATTTTTATTTACAAATTGTACCTTCCAACTTTCAAGAGTCCTCTTACCAAAGAAACACATTTTTCACATAAACAACCATATTATATGACAAAGACAATTCATGAACAATTGTATACACACAATTAGTTGATCAAGTTTCTCTCAACGAACCAAATTTGATGTAAAAACCCACATTTTCTCATCTGAATTTGGAAAAATTTGATCATTGTATGTAAAAATCAAAACCCAAATGACATTTTTGAAAGGGGACTAGAGAGAGAGAGAGAGATGGTAAAAAAACTCTCATATGTCCCCTTATAAGTTAAGGTTGTGGATAAAAGTAACCACGTGTCGCATTGTCATTGGGATGTTGTGGCCGGAAATGTGAGAATCCTGATGATGCTGCTGCAACTGAGAACAATGGTGGTGGTTGTGCTCCCGGTGGCTGCGGTCTCACGGCGCTTGTTTGCCCCGGTCTCTGCCATCCCCAGTTACTCATCATCCCTTCAGCTTCACTTCTCTTCTCTGTTGCTCTTCCCTGAAAACCAAACATAAATACATTGTTACATTGTCTCGGTTTCTACTAATGTTGCATTTGCGTTCAGATTCTATCTTTTTACCTCGACGGGATTATTATAACTCGGGCATGCTCCGTTCCAGTAAACACGATGGTCCGAGGATCCATAAGGAATAGGTGTATTCACCGGCTTTCCCATGTATTCATTATCTATCTGAAGTTTGTTTAAAAGACGATAAGAAACGTTTTTAAACACCGATTCATGAGAGATTATTATTTGAAGTTAGTTACCCTCAAGCTAACTCCACGCTGAGTTTCATAAGTATTAGAAGGGAAGTGAAAGAGCCTCCCGTTTTGCTTTGGCGCATTACCGGACGATAAAGAGATTCCCAAGTTGAGATCGAGTTTGTCATGACCACCTGCATACATTAAAACAATCAGAGCCGTTCTTATAGATTGAGTTGAACTTTCATTCAAATATGATTGATTACCTTCGTTATTGGTCTCAGAGTTAATCTCATTTTGGTATGAACTCATCTCGAAGTTGGTGACTGCTTCTCTGCCATTGGTGTTGATTGCAGCCTTGTCATAAGCCCTGTTTTCAAGAAAGTGTTCAGAAAGAGAGAAACTTCATGTAGGACTTGAAAACAAAATGAAAGTTCTACTAGAGGTTTCTAGCAAAATTCATGATCATTAAGGACCTTGCAGCTTCTACTTCGCTGTCGAACAGCCCAAGATAAATATACCTGCAATTCAAGCATCTTAATCACCATTGCTAACCATTCTCTCTTTCTCTTTTGGTTTCATTACATAGACACCATTCCTAGTTTCATACCCTTTCTAAAATCAAAGATTTCAGATTAAAGACAAAATCACTCACTTTTTACCAAGAAACTGCCCCATCCTAGCTTCCCATCTACCACATTTATGTAATGTAACCCCTCGATACTTCGAACTCCCCCGCGAGAAACCCGTGCTCTGTCGACGAAGTATATGTACAAACTCTTCCTTACTCAAGTTTTGTACCTGTAGAACAAGATAACACAGTTTAAAACCTACTCAAAAACAAGCATATAACCAAAACAAGACTTATATCCAAAACCTGCTTCATATCTTCCTCGTAATCGCCTAGAGTAAAGTTGATATCAGCATCAACACCTCTAAATTTTATAGCAGCTCGATCATAAGCTCTACAAAAATATACAAACATTAATCAAAAATCTCCAAACCCGAACAATTCGAAACAAATCTTTATCTATAATCCAAAATTTACCTAGCTGCAGCATGAGCAGTGTCAAAACCACCTATATAAATCAAGAAACCATGAATCAAAATCTTGATTCTATCAAGAACCATTTAAAAAAAAAAACATCTTTAGTTACCTAAATAAACTTGTTTCCCACAATCCCTGCAAAACAAAAATTGAAACAACATCAATCTCACAATAAATTTTTTTTTTTTTTTTTTTGCGATAACTCAGATGATCCTAAAAGCTTTCTAGGCCCAAAGAATTTCACTGATAAAACTTACCAAATATGTGATTCCCATCGACCAGTTCTTCTATAAAACGTAACTCCTCTATACTGTGAACTTCTCGACCTTGGTCCTCTCCTACTCTTTTTCACCTGAGCCGGAACCGGCGCCGGAGTCGGAACCGGAACCGGAGTTACCAATTTCGTTTCACCGTCACCAAAACGGTCAAAAGAAAGATCTATCCAACTTCTTGAGCTTGATCCTTCAACATCTCGTAGATGTCCACAATCTCCACTCACCGGAAAAAACTCTTTAGTAACTCCGGCGGAGCTTTCGTCTCCGCCGCTACTACTTCCGACTTTTAAAATATCGAAACTGAGTGTGAAATCTCGAGTGGAGCAAGAGTCTTCATCACCATCGGCATTGATAACAGACGACGTCGATGTACCGGACTCTTCCACTCGATTCCCGGCGGAGCCGTCTGATGTTTGCCGATCTAAGTATGAGTCACCACCGTACTGAGTCGACTCGGGAGAATCAGCGTCCAGATTAAGATCCAACATCTCAAAACGGTGAAGTTGATGACGGAATCAGTATCAGAGATCGTCTTCAACAAACAACAACGATTACATAATCATGATCGGAATTGTTTTGAGGAAGAAGAGAATGGAGAATAATTTAGAAATTACGGTGGAGGAATAGTGAAAATAGAGAAGTTTCTTCGCCGGATAATGTTACCGGCGGCGAGAGACAGTTAAAACGGATTTTTTTTTTTAATTGGAGAAGAAGATAGAAGGAGACGTGTGGGGGAACATTTCAGACCAATTTTCAGAGGACGATCATTATTTATAATAAATTTTTATTTTTTCTCTTTCTATAACTATAAATGTGTATAATAACTTTATTATAAAATTTTAACATTGTTGTTGGTCCTTTTTTGGCAGTGGTACACCGGCTAAGCAAGTTTCCGGTTTTTTTTTTTGTTGATTTCTTTTTTCCAATACGGTACGCATTGCTTTTTGGTCAATGGTTTTCAAAGAGACAATACATGAAATAAAACATCAACTTTTAGTTCCGACCAAAACAAGAGTAATGATCGCTGCAATTTTATCATTTTTCTTTAACACATCATGGTTGTTACATACGATATTGTTTAGATATTAGTTACCGTTAATAAGAGTGAAATATGGTTTTGTTGCTTGTGTGTACATGTATCACGTCGTTTCATTTTGGTTTTGGGGTGATATTTTGTTGATAGCATGAGTTAAGGAATGTGTTGGTGTGCTTAGAGATTGAGCGTGTGCACCAGTTTGGCTTGATGCTGATGGATATGGTCCTAGTATATTATGCTATTAGAGGATGGGATGTTCGACGCGGGCGGGCAGACTGTATTTGACTCGTAGGTCTAGGATGATCAGTGACATGAGTCATGAGTGGATATTGGTATTTTTGATGAGTGTGTGAAGGAGGTGTTATTATAGTGTTGATGGTGGAAGTGAGCCATGTTTTTATGGTTAATATAAGTAATCACGTGAGTACCAACGAGTGTTGTTCTGACTACTACTTATATGGTTTCGTTCAAGGTGTCTATGGTTCTTGTAGTTTCCTCGTCCTTGATGAGCATATTGTTGTGGAATTGTGGGTGATGAGTATGACTCGGGTTTGACTTTGTATGCTACCATGGAGGGCATTGATCATGCTTCAATGAAATTAGGGAATGGAATGGATAAAAAAAAAAAAAAAAAGAAATTAGGGAATGGTGATTGATGACATGCAGTGATGTTGTCAAACTTTTCCGAATCCGTTCAAAAGATCTATCAGTACCAATACGTGGTCAAATACTGTAGAATCGACATTTGCTAGAAAATCACATAATTTAAAATCTCTTGTAATTTTGCATTCGAAAATCTGAAGTAATTAATATCTTCGAGAATCGAATCTCAAACTTGGTGTAAAAGTATTAAATTACTAGTAACCGTTAAGACCAAAAGATTGTCGTCTAGTATATATTTCTAATAAATAGAAAATTAAAAGTATTTTTAAAAATTATTAGTTGAATATTTGTTTAAAATACTTTCTTGTATTTGTTCGTTAACCTAAAACATACTAATAATCAAAATATATTTTTGATAATCTTTGTGAATATTTGTTAACAATGTTAGTATTTTCTTGATATAGCATTTGGAGACAAGCATGCTTCTTTGTAAAATTGTTTTCTGCAAAATTGCAAATCCACCAAAAATGATTTTAGCAGCCCATGTGCAATGTTTTCGTACGGTAGAATCGAATCTACTATTGTAGTTTGTTACATTTTTTTCCCTATAAACGATAGAACTATACTATCACAACCCATATTACTAATTGATTGAGGTACATTTTTCATAAAACTTTTAGTTTGAGCCAAACCGCTAAAATCCATTGATCGCATGAAATTTTCCAGTCTTAAGTGGTTCGTTTTCATGTTTAAACTCTTTTTGTAATAAATAGAATAAAATCTGGTCAGGAAATTTTATATCAACTAACATTGATGTATCACCACATAGCAAGATTGAGATTGAGAAATTGAGGGTTTAGGGTTAATAAAATACATCTAAAACATGTAATTGCGAGCTCTTTCTCGTGGACGGCATTGTACACTAACGATTGGGATTGGTCAATAAGGTAGGTCAGTGTGATCCAACGGTTGGGATTGACCCAAATGTAGAGAATATTGTCTTGACGCTAATCTTAAGAAAAAGATTAGGCTTCATGTGATCGATCAGAAATTATCAACGGTGTTATCTTATTTCATCGTCTCCTACATGTGCATGAGTAACATGTGATTCTCTTGTATTTAAACAACTTGGATATTGTATATAGTTTTTGTTTTTTTCTTTTTCATAGGTATGGCTTTTATTTTTTTGTCGACAACGTTACTTTACATTACGTAGAATTCAAAATTATGTGTATACTTTATAGAAGATTTCCTAAATTCATTCTTTTAACGTGATTAATCTTATTTTCTATAAGAGCTTATGATTTAAACTTCAAGTTTTTTTTCTTGAAAATAATAAGGATCTCAAACTTGAACAACAATTTACAAGGATGAGAAAAAACTTTTCTTCATGGTTCTAGAACCTATGATAACTTAAATACTAAAAATACTACAAAATCAAGTGTCAATAGTTCAATTGGTAAAGTATATGAGTAAACCATATTAAATATTCTGATCTCTAGCCTGAAGAGATTTACGGGTGTAGGCCCATAACTTCTTAGTTTTAATAAAAAAACGTTACAAAATATTACTCCCTCGATTTTTTGTATTTGATGATTAAAGTTTTAATTTGCACATAGCTTAAAAAATTATTTACTTTTTTATTTATTTATAAACTAAAACATTATTTATTACCTACCTAAACATGTTTCAACCAATAAAAATATTATGAATAATATAAATCGTCAAACCCAATTAAAAAAATTAATTTTGCATTGAATATTAAAAACATCATCTAATTTAAAACAAAAATTTCCTAAAACATAAAAAAAATTGGAGGGAGTATAACCAAGTTTGCTTTTCGCCTTGATTGCAAAAAAAATTTAGTAGTCATGTTTAACAAATATCGTGATTAATGTTGATTAAAGAGGAAAAAAATCACTAAATAAATATATACAAATTAAGATAGATTACTTTAATAGCGAAACTAGCTTAATTACTTTATCAAATATTAATATTTATAAAGTATACTAATAATTTTATCTTCTGTGATTTCTAACTAAAATTACCAATCATGCCAGGGATAGTTACACCAAGCTAGTTGTTTGTATCATTAAAATATCTGCGAGATCTTAAAAGCAAGCAATGTAGACACCTTGCCGACAGGGAAATATGCAAGTGGAAAATTAAATGTTCATTGTTTAACATAAATAGTTCGAAGATGAATATGGTTAATTTATTTCGATTGGATGTGGTTGTTGAAATAATATTTCCTGGGATGTAGTTGCTGAAAAAATATGTTTATAGGTTGTGACTTGTGATTAGATGACTATACTTTTGGGAAAAGAAATGACTAATCTTTTAAAATTTTAAATTTTCACCATAACAACACCTACTTTTTTTGGTTTTTGTGTAATTTGGATCTTTAACCGACTAATCCGATAATTGAATCTGTCTCTTTGTTTTAAAAAGCCAAAATTCGGGGCATATACTCCCTCCATATCAAAAAGATTGATTTTATAGAGTTTTTACACTAATTAAGGTAAACATTTAATGTTTAGTTATAAATGCACTATTTATTCATACCAAACCATTTCTCATAGCTATTAACCAATAATAATTCATCAAATTTAAAAATTCTCAATTACTGATTCTTGAAATTCACAATTTATTAACACTAATTGATAAAAATTTACAGAAAATTAATCTTTTTGATACAAAAGTAAAACCTCAAAAATTATTCTTTATGATACGGAGGGAGTAGTAATTAGTAGCCCATGCATGGCATGATCATTCGTCAGGAAGACTGAAGTTATATAAGCGAATTTACGCTTAAAAATTCTAGGTTATTAATCACCATTTCACCAACAAGTGGGTTTGACATCAAATGTCAATGTTAAAAATTGGATTCTATTTTGAGGATCCTTTTTAGCAAGAAAATAAAGACCATATCATATACTATTTCTTTTTATTTTTTTTGTTAACAACATGTAATATGCAGATTTAAATTTAGATAGTGACACAATAACATAACAACCCATTATGTTACATTTCCGGTTGTAAATTTTCTAAATACCACTTATCTATTAAAAAAGATTGTATCAATGAAAACATAGTTCTATAAGTTGTGGGTGTAACTAGTGTTTGCTAATCAGATTTTTAAGTGGATATAACGTCTCAAAATTAGCATCTTATTGGATTATTTTTATTTTATAGTATCAGTAAGAAAAAATTATGAAAAGATCTGAATTTTATATTCCATTCAAAAGTAAAGATGAACATCGATACATTTGATTGTGTGAATAATATGTTTTTATAAGGTGTGTTATTGAGAATTCAAAAACCTCTTTCGAATGTTTTTGAATGAGTCTCAACAACACATCTTCTTTAATCTCAGCAAAAACTTAACCATATATATGTAGTATATATTTGCATAACAAAATGAAGTTATAATTGAGAAAGGAGGCAAGTGGTTGAAATATTTGACAAGAAACTAATAAATACATGTTTTACCAATAAAATCTATGGTGTAGATTTGTTTCGTTACATGGGAAAAGCCAAACCAAAATGTAGACACGCACTTCTTCCACACAGTTTCCCTAAAGATCCTTCCAAATTAGTTGGCTCCCATGATTTTGACATTTCCTATCATTATGTAACCCATTCACTTCCCAACATTGTTTGTTTAATTCTTCAATAGATATAGTATATTTTTAAAATTCTTTAAAAACCATTGTTATGTACTTATGTATTACTCCACTATTTAGGTACCCATTTTTAGGACGGTACGTAGTATCCTCAAAAACGGTACGACGAAATACTTATCTTTAGTTTTCATGTGTTTCATGAGTACTACATCGTACTTTCCGTTTTAAAATTAGTATCATAGTACCAATTGTTTTCTTCAAATATATAGAATTGACCCCATCCTTATTAAAAAAGAAAAACTTTCGTTTTAAGCTTTAACTGATTTTTTTTCTTTTTAACAATTCCATCATTACTATTCACTTAGTCGGATAGATCTTAAGTTACATCATATGCTATTTTTTTTTACAGAGTGTAAAGCAAGAAAACCAATCTTTAAAATGGTGGTTCTTAAAATATAGAGAAAATCGATAAATTCAAATAGAAGAAAATATAAGCCGTTGAAATTAAAATTAATTGTTTTATTCCAGTAAAATTTATATTTCTTTCCTTTCTGAATAATAAACAGTTTTAGAAAGTAAAATTATTTTACTAAATAGATGTTTTATATTTTAGTAAAACATGTGTACAATGTATTCTATTTATCTTATAAACTAGAGTTGAATAAATATGTAGTTACAAAACAGAAGTATATTAGTTATAAATACTTTCTTAATACGCATGTAAATCTAACTAAGAAAATTTACAAACATATTAAAAAAAGAAGTTATTCCAAATCATATGAGTTTATCAAAGGCAAAATGTATTATAATTTTTTCACCATCTCTGCCATAATGAAAATTGGTCGACATAAAAAGAAAAAGAGAAGAAATTAATCATAGGTTAGTGTTGGAATAAAGAAAGTGAAAAATATGAAAATGATTAGAAAATAAGAATTTAGAAATGCTTTTCTTGCAATCTTAGTCACACAACAAAATACTTTTGTGCCCTTTCCCATGATGGTAAGTGGTAACCAAGTCTCCAACCTTAAAAGATACATAAATATATAAAACTTATAAATCTGGAAAACGTAAATTATTTCAATTTTGGTTACTCCCAATAATGGGTCTCCTCGTTACCTACTAGAGCCGGTAGGTGAACCAAGTGTTTCTTTTTCTTAATTCAGACAACTAGTTTTTTTTCTCAATTTTTGGTGATAATGTAAAAATCTTATCTACCCAATAATGTTATGCCACGTAGTGGATATGCCAACGTATATGATCCAACGGACGATACTTTGCCCTGCTTTTTGTTTTTTTTTTCCTAGTGACCTTTTTTAATATCTAAACACCACCATTGCTGATGATATGACACATTTAGAAAACAAAATCATACATCAAAATCACACCGAAAAAAGAAAAGAAATTTTTGATGTGATTGATAGCAATATTTGAAGCGTAGGAGGTTGAATTATTTCTTCCATTGCCAATCAAACTGATGCAATAAATAGTTAAATATAGCAATTTAATTAGGTTGTTGATATATATGGTTAGAACTTAGAAGTTAAAGGTTTCAGAACTGATTGAACAAACCAAATGATTTATAATTGTATGTTGAACAAGCATGCAATTGTTTTTTTTTCAATTTATGTTCTCATTTTTTTTTACGTATCACATTCTGTTCTGTGATATTTGAGAATCACCGTCAATACCTCGGTGTAGGTCCGGGAGTTAATTTAGTTTCAATTATTTGCTCAACCGCACAATGTATTAAAAACCTGAAGTTGTTGTCCAAGTCGGAAGAAAAGAACTCACAAATGAATGACCTAAATGTTTGGAGTATAAAAATTTAAGAAATTTTTTTTGTCTCGAACCAAGAACAACTAATCAAGGTAGACTATTTTGAAGGAACAATTAGCATGGTGATCAATTCAAAATAGTCAGTCTTGAAGATTTGACAAAGCAATATGCGCTCTAAAATATTTTTCATCACCACGTCAATGTGCTTCCAATTTTGCGTGAATATGAAACAAAGTTACAACTATGAGATTTGCTTTAGAATGGGCATATTTTTCTGTAACAGTTTCATTCCATACTTGAACATTTCTTCCCTCAACACTTCCAAACATTTGAGAGATATACGATCTTCAATTCGTTTACCGATATATAGAAATGTTTGTCATAGATGTATGCGAAAATCTATGAGCATTTGAGAGTGTAGGCTCTTAAATATTAATATGCATTTACTCTAAATAATATTGATATTTACATAATATTTTTGTTTATGAAACAATTTCTTTTTTTCTATAAGATCAATTTCTGTTCCGGAAGAGTATTTGCAGGTTCAGGCTCTCTTCGGGGATGGCTTCGAGATCGGATCTGATTACTCCGTTCAACGAGTTCGTCTTCGAAAATGCGGTCGCGAAGCAGAGACTCTTGTAATCACCGGTGCTAGCAGCGGATTTCCTGTTTCCGGTGCAAACTTCCGGTTCCGATCTCCTTTTCAGGTGGGCTGCCGGTTTCATTTTCTTTTTTGTAACTGTGGTTTTGTTGTAGGCCCATGGCCAAAAGTCCATTAAAGGGTATTTAATATAAATATTTCATTAAAAAAAAAAAAAAAAAAAAAAAAAAGATGTATAATTGATGTCGACAATTTTCTTAAACTTTTCAAATAACGGATCATTGTTGATTTGGGTAACGACAAACTAAGTGCAAACAAAAAATTGTAAAAAGAAAGTGGAGGACCTTACAATAATACACTATAATATAGTATTGTTAACATATATCAAACGAAGTTTCAAAATCATGTTAAACCAACGAAGAAACAAGGGACCATTACGCAATTGATATAAAAAAGAGCATATGGATATCTTTTGAGAATAGAATATATTAAGTTATGTGGAGGGTTTGTAGTGCACAGCATCCAACATGAATGAATACAAAAGATTGGACAAAATAAGTAAACTTCTTTATAATAATTTAGTCAAGTACAAAGGCAGTGTTTCCATTAATGGTGAGAATCTCTTGTCGGCAAGAATAGTGTACGAGGTTTTGATATCTCTATGGGTTAACGTGGTCGTTTCCTGACCGTTCATTTATTCTTGTTTTCTTACAGCCTTTTTTTCTTCTGGTAATGAACTTTTGTTTTACAGCAACCGAAAAAAAAAATAAAGATGGTCTTGTTCTAAGAAAAAACAACCTTTTTCTCTTGTTAAATATTGGATTATCTGGTTTAACAAAATGGTGTAATTGTTTTTATAAAGAAATATCTGGATCAATATAACTCTTATATATATTACTTTAGCTTTGAAAATTTTAATTAAAAATTAGAATAATAGCTGGAAGAAAATCATGTGATTCACGATCATCATGTAGCTAGCAGATTTATCTCGTATGATAAAAGGTTAGGAGCGTACGTAATGTTTTTGCTTTTGTTATTTTTGGGAATATAAAATCGAGATTAAACGTGTTTCTATCTAATCGACACAATTTCAACGAACGATGTTTATCAAATACACCTCAGTCTTTTACGCTTCAAAATTATGTAAAAGATTCAATATTCCATCCCAAATATTGATAATATACGAGCCAAAAACTAAATAAAGTAATCGTTTCTAGATGTATTCTAATCAATTTGTATCCCTTTTCATCCTCTTGTTACATGAATTATACATAACATATATACCAAGCGACCATCATGACTTAATAATAATAATCATAAAGAACATGACAACAACTAAACATAATTTCTTAAATCACTATGAAAAACGACAAAAAAATATCACTCTGAAAAATAAAGTAATAATAATTCGTTGAATCATTTTAACTCGCTCTGAAATCACTCAAGTAATCAAAATATAAGTTTGCTTATCTTCAAAACAATTCCCAAAGTGGGTCTGAAGGCACATGCATACATAAATAAATTACAGAAACGAGAATAATATCTCTCTTTCTATTGAAAGATAAAAATATTAGATATGGAGTAAAAAATTGTATGTTATGTAAAGAGAGATATATGATTATTGGTTCACACCAAAACATGTTAACGTCACAAGCATTATTATCAAATCAATTCATTGCCTCCAACAACATTATATGCATGAATCTATTATATACATTTGTGTAGATGTTTCTAATATTATATGTAAGATACGAATTGAATAAGATTATTGGTTCATCAAATCCAAATGCAGTGGATGCTATCAATTAAAAAACGTATCCAATTTAGTATATTTAGTACCCATGAAGTTTTCTAGTGGCTTCTTAAACTAAAATAACGATAAAAGATAGATTAATATAATAATCATGGGGCATGGAATATGATGCCACCCTTGAATTAATTATGATTATCCGGTTTAATTAAAATATCATACTCTTTAGAACCAGATTTTTTTTTTTTTTGTTAATGAATTTAGTTAATTAGATTTAAGAAGAGATGAACCCGACAACTGTCTATAAGAAATATGATGTTGACATGAGGTTTTTCCAATATATATAAAAGAATTAAACAAATAAATCTATTTGACTTTCTTTATTGATTACACCAAATTTTGCTTAAATGAAAAATGTAATCCTATCATTAATCAAGCTACCTTAATGTTGATACTTTACGAGTTGACGTGTAGAGAAGACTTGGCATTTAAAGCTCTTGCCTACTGATGATGCCACTATCTGAAAGATCCAATCCAAATTTGAGGGTTAATTAAAGGAAAGAGTTAAAACTTTGTAAGGCTAATTTCTAACCTTGTAAGTCGTATTCTTACATTTTGAGTTGATAGGCACTTAATGAGTTAGCTTAGTTTCACATCATTACATCAACATATCTATGTTAGCACATTTTTCAAAAAAAATAATATGTATTTTCAAAAATTTTACAAATTTCTTAAAACTTTGACAAGTCAAGTTTTTTAAAGTTAACTTGACAAGTATTTGCTTTTTTTTTTTCCATTATTATATTTAGGCCTTGAATGTTTCGTAGTTTTTGAAAGAGTTTTTAATTTTTGTTTTTCAAAAACTCATTTCACACCAATCAAGTTTTTCAAATTTTGGGATTTCTAAAACAAAAGTCTAATTATAAAAAATATAAAATCCAAAAACTAAAAACAAAATCCAGAAACCAAATTCAAAAAAAGCATCCATTCATGGTCTTAAACCCCAAATCATGAAATCCAATTCCTAACCTCAACAACTTTAAATCATAATAACCATCTTAAATTTTTTATCAAACCTAACAAATTTTAGTCACAAAATTTTAACTTTGACCCCAAATTTCTAAATCTTAATTGCCATTTTCGACTTCTCCGAGCCCATACTGTGACAATGTATACATTATTCCCGAACCTTTCTTTTGTCATCGGAAGCTAAGTCGTAAAAATAATAAAAAAAAAGAAATAAAGAAACACGAAATAAGTTACTTTTTTTTTTGCCATGGGACCATTTGTATAGATTTATAGTCTCTTGATTATACTTCTAAACAATTTTTATTTTTAATGAAATATTTACATTCTTATCAAAAAAAAAAAAAAAAAAAAGAAGTTACATGTTAAATTAAAAATGGGATTATTGTTGATTTTGCCCTTTTTTATCAAAATCTTTTGAAAATGCCATTTTCATTAAAATCTTACGGATTTGCCATTTTTTTACACTTAAAAATATACGTATTTCGGATTTTTTTTGGTAAAAATACGTAGTTTATACAAAATACTAAACCCTAAGAACAACCACAACCGACTAAACCCAAACATAACGAATAAAACGCATGTTAAATCATATTTCCGTAGCCTGAAAAAGGGCAAAATCCATAAACTATTCAAAAAAGGGCAAAATCCACAAATGCCATCCCAAAAAATGGCAAATCCATAATTGATTCATTAAAAATTAGAGGTGTTATGGACCAGATTAAATTTTAAATTGGGGGTGCTACTTTCACCGATTCCTATACTAGAAGTGACTAGATGACACATTTGATGATTCATTTTTTCAGAAGATGATTCCCATAAAATTGAGTCGACCAGTGGAATATAATAAAAGTGGGAACGAAGATAAAAAATGATAAACTTTGACGTCCTCTTTATCAAGTCTTTTCTTGTCACTAATAAAGAAAATTTAATTTTTGACTTGACAAGAGACCAAGAACATTTCTTCATATGAGAACATACAAAAAAGTTAAAAAACAAACAAACCATTTACCAAAAAAAGCAAAGAAGTTATATAGAGTGCATAGATCTAACTTACCAAACATATAATGAATATACCAATTGTGAGACTTAAATCGCTAATCATCCGTTTCATCGGTAACATGAAAGCTTTATATATCAATGTCTAACTATTAGTCTTTCCTACTTATGACTTACTATTGTGCTTATATGCAGAATTTGGAAGTTGGTGTTGGTGTTTCTGGTTGATTATCTTAACAGCCCGCCTTTGCTTCACTATGAGCAGTCCCCGTGAAAATTAATCATGTCGCTGTGCCCTGCATTCTCCTCATCATTAGTGTTACTCAAAATATTATCAACAAAATGCATCAGCGGGCTTATGACTTGTTTAAGCAGATTCTCTTTATCAGCTCAAGTTGCATTCATGCTAAAATGTGATCATTAATAAAGTTCGTAAGACATGGAGCGACATAATCGGGATCAGTTATACCTCGAGCATGAATGGTATTGATTCCGGGGCCTTTGAGTTCAGTCCCGTTGTCGCTCAACAATGAAATCCCAGCTGAAGTTATATGGAACGGGAAGGCTAAAGGAGGCGACATAGGAGATTTTGCCACCTTAATGATTCTCTGACCTGCAGAAAGCGTAAAGCCAATCATATGAACGAACATTCTTGGTAGTTACTGAGACCTTGCATGAAATTGGTTAAATCTTGCCTGACTTGGCTTCAAGAACGAGCCGGATCGTTACAGCATGAGCCCAGTTAATCCCCAACGCAGCAACAAGGTGAGAATCATATGTCTTTGTGTGTTCTTGAAATCCATCTTTTAGTTTAGCTGTTGCCAAGGAAATATATGATTGTTGTGAATGGGAATTAACAAGGATCCCAAAACAATAAAAAGATACTTCAGTTTCTGTTTATTGTACCTTGGAAAGAATACTGACTAGTTTCATCGCGGTTTTGAGATCTAACTTGATTAGTCACTACTATAGGAATCCGTGAAAATTCAGCAAGCGATCTACAAGTGTCAGAGAATCAATGTCAATCATTCTACAGATGAAGAGCTGATGTGAAGATAAGTTACAAGCTTTGAGCTGACATGAGACTAACGTTCATACTTTAAGAAAGAAATATGCCAACCCAACTGAGGCTGTCTCTGAGCTCCTGGTTTGTTTTCGCTGAAAATCAATCACCAAGGTCACCAAGGGAAGAAGAATGACATGAAAATGATCAGCAACGAAATAGAAATTAGACTAACCCTGAAAGAAGAGCTGTCATACTATCAATCACTAGAAGCTTTACTTGGTTTTGAAGAATTGAATCCTTGAGTTCTTGTATACTGCCAATTAGAAAGAAAAAAATTTGATATACTGTTTCAGTCATGCACTTTTGTATTTCCTTTAAGCCTACACTAAGTCACTAACAAAATGATGAGCAAGGACCTTTCAGTAAAGTTAGCTAAAGATGTTGGCCTCAAAACAAGGATTCTTCCAGCCATCTGCGCAGCAAATGGTTATGTAAGCAATCTGGAATATAAAAAGACTTAACCAAAGACATAGACACAAAGAATAAACCATATAGCTATTCCACACAAAACCTCTTGTGCCATTCCTTTAAGGTGAAATACTTCAGGGAAGCTTTTCACTCCCATCTCTATCACCCTGAAAGATACATTCTCTGAGGACTATGAACATAAATATGCCATGTTGGCAAACAAAAAATCAGTTTACCTTCTTGAACTAAACTTGGATTCCACATCTATGTATATCACACGACCATCTAATCCTCCATAAGCTACTGGAAACGAGGCTGATAACGCAAGTTTCATGCAAAACTGCGTAATAGAGAAAACCTTTTTACCGAATGCAAACAAACCAAAGCAAAGAGTGTAGAGGATAGCTAGCTACAGGAGCATCTCCCTAATATCTCAGGGATTCAACACAAAAAAATGTAACTACTTTTCAACTTAAACTACACAACAATACGATTTCCGCATTATAAAATCTTCAATCTCAGAAGAAACTAACCTGTGATTTACCAATACCAGATTCATTACTGTATGCAAACACACTGAAGCAAAGAGTATAGAAGAAACATAGCTAGCTAGATACATATACATGAGCATTTCTCATCAAACAGAAAAAAGGTAACACCTTTCGACTTAACTATACAACAATGCGATATTACCAAATCTTCAATCTCCAACAAACGAACCTGTGATTTACCAATACCAGGTGGACCAACTAACTCAGTAAGAACACCAAACGGTATCCCACCGCACAAAGTCTCATCCAACCCTTTCAAATGTGTAGGAAGATGACCTAATAAGTGCTCGTTTTCGACCTTCTTCTCCAACAAAGATCTCGCCTTGTAAACATCAACATTAGATTAAAGATCACACAAACATATCCATCATATGTAACAACAAAAGAGAGCTTACTGATTGACATGGTGGAGAAGTAGCTTCACTAATCAATGCAATTGCTAATCTTATCTCTTTCATTCCAACATCTAAAAGCTCCATTAGTTCAAACTCTGTCATTGATAATGCATCCTGAATCATCACAACAGTTTCAATTTGATAATCATAACCTAAGAATCTCTCATCGGAAAATAAAAAAAAAGGATGGGTTGATTGAGTAAAACCTTGGCGGTGATGATGTTTCTTGCGGCGAAGATGTTTGAGATTTTGGTGTGAAGACCCATTTCTCCGATGAGTTTGTTTGACATTTTTGGTCTTACGTCTCCGGCGCCGGGAAGATTCTTTAGACGGTGGAGAGATTAGAGAGGATTAGAGAAGCTTTCTCTTTCTCTCTCTCTCCCGCCATTTTGAGAGTCCTTAATTCGCTTGCTAAACTAATTTGGGCCTGATCCGTTTTGTATTATCCATGACCCGGACCAGGTTCATGAATAGTTTTGGGCCTTTTGGGTTTTGGCTATTAAAATAAATAATTTTTTAAATAAAAAGAATTCCAAATTCATAAAACTATTATCAAGTATATTTGTAAGTGTAACGGGTAATTAATTTCTTTTTTTTACATTTATGCCAAAATAATATTTAAAATTACAGTATTATAGATTCAAATGTTTCCAGTGAAAATTTGAAATGGTAAATGAAATTTGTTTGAATGGTAACTATATAAAAACTCTATATAAAATGTTTTGGTCATTGGGCTGAGGAGATGTACGGTTTAGATCCAAAACTTTTTATTCATTTAATAAACTAAACTCAACTACAAATATTTTTTGTATTTATGCACGCAATATAGAACATGTTTTGGTTAGATAGAATAATTTATATCTTAAAAATTGTATATACAATCGAATAAACGTCGACATCATTGTTGACAAAAAAAACAAATAAACGTCGATACAAGCCAAAAGAAATAAATAGTTAAGTTGCAGATTGTTTATTATTATATAATTTCTATAACTTTCAATAATATTCCCAGGAACTAGCAAGTCTTTTTCCAAAACATTGGATCCAGCTAAGCAGTGTAATATTTGCTAATTTAGTTTAAATTTGCTTTTGAGTACTTTATATTTGTTTTATGAGCTTTCACTTTTAAGATTTTCTTATTTGGTCAATGTAAAAGAAGGAGAGGGGAAAAAGTGGAGGAACCACCAATAACGTGCAGGATTAGTATTTGATAAACCCATGACATATTAATATTAGGATTAATCCACATAAAGTTGAATAGACAAAAAACTTTTTAACATTTTATTTATGGTTGTTGAGTATATAAATAAATAAGATACTCTTTGTAGAGGTTTTAGTCCAACCATCAAATTAAAAACGCGTGAACTTTAAAAACTAACTCATATGACAATGAAAGAGATAACACAATCAATCTAATGGGATCATGACCATTGGATATAGCATATAGGTGGTGAAGAATTTGGAGAAGCTATAGTGATTGGTGAGCTTGTTGTTAGCAATAATGGAAATTAATAACTAAGAGCTAAGATTTGTCATATAGTTTTTTTTTTTGATAGGAAGATTTGTCATATAGTTATAAGAGATCATCTACATAATCTTTATGGTTTCTTTTTGGCCATTGTGAACGTTTTAAAAATGTATTTCACTAATCGTACTACTAGGTATATAAAAATGTATACAGTTTAGGAAACTCATTAAAGCTATACAATCCAAATATTTGAGCTAGGGATAAATGGAAGGACGGTCTAATTAATGATTCATGTTTGGATGATTAATTGGGAGTCATGAAAGACTCATAATAAGTTTTTAGAATGGGGTCATAACAATTCAATAAGGACGGTGGATGAAGTCTTTTTGACATATTTTTGGTCCACTTATATTTCATTGATCTATTCGCTATATGAGAGTGATACTTACGACTACAATGAATTTCCTAGAACATTCATTCGATAACGTAGATAAAAAATCGAAAATGGAGCCCAAAAATACAAATTTGGGATGCAAGAAAAGCTAAGAAAATTGAATTGGTCACTTGTTTGGTCAAACTCAGTATATATATGAATTGAAATGCTTATTTTTGGTTTTTTTAAAAAAAATCTATAAAAATTTGATGCTAAGAAAATGATAAATCTGGATGAAAATTACACATAGCTAATACAACCAATTTATGACGCAGATAGAGAGAAGTTTGCTCTTACGTGGTAAACTTTTCAAACAATGAAATAAGACACAAAAAAAACTAATGAAAATTAATATCAGAAAATATAATTACATAAACATACGCAGCCACTAACCACTTGAAAGCAGATAAATGCATTTTAATTAGTAAAAACGTGTTGAAATTCGATTACGAATTACTCATATAAATTTTTTCCAAAAACTAATTACGAAATACTACCTTTTTCTCGATAGTAAGAGAAAACAAAAGAAATGTTTTCCTCCAGCAAAGTCAACTGCCGAACTTGCTCAAGACTTTCCTTTTTTCATCTTATCTAGAAACTAACTAAACTAAATTGTGAAAAAAGAAACCCAAAAGCTAAACTAAAACATGGTCACATTATTTGTAAAAACACTTAATATTGTTACTAAATTTTTTTTCCCTTACTACGCATATTTGGTGATGCAATTTTCATAACATTGAAGTTAAGACTTAAGATCATCTTAAATCTTAAATATTTCAAACGTTATCCTCTCCCCTTTTGCACAAAAAAAAAAAAAAAAAAAAAAAAAAAAAAATCCTCTCCCTTATACAGTTATACTAATTACTAATTTGTTAAGGTTCATGACTTTCTAATTGGAATAGTCTATATATACTATATATGCACCAACTCTATATCGTTATTTCATGAAAAATGCAATGAACATTTTGTTTGAAAATGAAGACTTTCTTTTGTTTCCATTAGAGTTTGGCAATGGATTTTAAATAAGATGATTCCTTTTCTTTTTTTTTCTCCTTTATCACTCACCTTCTACTTCAACTTGTTTGTGACTTTTAGGTGCATGGCCCGAAGTATTCACACACACACACGTATTCATAAACTTCTTATATTCATGACAAAAGTACAAGGTATAATACAATATTAATGAAATATAAGATGAGACCATTGACCCACCATGCATTATGAATAAACACCGAACCTTCCCACATTTCTGAGCAATTTTTCAACAGAAGACCAATTCCTAATCATGTTTAACAATTAATTAATTTGGATTTTGGAGATATCTTCACTCTTTCTTTGCCTATAAATTAGACTCTATCTCTCCTATCATCCTTCTACTTTTCTTTTTCCTCTTCCTCAGCAAATTTTGTTAATTACTAATCCTTTTCTTTTTATAGAAAAATTGTGTTTTGCTTTAACAAGAAGCAAGACTAGCCTTATCTGTACCTTTCTTTCTAAATTAAAGAACCCTTAAAATTCATCTTATTTTCTTAATTCTCATTTTATATGTAGATTTGTTTCTTACACACTGATCAATTTATGTTATTACAATAAAGTTTCCATTATTTTTCAGTTTCTTTATAGATTTGCTTCTTACACACACTCATGTTTTGTCTTTGCAGAGAAACTTGACATTTATGGAGTCTCTGACGACCAAATCCTCCACCGCGAAGAGCGTTGAGCTACCGCCTCGCCGTGGAAAGGTGAAGCGAGAGATCTTTGGTTTCTTAGCCAATTCCAT
The DNA here is from genome assembly GCA_019202805.1 of Arabidopsis suecica. Classification (NCBI taxonomy): domain Eukaryota; kingdom Viridiplantae; phylum Streptophyta; class Magnoliopsida; order Brassicales; family Brassicaceae; genus Arabidopsis; species Arabidopsis suecica. The sequence goes on from CM032908.1 coordinate 8,102,523, forward strand.
CGTTTCCGCCGCGGTGAAAGCCGGTGGAGCGTTTGGGAGGAACTCCGGAGGTGGTGGTGGTGGCTCTTCTTCCTCCACCACCACTCCTCCAGGGAGTGGATACACCTCCGAACAAAACAACGAATCCACTTAAACATCAAACAGACATGAAGACATAATTACGAAAGTGCCACCACCATGGCACTCTTGAGAGAAAGCTGAGTGGTTCTGTTCGTTTTTGAAAACAGAACGCTACTTTTTCCTCCAAGTCCGGTTCGGTTTTATGGTGGTTTATTTTCTTATGTGTGGTACGACCCGGTTTAACTTCGGTTTTTTGTAGGTTAATCCGGGAATACGTAATGGTGTGATTAATTTGCTTTTGATTATGTTGTAAACAAAATTATCTCCCTAATCTGTTGTTTCTACGTGTTTTTAAAGTGGAGTAATGATGTTCTCTGGGAGATATTTTGTTTTGGTTTGGGTTTGGTTTGGATTTTAAATATGTAATTTGTATGCTTTAAGTGTCTGTTTGTATCTTAAATGCAATGTATAATTAAGTGTGTTTTATTCGCTTCTTTCTCTTGTTTTCTTGGGGAATTTACACAAGCTTTCAAAAAAAAGTTGTAAGTAGTAAAATTAAAATCATTAATGTTATTACTTCTATATTTTTGAAGATTTGCTAAATGGTAAGACTGATAATTTAATAAAAAGATACAGACTAACAATTTAGAATGAAATTTATCTTAATGTACATTTGTAGCTTTATTCATTTGCTGTATTTATTTAATTTAATTGTTGGGGCATAGTTAATAAATAAGTTTGGTGAAAAGTGCAATGGCCAAGCCAGCCACCTTAGCTTTTGCCTTTTTCGAATGTTTTCTATTATTATTTTTCTCAATAATTAACGGAAAAAAATCCTAAGACATATTTAAAATACAAGTCACATTTCCGGAAAATAGATCACTACTAGTCAAACTCTTAGACCATGGGCAGTGGTAAACCTTTTACAAGGGTGTGAGTAATAAAAAATATGAAAATAAGAGAATAGTTGTGTTGGAGTCGGAAGTCGAGTGTAAACTTACACTTGGATGTAAGCCACACGTGTCTTCCTGTGAGTGGTCTCGATTTTTTCCTTCTGTTTTATGAGAGAGAGAGAGAGACGAAGGAGACGATGACGAGCAAAGACGAAATTTCCCGAGATCGAACTGCGATCCGATGCGCAAGAGCTACGATGCTGCTCTATTCATTAGCGTCATCCCGCACAACCGACACCGCCGGCGAGGTTAGATCCTTCTTTCTTTCCTTCTTCCGATTGGAATCGATTTTGCTACAATTCGATCTGTAACTCCGAAATTGCCATGCGAAATCTCATCTCTGGTGTTTGTTTGGAAGCAGAAGGAAGGACAGACGCGAAGAGAAATAGAGGATCTGAAGAGAAAGCTTGCCATGGAGAAGAAAAAGATGAATCAGATTAAGCTTTGCGGCTTGATGGAGCTGCTTCTTCTCGTAGTTTTGGTACTGTTGCTTTCCACTTTCTTCTTAGTCTTATTCCTCGGATCGACTTCTTGATCCTTTCCTTGGAATCATCAGCTTTTGCTATTTCCAGTTGCAGTACAATATGTAAAAGGATCAACATCACCTTATCAGATTCCGTTGCTTATTATCTATAATTGCTAAAATTCAACCAAATCAGCCGTGTTTGCTTGGAATCGTTAGGATTTAAAGAGTCATCAGTTATAGGTTAATGCAACATCGTAATAGTGTAGTTGAGATCTTAGAGTAGTCGAGCTTTGTGTGCTAGATCATCTGATGCAATGGGCTCTAAGATGTCTCTGTCTCTCCTTGTGTCAATGTAAGCTACAATAGCAGAGACAAATTCTGCAGAGCATTTTGGTGAAGCAGAGGAATAGAGCTTCAGTTTCGATTGTCCAGCTTCAGCTTCTGTTTCGTCCACATGTATATAAGCAAAGAGAATTTTCAAAACTCTTACTTTGTATAGATGAGATGTACAACAAGCTTGGTATGATGCTGGTGAATGGGCTATTGTTCTGAACAGGTCTGAAATAAGGAATCATCATGGTCCGATGCTGGTTCAGCAATGGAAACGACCACCTTTTGATGCTTCTTGGAATAGGAACTGAGTTGGTGTTGTACTTCTTCTATGGTTGTGTTTTGCCTTGGATAAAAACTTGTAGTTCTATGCGTTGTAATGAAGGCTATGATCAGAGAGACCTTCTTTTTGAATGTTATTGGTTGAAGTTCACAGATTTTTTTGTATCACTTCATGTCCTATATATATGCAATCGTTTAGCATAACAAACACAGACCAAATTATTCTCTTCTTCTTTCCTTTGTAAAACAAAACACTTCAATTCTCTCACAAAACAGTTCAATTCTCTTTTACAAAACACACAAAATTCTCTTTTACAAAACAGTTCAATTATTTAGTTTAAGTTTTTTTATGTTTAAAATTTAAATGTTATTTTTAATTTAAAAAAAATATTTTATGAATTACTTAATTATATTATTAAACTATTACTAAGAAACTATAACAACATGTTTCTAAACTTCAACTCTTACATTATTTTATTAATAAAACTCCACTAACACACACCCATCCACTTGCCCCACTGCTGATGCTCTTAGGATCTTAAAATCAATTATTTGGATTCTTTTCAAATTTTATCTTCAGTGATATATATATATATATATATATGATTGTTTAGCTAATTATATCAGAAGTGCATCAAAATATGTTACTGAAAATAAAGTAACTTCGAGGCAACATAATAAGTAGTTTTGTTGGTTGGTTAATTGGTACGAGGATGAGACTCTTTAAGAGGGGAAGACAAACCTCTTGCATAAAAGTTATTATCATTGATATATAAAACAACATTTCAATTAAAAAATGTTATTTCTATAAATATTATCAGTCGTATATGATTTCTTATGTAGCTATTCATGATATTCAAAAGTTCAAAACCGTAAAGAAAAGATTATATCGTAACTAAGTTTCTGACATAGTGTAGCTCATTAGCTCCTAAGCATGCGAGTTCGGTTAATCGAACCGAAACCAGCCGGCTTTTTCAGTTATCGGTCAACCAAAGTAGTTTTAGAGGGTTAAATTAATCGAAAAAAAATTTGGTTTGGTTCTCGGTTAATTTTGTTTTGAGTTTAAGAATTACCCGAATTTTGATTTTTTAAGTTCAGTTAATCAGTTAAATATGGGTATTTTGGTTAAATCTGGGCAATTTGGTTGGGTTAAATTCAGGTATTGATAGAAACCAATCATATTTTGTTATAAACTGGTCTAATTTTGGTATAATCCAGCTATTAAAAAAAAAACAGTTATCTAAGAAACCGATCGGTTCGACACGAATCGAACCAAAATTCTCGGGTAGCCGAATCCAAATAAAAAGTATGTCGATCGGTTCAGCGTTTTGCAACTAAAATCAAAACCTTAAAATATCACGAAAACACAACTCTTTCATAAGAAAACAAGAAAAATTTCCATAGAAATCTAATTTCACCTCTTCATCAAGATCATCTTTGTCGTTATCGTCTCCAAAAGGATAGTCATAGTAAAACTCTGGTGAGTTACCGCCCTAGATCTTGCATTTGAGATTGTACTTCCGATATGCGAGTTCTTCGTTCACGGCTCCCAAAGGTTCATCAAAAATCGCTTCATAAACATTGCTGAGTCTATCGTAAAATTCATCATATCTCCTGAAATCTCTTCGGAGAGATCAACTTTTCTAAGCGAGGACTTTTTCTTCTTTGTACATTGTTAGCGCGAAAAATATGCTATCATACATATTACATAGCGATATCATAAATGTTATGATATTGACAGTTATGGTAGGTGTCATCCATACGATAGCATTATTTTGGTATGCTACGATGAATTCAGATATTATAGCTATATTTCAACGCTTTTATTTGTTTTTATATAGCACTTCCATTTTTGTTAGTATAGGTCATTCTACAATAACAATTCTATATTACATTAATAAATTAATTTACTATTTATTATAAAATTTTGAAATTATAATGGAAAATAAAAACTTATGGTAGAATAAGGTTAACGTAGAAATGAATTACTTTTTATTTTCAGCAAAAACCTTTAAACTTAGTATATTTTTAAGTCTTATTTTTTTTATTCTACTAAATAATTGTAACTCTTAAAAATGATAGTTTTATCATTAAAATATATGATAAGTTCTTTTTTATATCTCTAGTCATTTAGAAATTTTTACTCGTTATATGTTAAGATACAATTATCTTATTTTATGTTTATCCAATCTCTATTCAAAAATTTCATATTTTGTGTTATAACCATCACCATCCATTATCCGTTTCCACCTAACTACAAGTAAGGAAAGAAATCGAAGAACAAGAAGAAGAGCTTCATGATTAATTTTCACCTAACTACCCAAATTGGATTTCGATCAATCTCTAACTGTAATCGAAAGCCCAAGGGAGATCGTAATTCCAAAGAGAGAATCGAGGAAACAAGAAAAAATCGCGGCCAATAGAAACGGGACACGTCAGCGTCTCTCTTCCCTTCCAAAATCTCTCTCAAGAGAGACAGCTCTCTCAAAAATATATCATTTTGATTTATTTTTTTACACTTTTAATCTGAGAAACCATGGAGAGAACTCCATTTTTGAACCATTGGAGATGCTCTTAGTTATCTCTAGTGTTTTACAAAATAATATTTTAAACTTTATTTACGATCCATATTTTACTAAGAAAATATATTATTAAACGTCTCATTTTTTATTCGTGTTAGCTTAGTCCTCAGAATCTATAGGGATAGTCCTGAAGCGAGAGTGTATAAAAGACAACGAGGTATGTATCCAATATTGATGATGCATTTAGCAGGTTCATGTGTGTTAAAACAAATCTAAAAAATAATATATTTTAATCCCTAATAATTTCAGCTAAAACAATAAAATAAAATTTAGGATGATAAACGTAAACTAAAAGAGAAATAATTACAATATAGAAATTTGATATTTCCTAATTATCTATCAAAATACTATAGCTGAACATCATAAATAGTTTTACTATATGTTATTTCTCTTTTCTATATCTATGGTTTGTTAAACTATTACATATAAATATGTGTGATATATATATATAGGAAATTGTTTTTACTTAATTATTGATGTGTTTTAAAGATTTTGTTATTATTTTCTCGTCTTCTACTAATTAGTATCAGTTCTGACCATCTGTAATTAGTATTATTTTAATCGGGTTCCTAATCGGGTCGGGTTTTTTTAATTTTTTGACCCGGAAATCATTTAATTTTGACCCGCAAATTTGTCTCCCGGATCTTACCTTAATTCTGATTTTGACCCGAATTTTCTCAATCGGAACCTTCCTTAATTGATACTCCCTACATTCAAGGCAAAAATCATTTAGTTTCTCATAATTGATACTCCTACAATCAAGGTAAAAATTTTCGTGATAAGGAGAGTAATAATGACGATTAAATGCTAAGTTATTAGGGATTAAAATATATTATTTTTTAGATTTTTCTGGATTAAAAATCATTTAGATTCTCTACTTGCTCACCGAGATTTACTCTACTAACTCATCTCCATCTCTATCGACTTCTAAACCACTATAAATAATCCCATCGTCTGCATCTTCTAACATCCGAAAGCAACTATTTCATATAACCAGCAAACAAACATTTATTATTCCAATGGCTGCTTCTTTTGCTTATTTAGACTTACTTCCGTACAAAACTGCGTGGCTGATAAATGTGAAAATCCTACACTCGTGGCGCTAATACACCATGAGTACTAGCGTGCACCTTGAGTTGGTGTTGCCCGATGAACATGTGATACTTGCTGGTACTTATAAACATTACCGTTTTTTTAATTTCATCTCTAAATATTTTTTCTTTAAATAAGAAATGAAACCTATAACTTAAATCATTCTATTTTTTACTTATAGATGTGCTTGCATGAGTAATTAGCATTGAAGAGCTGGAGATGCTGGAAGCTAACAACAAACAGCCAAATAAGCTTCGAAATCTAGACTGTAACCGAAGGTGGTCTTACTCTTACATTCTGTTAGAATATCTTTTGTATTCTAGAATGGGCGAAGGATATATTCAAGACCTATGGGCTTATCCTTTGGGGCTTATGCTTTTACATGTTTGGGCTGCTTTGTAATATCTGGAAACTCCACTGTATTATATATATCAATGAATCTTTTAGACGAAACAAATAAAATAAAAGAATGTGCTTTGGGAGGAAGTCGAACCAGTAAAGATACATTTAAAACAAGTTTATCCACAAGTAAAGCTTATAAGAAATGTGGGCTTTATTGACAGTTCACAAAACCGGTGATTACATTTTTTTTTTGTATGAGAAAACGGTGATTACATTATACTATGAAATCAAAATATTGGTGGCCCAAAAAATTTTAAAATCAGGGGATCTATCACTTTTTAAATAAACCAAGCAGTAGCTAAATCTTTTCGGCTGGAACTTAAAAAACAAATGGTCCATCAAAAATCAGAAACTTTTATTTGGTAAGCCTTATACGGTTGTTTAGCCGTACCTTAGAAGTTAGAGCAATAAGAGTCTTACAAGATGGATTGTGCTACTTATGTGACTACATAGAAAAATAACGAACGACACTTTTTTAATGTCCTTTGGAAATTCATACATGAGCGTTTTCTTCAATTCCATTAGCTTCAAGAGTTTTCTCATACTATTCTTTTAAAAAAATAGACTATATATATGTTCTAGGAAAAACCTTCATCAACCGTTTTGACTTTCCATGACGTAAATCAATATCCATAGATGTTGTGGTTTATCTAAAAATCGTATAATGAACTCTTCCAAAATTTGGATATATAACCAACCTAGAGCATAAGAGTCTTGTAAAATGGATTATGCTCGAAACATTGCCTCATAGAAAAATAACAAATCACACCAGTTTTTATGTCCATCGATTCTTCATACATTAAGCTTTCTTTCCAATTCCATCAGCTCCAAAAAAAATTATCTTACCATTAAGGCTTTTTTACAAAATATATAGATGAGAAATCTAACTAATGTGCCACTTACTGTTTAAAAACTTAGCAAAAATGCTACAAAACATAAATCTTTCCAAATGTGCCATAATGGTGGATAACAATTCTTGTCTACCAAAATTTTTGTATGTCGTTTCGAATTCTTGTCCACCAAAAGTCTGTTGTTTCAAAGGTGGACAAGATTTTTTGTCCACCAAATATCTTCTCAATCTGTTGTTTCAAAGGTAGACAACATTTCTTGTCTACCAAAAATTTTCGTTTCAAAGTCTTGTCCACTATTATGGCACATTTGGAAAGACAAATTTTTTGTAGCAATTTCTGTAAGTTTTGCTACAGTATATGGCACATTAGACCAAAATCCCTATATAGATAATCTCTTATAAAGACAACATTTAACCATTTTGGCTCTTCACAATGTAAATCAATTCCCGTTTATCTAAAAAACGCAAAATAGAAAATAAATTCTTCCAAAATTTGGATACATATATTACCACTCGAAGTGGTTAATGATGCCTTATTAGATGCATAAACCTGGTTTCGTCCAAATAGAAATGATCTTGATCTTCCATTGTTATAAGATCCATACCATCAAAAGCTACATGGTCCTCCTGAATCCTGACCATATGGTTCATGAAACACTTCCAAGACATTCGAGCAATATGAAGAATGGGCATGATGGATACATTAAGTCACTCTAGTCTTGTGACAACATATATCTTCTTGTCATTTCGGGTTAGAAACGCCGATAATCGCATTTCTCCGGTGATTTCTACTTTGTACTCCCTTTAAAACGGATTGGTGCTCTCAAAACGGAGCTTTAAGCAAAAATTGACAAATTTCTTGACAAACAAAACGTTTGACCAAGCAGCTCCCACAAAGTCACATCTCACTTTGACTTACTCCACAAGACCCAAATTTAACTACACGCACCTTATTGGTTACTATTAATAACCCTTATGGTACACCTTCCCGTAGACGATAACTTACGTTTCTTCTTCCTTTAAAAAAGTTCAAATTAAGCATCTCTTCTCTCACTTTACCCTCTCCTCTCTCTTTCTCTCTGTTTCCTTTTTGTAACTCTTCATCTTCTTTCCCCAAAAAAATCAGCTTTTTACGTTTCCTAATTCTCCTTTGTTTAATTCCAAACTTTCTAGGGTTTTTTTCTCCAACGAGAGAGAGAAAAGCTTCTAGATTTTAGCGATGGGATGTTTCGGACGCACTACGAAATCGAACAAACGATCAGAGATCAAAACCTCGAAGAACAACGATTGCACCCCAAAAAAACTCACCGTCAATACAAACATCGTCCATAAGAACGTTAATCGAGATAATCACACACAACCCAGCTCAGGTATCGACTTGATTTCGATAAAAATTCGATTTTTATTTCTCAATTTGGAATCTTGCGATGTGGGTATTCCTCTGTTTTAGTAGTTTCGATTTGGTGTCTTCGTTTTTAGGTTTTGTGTTCTTATTGTTGTATATATGGATTCGTGTAGATTGTTTAAAAGTTAGTCTATGTGGAGATGTAACCAAGGAGGTAGTTACTAAGGAAGATCAATTAGCTTTGGATGCTAAGGATGCTTATGTTGAAGATGAAGTTATAGGGAAGAAAGCTCAGACTTTTACGTTTGAAGAACTCGCTGTATCTACCGGAAACTTTAAGTCGGATTGTTTTTTAGGTGAAGGAGGGTTTGGAAAAGTTTACAAAGGTTTCATTGAGAAAATCAATCAGGTATGTATATGTTTCTTGATTGATTATTTATAGTGTAATGTGGCTAGTTGGTTAGAGGTTTTAAGGATTTGTGAATTGGTTTTTGATAGGTTGTTGCAATTAAGCAACTTGATAGGAATGGTGCTCAAGGAATTAGGGAATTTGTGGTTGAAGTGTTGACGTTAAGTCTCGCTGATCATCCGAATCTTGTGAAGCTTATTGGATTTTGTGCTGAGGGTGCTCAGAGACTGTTGGTTTACGAGTACATGCCGCTAGGTTCTTTGGAAAATCACCTCCATGGTATGTTGTATACCTCAACTCAATTGCTCTTTATCTTTCTCTCAGGGCATGTCTTGTTATAAGCAAGCCAGAGGATCATTATAATGGTATTGCATCACTCTTTGCTTTGTTGATTATGTTAACTTGTTTTCGTATATTCTGTTTGGTTTTAGATCTTCCTCACGGCAGAAAACCGCTTGTTTGGAGCACTCGGATGAAAATAGCGGCTGGTGCAGCAAGAGGACTAGAGTATCTCCATGATACAATGAAACCTCCTGTGATATACCGCGATCTTAAATGTTCGAATATCTTGCTCGGTGAAGGATATCACGCAAAACTCTCAGACTTTGGATTAGCTAAAGTCGGACCAAGAGGGAGTGAAACCCATGTTTCCACAAGGGTTATGGGAACATACGGTTACTGTGCTCCTGATTACGCATTAACAGGACAACTCACATTCAAATCAGATGTATACAGTTTCGGAGTTGTTCTTTTGGAGCTTATCACTGGAAGGAAAGCTTACGATAACTCGAGAACACGTAATCACCAGAGTCTAGTTGAATGGGTAAATCTAAAGATCTCTAGCTCTATTGTAACTTTTGCTTCTCTCCTTTTTCTAGTTGAGCATAATTCACAATTTTCGACGTAATTTTACAGGCACGTCCGTTGTTTAAAGATAGAAAGAATTTCAAGAAAATGGTTGATCCGTTACTCGAAGGAGATTATCCGGTTAGAGCATTGTACCAAGCACTTGCAATAGCTGCAATGTGTGTTCAAGAACAGCCTAGTATGAGACCGGTGATAGCCGATGTAGTAATGGCTTTAGATCACTTAGCTTCTTCCAAATATGATCATAGTCACCGTCAAAAGCAGCCTAATGTGACAGAGACTAAAGTCGATGAAGCGAAAACACTTATAGAATCTAATGTTTGTGTCGAGGAGAAACAAGAAGAGATCAAGATTTGCTCAGATCAAGCTACTTAATCATCAATGACGATTCTTCTTTCGAAAACACAAAACAAAAGATTGTTAAAATTTTGATATTTTTCTTCTTGTTATGTAGAATGCTTCGTTTATGTAAGCAACAATTTTGTTCGACTTAGTGAAGAAAGAAAATTTTCCGGTTTATGCAAAAGTCCGGTTTAGTACCAAACCAATCAAGCCGGTTCTACGGGGGTTAATTTGTGAAATTCGATGACCAAAATGACACTGTTACCCTCCAACTTCTGTTAAATTACAATTATGCCACAACTATATAAAGATGAAACCCGAAATAAGAATCCGGAAGCGAAGCTAAAGTTAAGCAACGGCCGCCGCGAAGCTAACCTCCAAAAATGGCGAAAGGAGACGATAATGTGCAGAGGAAGAAGAATAAATTGACGAGGAAGAAGATGAGTAGAAAGAACGATACCGCCACCGTCTCTGCTCGTATCTCCGCCATTATCGCCGCCAAGAAACGTCGCAAGTCTGGTAAACGCAGCATGTGTCAGGTATCTCACTTCGATTCAATTTTAGGGTTTTTGAAATCGGAAATGTTCAATTTGAGAGAAGACAATGTGTTTGATGAATCGTAGGGAATGTGTTTTACGCTTCCTACACTTGAAGATCCATTCAATGAAAGGCAAGGTAAAGCTGATATTACCAAAAAGAAAAAGAAAAAGAAAAAGGTCAAGAGTAGAGAAGAGAAGAAACCATCTACTATGTCCATTGATGGTGTTGAGAAGAAGATGGATGGTCCACTAAAGTTTCTTATGTTGAACTTGAATGAGATTGAGAGCTCGTTTCGTAAAGATAGTACATATAGTGAACAGCATGATACGTCTTTGTTCACTAGTACTTGGGGGATTGAGTTCTGGAAATGTTTTTCATCTGGGAAAGATATTTTGGAGACAAGTGGAATGTCTTCCACTGTGGAACAGATTGCTTGGATTGTTTCAAGTGCAGCTGATGCTATTGCTAAACGGGAGAAAGACGAGGAGGAGGAGGAGGAGTTGTTGGGAAACAGTCCTTTTCTTTTGTACCTTGTGCCATCTCAGTCTAAAGCTTCTCAGGTTAGGATCACATTGTTTTAGTCTTGTGACTGTCTTCTTTCTTTAGTGCAGCTGTTTTCATAATGCGGCCATTTGTGTTTTTATCATGCTTAGGTTCGATCGGTTTGCAAGGCACTGAAAGGTATTGGAATTCACACTGTGAGCTTACACCAAGGAGCGTCACTAGATCATCAGATTTCAGGGTACATCTAACCATTCCATTATCTATTTTTTTCTTTCTGCAGTATAGTCTGTTTTACACATTTTCCATGCTGTTGCTACATTAAGGATAATCTCCTTTTTTTCCTCCGATTCTGACAAACTGCCTTTCGAGCTGTAGATTGAAAAGCGTTGAGCCTGAATTTATAGTTGCTACACCTGAGAGACTTTTGGAGATTGTTACCTTGAAGGGCGTTGATATATCTTGCGTTTCATTGCTGGTATGCTAAAATCTTTCTCCTGTTTGTTTCATGTTTCGTTATACTGCAGTCCAAACATGCCAAATCGTATTACTATGAAAAACCTACTATAGCTTCAAATTTAATTGTTTCACATAAGATTTTATGTCGACTTCTGTAGTGGGGAAGGTTGGCAGGTCCTTTTTTGTTTCTAAGATGTTTGTTAGTTTTTGTTCCTTTTCAAGCTTTCAATAATATATCATCAACCATCTCTATCTGCTGCCAGGTATGGATTGAGTTTAGTTTCCTATTCTGAATATTTGGCCCAGCGTTATTGTTTGAAGTTTGTCCCAGGATTGATTGCTTTAAGTGTCTAAAGGATCTTAATAGTGGTCTAGGCAGGTTTCCAAATTTTATTCTGAGTTCTCTACTTTAGTTGAATCCTGATCCCTATAGCTACATATCTACTTAGTCCACACCTTTCCACAATAAGAAAGGCTCATTTTCATGACAGTTTTATTCTCTGGCATTTTTAATGTTATGGTCCTTATGGAGGACATCTATATATCTTCTTATGTTTATGGATATTGGTTGGTCTCCCTCTAACTCCATGTAGCATGCTATGGAGTCTCCTTATCCTATATTTAAGAGCGTTCAACACTGCTTATTGATATCTCACCCTTACACAGGTAATCGATGAACTAGGTTCACTTTGCACTGGTGGTTATCTAGATGCTGTTAAATCCATTAAGCAGGCCATTTCCAGCAAACACCAATCGATTGTTTTCAACGACAGTTTTAGTACTTCCACTATTCCAGCCGTCCAGAGTCTTTTGCGAGGATCAATTAACAGAGTAACCGTCAGTGATTCTGTTGCCAGCCAAGGCTCTTGTATTATCCAGACTGTAAATGTCTGCGCCTCGGAGGAAAAAAAGCTGCAGAAGGTACGTCATATGATACATTATATTCATCTATGACCCTAGTGTTTTAAGTTTTAAGAATGTGAGAGTTGCTAGAGTTTTGGACATTCAAAACAAACAGTTAACAGGAGAACTATTGGCATGTATCTACAGCTTAAGAACTGTCACTGAAGCCAAAATTAATGTTTTTTCTTTTCCTTTTGCAGTTTGCAGAGCATCTGGATTCATCTTCGTCGAAGATAATATACATTGTTACAAAGGAAGAAAGTTTCAAAAAGATAAAGGCTCTACTTAAGCTCAAGGGTCTCTCTGTCTCAACCGAAAGTGACTCTAAAATATCAGGGGTCAAAAAGAGGTAAAAGCATCACAACTTCGGCATATTATTATGAAAGACCATAGCTTTCTTCATACTTACCACTTATTCTCTTTTTTCGTTTCCGCTCTGGCTTCAGCCGGAAACCTGTGGCGCACTTGGTTGACATAGAACAGTTGGATACTACAGTTATGAGGGACTTCGAAACCGTTCTACTTCCAGACTTTTTCCCATCAATCGAAATTTACACTCAGATTCTGACGAGTATGGCTAGAGAGAGTGTTCACGGCGTACTGCACAGCTTTATAACAGAAAAGGAGGCTGCTTCTTATCGAGCTGGATCATTGGTGAATGTCCTGGAGAATTGTGGTCAGAACGTGCCTGACCCTTGGAGGCATATGTATGTTGCTATGTCTGATTAATCAAATGTTGTCTCCAATTCTCTCTCTTTTAGATGGTTTACAAAAGTTTTGAATGCAGAAAATTTTGGTTAAACTGATCAATTTGACTGTGTACCGAGTTAGACCATCAAAGTTTTGTGCTAATGGTTCCTTTCTTTCTTCGTTAATATTGTCTTCCACAGTTGTGTCTAATTTAGATAAATTCGATTAGAAAAATCATATTTTAAAAACAAAATTAAGTTTTTTTTTTTTTTGGGTCTATTACATCATTAGAAATCTTCACAAAATTGAGAGGTCTCAGACAAGATTCTACAAGTGTATACTTTTGGTATTGTTTTCAAAAATCCTTATCCTTAAAAATGTGATAAGGGAGAAGGAAGCAAAATGTGGTCGCAAAGCTTCTTAGCTTCTCTTCACTTCTCTTCTCCTCCCAAATTGTCTCTCTTCTCACCATCATCATCTTCTTCTTCTTCTTGTTTTCATCCCAAGATCCGTAAACGTATCCTCTGCTTAACCCAAAACCCATCATCCAAAACAGAAATCAATCTCAGCAAAAGACACTTAAATCTCTCAATTCTCACACTCTTCTTCAATGGATTTTTCTTATTGGATAAAGCCAAATCCATCGAAGAACTTCAAAGATACACTGATTCCAACAATGGCTTCACTCTTCTCATACCATCTTCTTATACCAAGGTAGAGAAAGCAGGAGCCAATGCTCTGTTTGAAGAACCAAACAATGGAAGCAACAATATTGGTGTTGTTGTTAGTCCTGTCCGTATAAAGAGTCTTGACCAATTTGGTACTCCTCAATTTGTTGCTGATAAGCTCATCAACGCAGAGAAACGAAAGGTAATAAAAAGAAAACAAAAAACAAAAACAAGATTTTCTATATAAATGTGTATGTGATTTGGTTCTTGTTGTTGTTGTTGTTGAATTAGGAAAGTACAAAGGAAGCAGAAGTTGTGTCAGTGGGAGAGAGATCAGGATTAGGACAACAAGTGTATGAGTTTGAATACAAAATTGATAGTACGAGAGGAGGGATTAAGAGGGTTTTCTCAGCTGCGTTTGTGAGTTCTAATAAGCTTTATCTATTGAATGTTGTTCATTCAGATAAACCAGAGAATCCATTGGATTCAAGTACGAGAATGTTGTTGGAACAAGTTCTTCACTCTTTTGATGCTCTGCCTCTTACATGACCAACCCCAATAAACTGTTTTCTTGTTGAGCTTGTTTGATGGGCTTATTCTTGAGTTGATGGGCTTTTGTAGTAATTTATTTAGCCCAATAAATGTGAGATTTCTTTTGCTACAAATAATGTTGCCTAGTTATTTAACATGCTGGTGATGATGAGCCTAGTTAGTAGTTAACATTCTTTGTGAACATTCTCTTCTTTTGTTAACATATAAGTTTAAATTATACCCTCTCCGTTTTAAATTAGTTATCGTTTAAAGTTTTTTCACACTTATTAAAAAAACATTCAATTTTTCTGTTTTATCCCTAATTAATCTATTGTTTTATGTGATATCATCAATTAATAAGAGTAAGGATAAGATTGGAAAATCTATCAAAATATCCATTGAAAACTTAAAACAACAAATAATTTGAAACAAAATTTAACTTCTAAAACGACAACTAATTTAAAACAGAGTGAGTAACAGATAAACGAATAATTTTTGTTGTAACAAACATTTTTTTTATCAATAACATGCAATATACGAATTTGAATTTGGATGATACAACGCGCAATAACACTATCACAAACTACTATATTACAAGTCGTCATTATCAACAACAAGCTTTCTTTATTGAGCTATTATTATTTTATTTTATGAATGTATGTTTGAGAGCCAAATGAAAACAAAATCTTTCACAAAATACCCAACGGTTTAGTATTTTTTTCTGAAAAATTAAATGATACGTATAAAAGAAGAAGAAGATGGTATGTGTGACACGTTATGGCTTTGTGATTAATTTTGGCATAGAATTATCATATCTTACGGTCTAACTTTTCTGTTTATCAACAGTACCTAATGAGACACTAATTTTCCACAGCGATTATCATGATAATAATAATTGTAATATTCACCCTAAATAATTCACCAAGTAGACAAACAGAGGTAAAATCTTAAGTTTCCCTATTGAACATAATAAATTCTCTACATTTTGGTTTTGACCACTCCTGTTGTGGTCATATTCAATTTTAAAAACATATATATGCATATAATGCGATAAGCTATACTATATACTATTATATCTATGATTAGTTAACTCGCGACGCGATGTGATTGTTCATGTACAATAAAAATTGTTTATGAGTTATTACGGTTGCATGAATTTAAAACTATATAAAAATCGTTTCATACAATCGTGTAACCCTCACTATTAAATACTTCAAAACTTATTTTGTAGAAAGATTGACGTATCGGGCTATTGCATTTAAATATATTTTCTTACAAACTTAGTTATTCTCATGCTAACAAATTTTTTTTTGTGTCTTAAACGTTATACTTAATTTGAATCTTTGATATAGTGATACGTTTGAAATATCCAACGAGGCACTAAACATTGAACACATCGACCATTTACATTATTTTTTGTCAACATGCTTTCTTTCCTAAAGATGAACCCTAGATTATTTTTTAATTTTTTCAATTTTAGATGAACCCTAGATGACAACAAACTAACAACATTGGTATAAAGTATTAAACTACCTATTATGGTTATATAATCAATCATTTTATGTACTTTAACGACAATACTAATTGAGAAATAACAAAGAATGTGTCAAATGCATGTCAATGTATGTGAGGACTGAGGAAGGTGTGTTGGGTAAGGAGAATTCAGATTTGAATGGGATAAGTGCATTGACTCCGGAAGATTGGTAATTAATTGTGTTTGTGGGAGAAAAGAAAGAAAGAACAGAAAAGTCAGCAATTCAGAAGTTAGAAAAGAAAGGTACGGACAGTCTGCCATATTTTGATCAGTCACTCGTCAAATCATCTCTTTTATTTGGTTTTTTTTTTTTATATTTCTCTTTACTTTGTTTTTATATGTGTATAACCTTTTTTGCTAGTTAACTAATCAAATCTTCTATATATATTTAAGGTGTCATATACTCATATATATCAATATGAAATTATAAGTTTAATGTGGATAAACTTATAATTCTTTCACATTAAACTTATCATTTTTCGTATTGATTATTCAATTGTTTTATAAGAAAATTTAATACTCGCGTACTCAACAAAATTATCATATGAATGGATGTATTTTTGGATAATTTAAAATCTTTACGAATATTTTATAGTATGAACTTATTATCTTTTAAAGATTGATTAATTATATAAAAAAAAGTTATTTATATGTATTTTTGATGGACTTGCTTGATAGTATGCAGTTGACTCATTCCAAAAGCTACAATTTTGAAATGGAAACTATTTTTCAAAGTTCATAAAATGTAGTTTACCAATTTAATATAATGCTTGATATGTGTGTATATGTGTATATATATATATATTATACATCATCTCTAGTAATATATATAAAATTTTGAAGTTAACAATCAAATTATCCAAACTAAGATAATAACATAATTCAATATCTATAATTCAAATGTTGGAGTTACACCTCTAGTGATGTGAGCCCTCTTTTAAAGATAAACAAAAATCACAAACAAATCATACACATATACATATTGATGGGGCAAAATAATCCATGAACGGTCACTGTTAAAGATGGTATAAATATATATATATATGCAAGTGATAGAGCTGAGAGCTCCATTAATTTCAACGGACGTGGGGTTTTCTATAGAGTTTCAGAAGTTCCTAACGATCTTCACAATAAAAGGAATTCGTTGACAATGTCTCGGTTATCCAAAGGATCTAGTTTAATTTTGATATTGGAATCTCATTTTTTGGGCAACTAAGTTGACTTACACACTGACACGTCGCTCATAATCATATAAAGGAAAAAGTAGGATTTGGGTGAAAAGAACTCTAATTCAATCTTTTTAGCTGAAAACAACATTTTAGACTTCCAGAAGGATGATGTCGTGGAACCACAATTGTCAAAATTAGAAATTTTATTTTCTTGAAGAAATTGTTTCAATTTGAACCCAAAAAAAGAAAGAAAAAGTGTTTCAAATTACTAAATTAAAATATTTAAATTTACCCAGCAAGATTCTTATAAGATATTATCTATATTTTTTACCACCACATATGTATTTGATGTAAATACAATATCAAATTCTAGAAATAATTATCGAAACGAACACTTTTTTTCACTTTTGTTTTGTTAATAACACTTTTTTTTTTGTTAAAGTTGTTAATAACACTTTAGAATTGCAATATCTAAATTATCAATTTTTATTTTGTTATATATGAATGAAAGTATATACTATTATTTGTTTTTAATAAAACAATAAAACCTTTAATATAAGCGGATAAACACAGTAAAATTTATATCAAAACATTAGTTTTGAAATAACTTTTGTCAATCAAAAATTGAACAATTGTGGAGAAACTTAAATTTTTGTAAAAAAATTTCAATTGAACAGGTGATTGTATCCATTGAAGTGCAAACTTGTAACGTGAAAAAACATGAGTTTGACATTCTTTTTGCGATTACATTGTCATATATGGTCCAGCTTTGCAATTACTTCATCTATTGGTACGTCGTTGTTGTAGGTTTACGTATCTTAAATAGTTTACAGATTAGTATATGTATAATTCAATGTATACGCGTACGTGTGTACGTGAATGAAATTAAAAATCGGAAGCAATACGTACTTGCATTGTGCAATAAAGTGTTCTCATAGAATTTTTAGTTTGAAAAAGAGACAAATAGGGACAAAAGAGTGGAAATGCGAAACAGCAAAAGAGCTATTTGGTATTTTACCAACAGTTTAGGATTTAATAAGAATGTTGACAGAACACTACGCATTTATGTGAATGAATACAACAATTTTTTTATTTTTGGGAAATAGAATTGAAAAAGAGACAGTGTTAAAAGGAAAATGCAGAGGCAAATTGCAATTTGTCTGCATGCATGCATTTATAGTCTTGTCTCTTAGTAGTATTTTTATCCCATATATTTTATTACAATGAAATAATGGCCCATGAAATAAAGAGAAAACTATCTTTTTTTTTTTTGTTAAAAAAATAAAGAGATAAAGAGAAAACTATCGAAAAAGAAATGTAGATATCGAATCTTTATATTTTTAACTTCATTTTACTAATCATATAATTAGTTAGATTGGTATCACGTGGACGAACTAAAAAAGTCTATGCATATGGCCTATGAAATTCATTCAGAATACAATACTATATATTAAACTTTGTTATCTATGATCATGACAGTTATTATTATTAATTTTTTTAATTCATTGTGATTTATGAAGTCCGGATGCAATAAATCTAAACTAATAGTATTCGAATTTACAAACGTAAATCTTGTGGTTTCGTAATTTCGTTAGCATATGTATAGCCGTCCAATAAATTGGACTTTAATTACTTGAATTAAATCATGAAAATATCTAACTTTTTGCGGTTTATATATATATCACCGACCTGAAACTTTTTTTTTCTTTTGTTTGCTTTTTGAAAAAGCCGACATGAAACTTTCTTCACCGAACCAAACAAATCGGAGTATAAACTTTATAGGTTTTTAACTGAAATATTATTGGTAATGTAGAATTTAAAATATGGAATTTCAATATGATTATATGTAGACGAGAACATTAATATCCTTTAGTCCCAAAAGAATTGAATATCCAGAATCAAGAATGTTGACAGAGGGGCAGAGACAGGGCTTTGGAGCCTATAGACAACTAATAGGTGCGAATGCTAATGCATGCAATGTTTTTGCATGCAGACGTTAAAGTCAAAATGCTCAGTTTCTGGAGATTCTAAACAGACAATTCTATGCTTGATGTGATATTTGAAACACATTTTTATGTCTTAATTAATTTACAAAATTTGTTAAATCAACACATGTCAATGTGTAAATTAAAATCAAATGTACTTATGATTATTATGTCAAAGTAGATTGGAGAAAACATAATTAATACATAAAACGCGTACATTTTCATTTCACATTGTTATACCAATTTACTAGCTTGTCTGTCCATGTAAAGATTGGAGAAAATTTACCCATTTTTTTTCTTTTAATATGATGTGTCAACGTCATCCTGTTGAGAGAAGTAAATCATAATAAAGTAATTATGACATAATCATTTAATTGTTTCTCTTCATTCTCTCTCTACATACATGCATATTCACAAAGATATATATACATACATGTTTATCTATTCTAGGTCTTGATATGATTGATCATATATTTTAGGGTTAATATCTATAATTATTTTGTGGAACTTTTATAAACCATGAAAATTTATTTTTATCATTTGTTAATAATGAGTACTGGCGTTTCTCTTTGTTTTGTAGTATGTTTTTATCATCCTGCACAAAAATAAAAAATAATACTGTGGTTTTATGTTTGTACACAGAAGGATGAGTCAATGTCTTAATTAATTGTAAGAGAGAATTGTATATATTTTAAAAACCTATTGAATGATCCACCTCGAGAACCCATACACCTTCATTGTTTCTCTTTGATTTTTGTTCCTTTTCTCTTTTCTCTCTCCTTTTAAGTTGGTATATTATTAATTGGAGAATGTCTTAAGCTATTCTACAAAACTTTTTCTTATATAGAGTGATTATATGTTTAACAAAAGTGATTATGTAACGTTTCTTTCTATTTGAAGCCAATGATGTTTGAATTATTTGAAACCAATGATGTTTGAATTATGTGCCATTCGATTATATATGGTAAATCTCACCTGCATGGCTGTATCAATATACTACTGTATAAGAAAGTGAAAACTCCCGACAAAATAAACTTTGAAAGGTGAAAACTATAGTTATTCCAAAAAATATATTCCTTTATACATATTTACTAAATTCAAATATACAGAAGTAGAGTACGTAATAATTTTGGGAGCATATGAGATTGGGCCAATTTCAATATAACATAAAAAACAATATAGTACAATGTTCTTTCTTTATGTTTATTTTCTGTCTAACCCTTCCTTCTCTTGCGTCCCTTTCCAATGCACTTTAATATTTATAACTTTACCATTTTCTCTCTAACCATATAAACATCCATTTTCGGGTATAAATAACCTCATCCACACACACATCTCTCTCTATATATATAACCCTAAGTGTGTGGAGACAGGATAACTAGAGAACACAAACACATACACACAAAGCATCAATATTTGTCTGAAGAGAGAATGAGTCCGGTAGCTTCAACGAGGTGGTGTCCGACGCCGGAGCAACTGATGATCTTGGAAGAGATGTACCGGAGTGGTATACGGACTCCGAATGCGGTGCAGATACAACAGATCACAGCTCACTTGGCGTTCTATGGACGGATCGAGGGCAAAAACGTCTTTTATTGGTTCCAGAACCATAAGGCGAGAGATAGACAGAAGCTGAGAAAGAAACTAGCCAAGCAACTTCACCAACAACAACATCAACTTCAACTCCAACTTCAACAGATCAAACCAAAACCAATGTCATCGATGATGTCTCAACCAGTTAATAATACTATTATTGATCATCATAATCCTTACCATCATCACCATCATAATCATAATCATCATCGTCCATATGATCATATGTCCTTCGCTTGCTGCTCTCACCCTTCTCCCATGTGTCTTCCTCATCAGGTATGTAATATACCTAAGAGTCTGCTTTTCCTTTTTTTTTGTTAAACGTTTTTCTTTCATAATAAATTTTTTATGCAATGTTTATGATCAAAATCGGTTACATGGATATAACCAAGAAAATTGTGTACCTACAAAAACAAAAACAAATAAATTTGAACTTGTAATCTGCTTTATTATTTATTAATATCTATGATGGATATATCACTGGATTATTGTAAGACGAAAACTTAATCTCAAACCTTTTAAATTATATTTTTTGCTACTAAAACTTTTTTACATGGCTAAATGAGAAAGACGAAAGTGAAAACTCTTTATTATTTTTGGGGGTTTAGAGAATATTCATTTGCTAATATGTATAGTTTGTATATGTACTACAATTTTCTTTTGTTACTTATTTTTAACTTTTTTTAATTTTTATGTTGATCATTTTTAGATGGTTCTTTTGGAAAATGTAGGGAATTGGAGGGGAAACTCAAAGCAAAGTGATGAATGAATATTATTGCACCAAAAGTGGAGCTGAAGAGATATTGATGCAAAAATCAATCACGGGTCCAAACTCAACGTACGGTCGAGATTGGATGATGATGATGGATATGGGCCCACGACCATCATATCCCTCATCATCATCACCCATTCCATGTTGTAACATGATGATGAGCAGTCCAAAGATACCATTGAAAACACTTGAACTTTTCCCAATCTCATCCATCAACTCCAAACAAGACAGTACCAAACTTTAAAGAAAAGACAACAAATACAAAAGAGATTCTGCAGGTGTTTCATTCATGTATCACTGTATGATGTGTCAAAGGCTAAGACGAAAACACGTGTACTTGAGGGTAAAGTAATAGCCGTTGGATATAATTCGTTGAATAACTACAAATCCCTCTCTCCCTCTTCTTTCATATGTCTCTATCTCCGCAGTAGAATTAATGGGTACTTTTCTTTTAATTAATTTTGTTAAAAGTTATTTTGTTAAAAGTTATTTTCTTTTATAAGATCTTTGATGGGGTTTGGGAGTTATTATGAGTTGTTAAAATGGGTGTCTTGGTTTCTGTAATTGCATGCATGCATGCATGTGTAGGCTATTGTCTTTAGGACTAGACAGTGAGAAAGATCTCCTTTGTCTAATGTGTAACTTCACTCTTTATTTTGATGTGGTCACCTTTCATTTTGATATGTACTATGATTCTCTCCTTTTTCTCTTTTATTTTCTCATGATAATAATAATTTAGAAGTGATTACAAAGTTCTTTTGCTTTTTGTTAATTAGATTAGGTGACCAGTTACAACTTCACATCATATATTATTACGAAGTGTTAGACAAAAAAAAATAAAAATAATTATAGTATAACTATGGTCGAATAGGAAGAAGGAAAAATATGGGCTAAGAAAATATTGTAAGCTTATTAACTTCTGTTTTTGTATTATAAAAAAAACATGAATTATAGTATATAAGAAGATGAAAATATAGTTTACTCGAAAAAATCGATAAAATTCAATATTTGGTGAACAAAAAAACTCTCAGTTCTGGAGTGGCTAGATGTGTAAGTGGTTAGTTAGGAGGTTGATTTATCATGTCTTTTGGTTTGGCAGATTGCTTTATTGTTATGGACATGACAAGAGAGAAATATTTTACAATATAAGAATAGATAAGAATTAGTGGGTAGTTCATACTCTTGTAATATTAGGAAAAGGACTACTGGAAGTCTGGAACCAGTGATTCAGAGTGGAGTCATAAGCGTCGTGTTTTGGAAAAATGTGTAAATGAGCTAAAAAGGTGTATTTTTGACTATTCATAATGTAAAAGATTTCAAATATACATGTTTTAAATTATGGCATTATATATTTTCGTTTCAGGAGAGATTTGGTGAGGTCCTAGGAGTAGTTGAGGGAAGCTTGGGTTGGAGTTTTGATTAGTGGCATCTACAAAATGGTTATTGGGTGGCTTTGGTGGTTAATTAGGCGGGTTCTTGGGAAACAACATAGAGACGTTTATAGGGAAGCATACATAAAACAAGAGAAGCTTAAAGGGAAAAGATGTTAGAATAGGAATAAAGAATAACGTAGGAGATTCTCGATGAAGTTCCAAGAGTGGCTTAGGGAAAGATTTGAATGAAAGTTTAAGGAGAAGAACTTAGCTTGGAAACATATAGAAGTTGTGTTGGAGTAGAGAAATCCATGTGAGAATAACTTAGATATTCTTGGACGTGTGAGGAGAGTGTTTTGCGATTGTTGTTATAAAATCAAATCAAATTTGGGAATATGATTTCTATCATAATAAAAAAAACTTAAAAACTAAAAGAGTGAGTTCAAAAAATAATAAACGGAGAGAAATTTGATCGTTCTATACACTCTGTTACCGTGTTCCTATAATCGAACACATACAAAAGCTTCAGTTGATGGCCGTTAACGGAGGTCGACCGTTACTAACGTGTTTAGCTTCTCCGTTCTGCATTTGTTTCGGTGACTTCGAATCGTGAAACGCTTTCAACAATTCCTCAAACGACGGCGTTTTAAGTTCTTCTATTGATCCAACTGTTGGAATATTGTACTCTCTCTTCCTCGGTGTCGAGCTTGTTGCTTCATCCACCTGTTGATTTTTTTTTCAGGAAATATAATTTAAGATAACAATTTTGTTCAATTCAATCATGTATATGATTATATAAAAAATGATAAAATCGTGTTACCTTGTAGTCATGACCAAGACATTTTCCTGTGTTCTGTTTGATGTCGATAACGTTGTCGTCATGATGGGTTCTTAGTTCTTTCAAGCTTTCAGAGCAAGGAACAATTGTGGAATTAACATCCGTGGATGCATCTTTATCGAGTTGTAACGAGTCTGCGAAACCAAAGGTAAGAGGATTGGTTATAAATTGGATATGATATATGAGAAAAAAAAACGAATTATGATTACTTACTGTCAATGGATGAGAGGATATCGCTGTTTGCAGAATCGACATTGCTTAAAGTGGTTGAGACTGCGGAAGAAAACTGCGCTCGTAGTTTCTCATTGTTTTCTATGGCTCCCCTGGTTTATTATACAATTAACATGGTGAGACGATAAGTTTGAATTTTGAGAAATGTTGTAAGAAATAACAGTAGGAGGGAAGTGTAGTAAGTTAAGTTACCGAATAATAGAATCCGCGGTTGCAACATTCCTTCTTTCTAGATCGACTAATGATTCTTGAGCGGTCTTCCATTGTTGGGTTCCGGTTTTTGAATTCTCCAGACTAGGGGATCAAATCATGACACAAAGGTTTAATATCGCATAAAGGATAAGAAAAGTAGTTGAAATTTTTAGGGGTTTGACAGAAGAGAGATGATTACCATTTTAGAAGCATTTTCTGCATATCTTCCTTTGCAACCTCAACTGCAGAAATGTTATCAAGATGATGAGATTCCGCTTGGACCATGTGAGCGTTCCATTGG
Source organism: Arabidopsis suecica (assembly GCA_019202805.1). Taxonomy (NCBI): domain Eukaryota; kingdom Viridiplantae; phylum Streptophyta; class Magnoliopsida; order Brassicales; family Brassicaceae; genus Arabidopsis; species Arabidopsis suecica. Next base: position 8,126,783 of record CM032908.1, read on the forward strand.
ACTTTAACCGACGAAGCTGAATCTTGCATTGTGGACATTTCTTGCTGCAATGCACCGGTTTGGGAAGATGATCCTTCGCGTATATCCTGCACAGCTATCTGAACCAATTCTTTCTTCCTAGCATTTGAATTTGCTAGTAATTCCGCCACTTTTTCAAGCATTTGTTTTTCTTCATTTGCAATGGATTCCTGGAATGAACGAAAGAAGAACCCACCTCGATGTAAGTCTAGCATAATGAAGCTAAATGCCATTGACAATGAGTAGCAAAAAACCCACCTCGAATTTCTTAGTGAATGCAGATAATTTCTGCTCGTTGACGTTTTGAGCGTCTTCTGCTAGCTTTGTTAGCTTAGTGGCATGTATGTCTAGAGTCTTGAAGAAGTCTAACATCACAGTGGAGACGGACTTAGCAGAATCCATTGATCGGGAATGCAAGTCGCGCTGTTGCTGTGTGAATGAAGAGAGCTTCTCCTCTTGATTGTGAAGGCTACCTTGAAGCCCTTCAAGTAGCGTGTAAGCTTCTGATGTAAATCCTTTAAACATCTGTATCAAAACACAAGTCCATAGGGTCGATCAAAAGTCAATTAGAAGAATATATCAGAGCTTTAAGAGAGTTGACTACATGATTCTCTTCTTACATCTTCCAATGCACAAGAATGTTTTGTCACTTCCGAGTTCAAGTCATTCAAAGTTGATTGGCTGTCTTTATCCAGATTCCCAGCTATATCATCTAAAGATTTGATGCCTGAATTGTACTTTTCCTTCAACTGTGCTAAACTTCCCCGTAGTGTTTCAGTAGCCTGCAGAGAAGACGATAAGACAATGTGTAAACATAATCGAAGATAGGCATCACAGTGTTATTAATTAGGTAAGGAAAAATATTGTTACCTCTGTCTTTGCAGATACGAAAGATGCCATTACTTTTTCCATGTCTTGCAATTGTTTTTCCTGTTGGCTCACTGAACCGGCAACACTGTTGTTCAAGAGTTCAAGTTGCCGTAGCAATTGTGACTGGAACTCTTGTATGAGCGATCTATTACTGTCTTCAATCTTGTCCTTCCTCTCTGGAATCAATAGCTGAGTTAGTTTCCAGAATGTGATGACAACAGTGGGAGAAAAAAGAGAGAGCAAGTAAATACACACCAATTTTGGCGAACAAGTTTGAAACATCGGATGCTGCATTTGCTAACTCTGCCTGAAGCTCGACAGCACGGTCAACAAGTGTTTTCTCTGTGGAAATGTGAAAAAGGTTAACCTATGATATCATCTGAGAGATACTACTGTCCAAAAAGGTAAATGAAACCTTACCAGATTTAAGGAGATTGGATATCAAGTACTCCTTTTCTTTAATTGTTGCAACTGCTTGTCTATGTTTCTCTTCGAGATCTAACAATGCTTGTTCAGTTTCATAGAGCTTTTTCTGAAATCAGAGAAGAAAGAGTAAAAGAAGATAATCCTTGCATGTCAGTAAAAAGGGAACTGTGAGCTCGGCAACAAGCAAAGAACAAAAACTTGTGATTTCTACCTCAGTCTTGTCAAGCTTCTCTCTCAGTCCAGCAGTTACAAGCTGTTCCGAGTTGTACAGCTCTTGAAGGTCAACAATTTGCTACATCCAACAATCAGAATAGTCAGCATATTTAGTAGCTTGGAAGACACCAACTGCAATTTAATCTCACAGCCAAAAAGATAAAAAAACAAAACTGCACTATAATCCATTCAAATTCATCTGCTCACCTTGTCTTTAGCTTCTCCCTCTACTTCCATTTGCTCAATCTTTTCAGCCATAGCCTGCAGCAACCGATACAGAATGAAATCTGAATCTAGCATCGAAAATTGTTAAATGACTGAGGCACTTATTCCCTAGTAAGAACTGTACCTTTTTCTCAGCTTCTTCTTGAGTATACCTCTCCTTTGGAATATAAATTCCATTTTTCTCCCTTGCAGCATAGACCTCTGAAAAGTCATGAGCAGACAGTTAACCCAACAGATTCACTATAAGTATTTGATAAGCAAAGAAGATCCTCAATATGTGCCAAATAGATACCTTGCTTCAGACGTTCAATTTCAGAATACAAATCTTTCATAATAGCTGATTTCATCATCTTTTGGTTAACCTGATTGCAGCAGAAGTATTATATAAGTAAAGTGGCAGAAATAAAAGAGCAGCGTCATCGTTTATGTTTGACGGACCTCTGGTTTATTTTTGATGTGTTTCGCACGGTGTGCATAATCAAGTGTGCTGAGTGTTTCTTCCAGGCAGTGAACAGATGGTGAAACTGTAGCAATTACACATGTTTTTGTTTTTCCTCCCAAAGAGTCTCTCAATAATCTTGTCAACTTGCTTTCTCTGAAATTTAAATGTGTAATCACATGGTTAGAAACATGTAGATCTTGTCTCAAAACTTCCCGAGAGAGAGATCTTGAAAGCAAAATCTTTCTGTTACCTATATGGAATGTGACCAGAATGTTCAACCAAAGCATTTATGACACGTCCGAGCGTGAGCAAACTTTTGTTGATCTCACCAGCTTCCCTGGCTCTACCCTGCAACATAGTGAATCTCATATTGTTTAGTAAAAATCATCAAGGTAAGAGACTTTATTCTGTCATTGAAAAATCATGGTTCTTTACTGTTACGTGTACCTCTCGAGCACCAGACCGTGAAATATTCTCTGAACCAGCAAGATCAACCAGATTTAGCTTTCCACTTTTGACAATCTCTTCCCCTTCTGGAGTACATTCCTTTATGTGGATTGTAACCGAAAATATTGAATGAGATCTACTACTTTGTTTGTTGAGGAGAGTTTCTGCTGTGCGTCTCTTAGCTGACCCTTTCTCCAAGACTTTATAAATCTCATCAGCAGTAGACACTATTTCTTCTTCCAATCCTCGGACAAAAACACCACCTTTGCCATCTTCCATAAGAGCCAGAGGTTTCTTTGATTTATCATCAGTGAATTTTGTTTCTTCCGGAGCTAAAAGGTCTGTTAGTTCTTCATTGTAGAGCTCAAGAAATGAAACTTTTAAACTGTATTCAGCAGCACTTTGTGCTTCCAGTATATCAAATATCTGTTTTACTGCTCTAGGGATAACACCTGCATCACTCGGAATTTCACCGTTCTGGCAAGAAAAGAAATAGGTTACATCAAATGAGGATTCAGTTACCATCAGTGAAGAAACTTCAAATGATGTTCTTGAAATGGTTAGCATACCTTTTTTCTTGCTCCTCCTTCCATTGTATATGTCTTACCAGTTCCAGTTTGCCCATATGCAAAGATGGTGCAATTATACCCATCAAGAACCTCAAAGACAATTGGAGAAACTGCTTGATGATACAGGTCCTTTTGCTGGGATGTTGGGCCAAAAACCTATCAAATTTCACAAACTTGTAAGCATGATACGTTCTTTCAGAAACTTATCATTATGCACACTATCTAAAAAGCCTTAAAGACTAAACTAAAAACGTAATGAGATGAACTAAACCTTATCAAACAAAAACGTTTTATCAATCTGCTTCCCAGCTATATTCTGTGCTACAGCCACTTCCTTTTTCCGGTCATTGCAGGTAAGAACCGCCGGTGTTTGTAACCTCGTCTCCTCTGAATTAAACGGTCTGCAAAATACAGAACCCCCATAGAGTAAAGATTAGTACATTGAAACAACAACAATAAGCTTCTTATCAATATTACCATCCAGCAAAAAGGAATTAACCAAATGTACCTGCAACGAACAATAACTTGTATATTCACACCCTTTTCTTTCTCATTCTTACTAACAGGATTCGAGTTTGAGTTTGAGTCAACTCGAAAATCTCGATTTGACTTATCAGTCGAACGTGGAGTTTGACATGGAGATTTCGCTGAACTTCCTTTTTTCGCATTATTAGAATCCATATCTTCTCTACCTTCTTCTTACAGTTTCGTAAGCAACAAAACTATCTATATCTCTCTCTGCATCAACGTAGAAACAAATCTCTATCAACCACCACAATAAGTCAGAGATCCACACAAAACAAGCTTCAAAATCACAATCAACGAAACTCAAACTCCATTAACCTAATAAACACATCAATGAAACCTACAAATTTCTAAGAATACATCAAATCACGCCCTAAACATTGAACAAAAACGAATTCGAAATCCAAATTAAACCTATAAACCGCGATTAGATTCGGCAATGGAAGATTCAAAACTTCAAATGCGTTTCCGAATCTTCAGAAATTCTGGGGAATTGAAACATGAGTAGAAGAAAATGTACCGATCAAACAACGAACGTCGGAGTTTAGATTCCGATTCCTTGAAGCAATCTCCGAGAATCTGGCGATTTCAAACACAAATTCGAATTTTGAATTTCTGGCGATGGTGGTTTTATTTTTCCGACGAAGAAGAGAGATTGATGAATGAAATTATAAGAAGCAAAGAGTTCTTTCTAATAAAAAGGTTAAATTAAAAACGAAGAGCAAAAAAAATATGAAATTTGGAGGATTAAAAAATAAAAATAAATGAGCCGTTACGGCAGGCGCTGGCGTTTGACTTGTTAGACGGTAATGATGCTAACGGCGTTAATTTTTGAACCGTTATGTTGTAAAATCCGTGATCCGACCGTTGTGAAAAAGGACAACACGCAAATAAAGAAAAGGTGATTTGAAAACTTTCGAATTTTGATTTGGGAAGTTTTTTGTTTTTTTACCCCTTAATTCTTATTGTAATATGTGATTAGCCCATAATATAATTTATAAATTTACCCACTTCAATCAAACCTGTGATTTTATTAAATTGTAATTTTCTGTAAAAAATTCATTTTTCGTCGATAAAATGTTCGTATCTAATAACCTTTATTGTATATTCTGACAAAATATTTATAATCGTTTTAATCATTGTTTTAAGAAGCAATCCAAACGGTCTTTAAAAATTGTTAATTAATTATTATTTAATTTTTTTATTTTTTTATTTCAGTGTAATTTTTCAATTTTTAACTACGTAGATTTAAATTTATAAGTTTTGATCTCATATACCATAGTTATAAAAGTTGATATGTTATTTGATATTAATCAACTGAATTTTTTTTTGTCAAATATTACTTTTTGACTACACATATTTTAAATAATATTTTCTCTTTCTATTTTCTATCTATGATATCATATTTATAATGTTTTATTTATGAAGGCTTAAACCACCTAAAATCGTTTAGGCTCCAATCAAATGTTCTAGACGGCATGAGTTGGTTGGATCACCGCTCGTTTAGAGCTTATAAATTTTTTAAACATTAGTTTTAATTTTAATCAGTAATTTCTTAGAATTATACTTCAATAAGTTAATGATCGTTACTCTACTTTGAAACTCTTTGAACACAAACAGGAGTTTTTGGAGTCAAATATGTTTCACGACTTGAAAATAAAAGAACAAAAACAAAACATACCTATAATATTACTATAATCTTAATCAATTAGTAAATGTCAAGTGAAAAAAACTTGGCCTCACGTCGAGGGAATAACACACGGAAGTACGTAGATGTGAAAGCACACACGTGACTTGATTTTTTTTGTTCGATGGATTTTTAGCTTTTGGATTATAGTTTTTGTTTTTGGGTTTTTGGTTTCCCTAGTAGATTTGCCCTAGTTTTATAGAAAATTTGAATGCTAATATTGTAATTGGTTAAGTTTTATTATTATTCTTATATTAACTTTGATTTATATTGACTTTATACATTTGTTTTTATGTACATGTGTATAACTAACTAAAGCGAATATAATTAAGGTAGGTTCAGTTTTTATTTACATGTAAAAGTATTGATTCACTTACTTAACACGATAAATGTAATTGCAAGAGTTGTCAAAGCTTCAAATGGAGAAAGAAAAGAGAAAAATGTTGGATCAAATAACAAATAAGAGAGAAGAAATAGAGACATGGTGGGAAAAACCTCTGAATCAACTTGATTTCACAAAAACCAATAAGTGTTCTGGAAAATCTGAAAATGGAATTGAGAAGTAAACGATCCCCAACACTCTCAAAAAATTGTTCCTCAGAATCAATTTGGCTGTAACAACATTCTTGGTGTTGGTAATATCGATCTTCTTGACCAAAGTAAAATGATTGATGTGAATGCATTGATTATTCATAATCATGGACCAATGCTTGGATATAACAATAACAATAATGCTTTTGAGGGGTTTCCATCACTTTAATTAGAGATGGTTACTTTTTTTGTATGAGATGATGATATATGAATAATTTTTTTTTATTATTAATTTCAACTTTCAGCATCCAAAACTATAGACTTAATCCATCATATTAGTATGTAACAAAGTGGTTTATACACGGATTCGTACGTGAACTTTCCAGTGAGCGGTGGCATATGCAACAAGTGAAAATTGTGTCGCCAATGTACTTTTGTTTACGATCCATGCTACGGCCATACTATCAATTTTTTAATTTCACACTATTGCCCAAGAGAAACCTTTAATAGGCCCAAACCCATGTGTATTTTTACCAAACATAAAAAGCTAAAGACAGAATCTTTATAGCTAGGTTTGAGTATTCGACTGTTCTTAATTTCTTATGCCATCCACGTCAATAAATTGTTAGAAACTTATGTATCAGGAGTCTATATACCTGACGAGGGTGAGAAAGTAAGTAACATACTATTCCAAATTTTTCAACACAAAAGATTGAAACCAAATGGTGAACAAATGACGTCACTGACCTAAGTAGACAAAGCATGTACTAATAAAAAGTAGTTGGTGTTGTAATAGTTAGGTGATGACCGTTAGGTATAACACCTAAGTTTCCAAATTTTCCCGGGAGACAAAAAGATTCAAAACACAAAGCAGAGAGAGAGAGAGAGTGAAATATCAATGGAAAAATGAAGGAAGAGGAGAGAGTTGGTTCGTCGTCGTCTTCTTCGTCTTCTCTTCCTGTGAGCTACGGAGTTGACTGCGAAAAATACGACTTCTCTTCCTCTGTCTCTTCTCTGTCTCAACCATTTTCTCCTGAAAGTTCAAGCAACAAGAGTCACGTTCTTGAAAACAATCTTTCCATTGTTTTTTCGTTGGACCATAACAACACTATCCTCATGTTTCCTAGAGATAGACCATGTTCTTGTCTCCACCATGTGTAAATCTTCTCCCTAACTTTCTCTCTTCACGTCTCTTTTGTTCTTATGATTTTAATTTCTTGGTTTCTTGTGGCAGCTTCGAGTGGATCCTACAAAGATGTTGTGGCTGCCTTTGTTAGCTTCCCTTATTCCTCTTTCAGACTTAAACCATCGTATCTTGTGGCAGGTCCGATAACTCTAGAGCCTATTTAAACTATGGTCTTCATGCTATATATAAAGTATATTTGTGTGAATTTGTACAATTGTGTCTCTTTTGATTTTCTTTAAGGCACAATATATTGATTAGCTCTATATCAACTTTTGTGTTAGTAGTCATTTCTTTTTCTACGTAGTTAGTATTATTATTTTGTGTCATTTTTTTTTGTAAGCTATGAAGTTCCCGACCGAAGTCTATACACCTCTCTAAGTCCGGACCAGCTTTTAATATTTTTACCCGTCTCAGCTGCCACTCGATCTTGACCTTTTAGAAATTTTCAGTCGAGCTACCGAACTCTGGTTACTATTTTATTTTGTTGTTGTTGCTAGTTAAATAACAACCATATTTTAGAAGTTCGCCCCTAAATTTACTAATAAAATATGGCCTGAAATTTTTTGCTTCACATGCTTTTACTATGATTTCCTTCTCTCATTCTCTCTAATTAAGCCCGCCACACTCCTCACTCTTTTCCCGTGAGCCCGACGTGACGACACAACCACAACGGTGACGGTGAAGGTGAGACTCTGTCCCGACATATCTCTCTGCCATTCTCTTCTCTTTTTTCTTCTTTATCTCATCATTTTTGGCTGCTCTCTTTAACTCTTTTGGTGGTTAGAGAGACTTAAGGGTTCGTCAACGACACTACACACGCACGTAATAAAGAGGAGAAGAGGAGCGTGTATGATTTTGATGAGAACTAGGCCCAATTAAAGCCCAATGGAGTTGGTTTGTTACACATAAAAAGCATGTATTATTCCTCCAAGATTATTATTTATTAATCAATCTTATGGTAACAAAAATCTTGGTTCACACTTCACATTAAATAACGTTGCATTAAGGATATATGAATTCAGAAAAAAATCTTTATTCAAAATTGTATGTATCCAGAAAAAGGAAGGTGGATGATTTCAGTGTCAAATTTAAATTTGGAAAATTACGAAATCAGGTAGTAAATTTATGGTTTTAACACGATCGTCTTTTGTTGGAGTTATTCAACCAAAGAGAAATAGAATCATGTTGTGTAGGTACAAAAATGATACAAATCCCAATTTTTATTGACAATAGATTTTAAGAAGATCCAACGACACCTAATAGTGCCACATGTGAAATCGAAATGAGAGTTGAGAAATAAATGTTCATCTGTTTTTGTGTGGCAAATTAATAAGAAAGTTAGTTTCTTTCGATTTTGGACCGCTCTCTTTCTACTGTCACTTACCTGTCCCTATTTATTACCTTTGTAGTTTTTTTTGTTTTTTTTTTTTCCATTTCTCCTAATTATTATTTTTCGATTAATTAATTTTTTTTTCTTACTAACACGAACTTCGACCACTCTACTAATTTAATTTCCGTGTTTTCATCCGAAAAATATGGGTTTTTCATTCCTCGTTGTAAACAATGGGTTTGTTTTACCATTCAAATTAATGTGTATTAAATGCAAATTATAGTTATCAACGATTAATCCAAATTAAAGAAAGAACAACTATGTATAGAAGAATCTATCTATTGTAAGAAAAAAAATGGAGTTATATTTAATGAGTTATAGAGAATATAGATTCTTGGTCCATAAAGTAAGTGGCAGAAGCATACTGTAACCAAATTTAGTATCTAACCAGAAATATATCGATACGGTCAATTGATTTTTAAAGCCATAATAGTTTTTTCAATTGATGAAATTGTATAAAAATAGTTATACAAAAATATATGTCAATACTCTACCTTTACGGTAAAAACTTACTAATCAAATTCATTATCATATATATAGTTTTTTTTAGTTAGTCCTTAAAACGATGATAAAACCTAAACTGTGAATGCTTTATTAGTTAAACCTAAATTGAATAACGTTATTGTAACCTTGTAACATTGGAACATTGTACCTTCATAATCTGGTGAACGATAATAATGTCTCCAACTAGGTCTTCTCCGTACGAAAGTGATGGCATAAACAACCATGAAAAGTTTGACATAATGATGTTTAGTTATCGCATTTATTCTTTGCTCATCCGATTACTAAAAACGTTTTAACTAAGTCGATCCTGAAAATCTAGTGAGGATAGTTTCTAAAAAACATTTTTTTGTTGTCGTTAAGCATGATTATAAATTTTTCTTTTTTTGGCATTTAACTTTCATTAAGCATACCTAATCAAATGTTAATTAATACTAAATGTAATAAAAGACGTGGCAAGAAAAAACTATATATTAATAAGATGAATTTTGTCATTTTCCATGGAGACAAATGGGGCCCAGAATCTGGTAATGAAATCAAATGCCCATTGAATGTTTGCCTACCAAACAAACTTTTTTCCTTTTTATTTTCCTGTGTTTTCACGATAAATTGTTCTGCGAATAGAAATAGCAAAAAACAAATAATGTTGCATGTAAAATGTAAATATGATTTTATAACTATGAAACGTAGATTAAGACATGTTCAGAATCTGAACATTATAATTCAGCAGTCCACTGTAGACTCCTTTATTTATCAACTTTTTACACTTAATGTAATTTATAGTCTTGAATATTTTTACTTTCATTTTTGTATTTTTTTTTAAATACCAAAAAGGACTACCATGAATTACAGAGGCAAGCTTGAGTAAATGCGAAACGATTGTACAAAAAGAGTGAAAATAAACATTACAAAAAATATTAAAATGATACAACATTTAACATAAGAAAAAGGAAGGCAGCATTCCAATAGGATGACAAATTAGTAAACCCTCATCGTATTGGAAGTGCATGCCCGTAAAACCCTTATTTCAAAGTATGTAATTAACAAATTATAACACTAAAAAAAAAATCATATAAAACAAAAACTAATTAAAGTTTCTTTTACATTGATCATATCTCCTTTCCAATCCATTTATAAAAAAAACGTAAAATTTTTAACTAAGGGAAAAAAAAAGAAAAAAAAAACGAAGAAAATTAAGGAAGAGAAAATATTGTCACCTTGTGTTGTTTTTGCGTTTGCGTTTGCGTTTGCGTTTTTGTGCCAAAACGTTTTACATGAAAGCGTCAGGGACCTTGAAAGTGTCAGGATCTTCATCTTGAATCCAACCAAACTTCTCTAAATAAGGATTCAAAATCGATTTTGGTGGATAATCATCAATGCAATGATTCCACACATTTCCTTTTGATTCACCAACAGTAAGATCTCTCACAACTTCCCAAACGCAGCTATTACACTTAAAACCAGCTCCAAAGCTTATCATAAACACTCTATCTCCTCTCTTCAATCTCTTCTTGGCCTCCATGTAAGCCAAAACGTACCACAAACTACTCGCTGAAGTATTCCCAAACCGGTGAAGAGTCATCCTCGCCGGTTCAATATCATACTCGTTTAAATCCAAGCTATGTCCAATCCCATCAATCACAGCTTTTCCTCCGGTATGAATGCAAAAATGTTCGATCCCGGTCTTGAAGTTGATTCCTGCCTTTAAAGGAGTCCCCGGGGGGAGATTCGTGGAACCCTTGCTAGGGTTTTGACGAATCTTGATTTTCTTGATGAGAAGCTTTAACATGAACCTTAAGAGCTCGGTTACAGGAAGAATCTTGGGTGTTATAACCTTGAGATTGTCTACAAAAGCACGAGTGGCGGCTTTTGGTAGATTCTTCCCTAAGTAAAACCCGACACGGCCTTGTTCGTCTTCGGCTTGGATACAACAATTATAAGACTCCTCTCTAGCTCCATGGTGAGTCCGTACCATACACTTGAGCTTAAACATTGCATTCTTCTTCAAGCTACGTTTGTTAGTCAAGAGAATAGCACATCCACCGGACCGGAACAAACAGTTGGCTAAGATCATCGACCGGTTGTTTCCGCTATACCAATTAGGGCTCAAAGACTCGGAGGTAGCAACAAGAGCTAACTTGTTTGCGTAGCTCTTAAAAATGTTCTTGACAATGTCTACGGAGATTAGACTTGCGCTGCATCCCATCCCGGTTAAGTTGAAGACTTTGACGTCGTCTCTCATCTTGTAATGGTTAATGATTCTTGAAGCTAAAGAAGGTGTTGAAGAGAGCATGGAGACATTGACTACGAGGATGTCTATGTCTTTAGGAGAAATTTGATTTCTCTCCAAGAGTTTTCCGATGCTATCCACGTAGAACTCTTCCATCTCCGAGATCCCATCTTGTAACGAAGGACGCTCCTCTCGACCTTCAAAGACAAGTCTTGGAGCGTAGGTTTGTTCTCCAATCCCTGAGCTTACTATGGCTTTGAGAAGGAACTTGTATTCGGTTAACCCGAGGTTTTGGTTTCGGTAAATGATCTCTCCGCTGAATTGAGTACTCACCATTCGATCATCAGAAGGTTTATGACATTGGTAGTCTAAAATGTAGCAATCTTTATCTTTCTTTGAGTCTATGAGTTTCCAGATCTTGAAAAAGAGGTAAGAGAGGAGAAGAGAGAAAAAGAGAAAGAGAAGATCCATAACTATTCTTTTTTTTTCTTCTTCTTTGTTTTGGTATTTTTGCTTGTTTGTTTTGGGCTTAAGAAGAGATGATGAAGTGTGTAAGATGCATGAAAATGAAGTGGAGATTGTAGAGGGGATTATATAAGAGAATATATGAGAATGGATGAGGAAACGCCAGCTCTGATTTTCCCAGTGGGTTCTACACATCACCATTGAGTTGTAATATAGTATATTAGAAGAAAGAGAATTTTAATAAATTTTCGTTGACGGTAAGAACAAGTTTAAGGTGATTCTTTTTACTTAGGAGATTAAGTGGGGACATGTTGACGCGGAAGAAGACTTCACATGTTCCATCATTAAAAACATAAGTGAAACTTCCTTACAATAAGTCCACCATTTACCATTTACCATTTACCAAACCCTTTTAAAAAAAAAATTAAAAAAAGTCCACCATTTAATTTTACCATTATGTATTTCTTTCATATTTAATATCATTCTTGAATTTTTTGTCCTCTACCACTCTTTTACATTTGAAAATAGAGTTTATATACATTTGAAGAAAAAGATAGTCTCTCTCCTATATACGTTCTCAAACTCTCGTTTCGTAACTTCAAATTCGGCATCGATCCGTTCGTTGGTTAACTTTGAATATCTATTCAATCCTTCGAACATGCGAACCACTAAACTTTTCGAAAATCGCTAGTTATAAAAAAACACATATATTCAAAAGAATTTATAGAAAAAATAGATATGAAACAGTCTATGGGTGGGTACTAAGAGATATTCTCTAATTAAACACAGTCTATGGTTTGCTCAAATGTTTAATTTTTAATTTTCCTAGTTTTGAGTGATATATAAAAGAGTGTGAGTTGGATAAGAATGTGAACTTAGAAAGAAGAGAGTGAAGAGGAGACAAATAAAAAACACACAAAAGTGATAGTGTGAAGTTGTCTTAAGCCATCTCAACTCCCACCAACCGAATATGGCTTAAGTAAGTAATTACGTATCAATCTTAAATTACAAAAACCACTCAACACTTTGGCTCACATATTCTGCGTGCGTCTCTCTTCGTACTTCCCCATCTTCTCTTCTGTCTAATTGCCTTAAACACTTAATTTTGCTTTTAATATTTTTCTCTCTTTCTCTACCTTAATTATATTATATCCATCAACAAAGTTAGGTGTGTGCATGTGTATGGATATTTATGTGTATTTATATATGCCTCCGGAAACATGACTTTCTATTTATGTATATTATAAATTTCAATATACTTCTTTCTATAACTAGGATTTTTGAGACTATTTCCGCCGTGTAATTAGTTGCAGTGGCCAACTAATTACGGATTCAAATCTACTTTGATATGATGTTTTACACTTTTTAATCTATGATTTATTGATCAGAAATTATATATTGAATATATACATGTAATAATTTTATTGTCACTAGGTTTACTAATCAGAAATTTTATATTGAATATGATGTTATTGTCACTAGGTTTTAGAATTTATATATTGAATATCTAAGAAATAAGTTTGAATTGAATGTTGATATGCTCGTAACAATTTTGATTGAGGGCTAGATTTTGGTGTTACAATTTCGTTTGGTTATGTAAATCATGTTTGATTAGAGATATACGTTACATCAATATTTGTTTTGAAAAACTACCATAATTCATCATTAGTCATTCAAATGTAATATGTGAAAGAAGTAGAGTAAAGAAAATATGGACATAGGAAACATATTGAAATATCACATGGCTTGCTTGGAAATTAAATATTCGTTGCATAATATTATATCTTAACAAAAAATGGTTAGACAGAGATTTCTAAAATTATTAGCATGCTTCCAAACAAAATAGTATTATTTATATCTGAAAAAATACTACGAAATTTCTCCAGCTTGATCACATTAATTACAAAACGAACAAGTTGTAGTATTACAACAAATAATGATTAGATATTTTAAAATAATTGTATTTCTACAACCATTTGTGATTTGTTACTGAAGTCACTGTACAATGTTCTCGATCGAGTCTCATACCTTTTATGTGAACGTTTTAAAATATTACTGTCTATTTATCTACTCAGCAATTCATAAGTGATGATCCATTCACTATGATCATTGATCTCTTCCGCGACCATGCATGCCTTTATTTGTTCATTTTGATGAAAGTTGATTTCGTGAAGCTTGTCAGAGTTATGATTAACAGGAATATTGATCTTTCATTGAGATTTCAATGAAGAATTCCAGTTTAATTTGGTCAAGTGGTTAATGCGCTTCTTAAATTTCGATTAGCAAAGAAAATAAAAGCATGGAGAAAGATGAATAGTCTAGTCTTAAGCTATTGACCCAACTCTAGGAAGGTGCTTTAATTTATACTCGTGAATCTTAAAAGATTCGTTAATTATGGTTTTATATGGGCCATCCTTTTGATCTAAATCTCTATCATATTTTTTTGTCATTAGTTAATATTTTTTACCTATGATCGTTACGTAATTACATTTTTTTTTTGCATGACTACTTGCTTTTTTTTTCCCGTTTTTTTGTGCATTATTATTTGTTTGATGTTTAATTCATTTGTTTGTTGTTTTTAACTTAGCTTGACACTCGTTTGTCTTAACTAAGATAATTTCTAACATCTTTAGTATGGAACAAAATTGGTCCTTAAAGATTCGACTCGTCCGTATTATCATTTGTTCACGGTTTCTGGTGGCTCTTGGCCTATATGGTACTCGACCCTTGAGTAGAGCAATAGTTTTAGGCCACACAACAAATTTAAGTTTAATGGCCTCATTTAGAATGTTAATCGTAGCTTAGTGTTGTAGTTGACTTTTTTTTTTTTTTTTCTAGTCACGGGTTATGTCACATTATCACTTACTTATTCGTTTGGGTCTATATTCTTTTTTTTCTTGAGTCTCTTGGATCGTTTCTTAATCGAAAAAACTTATGCAAAAATAACATATTTCTTAAAACTTGTTTTTTTGGTCATCATATTCTTTTTTTTTTGGTCATCATATTCTTTTAAGTTTGTAACACTTTTTTATTTGTCTATACAATCCGCCACTGAATATTTCGATAAATCTAAAAAAAAAAAGATCTATATAAGTTCAGTCGGTGTTGTCTCATCTCTTAATTAAGATATTTCTTACAAGGTTCAAATATTATTCTTTTACAATCACACCTAATTTTTTTACAATTTTTAAATTTTGTTTTCTAAATTAAAAAATTCGTCAGTTCTTTTTTGACTTTTATACATTATAGTTTGGATAAGATGATATTTAGATTATTGAAAAATTGGTTGTTTGATAGATAACGACGAACTATCTTAAATGCAGTCAACTAGGCTGCTTGAAATCTTAATTTAAACAAATTTTGTAATTACAAGTCTTCTACTGAAGTGAGGTTTATTTTGACTTCCGTGATAGATCGGACTCGGAGACTGAGATTATAAATGAGGAGACGACATTAATAGTCAAGCAGAAAGACTTCGTCCAATTTTCTTTTTTAATTCATGCCGTTATAGTCCCAATAGATAAACATTCATAGTACTATATTATTAGTGACAATAAATAGTGACAAAGATTGATAACAACTCACTAATACTCTCCGCAACCGTAAGGAGTACTCTACAATATCTGCTTTGTCAACGCTTATCACACGTCCAATATTGTTGGTAAAAACTATTCAGTTTGTGACAAGTAAAAATAGTAAGTATAATTGTTGGGAAATTAACTATCCGTTCAATTATCGGATCGTTGGCTTCGGTTGGGAAATGTAAGATTATTATCGGATCGGACTCGGTTCAATTCTTTTTAGATTCGGGTACGGAAGTTTAGTATCCGTTCGGATAATATGACTATTCGGTTAGGTTTCGGTTTGAATAAATTTCGGATTCGGATCAGTTTTCATTCAGTTTTCGGAGGGAAAATGTTCACTTTTAATTAAAAATTGATTTAATATTTGGTTAAATTTTGTGATAAACTGTATAATTTTGAAAAACATAATTTAAGATTTTCGAATATTAAGGTTAGTTCGTATATAGTTTTTGTTATATTAGTGATAAAATATATATTGACACAAAGATTGATAAAAACTCACTAATACCCTCCACATTCTTAAGGAGTACTCTACAATATCTGCTTGATCAACACTTATCACACTTGTCCAATATTATCAGTAAAAACATTCAATTTATGACAAGTAAAAATAGTCATGTTTTCACCTTTTTTTTTGCAAAATATTTTCAGCAAGTTCAAAGGAAATTGACAACTCAGATATTCTTAAATTATACAAATAACATTATGATTTAATCTAATTTTCTGGTATTAAAAAAAATCAACGAATAGTTAGTGACTTAGTGTATCTTTAAAATGTTTCGCTAATTTTAAACATGTCTGAACAATAATTGTAATAGTTACATGTATAAAGGGGGCGCTATTAATTGAATTATTGAGTGCAAATTGCACTGTGCAATAAAGATATATGGACGAACTTTTTAATAAAAAAGAAGATTATATTAATTATTTTTTATGGTTACACCATATTTAAAGATATGTGATATACTAATAAAAATTATACGATATCTTTGGTTATATATATTCTGAAAGAGACTTGAAAGCGTTGCAAGTTCAACTCCTTTTTCTCATTTTGGATGCTTAATCATGGATATGTTAAGTTTCATGTGCTTCCAACTCAAAACCAATTGGCAATGAGTGGAGTGGTCCATATCCCTTATATATTACTTAGGATCCCTTCCAACTTCCGATGTGGGACATTATGTCCTAATACGCCCCCTCGAGATGATGGCTCTTTGGCCATTAATCTCGGAATGTTCGGGCTTAGATCGACAGCATCAATTTTGGGCCTTGTCGATGATTGGACCATCTTTGGGTCGGATCGGGTTGGACATGTGTGGATCGGGCTCTGATACCATGTTAAGTTTCATGGGCTTCCAACTCAAAACCAATTGGCAATGAGTGGAGTGGTCCATATCCCTTATATATTACTCCCTCCGTATTTTAATAATTGTCGTTTTAGAATTTTCATTTTTTAAAATTGGATGTCGTTTTCAAATTTCTATGCATAATTTATTACTTTTTAATGTTTTATGACATTCATAAAACATTAAAAAGTAATAAATTATGCATAGAAATTTGAAAACGACATCCAATTTTAAAAAATGAAAATTCTAAAACGACAATTATTAAAATACGGAGGGAGTACTTATGATCCCTTCCAACTTCCGATGTGGGACATTATGTCCTAATAGGATATTTATACGACTTGTTAAATTTAAACAATTTTAAAGATTGTTACGATATATATTACTCATCGGTGTTCCGTCGCAATATAAATACCATAGTTGTCCTTTTTTTTTTTTTTTTTTTGGCAAAGACCATAGTTGTCCATACCACCGTATTCGAGAATAACTATTCTTAAAGGTAAATGATAAAATTTCATATTACGTATATAAACATAAAAATTAATATATTAAATTACCATTTTTTGGACGTTTCTGGTTATGGCATCGTCAAATTAATTGGCCATAACTATTAAGTTGTTTGTACATTTACATGTATACATTTTTTTTTTTGTTAAAGGTTTCATGTACATGTATATACATGCACGTGGGAAGCTATACTAAGTCTACTCACTTGTTTAGTTTTGTTCATTTAATTTTTCCATATTCCATAATGAGTCAATTTGATTTTTCCCTTTCGTGAAAATTTTCAGTACATGATTATATATAACAATCAATAAATGAATACAGTCGTCATCGAAACTTCCCATCTGTATTTTTCTAAACATAAGAATTTCTTAATTTCTAATGATGGTCGAACATGCTGCATGTGGTCACGTTATTTAGATTAGACATGAAATGTGTATATAACATGTAAAATTATTCATATATACAGAAAAAGCAAGACATTATGTTTGGCTCATCATGGAATACTGTAGGGAATGTCATTGATGTTTATTTTTGATAGACGAAGAGATTTAAATCTAGAAGATGAAAAATGGTTTATATGGATTTAACTATTTTACAATTACGCAGGCAGAAGTATTTGTTACTTTAAAGATTTTTCATTATATGTTAAGGTAAACTATTCTATGGTTGCTAAATTTGGACGAATACACAAATTAATATTGTACAACTCTTTCTCTTTCGCGAAACACATTTTCGTTTTAGCTATGTCATTGCTTTAAGAAGGCAACGATTGCTTTGAAATCTAGACAAATATTGTACAACTCTTTCTCTTTCGCGAAACACATTCTCTTGTACAAAAATGAAATCTAGACATTGCTTTGACACAGTTAAGCTGAATTAAAAAAGAGAGAACTGCAACACGAATGACATCAATCTAGGAGGAGTTACACTAATATCTTGACACCAATTTGCTTGTCTTGACTTTTCATATATATGAATATAAGTTGACAAAAATGAAAAATTATATCATCAATAATGTAGGTCACGGAAAGACATAGTCTCATAGACTAATCAAATATGTGTTACTTTAAATTTATTCTGGTAGTAGATACGTAATTTAGTCTCTACGTTGTCTTAATCTGTTCTGGTAGCAGATGTGTTGTTCATTCACTATCGATACTAATACGAATTCAATTATCAAAAAAATAAAAATATTATTAGAATTCAATATAACTGGTTTTACAACAAGTCAACGCGACTAATTACATTCATTTTTTATTATTTGATTTTGTTAAAAAAATATACAAATTCTATACTAAGAGTCCTATAAAACTATAAAAGTAAAAGCTCTCAACAAACTTTTCAATTACTATAATTATTTGGTGAATTATTTTGTGACAATACTAACAATATCCTATATATGTATAAAAATTAAAGCTCCCAAAACATCTTTCATTTATGAGATTGCCATTGGTCACCTAATCATTTTAATATTTAGAAGGCACAATTTGTTGTTTTTAATTATATCACAAAAGTTTTTGAACTTGATTGCCGGTTTATAATTTCCTCAACTCGATTGTTGGCTCTATCCTCTATCATCTTTCTTTCGTTACGTTCCTCTCTCCCTCAATCGTATAATAACCAAGTTCATGAATATTTTGAAGTCTACAAAAGCAGATTTTACGCATATGGCAAAAACTAAATACTAAATATTCTATTTGATCAAATTTTGAAGTATGTCAGAAATGCGTAGATTTTACTTATATTCCGTGAGACATAAGCTTTTCACCTTTTTTGTAAAATAACAAAAATCACATTGAAGACACTGTTTTTTTTTTTTTTTTTGAAATCGATTTCCTTTGTTCCTTAATTTTGAACATTATTTTACTTTATTATAAAAATCAAAGTATTTAACGTTTTGATCATCTTTGTATATATGTATTTCTTTTGATCCAGGGCAAGAGTTTCCCTTTTTATAGAAATAATTTTTGAGTACCTCTTAAATAATATATTATATAAATGATGTGATCAAAAATATATATTTCTAAAAAATATTTAATAAATTATGGTGGATTAGTTTGGGTAATCCATAATTCTATTTTTGTAAGGTTATTAAAGTTTGTTTAGTTTAACCATCTAGATTCAAACTCATGTAATTCATGTTATTAATGAAAAGAAATAGTTTATACAAAGATAAAGAAACAAAACAATCTTTAAGTATTTTTCGTTTATCAAAACAAAAAAAAAAACAAATTGACACGTTTAACAAGTTTCCTTAACCATTCAAATTTGTTATTTCACATTCAATGAAATTTACTTTTCCTCTTTATAAACTTTACTTACTTTCTACAATAGGATCCGTTTGAGGTAATCATTATTAGTTAATACAAAAGAAAAAAAGTTTACAACAAATAGAAACAATTGTTATCCTACATGAATCGGCGCACAGCCACAAATTTATAGGCTTATCATAAATAACATCTTCTAAACTGGGCTGCTTCATTTTGTGGGCTATACAAATATTGGTCACTCACATTCTCACATACTCGATCACAGGCTTCAACAGCCAACACGTGTCCAACAATGACCGATCCAACGATCACTGTTTCATCACAAGATCCTCAAGAGTATGTATTTTCATAAATGCCACTCCAACTTCAACGTCCGGATTCTGAATCTTTAAGTGAACGTCCCGAGTCCGATGATTTAAGCGAAGGAACAATAATACACGACCGTCCCGTACCTAAGAAAAGGTCAGAGAGGTAATTACCCAAATCTTCAGGGGCAAATCTGACTTCCTCCCAATTTTCAACGTGGTACTTTTCATAAAACGACGTCGCAACAGTTGTTAACTTCTTCGTCACGGAATCTTTTAAATCTTCTCTTAGTTTCGAGTCCGGTACGACCCATTCGCTCTGTTTCTGAAACGCTTCCTCGAACGCTTCGTTAAACCGTTTCAACCGCTCTTTCGCCACGTTTTCTTCGAGCATTTCTTTGTTGGAATCGGAAAGCGATGTTATGACTTCTCCCCAAGCGATTTTCTCGTACTTTTCGAGGTATTGAGTAACTTTTCCTTCGTGATTCGAAACCCATTCCTCGCCAAGCACAACTCGCAGATTCGATGTACGTACCTTGGAGATCACGTAGTGCAGATTGTTGGCTAGGAAGAGGTATGAGAGGGCCATGTCGTTGTACATTCGAGATTTCGTGTCGATTTTACAGAGCAATACAAGGATTAGCCATGCAATTCTTGTGGTTACCGTAGAAGAAGATGAAGATCCAGTTTCTCCGTCCTTGTTGTCTTCGTCATTGTTCCCAAAGTAATCTTCCGGTAATGGTAACGTCGATTCGGTGAGAACTCCAGCGAGACAGTCGTTGTAATCCGCGAGGAAAACGATGAAATTCATTACGTACCTGTCGTGATTATGGTAAAGCGTTAAACAAATTGGAGGAAATCACCTTTTTAGGGTTTTTTTTTAGGGTTTAGTTTCAAGTACCTTGTGAGCTGATGAACTCCGCCTCCAGGGATTGGGGATTTCGAAGATTCTTTCGTAATCGAAGCTTCGAATTCAGCCACCATTGAATTAATCTCTTCACCGAGATTCTTAAGAGAATCAGCAGCTTGTAATCGAACCGCAGAAGTCGAATCATAACTAAAAATCTCTTCAATTTGGGGCATAAGCTGCGATATCATTTGGTAAATATCGAGAGTAAGGAAGATTTTCTCGACGGTTTTTTTACATCTTGCAACACTCACAGGGAAGATAAAGAGTGTTAAAGCACTATCTAAAGTAATCTCCGTGAAGCAAGACTCGGCTACGGAAACAGACGGCGAGAAAACGTGATCGCAAAGGATTCTTTCTCCCTCGAACAAATTCGCGATAAGGACTTTCGTAGCTTCTAACCATTTTTTGATGTTCTTCTCCATACTATCCCAATCCAATTTCTGAATCTTGCCAAAACTTAGATTCTCAAACCCTAAGTTACTCAATGCTTCAACCATGATTGATCCTCTTATCTTCTTGTAAATCTTGATACATTCGTTTTCGTAACCGGACGATATCATACAATCAGAGATCATTTTCAAATCTGTCATAACATCAGCTTCTTCAGATTTAGGAACTTGGGAATAAATTGACACTTTATTCCTTGCATTGAAAGATGGGGAAGATCGAACGGATATGGATTCCGGATCAAGATTCCGTCGATTCGATTTTAAAATCCGGTAAAACTCCTTTTCCAATTGTTTCATAGCGATTGTTACAAGATTATGCGCTCTAGTGAGTTTTGGTGATTCAGGATTCACCAAGACCACTCCTTGAATCGCGTATTGTAAGCTGTTGATAACCTCGATGAATCTTCGTCCTTCTACGCGATTTTCGGTGGAGAAAATCGAGGAGAGGGAGCAAGAAGATGAACTAGATAGATCGGGAGAAATCCATTTACGTGTGAGAGTTTCAGCTGCTTCAATACTATCCATTAGAAGAGACTCAGAGAAGCTTTGGTATGGACGTGGTTTTAACCTTCTTCCTAGAGTTGAAGACGGTTTAAATAGTAGCATCATTTTGTTTTTGTTTTGTGTTTTTGAGTTCTTAGTTTTGTAACAATATGATAGAATGTGAAGAAATGGTGTTTGAGGTTTAAATTTTTTGTTTTGTTTAGTTCTAAGGAAGTATATTTTTGATTTTTTGTTTGACTATTTTTATGTTTGAGGTCTTTGATTCGAGTACATTTAAGCTTGTGGTTATCCTCCATTTGCTTTTTTAAAAAATGTAAAAATAGATTTGATTTTATTGTAGTCTAAGAATTTAGACAACTTTCTACTTGTAAAATAGCGAAAACAATGGATTTGGATACGTTAGTCTATTTACGATTTTGGTTTCTTTAAACCCTCAGTTATTTGAGACTGCTGTCTAAATGTAGAATGTATCTTACCATTTTTTAAGTAAAAAAGAAGGAGAAACGTCAAATATCAAATCTTAATTTCTTATTTATTTTCGACATATTATATCTTTAAAGAATCTAAATATAGAGAATCTAATTGTAAGAGTATCATGTTTAGAAAATCTACACTTCGGGGTTCGAGACTTCAAAAATACTACCACTACAAAAAAGACGCTTGTTAACGTCATTTATATGAAAGGTTAACGTCGGTTTATAACTAACGTTAATAACTTAGAGTCGGTTTTCCAAATGACGTCTCATCGTCCGACGTAAAACTTTTTTACTTCATTTCAAAAACCGACGCAAAATGTAACGTCATAAAACTTGATGTCAGAATTTGTAAGTAACGTCGGTTAATAAACGACGTAATGAAAGCATATTTATGTTTTCTCATTTATAGACAATTTATACTATATGTTTTTATCAAATCTAAACAAAACTTGCTATGAATTAATTTTCTTTTACTTAAAGTTAGAAAGACAATTGATCAAAATGATAATATTTATATTGTTTTGAATATATAATTTTACATAAAGCATAAATTTGTCCTTAAAAATATAAAATTCTGAAAAAGAATTCACAACATGTATTGACTGATGTATATATGTCTTCAAAGTGACCAAGTGTAGTATTCAAAGTTACTTGCACGAAGCCACGAAGTCTTTGTAAGCTGCCTTGTACGAAGTCCCAAGTTTATCTGAAAGAAAAAAAAGAAGCAAAAAAGCTTTAAGAAAAACAAAAGGATATACTATTTTCAAGTGAAATCACAGCTATTTAAAATTATAATTAGGAAAGAGAGAAGGTACAAGTATCAAAAAGCAGATTATAGATTTCATAAGTGAGCTACTGAAATGATTTCCAATATAGCTCAATGACCATTCCTATTGGTGACATATCATGATATCCAAAACACACACAAGCAACATTCATAACTGTTATCTTTACATGTATGGTAAACATGATTTTTAATTGAAATTTGGTCCAGTTCAAATATCATCTTCAATCCATATATATCATCATGTTCCAGTTCATAACATTTCACTAACAAATTTCTGATCAACTATTGACCCTACATCGAAATGGGTTGGTTTGAGTTTGTTTTGTCAAAGGAAGAAGACTCAGAAGCTAGACAATTTATAAAGTTTAATAAGTTTTACCTGATCTGTCTCAAGTGCAGAAAGATCCATCATGATTTGAGCAAGATCGTTTACTGATTCAAGAACGTAGACAAAGTGTGAGCACTTGCCTACTGCAACTTTCTCCCTTTCTACTGATAATTCCTCTGCTTTTTTCTTATCTTGGTCATCTGATGCTCGTCAAACTAAAAAAAAGATTTCAGGTATAGATTGCATCAATAAAGTACATACGAGGAATGATGGCCATAAACTGAAAGAATAAAACACATATAGAAGATGGACAATATCAAAGTCATCTTCTTCAGGTCTATATCTGTTTCTCCTCAGATTCATCTCTAAATTCATCCCATCAGGCTAATACATTTCAAGTCAAATGTGAATTAGTCATAATAAAGTTTTTATGCTCAAATGATGCCAAAGGGTTTCTAAGGATGTTGAGAAAATGTAGATGCACGATAAAGTTATTACTAAGTTAACAACTACTCCAATTCCTTTAACTTTTCAGATCAATATTCTTAAAAATTGAGTATTTGACAAACACATGAAAAGGAAAAATCAAATCAATAAGATCTCTTAAGAGATTGGAGAGAGTACAAAGAATGCATACCTTGAGGGATAAGATTCGTATGCAAGCTGCATAATGGCAAGCACCACAAATGTAAAGCCAATCATAGTTGCTTCTTCTACATAAACAATTAATTTGGCAAAATTAACTAATGATTTGAGTCAATAGAACCTTGAATAATGCAACAACTTTTCAAATCAGCGAACAAAGACTGAATTTTACCTGAATCTCCATGAAATTTGCAAAGAGATTGAAGCAAGCTGAAATCCAACCAAAAATTTCAAGTTCACGCCAAAAAATCTACCTAGAAAACTTTCATGAATCCATCATCATAAAACCGAATCGAGAATCCTTGTTAGAGTAGCTATCAATCGAAAAACACGCAAATTCTTCAAAAATATTATACCATACGAATCTTATCGATCTCGAGCAATTGAAAAAGAGAAACTCTCGAGACAGAAATAGCAAACCACATGATCGGATTGAGCAATCGAAGATCGATTTCAAAGAAATCAGATGCAAAAGTAACAAATATCTTCGATTAGGTCATTGGAATCGATATATCCATTGGCACACAAAAAGCTTCAAGATCTGCATTTTTTTTTCTCTGTAAGCGTTAGATCGATATTGATTCACTAAACTGATAAGTATTGGTATAATAAAATGTTACGTCGGTTAACCAAACGACGCTAAAACCCGTCCCATTTTAACATTTTACGTCGGTTTAAGAAATGACTTTAATAAACCGACGTCTCCAACCAGGTTTCTTGTAGTGTACTCTGTTTCATATTATAGGATGTTTTAGTCATTTTATTTTGTTTTACAATATAAAAAGTTTTTGAAAAAAAATATTCAAGTTTCTATGCAAAAAATAAATAAATTTACACAATTTTGACTATTTATATTTTGTAGTATATTTTGTCATTGGTCAAATTAATTTTAGTTAGATATTAAGTAGTGTTTTTAATATAAAAAATATCAAACAAAAGAGATTAATTCATTTTTTAAACTTTGTGATTTTATGCAAAACATCTTATATTTTGAAACAGAGGGAGTAACAGACAAGTAACATTTTTGTTTGGTACGTTTTGTTCTGACAATTAAATATATCTAATTCAATATGGTGCATATATGTTTGTTGTGTTGGATACTCTTAAATTTTCTTATATATATTTACTGAAATTAATACTCTTTAAACTAGTTTCATTGTAATCAATTTCATCATCAAACTCAATATTGATACTCTTTTAATCAATTTCATTATTGAGTTTGATACTCATATTGAAAATCGATTTTTATAACAAGATCAATAATTCATTAGAATTAATTAATAAAATTAACTGGAACAATAATTTAGTACATCACGAAAGCCATGATATATAATTATTTAATAAAAAATCACGTACATAGGAAAAAAACAAACTTTAGCTCTCCGATCCCCCCAACATATGGTAAAGATGATGATATTTAGACACAATCCTCTGTTTTGGAAGTCTGAATTTTCGAAGATCTGTTGATGTTTAGATAAAGTGTAGTAGCAATTCATTAATAAATAACTAATCTATAAAGAATGTAATAATGAAGTTGAGTTACAAAGAAATATCTATAGAATGTAGCAAATTACCTTGTTGACTATATATTTTGAATCTTTTTTGTTCTTGGCCTCAGATAAAAAAAGTATGCAACACAAATCAACACAATGAAAATCACAATTGCTATGATGATTCTCATACAGGTTTCAACATCCACTGATATAACTTTCCTGCTCTTATGTTTCTTCTTCCAACCTGCAATTTATTTAAGTTTTTTTTTTTTTTATCATATCAAACTTAGTATACTAAAGGCTTAAGAATCTCTTATCAAAGGAAATTAAACTAAAGCAATTTTCTTTAGCGTATTGAAGCTTTTTTACTTTTGCTTGATGATCTCTGAGAAAATGCGGTATTCGCATCCACTTTTGAGCCATCGAGTAGAGCTTGAGGACTTGGAGTTCTTGCTTCATCTTCAACAACGGTCATAGGCGATCCATGATCATTCGTAGCCATAACATATGATTCATCGTCATGTCTAGACAAAAAGAAAGCATAACAATATGTTTGTATTTAGTTGCAACCAAAATGAAACAAGTGAAATATAGGATTATGAGGTGTTCTTACTTCGAGACATCATATCTTCTTGAAAGAGAATATCCGGAAGTTAAATAGAGAGAGACGAGTACAAGGAAGGCCATGAGAGGAAACTTGGAAGCCATTGAAGTCCTTGTGTTTAATTTGCAAATGTGGAAAATATACAAACAAATAGGAAAGAAGACTTCCCATATATAGTCACTAGGGATTGCATACGCATGGGTTTGATATTAATATCATGAAATACATATTTGTGCACACACAAAAAAAATGCTAAATATATTTTGAGCTGCTTTTAAGATTTGATTATTTGTGCATATAATTTTATGCTACATGTATATTTAGTGTTTATAGTATCTTGAAAATAAATGTTAAGATATATTTTGTGGATTTCTGAATTGATTGAATTCATTTTAATTTCTTTTACTTATCATGTCTTTAAAACGGCATGCCGTTTACGACAATAAAAATATGAAAAAGATTGTATGAATTAATATATAACATCTCTTGATTTATGTAACTATTGGACATATATATATATATCCTATACTATTATTTGGGGAGTACACTTTTATAAGATACTCTTAACTAACCTTTCCTTTTGTAAGAATTTACTTAAGAATGCCATTACAAAAATCTTTTTTTAGAACAAATTTCATTCAATTTATTAAGGATAAACAAGTAAAATACTAATTTATGTCATTTAATTAATTTAATTAAACTATAAAACGAAAATCTGTTATTTTTTTTTTTAAAATGACCAATCAAAATGAACATATAAGATTTGATATATAACTTACCATATTAATTTGTTATTAATCATTAAACTTCACCTCTCATCTTAATATGATTATATTAATATCAAAAAAATAAATCATCATATCATCTACATAATAAAAAAAAAAAAAAATTTCTGCATATGCCAAGATTTTAATTTTTAAAAACGCATATAAATTGTTCAATCTATAAAGGAAACAATTAAACGGGTCAAAAATTCAAACTTGAGTAATATATTTCTTTTACACAAAAATAAAGTCAACAAAAATTTCGACTGAGCAACGGGTCCGAATTTGAATATTTATTTTCGATTTCATACATTTATTTTTTTTGAAATGTATAATTTTATATACTACAATAAAAATTTAAATATTTTAATTTGCAACATTTAAAATAAGTTTTACTTGATATTTTTAGAGAATATCATCAATACTTAATAGTTCAAAAAGTTAAAATTATAAATACTCTAATTTGATTATTTTTAAAAATATTTATAATAGGTAGCGGGTTAAATATAATATAATAAATGATGAAATGAGTTTCGATCCTTATAACTATTTGAATAGTTATATTTATTTTCATATAATTTGTTTTTTGAAATTCATAATTTTATAAACTACAAAAAATTTTTAAAGATTTTAATTTGGAATATTTAAAAATAGTGTAGAACATTTAAATATGGTTTGACACCTCTAAATATTTGAAAATTTGATTCCGCAAGCAATTTTAGAATTAACGAATAAGAGATTGTGCACGCAATATTTTAAAATGAAATATTGAGATTCTAAAATAAAAATATAGACTCCACGCACGGGTTGATTTTGGTATTATTATATACTAAATATATGTTTATAACATATTCGATTATGCGAATAATTGATAAATTCCGTAATTATAAATCTCAAACAAATTCTGTAATTAGATTAGCTCAAACAAATCTCTATTTCAACAACCAAAGAATTATAAATTGAAAAAAAAATTTCTAAATTAATTCAAAATAATAGCTAATTTTTTTAATTAATTCAAAACAATCTATGTTTTATATGCGATTCATTTATGATATTTTAATTTTTGATCTAACTGAAATATATGCAATCCTATTTTAAAAAATAAAATTATTTTCCGTTTTCATATCTTAAAAAAAAAATTATCCATAATTGAGTATTATAGAAAAAATTCTATATTTATTCTAATATTGTATATAGGGATTGACAAAAAAATTAATATTTTTTCACTTACTATTATAATATATTAAAAGTTAGTTCTAATATATATATTATATAAATTTTGTAATAAATAAAATTCAACCCGTACTAAAGTACGGGTGATGATCTAATATATATATAATTTTACATTTTAGTATCTGGCGATAGCGTATGTTATTAGTAAGAGTCTGAAGTTTATACAACTAAATTATTTTGCTATTGAACATGAAATTATTTCTTCAACTTTTCCACATATATAAGCTCCTCAGCAAACTTTGATCGTCTCTTACAAACTTGATTCTCTATGAAAAGTTTTTTGGTTCTCTATAAATTTGCTAAGCAACCAAAACAAAATCTATAGCCCTGTTCTTTTTGTAATCGCTGAGTCAGCGATCGGTGACACAAAATTATAACTTACTTGCATGTCAAGTATATGGAGAGTAACTTCATTGTCCTCAATCTCGGTCCAACAAATCATTCTATTGTCACAGTTGTACAAAGCTAATAATTAGATGCAATCCTAAGTCGCTCTCCTGCAATCTTCATCATATGCTTTCCTTCTACAGTCATGCTCGAGGACTGCAAAAAAAAAACTTAATCAGCTACATGGATTTGCAATATATACCGTTAGAGATTAGAAAGGAAAAAAAACAATTGATCACCTGCAACGTGACAACGCTGTGCAGAATCAAATCGATCTCCGACTTGAATGATGATATCATCTTCCTAACTCTAACGTCGTTGTGCATCAGTAGGATCACAGAGACAATGCATTGTATCAAATTCCACGAGTTTCGACTGCTCTCCCAAACCGGTGATCCCAGCATCGCTTTAGTGTTTTCATCAACCATCAACCGCAACCTTTTCAGAACCTCTTCTGTGAGTTTGGAGCTTCCGGTCAAACAGGATAAAACAAGGTACTAAATAGTAGAGACATGTTTGTATGTAAAGGTAAGAAGACTTCTCCTTATCTTCTGGTATACACTGGCAACAAGAGATGTGTCAAACCGCAAAAGATTTAAAAAACAATGAAACTGTTGCACTAGTTGTAAAAACGTTATTTTTTCTTTGAATATAATTTAACAGTACATTCAAAGATCAAAAACAAAACAAAAACAATGAAACATTTTAGGGGGGGAAGTAAGTGCTCACATTGACTATATCGATCAAATACCCCGGCAAGAATACACTTAGAGTGGTTAAACTGCTTTCAGAAAGTCTGGTGGGTTTAGAGTCCAACGTGCAGATCATCCTGAGTATGCCACACCCATTGTCCAAAGCAGGCTTCATAATCTGCACACCACCAATTAAAGTATTATGCAAAACAGGCTTCAAAGTCTTTAGATAATAAGTGTACTTATCAAAAACCACAAAACTTACTATTTGTTCGACAAAAGATTTCTCTAGAATCTGGAGGACAAGAGAGCTATCACCCATTCCTGACAAACATGAGCACAAAAGGTTTGTAAGTGCTTTAAATGTTGTCTCCCGCTGCTCATTAAACTCAATCCCCGTCTTTGCAGGGACAATTTTGAAACGCGCAATTAAAGTGATGAAGAAGCTAAAATGATCTGTAAGCTGAATATATCCATCTCTATAGGCAGTGTGAAGAATTTCCACTATCCGATACAACACAGCTTGTTTAAGTTGTTCATCTGCAATATACGGTTTTTCGGTCATCAACTTTTATAAAGTTTAGTCATCAAGAAAGGAAAGAACTGTGAGATACTCACATAAACAGCATGAAACTATATATTGCTTTCAGTATAAGGGAGCTGAAATGGTCTATGGTAACTTTTGGTGTTTTTAATCATTTATTAACAGAAACGCAAATATACTAGCTTGAATTTTGACTACCACAACTATCTCACAGGAAGGTAGAAAAACTTTTGGTGTTATTGTGCAGAAATAGAAACATAGGGTTAAAAACGGAATACAAGAAATTTCAGGGAGTGAATAAAAAAATGGGAGCCAAATAATTAGAGGATTAATAACAAACCGGTTTACAAAACAAACCGGAAATCACACTAAACTCGGTATTTGACTAAATAATAAAGAGTCATATTAATTAAACCAATAGATGATTTTACCCATGTGATTCGAACGAAATCTATAACTTGTAATTTGAATTTTTGTTTAACGGACAAAATTTTTCAGATTAGGGGGGAAAATTCTAATTTCAATTCAAATCCAAATCCAAATGGGTCTAACGGAATAATCCGGGGTAGTTTAGTAATTTCGTATCAATTAGCCTTAACCACTACAAATAGAATTTTCTGGTCACCGACTTTTAAAAACTTGGTCTCTACGATTCAAATGATCAAATTCATCAGAATCAACCTTCTTCGGTTCAAGCCGGTGATGAATCTGGGGATTAGGACGCGATTTGGGGGAAAATCCTTGTCTCCGCCGTCAAGAGAAGCGTGTGACTGAATCGGAAAACTCTTCCGATTACAACGCAAAACAAGAATCAGGTATATATATATAATAAACCCAGTTCTGATCGATTTTAAGTTTGTTTTTGATTCATCGATTGTTTCGTTTACTTCATAATTCTCTTCCGATTATTCAGAACAGAATCGTGTAATTGAATCTGGGTTCGTTGCTTCAAATGTATCACAAATTCTTCTGATTACGCAAAATAAGGTTAGGAATCACAAACCCCTTTCTTCGGTTTATAGTAATCTTTTAGCGATTTAGAAGAATCAGTGAATTTCGTAGTAGTGTGATGATGATGATGATGATGATGATGATGATGATGATGATCTTCAATTTGTCTCCGTTTATTGCTAGTTTTTTCTCTGGTTTCAACCATGTAGGGTTTTTGAATAACGTTGGTTACATGTGTTTTGATTAAGAAAATCTAGCCATTTAGAACTATTTGTGATCATTTTTCTCTGTTTAGTGGCTCTAGTGTTTTGGTGTCCCTAAGATATATTACCTGATTCTCAATATCTATATCTCTATTTCAGAGCTCTCGTGAACATAAGATATAGTTAAAATGTAAGATTCTGTATAGTTTAAAGCTTTTTTTTGTATTTTATTCGCTCTATGTTACTCCATTAGTTGCTGAATTACTAATAAATGTCATTGCTTTCAAGTGCAGAGAACAAAAGGGACACTATTTCGCTAGCCAAGACATACAATGGAACTTTTGACAAAGGTTTTCAAGATGAAGGATTGTTTAGCTTCAAAGAAGCCTTGAATACAGTTCAGTAGCCAACAAAGGTATGTATGGTTAAGTAGCTCTCTCTCTCCCACTTATCATGTCTCTAGTACTGTCTCAAAAACAGAGCATAAATCCACGAAAACCCACACTCTAACGCACAACACAATAAATCAAACACACAAAACACAAAACTAAAATCACACAAACAAAAAAACATAGCACACAACGTCCACACACAACTTAAAGAAACAGAAAACAGAACATAAATCCACGAAAACCCACACTCGAACATACACAAAAAAAACACATACAGAAAACGAAATTGAAACGCACAAACAAAAAACATAGCACACAACGTCCCAACGCAACTTTCTTATCTACTTGATTTAATATAGCTTGTATTAACTTATATATTTGAAAATGCTTTCGTGTACACGAGCATTTTTTGCAGTTTAAACCAGGTTTTCATGAGAAAGAGCAAAAGTTTCAGATGTGTTTCAATATACTCATGACTGACAAGGTAATCTTGTTAAACCTTTTTCTTCGTTTGAAACTCTTTTCTATTAGAACCAATGCGACTTTATGTAAAACCACTATAATATATATTTTAAGTATTCAGGGGTTGCAGTTATAATCTTACATTTATTTAGAGGATTTCTCCGACCGGGTATCAAAATAAGAGAAAAGGTTAGTGCCTTATAGCATTGTGGGTTTCTGTCTGTTTGATGTAGACATTGTTCCTTATTTTGTGTATAATATCCTTTTAATTGGCTTGAATGATGATGTTTAACTTGCAGGAATAACTTTGTGTGAGCCTGTTGATGTTTGAGAGTTGATAAAGAGACTTGAAGAAGGTAAGCTTTTATGACGAATTGGTAAAGCATTTT
This sequence comes from Arabidopsis suecica, assembly GCA_019202805.1. NCBI lineage: Eukaryota > Viridiplantae > Streptophyta > Magnoliopsida > Brassicales > Brassicaceae > Arabidopsis > Arabidopsis suecica. The sequence goes on from CM032908.1 coordinate 8,158,733, forward strand.
CTAGATACTGAACCTTGATTTATACTGAAACTCACACTTATCCATTTTCTCACAGTTATCCATATTAATGCAGTTCACGCCATAGAAAGCATAAATTCAACGTATAAAGTGAATAAGGTTTGGATTGGTGGACTTTTGCACTAAGAGGTACAATTTCTTGTCAAAACCTCGGAACCGTAGTCATCTTTATAAGACTATCTGTGTCTCTACCAATTTCTGAAGCTTGTTAGTGTCCTCTCTGTTTCCAGTGTGGATGAACAAAACATTTGTCACATTAGTGATCATTCTCATAGTTCCTTGGTTGTGAATTGTGATATACATCATGACGAAGGGAAACAAATATAAGTAAGCACATTTGTGTCCGTTTTTTGCTAGTTTTAATTGGTTGTGATATGCATCATGCGTAAGTAACTAACTATATCAGCGTGTGGTTGGTTTCTAATGTATTAAGGTTCTCATGGCTGATTTGTTCTACAGATGGCACTCTGCTGGAACTTTCGATTGTCAGTCAAGGACTGGAGGTCCAATTGGAACAATGGGGTTTGATTCTGAGCCAACAGTGGTATCCACATTGCTCTTAGGTTGTTGGACCTCATCAGGGAGCAATTCCTTACTAGCTCTTTTGCTTATTTCCAACAGGTACATGATTTTTGATTTTTAAAAAGCACTATTTGGTTGACGGTAATAACTTTAGGGTTTGGATTCTAACTCTCGATGTCCTTTTGGTGTGAAATTGATCTTTCAGCTTACTGGTGTTGTGGCCGTTGAAGTTACTGGTGGTCCTGAAATTCCTTTCCACCCTGGAAGAGAGGTTAATCATTGTTGAGAGAATGTGTTCTGCTTTCTTTGTAGAGATGGCTGATTGATAATGTAGACATTCTCTCGATACTTGTAATATTGAAACACTGTGGGACTTGATTGTCTAATTCTAACATGCATATCTTGCTTTCAGGACATCCCTAGCCACCTCCAGAGGGTCGTCTTCCTGATGCTACAAAGGGTTTTGATCACTTGAGTGATGTATTTGCTAAGCAGATGAGCTTGTCTGACAAGGACATTGTCGCTTTATCTGGTGCCCACATTCCTATTTCTCCATTTCAGAGCTAACAACACTTGTGAAAAAGGTTCATATACGTAAGATGTAGTTAAAACTGTACAATTCTGTAATTTTTTGCTGGTTTAGTACATAGCGTTTTGCATTTTATTCGCTTTATGTTACCGTGTTTTGTTGCTGGCTTACTAATAAAGGTCATTGCTTACAAGTGAAGAGATCCTTAAGTCGCAAAGCACAAAAGGGAGACTATTCGCTAGCAAAGACATACAAATGTAAAGGTCAAGTCTCTTCCTCTCTCTCTCCTTTACCGCAATTAGACACGTAGGATATAGAGGCTTGCACTATCCCAAAAATGTTTACTTTTGTACCATTCTATATCTCTTACAAAACGTTTGTCTGTTTTCTTTTTTATCTTTGATTAAGAACTAGCTAAGGTGAACTAGAGAAGATGAAGCTAACTTGCAATTTCCAGCAGCTTCCAACAATGTATATTACCGGGTAAGATAATATGAGCTGAGGAAGCAACCAAATGTCGACAGGGAAGATTCTGTAAGTTTGTCATTTTTGGTTTTATGATCTTCTGAATTTAAGTTATTCGTTCTATCTTCTATGTTTAAGCTGCTTGTTATTAATAAATGTTCTTTGGTTTCAAGAGCTTTCTTAAGTTGAAATTGAACTTTTGACAAAGGGTTTCAAGATGAAGGATTGTTTAGCTGCAAAGAAGCTTTGAAGACCATTTAGTAGCCACAAAAGGTATGGTTAAGTAGCTCTCTCTCTCTCACTTATCATGTCTCTTGCTCTGTCTCAAAAACAGAACATCAATTCATGAAAACACACTCAAACGCACACAAAAAAAATCAAACACACAAAAATTAATTAAAGTCACCAAAACAAAAAACGAAATTCAAACGCACAAACAAAAAAAACATAGCACACAACGTCCACGCGCAACTTCAAAAAACAGAAAACAGAACATAAATCCACGAAAACCGACACTCGAACTTACACAAAAAAAATCAAACACACAACAATTAATTAAAAGTTACACACAAACAAAAAAAAGTTACACGACGTCCAAACGCAATTTCAAAAACAGAAAACAGCTTTCACAGATTAATCACATCGGATGTCAAGAACTTGCTTTGTTCCCTTGTTTCTTACTTTCTTATCTACTTGCTTTAGTATAGCTTGTATTAACTTATTTTTTTCTTCAAGCGAAATGCAAACATGCTATATAGTTGAAAATGCTTTTGTGTACATGAGGATGGTTCTCAGTTTAAACCAGGTTTTCATAAGAAAGAGCAAAAGTGTCAGATGCGTTTCAATATACTCATGAATGATAAGGTAATCTGTTAAACCATAAATGTGACTTTATGTAAAACTACTTTAATATATATTTTAAGTATTCATGGGATTCAGTTATAATTTTCCCTTTATTTTGAGGATTGCTCCGACCGGTTATCAAAATTAAAGAAGGTTAGTACTTAATAGTATTGTGTTTTCTCATAATTAAGTTGTGTGGTTATGTCTGTTTGATGTAGACATTGTCTAGTATTTGGTGTATAACTTGCAGGAATTACTTTGTGTGAGCCTGCTGATGTATCATTAAGGAGTTGACAAAGAGACTTGAAGAAGGTAAGCTTTTGTAACGAATTAGTAAAGCGTTTTCGTAGTTCAAAACTATTTGAGATAAAGATGCAACCAAAACATATAATTTCACTTTCTTTTTGATTTTGTTTAGGCATACCGATCAAGAGTGGGTGACAAGAGGGATGCTGTTTCTGAAATTTTCCTATCTCGCTTTCAATTAGTTTTTGGAAGTGCTTTAGGTCCAAAGTCCTGGCGTTGAGAACTAGATGATGCAGAGAAAGAGAAGCATGTATTTCTATTTGGTAAGAATTTTACATGTAAGTATAAGTCCTTGTTTTTCATTTTCCATTGCATTGGCCTCGAACCTTGATTTATACAGAAACTCATAGTTATCCATTTTATCCTGTTAATGCAGTTCACGCCATAGAAAGCATAAAATCAACGTATAAAGTGAACAAGGTTTGGACTGGTGATCCTTTCTCTCCAAGACTATTCCCTTGGGAAGGTACTTCTAATTACCAAATCAAGTCCCTGTAAGTCATTCATTTCAACCAGACAATAACTCATTATTGTAATCTCCCTCTCTGATAATTCTGCTGATTAGCTTGTTTTTGTTTTTCTTGATGCGAGAATGAATCTTAGTTCAAGTGGGTTACAAGGACCAATAGCCTTCTCCTTTAGAGATCTCTCCCTCGAGTTATTGTAAGTATACAAATGCAAGCCATACACACACTTTCCACCTCCTTTTCTTTTTGTGCAAATCTTCCCACCTCTTTATATATAAGAGTCGTGTGCATTGTTTTCCTAGGGATATCAAGCAACAACCTGAGAGGGGATTTTTTGACTGATCTAAAGTATCTGATGTTCTTTAAGATTGAGCACATAGAGAGGCTTTTCGTTTGACAGACATTTGATTATTTGTGTCACAGGGATTTAAAAGGAAATAACTTGGATGGGTTTGTCCCAAGATCTATTAGGAATAGAAGAAGGGCTGGTGGACTTGTACTGAGAGGTACATTTTTTTGTCAATACCCGGAACCATAGTCATCTTTGTCAATTTCCTCTCTGTTTTCAATGTGGATGAACAAATATTTGTTGTCACTCACGTATAGTTGTAGCCACATTAGTGATCATTCTCATTGTCGCCTTGGTTGTGATATGCAAAGGGAAAGAAAAAGAAGTAAGCACAGTTAGTCTTTTACATAATTTAAACGGTTAATAAAAGTCAGAATTAATTGTTGAAAGCAAGAAAGTGTTTTTGTTTCCTACTGTATCCGGGAGCTTATACATTGTTTTATGGTTGCTAAAGTGGAAAATGTTTGCAGGAGGAGCGAGCTTTTTTCACAGTGCATCATCGGAACTTGTAAGTTTTTGTCATTTTTGGTTTAAAGATCTTTGGAATTCAAATATATGTTCTATATTTAAGCTGCTTGTTATTAACAAGGGTTGGTTTCAAAAGCTTTCTTAAGTTGAAATGGAACTTTTGACAAAGGGTTTTAAGATGAAGGATTGTTTGGCTGCAAAGAAAATCATTCAGTAGTATCCAACAAAGGTATGTATGGTTAAGTAGCTCTCTCTCTCTCACTTATCATGTCTCTAGTACTGTCTCAAAAACAGAACATAAATCCACGAAAATCCACACTCAAACGCACACAAAACTAATTTAAAGTCACTGAAACACAAAACGAAATTCAAACACACAAACAAAAAACATAGCACACAACGTCCAAATGCAACTTCAAGAAACAGAGAACAGTACATAAATCCCCGAAAACCCACACTCAAACGCACACAAAAATTAATTAAAAGTCACCAAAACACAAAACGAAATTCAAACGCACAAACAAAATACATAGCACACAACGTCCAAACGCAACTTCAAGAAACAGAAAACAAACTTTCGCAGGATTTTTTTTAACAAAAAGTGTGAATCACATCTGATGTCAAGAACTTGCTTTGTGACTGTTCCCTTATTTCTTACTATAATATCTATTTGCTTTGGTACAGCTTGTATTAACTTATTTACTTCTTCAAGTGAAATGCAAACATGCTATATAGTTGAAAATGCTTTCGTGTACACGAGCATTGTTTGCAGTTTAAACCAGGTCTTCATAAGAACGAGCAAAAGTTTCATATACGTTTCAATATACTCATGAATGATAAGGTAATCTTGTTAAAACTTTTTCATCATTTTAAACTCTTTTCTAATTATATGTTTTAAATATTAAGAGGTTTCAGCTATGATCTTTCATTTATTCAGAGGATAGCTCCGACGGGGTATCCAAATTCTGCCTCAAAGTTAGAGAATGGTAGTGCTTAATAGTATAGTATTGTGTTTTTATTTTTCTCATAATTAAGTTGAAATTGTTCTTTTGTTCATTATTTTGTGTCTAATGTCCTTTTAATTGGCTTAATTGATGTGTAACTTGCAGAAATAACTTTGTGTGAGTCTGATGATGTATCTATTAAGGAGTTGATAAAGATACTTAAAGAAGGTAAGCTTTTGTAACGAATTGGTAAAACAGCTGCTTCGCCTAAATGTGATTATGAACCTCTGGAATTGTCCTAGACATCAGGCTATCCAAATACTCAGTTCTATACCTACCTTTATTTTGCAGTTGCTAGCAGAAAAATCAAGATATCCACAGCACAATCTCTGAATGAATTATATCCACCACCATCAAAGACGGTGTGTTGTGTTCATCTCTACTTTGTTAGTTGACTAGCTATATTCTGAACCTTGATTTATACTGAAACTCACAGTTATCCATTTTCTCTTGTTAATTTAGTTCACGCCATAGAAAGCATAAAATCAATGTAGAAAGTGAATATGGTTTGGACTGGTGATCATTGCTCTCCAAGACTATTCCCTTGAAAAGGTACTTCTAATTACCAAATCAAGTCCTGTAAGTCCATTCATTTCAACCAGACAATAACCAATTTTTGTAATATCACTCAAGGATAATTCTGCTAATGAGCTTGTTATTGTTTTTCTTGATGCGAGAATGAGTCTTAGTTCAAGTGGGTTACAAGGACCAATAGCCGTCTCATTTAGAAATCTCTCCTTTTTTGAGTCATTGTAAGTATACCCTTCTTGTCTCATTCTGAAGTTCTTTTGGTTTAGTAAGTTTTATTTCTTTGGCTATAATTTGGTTGTATTAATTTTATCTTGCTCAAACTCAAGGTACATAACAAAAGGTTTTTTTTGTTTGGAGGCAAAGAATTTCAATTTGGAGATGACTTGGTGAAGCCAAGTACAAGCGGCTCTTGGATGATGTAACTGAGTTACGGTAACTATCTTTTACGGTTTTACCTCATAAAAAAAACACAAACACGGCCAAAAAAGTTTCTTACACTCGAAACATTACATTTTAAAACACAAACCCACGAAAACATAAAACACACAAAACAAAAAATCCACGTGCACACAAAAATGCAAAAACAAACTCCACAACTTCACGTTCACGAATCACGATTACATAAACTCCACAACTTCACGATCACATAGAATTTTGCTTCCTCTGCAACACAATTTCAATTTTGATTTTTTCACAATGACTTGTATAATTTTAACTCAATTCTTCTTGTTTTAATGTTCTTTTCCCAATGTATTTTGAGCGTCAGTGAACTTGTAAAGTTTCTTGTTATCAGTTATTACATTTTTAAGTTGTTTGTTTTTTTACATAGAATTTTTGTAATTAGGATATCAATGTTCTTGTTGTAATTCTTGTTTTTAATATTCTCTTTGCAATGTATTTTCTGAGCGTCATTAAACTTGAAACTGTAACTCATATAGTATATCACTAATTTTTTTATAAGAAAAACAAAGTAGATAATTCAATTTTAATCGTATCGTTTCCATTGCAATCGCAAACTAATCAAAATAATCACACCAATATTATTTACTGCTGCAATATCATTAATCACAAACTCACACGTGTGTCAAACATAAGAACCCGAAGAATGGACTGACGAAACACTCCCTGATCCACGAGACCCAAAATACAAATCCGAAAGATAATTCCCAATATCCTCAGGGGCAAATCCGACATTCTCCAATAACCCGACCCGATACCTTTCACAAAAACCCGAATATCTCGGTATAATCATCATCCCCACAGACCGTTTAATCTCATCTCTCAATTTCGAATCCGGTACGATCCAACCGGTTTGCCTCTTATACGCTTCCTCAAACCCATCACTAAACCGTCTAATCCTCTCCTCCGCCGTCGTCACATCATCAGAAAGTGATGTCACCATCTCTCCCCAAACAATCTCCTCAAACTTTCCGGCGTACTTCTTCACCTTCCCTTCATGCTTCTTAACCCAATCCTCACTCAAAACCATCCTCAGATTCGACGATCGGACTTTAACAACGACGTAATTAAGATTATTAATCAAAAACAGATACGAGAGAGCTACGTCGTTGTAGAGACGAGACTTCGCGTCGATTTTGCAAAGTAAGAACAAAATCAACCACGCGATTCGCGATTTCACCGGTGACGAATCACCGGAGTTTTCTTCTTCCGGTGATGGTAACAACGGTTTCGAGATGATATCGGAGAGTGTATCACTGTAATCAGCGAGGAAGACGATGAAATTCATTACATACCTAGTCAATTGATGAATTCCACCACCGGAGATTAACGATTTCGATGATTCTTTCGAAATCGAAGATTCGAATTCATCGATCATCGAAACCACACCTTCTCTTAGATTTGCTAAACTTAAACCGATTTGTGATCTGACGGTGGAGGTTGAATCGGAGCTGAAGAGTTCATCGATCTTAGGCAATAGATCTATGATTGTTTGATAAACATCGAGAGTCAGAAAGATCTTCTCCGGAGATTTTCGACATTTCGCCATTTTTTCCGGGAAAGTAAACAAAGCTAAAGCGCTTTGTAATGTGATTTCTGCAAATGCAGATTCACGAATTGATGATGATGATGAAGAGAAGACATGATCGGAGAGGATTCGTTCGCCGGAAAACAGAGTATTCACAGTTCTTGTTGTAACTCGTAACCATTTTCGTATCTTCTTCTCCATAACTTCCCATTCAAGTTTCTGTATCTGCGAGAACGTTAGATTCTCGAATCCGAGTTGATTTATCGCTTCGACGATGATCGATTTACGGATTTTCTTATAGATTTTAAAGCATTCTTTGCTATATCCGGATGATATCATACAATCCGCGATCATCTTTAAATCATCCATGACATCGGAGTCGGAATCGGAAGCTTTTGAAGAACGGATAGAGACGGATTCGGGGTCGAGGTAGCGTCGATTTGATTTAAGAATGCGGTAAAACTCTTTGGAGAGATGATTTAGGGAGATTCGCATTAGATTCTCCGCTTTAACGAGTTTCGTTGACGTTGGATTTACTGAGATTAGTCGAATCATACCGGTGTGTAAGTTGTTTACAGTGTTGATGAATCGTTTGGCTTCTTCGCGGTTTTCGTTTGAAAATAGCGATGAGATGAAGCAGAAAGAAGAAGCATCGACGAGTTCCGGTGAAATCCATTGGTTTATGATAGATTCGGCGTCTTCAATACTATCTTCCATTAAAGACTCTGAGAAGCTTTGGTGTGAATGTTGTTTTAGCTTAGAAGATGAAGAAGTTGTTGATAAAGCGAAGAGTACCATTTTGGTGTTTTTATGTGTAAATGATTTCGTTTGGAAACAGTATTTATAGTGGTTATGTTCAGTTTTTATGATATGATTCTTTTGACTTGTATATTATTTATTTGAATTATGTGTATAGAATAACAAAAAGAGATAATTAGCTGAGAGACAATGGATCCAGATCAAATTAGTTTTTCGGTAAAACGTTGTCGGACCCAAGACAACGTAAATATTTAGCCCACATTTCGGTCCAAAATATCCTCACGCGCTTCTCCTTTTTTGATAATATCAGACTTTTGGATACCCATTTAACTTTCCTCATTGTTCCATTTTATCTCTCCTCTGTAATATCCCTCCGTCGCCTTAAGTCTTCACGCCACCGTCGCTGTAAACCATCTTCATCTTTGTCTCATATTTTCTCTCTCTCAAAACCTTTCTCTTAGTCTCGTCGTCCTCTCATCTTCGTCTTCGACAACTTGTTTTTGCTCCGGTGAAGTACATAATTTCCGCCGTTGTCACTATTTAGTCATCGTCTCAAAGCGTCTTCCTCTCTATTTCGGTATGCCAGAGGGTAGAATTTACACGAAGTTTTGTTTCTCGATTTTTTTTGTTTTTCCGATCTTACCACCCGTCGTTTCAATTGTTTCACTCTAATTTTGACTGGTGTTTTCCAATCTTACACTCTAACTTTTCTGTTAGGCCTCTCCAGATCCACTTGTATCTCTACTTATTTTACTTAGATCCACATATAGACACTCATAATTTCCCTTGGATCTCCATTTTTAACTTGCATGTTGTCATCTCCCCTTCGTAGATCTAAATTTCTTGCAGGATGACTGATACGGAGCTTCCTTCTCGTTTATTTGCCGAGAGAGAAGAACATGTCGGTGATACAGAGCAGTTGGTGATAGAACTGAACCAGAATCCAACGATGAAGATCCCAGTAATTTCTTTGAAATTAGATAATGTGTGTGAATTGGATGTAGTAGATCAAGTATATTAGACCTCTATGTGTTTATATAAATGTCCATTCAGTTTTTGTCAAGCGACATTTGTTTAGATATACAGCTACATCCCTTTTTAACTTCTATAAACTGATGTTATAGATAACTATATAAACACAAACAAAACAAGAAATTTTGGAGTGAAAAGGGAGAAGACGACGGAGCATATGCTATGCATGAAATCAATCGAAACATGTTTTTTTTTGGAAAAAATCGAATTTAATCAAAAATTCTCAATTAGTTAATGAATTAATATTTATCTATAAATTTAAATACATGTTCATATATTTTCATAGAGTCATATATCTTATGTAAATTTAGTATATTAGACCTCTGTGTTTATATAAATGTCCATTCAGTTTTTGTCAAGCGACATTCGTTTAGATATACAGTTACATCCCTTTCTAACTTCTATAAACTGCTGTTATAGATAACTATATTTATCTATAAACGCAGCGCCTAAACTTTGTCGTTTGATTTCAAATTCCACACCCTCAAACGAGAGACACACGCATTAAATAACCATCACCTCGTATTGACTTTTGCCGAATAACTATCACTTCTATCTGACATATTAAAGGCAAGTCAGAATGTTCTTTCGGTTGCACATAGAGCCACCTCTCTTCGCCCACGCGCATACGTACCACGCTGGTAGGTTTTTTTGTAATTACTTCAAATCCCGAGCCTCTTTATCAAGTTTTTTTTATCATTGTCTTGGACGTCCAACGCTATTGTCTATTAGCTAATTTACTCTCCCATTTTTACTTCTGCGCAAATTCTCTCTAACAAAAACGTGTGACAATGACATGTCTCGCGTTTACATACTTTTTACATTAGTTTAGAAAGATTCACCGTGTGTTTTAAAACTCATTAATGTAGTAGTAGTGTTGTGTCCATGCAATGGAATAGATCATAGAAGAATTGGACAAAAATGAATTTGTTAAATACTACTCCCTCCGTTTCGTTTTACTTGTCGTTTTAGAGTTAAAATTTTGTTTCATAATAGTTGTCGTTTTAGGTTTTCGATGCAAATGTTTTGTGAAAATTCTAGTTTTATCCCTACTGTTTTAATGTTTCGGCCAATGAATTTTTTATAAAATATATTAATAAAGGGTAAAACAGAAAATTTAACGATTTTCTTAATATGTGTGAAAAAACCTTAAACGACAACTAAAACGAAACGGAGGGAGTAGTATTTATTGCGTTTGTTAAACCTATTTCTTATATAGGTTTTAGACGAGACGAGTTTTAGGACTCGGCCTCAATCCTCATCTACTAAATCAAGAAACAATGAAACTATTGTTTATCAAACTCAAATGATCAAATGGAGTATATAATACATTGAACCACCACTTGAATTCCTACAATTTTCAATTTTAGAAAATGTTAATTATAATCCAAATTCATCAAAAAATTTAGTTTTTTTATCCGACATTGTTCTTGGAAATCATCAAGCTTACCATTAATGGATTTTTTTTATTTTGAATGCTTTCTAGATGAGATTAACGCATAAATCGATCAATAAAAGATCACATGTAAGCCAGATACCCACATATCATAACCTAATTGATCAGTACATAACTGAATAAGATTATCTCCAACAATATTCATCACAATTCTTATTTTTTTTATAAATGTAAACCGACCATAGCATTTACATTAATTACGCTATAACGTAGGTTTTGTATGTATGTATACAATCGCGGACGGTGTAACATGGTTTATTTTTACATACTTGGCTGTTTCCTTTTACACATATCCACAGAGGGGTATTTAAAACCTATTATTTGTAAATTATTTAAAGTCAAAGTACCAATTCTTGCATACCAAAACTTTGCCGAGAAAAATACCAATTTCTCTAAAATCCAACTTTGACTATTTTTCAATTTTTAATCAAATTCTAATACATGTATGCAGTATTTTATACGAATAATTTATACTTTCAATGGCTATAAAGGAAATTAGTTTTCAACATATTATTTCATCTAGCCGTCATTATGGTGGTCATTTGACTCATTTCCCATGCAAACGAGGGAAAAAGACCAATATTATTATATTACAAATAAGTGATCAAAGTATCAAACAAATGAAAACTAAGACCATTCGTGTATTTATTTGGTCATATCTTGTGGAAAATATATATATACTTACGTTTCTTCTCAAGTCACCTAAACCATTACACTAGACGCGTCGATGACTAAGCTTGATGAAATGCAAAAAAGCTTGTTTGTTTAAGTAATTCCAAAACTTATTTGCATGAATAAACATCATTAATTACTTGATGATACTATAATATCTCTATACCTTGTATAATTGTTTTTTTTTTCACAATCAGAGCAGCTTCTATTTTCTGCTAAAAAACAAAATCAATTAATTATGTACTACACGTCTACACCTATGGACTAAATGTACTGTAATATGACTGATTCTTCGTCGGATATACATTAACTTCCCAATATTGAAATTTGATTATGTTTTATTAATTACAGCTGGAAGACAAAATTACATTATAGTAATGGTTATACAACTCCGCGTTAATTTAATTACTTCGCGTAATCGTATATTTATGGTTACAAATTGTCAATACAATGAATCCGTGTCACATTTGTTTTATCCTTGATATAGAAAAAGCAATGGAGTTTGAAAATCACATTTGTTCTACCTTGTCCCAAAATGGTCTAGTAAGACCTGTCTTGTAGTTGTAAGAATTAGTTATAGACCACTGAAAGAAAACGTAAAATAAAACATTATTACTTTACTTACTTGTTTTAGTCCATATATAATTTGATGTCTTTCTATTAGCTACGACAAATAATCACTTGACCATCAAGGCTGTCAAAAAAACAAGAAAACAACTCAATTGACCATTGAGTTATGTATATCTCTTTTTTCCTACTAAAACATATTCTAGATTTTATTTGATTCTTGATATAAATCTTTTTTATATATAAAATAATCGAGTCACTTTTACAAGTATGTACGGGAACTAACAGAGATAATGGTTTTAATTTGGTTTGCGAGTTACTTTCAAGTAATATGCTAATGCTAGTCTGTTATGAAATCTGACACGATGGTCCATAGAAATTTTACTTTTTCTATCTGCCTAATTAAGTTTTTATTTCGCAAATTAATAAATAAACCCTTTTGGATAAAGGTTTTATACTGGAGGAAATAAAGAAGCATACAAGAGTAAATCTTATAGGTTTTTGAGTGTTTACTTTAACCAAAACAAAAAAAACTCTTATATGTTTTTCTAAAATGTTTAAGTCGTCCTTTATTCACATAGATTACCCAAATCAAATTGGCTTATTTTTGTTTTTAAAAAAATTGCTACTGTACGATATGCATCTACACCAAAAGCTCACAGTTACATTTGTCAATTCGTCAGGCTTGAAGTTAGATCAAACAAAAGTAATACTATATAGTCATATAGACAAAATCATAAATGTCACATCCATAAACAAAAATATTGTGAGACGCGTTACCATAAAAGATGTGATTATAAATAGGATACAAAGGAGAAAAAAGAGCAGGAGAAACAAAAGGACAAAGACTTGGAATAATTACAAATAAAATAAAATAAATATGTAACTTTTTTCCTTCGTTGAATAAGAAGTTGTGATTACAATATGCATAGCAAGTTCAAGTTTAGTGGGATGCCTTTCGATTAGGAAAACGACTCTTCGACGAGGCAACTTTACTTTCGTTTCTGCTTTGTTAGTTAAGCTTTTTTTTATTAAATCATTAAGTAAGGAATCAACTAATCAAATAACCCAGCAAACGTCTTTGGCAGCTGACACGTAGTAAATATTAAAAAAAGAGGATTTATATATAAATATGAAATTGATAATCACTTGTTTAGTGTTTGTTAAAAATGCCCCTTTTGGTGTGCTCTTTTTCAAAAATGCCCTTTTTAGATGTCCATTTTAAAAAATGCCCCTTTTTAAATATGAAAAATTTATAAAATTTTATTAGGTTTATAAGGTACTTATGGATGGTAACTATTACTTGAAGACTCGATCCAAGTATTTATAAGATTTTATAAGGTGTTTTTAAAGGTTTTACAAGATATTTTAAAGGTTTTTCAAAGGTTTTACAAGATATTTTAAAGGTTTTTCAAAGGTTTTAGATACTTATTTGTGTATGTTTTAATAATGTTACATACACAAATAAGATTTTTAGATACTTATTTGTGTATGTTTTAATAATGTTACATACATATTTGGGTAAATCTTATATTTTAGGAGCATTTTTTATAAGGTTTTAAAGAAGGGGCATTTTTGAAAAGTGGCATTGAAAAAGGGGCATTTTTGCAAAAGCCCCTATATATTCTCAAGAGTGACTCTTTAACATTGTTTAAATGTGAACAATGGTTAGTGTTAATTACACGGACTTGTTTTTCGCTTTATTGGCCGTCCATAAATCTGCTTTATAGGAATGGGTTTTATTTAGTTATCAATTACTTGCTTTAAGGAGTCTACTTACTAAATTTAATATTACTAGATGAATACCCACGCTACGCGTGGGTTTGTTTTAAAAGTTGTTAATAACAAATTATTTTGATTGTTCTTGTTGCTAGTTAATCACCCACTTTACGCCACGGTTTTTTCCGGTTTTTTTTTTTTTTTGATTTATTTGATGTTATATTATGATAAATGTAATTTTTAATTATCTAATCATTTACTCATACAATGAACAACTACTCTTAGTATTAAAATACATTTTCAACCAACATATTCAACAATGCATCACTCACACAATCCGTAAACAATCTTTCCTAAACCAATTTTATAGATGGTAATGTTGGGATTATAGAACCTCCAAAATTTGATGACCTTACGTACTCTTCACCCTCAGTGTCATATATAGATCAAAAAATTAAGAGAAAAACTTACTCAAACCATTAGCTAATCCACTATACTATTATCCACTCATATTTTGAGTTAAGATTACAAAAATTAGCGAAAAAAACTTTGGAGTATATAAAACCAATAAAATAATTTCATGGAAAAAAACATAAAATAACAAAATAAGTTAGTATTAGTAAAAATCAATATGTAAAATTAAATAAAATATATAATTAAATAATAAATATATTATTAACTTGTGAAATAGATTTTCAAATTCATATGGGCCATCCCTCATGGGCTATTGTGTTTTCCCCATTTGACATTTATAATTAGAAGCTGATGTGTAAAAAATAAAAGCTGACTCATATTAATGAAATGTTTTGATTGGATGGAAAGAAAGCTGATGTGGCATCTCCAGAAGAGCCTAAAATGCTGACGTGGTGACCATATGGAGAGAGATAGCCTCCTTTTTACAAGATGTTTTAGTCAAAAGTATGAAATTTTTTAAAAAATCACAATTATATACACATATATAGATATATATTACATAAAATCTAACTAAACAAAATCGACAGAAACACTACAAAATACAAACAGTCAAAAAAAAACTAAATCTATTTATAATTTGTGGAGAAACTAAAAAATTAAATTATAAATTATAAATCCCTCTAACATGAAATAGAAAAGGTAAAATACAGAGAACTGTTAGAATCTTAAAAAAAATATTAATTAATATATTATTACAAAAAGACATGACGAAATCCTACGAAAATTTGGTAGAAAAATTTTCATACCAAAAATCTACGAGTTTCCTACCATTTTCCTACGAAATTTGCGGTTGGAAATCAATAATTTTCTTGTAGTTAATGGCTTACAGATTTCAATTAGTCATTGTCGAGATTGTAATTGCCGGCTTGCATCTTTTGTTTTTTGGGCAAAACCAGCTTGCATCTAATGATCATTCTAATTCAAACGTTAATTCTCTGTAAAAGTTTATACTAATGAGATGATTAGTTTTGTTAATTGTGAGTAGGATGATTTACTTTTTATTTTATTTTTATTTTTTTTGGTAAAAGGTTAAGTTTAGGATGATTTACTTATTTTACATAGTTTCGTTTTTTCTCGATGTTCTGACGACAGATCTCACGTACGTCTTCATTTGATTACCCACCCAAAAGCTTAAAAGGGTGAAGAGAAAAATTGGTTAAATAAATAAAACTCATGCTCATTGATCTGAGAATTAATTTATGCATTATAGTTTGTATTTAACTGAAGATATATTATAGGTCCATTACATGCTTAGCAAAATGGTAGACCAACGAAGAATTCAATTAGTCTACGCATAAAATCTCGGTTTGACTTTTGATCTATACAATATTCTTGGAGGCGGCTATTTAGAATTTTCGAAAAATAGCTTTCTCTAGTTTCTACGTTCTAATTTAAGTTTCTATTCAGAGTAAGTGATGGCCCATTGAGTTGATATTAATCTACAAAAGAAGGCTCGTAAAACTGGCCCATTAGTGAATCATTACAAGCCCGCAAAACTCAGGTGAAAATTCTAAGTAATTGATGTTGTTTAAAAACCAGTCAGGAGGGACAAAGAGTCCCCAAATTCTAGGGCTTGTTTGAATCGCATTTCATTTCTAAATTATAAGTGCTGCTTGATTAGAGTAAATTAGAACGTAGAAACTAAACTAATAGTAAATCACCAATTACACTTTATTCGAAATACCCTAAACTAATAGTAATATTTATTTTAACATATAAGTGATACCCAATAATATGTAGCATAATGTTATGAACCTATTATTATCTACATTTAAATCCACAGTCCATGAAATACTTAAATTCAAATGGGAAAAACTTATGGGAAATTGCAAACTTTTTTAAAAACTTCTAGCAAACTTTTAGCCACTTCTTTATTCACCATTGCTATTTGATTAGTAATAACAGAGTGATATATAGACATCTATATTTGAGGTATCTCATTGAGATACTCCTCCACTAAAATAATAATAACGAAAAAAAATAGAAAACAGAAAACCTTGAGTTGCTTAGTTAGAACCCGATCTTTACATTTGTTTATTTCTAATTGGTTCATTTCATATTCTAAAACTAAATATTAAATATATAATTTAACTACATTAAAATATTAATATATTAAAGTTAAGATACTCCATTGGATATCTAAACCAATGGAGGTGCTCTAAATAAGTCAATCACAATATCATATTTAATAGTCAGTAATTTTATTTGGAGTTACACGCCCTTTTTTTCCCCTTTCTCTCTCCTTTTGCTCCTTCTTCTCTCTTCATCGTCTCTTCTCTGGTTTTCCTCCGATGACCGGCGTTGGACGGCTCCTTAAGCGTCGGCGCCGGTGCCTTCGTTAATTTAGCTTGTCTTTGTCTTGCTGCAGATTTTTGGCCTTCGATTGGAGAGTCTTTGGTGGTTTCGGGTTGAGAAATTGTGGCCCTTGCGGAAGCGGTCAAGTGGCTCATATCTACTGGTTTGTGGGTCCTGCGAAGAGTGTGATGCCGGATCTGTTTGATCGACGGTGTGGTTCGTCTAATAATTCCATGGTCTTTGCTTCCTCGACCTAGATCTGTAGCCGCTTGTTTTCTTTGTGTCGTCTTTATGCTGTCGATGTAGCTTGGATGTGGCCTCTCTTCAGTCTCCGTCCAGGCCTCGTCTCCGTTACACTCTTTCTCCTTTGCTTCACCCATTGGTTCTCATCTGATTGTTTCCTATCTAAGCTGACGCTTTGATTTGTCTGAAGTTGGTTCTAGTTTCAAAGTTTTCAGGATTCTTATTCTTGGTGGATTTTTCCGTGAATGATAGCTTGCTCGTTTTGTTCTCGCTCTTGTGGTGGGTTCTCGAGTGGTTGGGCCTTGCTCCTTGTCTTTGCTTTCTAGATCCGGGTGTGGTCTGAAGCGTTTTGAAGACTTTTATCTAGGCGAAAATTGGCGCATCAGTTCGTCGTCGTCGTATCCGAAAGCGTGTGTGAGGTTCATTTGGTGTTTTGCTTGTCGGGTTATGAAGTCTTTGGTTCTTGGTTACGAGAGATTGGCTCTCATCATGATAGGAGAAGGTTGATGTTATCTATGGAGTGGCCGTGGGCATCCTTGGTAAATCTCGTTCATTGTATATTTGGAAGAAGAAGTTGAAGTGTTGCTTTGGGCTATTGTCATTCTTTAGTTTAAGTCATTTTGCTTTTGGTTTTAGACTATGGGTTCGATCTCTTTCGATTTCGGGTTAAAATTTTCTGCTTTGTAGTTTTAAATCTCTTGGTATCGCTTTAGTTTCCGGGGAATTCTCGTCTTCTTCCGGCTTATGTCTCCGGGGACTTCTATTTGTCCGTCGGCTTAGCTTCCCTCTTTTGGGCTTTCGATGTATTGTACGGTTCCACAACAAATTTAATTCAAAAATTTCTAGATGACAAAAAAAAAAAAAGTCAGTAATTTTATTTTGGTTATGAGATTAGTGGCTAGGTTCGAAGTTTAAATAAGTTAGTGATAGTAATCATTCTAGGAAAAGTTGAAGCCCAGCTTTTCAACAATAGATTGTCCCCACCTTGACACTCTAGTACCTAGTGGGTATATACGAATTCGATATACAATACTTCCTTTTCTTTTCTTTATTTTTGCATTATATATCTATTTTGATTAGCATTGATGCTTGCATGTGTTGATTAGTCACCTTTATAAACTTAATTAAGGTGTGTTCATTAAAAATATTTCATTTTGGACTTAGGCTCAATATTCCTAGGGATTGTTCTTCTTATTTAAATTTTGTTGCATGTGATCTTATTGAATAGCAAAACATCAAAGAAGATATATTCTTTTGTAAAAGCTTAGAAATATAATATAGTGAACTTTTTTTTTTGTTTTTTTTAAATTAATATATTAGTTTCGTCCCAAATAGGCTTTTTGACTTACAACGGATCCAACAAATACAGAACAGAGGTGAAATTTGTAACGACAAGATGAACGTAGTTCTTACATAAAGAATAAATCACTATAAATCATTTCGACCTTTTATTTTTAATTCAAAATCGTTTTCTAAAGGTTAGATTTGTGGGTGAAATCCTAACATAGGTTTTTGTGTTCAATTTAGCCGAGTGTTATTAACCCTCCATCATCTAAAACTAAATTATATCATTTGGTATCATCACTTTGTTGGGTTTCTTTCTTTTAATTAAATACATCAAATTTTGAGGAAAAAAAGAAAAAAAAAAAGTAAAATCGCAATATAGAAGGTGCAGATTCCAGATCGATCCAAGAAATGCTTTCCACACACTCCTTCTCATGAGATAGGACCCATTCTATAATAATAATATCTACTTTATGTTACAAAAAACAATTTAAAAATAAATGATTCGTTACCTTCCTCTTTAAAACTCATATTAGTAGCAATTAGTCGCATAATCACACGACCAACTTTCCCTTAAAATCAACAGACAGAAAGTGAGTGTTATAGACTTATAGTGCGAAAGAGAGATAAAGATAGAAAAAAAGAGAGAATGAGGATTAGTGATATTTTCTGCTCTTCTCCGGCATCAACCGCCGTACGACCAAGTACACTTCATCACGACGGAAAGGTGACCGGAGGCCGCAGATCCTTCGAAAGCCACCTCCGGAGCCAAAACCCTAGCAACAAGAAGGACAAAACCGTCCCTTGCTTCTCTTCCGAGATGCCTTTAATCCCTATTCCTCGTCACTTGAGCTGTAGAAACTCCTTTGAATCTTCAAGTGGGTTTGGTCGGAAGATCGCATCGGCACACGGTGGCGATGTTCAAATCCGCCGGAAAAGCTCAGCTGACGTAAGTGACTTGAGAAGATCAAGAAGTTCTCTGCTAAGCTCATCGTCGAGGTATCTTTTAAAAGATCATAAGTCTTTGAAAGGTGATGATAAGGACCTCTGGTTATCATCATCGGATCGTTCTAAAGATTTGATTCCTTTCCGTGACCGTAACGTAACTTCTTCATCTTCATCATCTTCTTCTTCTTCTTCCTCATCTTCTTCTTCTTCTTCTGTAACCAATGTTTCATCGCCGGCTCCATCCAGTGATGACCAGGTGTGATTATTCTTCTTTAACCAAAGTATTTATGTGTTTTTTTTAACAACATGCATTATTCGATAGAGTTTGAAACTTAAAGTGATATAAAAACTATTAGTTGAAACCATTATATATCTTCTTGGTTCCAAAGTAATAATGGTTTAAATGCCATTTTATAATTTGATTTGGTCAGGTAAAATTTATATTTCACATGTTAATTCTTACGTATAGTGGATATGTGGTACCATATTTAGTTGTATATATCTGCAAATAATATAAGCCTTCATAAATATATGGTTCTCAAAAAAATAAATTCATTTGTTGATATTTTTTTTTTGTCGTCTGGATTTATTATTTATTGCAAGTTATGAGAACTGTTACATAGACGATTCTACAACGGACAATTCCTTCCGACCCTTATTAGATTCACGACAGACGACACCTCTTTCACCTTCTTCTTCATGCTCACCTCCTTCTTCATGCTCTTGATGGATACTTCTCTTTCTGCGTAGAATCCTGGCGAACGGCTATAATTGTACATCGCTGGAGATCTCTTGCACACTTGCCTCCAATAATCTGCAAATTTATTAATAAATCGCATTATCTGGGACTCGAACCCCAGACCTCTGGGTGTAGAAGCATTAATTAACCCTTGGTCAACCAATGGGCCAAGGGGGCTTCCACCATTTGTTGATATTTAATTATATGTTATTTTTATTCTACCTATTTTTATTTATTTAATTATTATTTTTGGCAGGTTGTGGTTTTGAGGGTATCGATCCATTGCAAGGGATGTGAAGGGAAGGTTAGAAAGCATATCTCCAAAATGGAAGGTACTAAGAATCTCTTCTTAATTTCATTCTGCAGAATTAAGTATCTTATTAATGTACCTAACCTTAACATTATATACAATTCAAATGAAACATTCAACGAATAGACGACCATATGTAAATTAAAATATAATTTGTTCAAATAAAAATAGTTTAAAAATGGATATTGGTTAAGAGCTTTGAAAGTTAGTGTTTTGACTTTTCCTAATTATGGGATGCTTCTGAGCAACAACTTTTTCTGTATTGAAACAAGAATTATCAAATGACGAATTTATGGATAAATTGAAATTGTTAATGAAATTTACAACTTTGTTTATGGGACAGGGGTGACGTCATACACCATAGATTTAGCGACAAAGAAGGTGACGGTGGTCGGAAAGATAACACCTGTCGGAGTAGTAGAAAGCATCTCAAAGGTCAAATTCGCTCAGCTTTGGCCTTCCTCTTCTTCTGCTCCAATTCCTCACATTCCTAATTATTCACTCCTCAAATCTTAATCTGTTTTCTTGTTATTTTGTCCGAAAGCTACGGTCATTAGACATATGTCATGTTGTGATTCGTATCAATGCGACATTAAGGTGGTGTGGTTTAACATATACACATGTTTGAAGCAGGTGGTTTTGTTTTTTTCTTTCCGACAACTAAATTTCATTCTTAGTACTTTGAGAAGTTATTTCAGTCGTAAGAACGTTACACGAATCTAGTTAGTTCGGTGAAGTTTAATGTATAAAAACATAAAATTCACATGTATATGATGCAACTTTGTATATAATTGTGGATGATTAAGATTTAAATGATGTTTGTACTTGAGTTCTGGTCCAGAAGAGGTTTATGTTCAAGTCATTGTTTTCTTGCTTTTATTTGTTTATGATAAAAACTAAAATTAACTTTTATAATGAATATTGTGTCTTAATATACATCGCTAGAAACGTTCGTAATTCAATTCAACCAAATTGCAATTTTTCTGCACCAAAGGAAAGTGTTTACTTTGATTGTTTGGTTAATAAGGTGAACAATTTTAGAATTTACCTTTTTATTTTTCTTCTCAATCTATATATAATAGCAATCTAATAAATACCATTTGCACATCTGAACGGTTGCATATTTTTATCGCAACTTTTCGTTAATATTTTTATTAATTAAAATATATATTTTACGGTTATGTTTTTTTTTTATAAATTGCATTCTGAATGTTTTCTACGGTTGCGTTTTTATTATAACTCTTCATAAACAGTTGAAACCGCTTATTCGAATCATTGCAATATTTAGTTTATTTTACGAACAATTGCAACCTTTGGTTTATATATTTAGTTTATTTCACGAACAATTGTAATTTTTGGTTTATTTTATAAATAGCTATAACATTTAATTATCTACCGCCGCGTCTCTCGGTGTAACTTTTCATAAATTATTATTTTAATTCTTAATTTTTAACTACTAAAATGTATTTAAATGAGATTGTAACTATTTAATTGAACTGGTTCAACATTTGGATTATTTGACGAATTATTGCAACTTTTGGTTTTGTGTTACGAACCATTGTTATCTTTAGTATATTTGATGAACTATTGCAACATTTGGTATAATTGCCGAACCGTTGCAGTTTTTGGAATATTTGATATATACGGTTGCGTTTCTCGGATAAGTTCGTCATATTTTTAAAAAATATTTAAATACTAAAATATATTTAAATGAATTGTTGTTACCGTTTAATTTAACACAATATCATTTGGTTTATTTGACGTTGAACGTTTTGGCTTATTTATCAAACCATTGTAATATTTGGTTTATTAGTTTATGCTTTTTGCACTTGGAAATAGTTTTTTAGTTACAAATTATTGTTTTTCTAATATTAATATACTTAATAAATGCTTGTGAGGGTTTTCTTTATCATAATTTTTTGTAAAATATATATTGATTTGTTATTAAAAAAATTCAAAATTATTACAATTCATTATGATTTTTTCGTTTGATATTTTTTAAAATGATTTTTGAAATATATTCCTCCGCGACATCGCGGGGGTCCTGAATCCTAGTATATTTAAAAAATGAGTTACTAATTCTAAAGTGGCAATGTAATTACTTCTACCAATCATGCTTTATTCATGTTATAACTTGGTAACGGTACTAGTACAAAATAGTAGACCACAAACTCTGAAAAGGTATTTTTATTAAGAAATTTACCCTTTGTTATTTTATTATAGTGCTCTTACTGTAATTATTCGAATTTTCTTGTAAATAGAAAAAATTTACTGTTTCTGTTTGCAATCAAAAAAGCAGCGACACTTCCCAGTTCTAAGGCACTGAGGGGCTCCGGGCCTTTTTCTGTTTGCACACGCATGTTCACACGCAGAATACTTACATGTTCCAGATTTGCTTGTTAAGGTGACAAAGCATTGTCTTTCTGCTTGCACATTCCATGTTAATCCTGTAATATTTAAAACACAAATCTTAGTTTCGATATTTAAAATGGGAATTGGTTTCTTTTGTGAATATAATTTTTAATAAATTTTGCTTAAATTAATAAATGATTAGAAATATTATATATGTATCTTTATGATACATTATTATTCTTGAAAAGAAAACGTAACGCCATAACTATATAATAAATTTATATAGACGTAACTTAAAAATATGATCTATATTTAAGGGAAAAATAACTACATAAGATCAATATTTAAACAAAAAAAAATTATTTGAAACTTTGTTCTACGCAATACAAAGCAAAAAGAACTGATGATGAATAAAAAAAGAAATATATTTATTCACTTTATATCACAATATTTCTTCATAAAAATATTAAGAGACCATAAATTTAATAAAAGAGCAAGCTAACTATATTAGTGAAAAATTAGATAAATATCTATGGAAACCAATTTTTTAAGTCTAGCTTACAACATGTAAACTCAGTTTTTTTTCAGGTTTGATATATATCTCAAAATAGAAGTAACTATACTCAAAATTACATATATATGTGGTGAAAGATAGTTTTGGGATATATTTTGCATAACATATGATATTAAAAAGAGATTTTATAGTTAAGAAAACAATTTTCATAAAAAAATTATTTTGGAAGAATTATATTTGATATTTTAAAATAAATTGAAATTTATATACAAACCTAGCATGAAAATGATGAAGAAAATTAGAATACTGAGTGAGAGTTGAAAGGGGCTCCTCATCTTAGATTTTACAAATTTATTGATGGTGTTATAAAAGTTAAAAAGAACCTACAAAGTGTACTTATATATACATAGGCTACAAAGGTATATTTACCTCACATTCAAACATCTCTAATTTAAGCTATTTTACTCCATAATTTTGTTTTGAAGAGACCTAAATTTAACAAAACTTTCCGGTTTTTCTCATTCTATTTGAACGCTTCAAACTTGTTTCGTTATTCTCCATTCTTTTAGCTCATTTTCTAATTTAAACTACAACGTTAAACTTCACCCAAAATTTTTATCTAATTTATTTTACTCCATAATAGATATCATCAAAAATGGTTAAAAAAAAAAAAAAAAAAACCAAAAATAGCAATTTGTGTTTCAATAACCATAATATATAGATGGTTAATGAAATTGAAGTTGAATATTAGTTGATCATGAAATTAATAAATTTTTATTCAATATAATTATTAATTTTAATAAATTGATTTTATCTCGTTGACCAAAAAAATTGATTTTAATTAACATGTAAAACTATATTTTTAAAGTTTTGTTTTTATTTTGTCCAAAAAAACAGAATTGGTTTTTCATAAATTTGTTTAAGACCTATTAAATTTTAGAGAATTAGAAAATTAACTATCTTTGATAACTAATTTTCTGACAAAGTTATATTTTAAATTGAAATTTAAATAAATTTATAGATTTTAATTTCTATTTTGATTACAATATGTATTGATATGTGAAAACTAAATCTATATATTTATTTTCAGTTTGGTTTATGTTATCGGATTGGTTATTTTGACAAGATTTTTATTCAGCTTGGTTAATATGATTTGGTAACTGTGGATGTCAAATTCACACACTCAAGTATTTATTTATTCGTTGGCTATAAATCTCTCAAAATCAAAATACAAGACACAAAATTATATGAACTAGTATGAAAAATACCAATAAAAATGTTGAGAAAAAATAATATAGTATATTAGCTTTGTAGCAAGAATTCGATGTGTTCTCCTATGTTTTGGGTACCTCATATTTATACACAAATGATTACATTGAGTAGCCTATTAATGCTATAAATGCTCTCAAATGTGTCCGTTTTGATTCTCCAATGAATGTCATAACGTCTCTATTTGAATCTTCTCGAACCCTTCTTGGGTCTTCGAACTCTCGACCCATCTCTTGTTCTCGAGCTCTTCCTCACTTCGTCAAGCTTCTCCGAGCTATTCGCTTTGGATACTTACTTCGGTTCAGGGGTTGTATTATGTTGACCACCGATTCATTTACTCTTGATCTACGTGGCAATCTTTGGGTTGATCCGAACTTAGAGTTCGGGATCCGACACCAACAGTAACCCTTATTTAATGAGGTTTTTGATTTTGTTGTCACGTGGTTTTGTTAATGTCGTTTTCTTGATTGTGTGATACATAATGATTCCTTCAAAAGATCCTTTTGGTCCATCAAGCCAACGAACTTAGGTTCGTGGATGTGGCGGAAGTTACTTAAATACCGCGGCATTGCAAGATCTTTGGTGAAAGTAGAAGTGAACAATGGACAAACAACATCCTTCTGGCATGATCAATGGTCGGATTTGGGAATTGCTGCAGATTTAGTGGGAGAAAGAGGAGTGGTGGATATGGGAATCGGATGGCAAAAGTCTGTGGCTGAGGCATGGACTGTTCGCAGGCGAAGACGTCACAGAGACGACTTGCTCATGCAGATAGAAAACACTCTTCACCTTCAATGGGAGAAGCGTAGAGAGGAACCTGATAAACAGCTATGGAAAGGAGCAAAGAAATACATAACCAAATTCTCTACAAAAGATACATGGAATCACCTCAGGACTACATCAAACCCGGTAGATTGGCACAGGGGAGTTTGGTTTTCTCATGGGACGCCTAAATTCTCCTTTTGTGTCTGGTTAGCGGTTCATAATAGATTATCAACCGGTGATAGGATGTTACAGTGGAATGTCGGAGCTTCGGGACAGTGTGTGTTGTGCAACAACACTACTGAAACTCGGGATCACCTTTTCTTTGAATGTGGTTATTCTGCAGCGATATGGACAGAGTTAGCAAAAAACATCTTTGGCCCGAGATTCTCAACTAATTGGCAAGCAAACTTGGATTTCATCTCCGAAAACCACCTGCGGGTGAAGGGTTTTCTTCTCCGGTACGTGTTTCAGGCGGCTGTTCATGCGTTATGGCGTGAGAGGAATGGGCGAGTACATGGAGAAGATCTGAACTCATCGTCACGGCTGATTATTTGGATCGATAAGCACATAAGAAATCAGCTTTCTATGATCCGTCTCTCGGGAGACAAGAGATACGAATGCGGACTACAACTGTGGTTTGCATCTAGAATTTGAGACTATGATTTTTTGTTAGCCTCTTAGCTTAAAGCTTTTTACCAAACCGTTGCACTTGTTGTAAAACAGTCATTTTTACGTTTTGAATATAATTTAACATTAAATTCAAAAAAAAAATGATTCCTTCAAATGTTGTCGATGCTCCGTCAAAAATAAGCTATAAAAATATATCGTTGAAATAAACAACCACAAGTTTGCCAATAATTTAACGAAGAGTCTGATTCATGATCTGTAGATATGTGTTATGTGCAATAGACAAACTTATTGGCATTACAAGTCATCCAAAAAGCATTTATGCATATTAAACGTCGTATGCGAATTAAATTATAGCCGCTTTTGAAATCAAAATTAGAAAATACTAATGATATTCCTATTCCAATTTGTATCGGGATTTTATACATAGCACGACTATCAATACATTTTCATCAAGAGACCAAGACCCATTTTTTTTAGGAATAAGCAAAGCGGAAACCTTACATGAGCTGATTTTTTCATGCAAAAGTCCTTTACGGACAATTTTTTTTACTTGCTTATGGAGTTCTTTGTGTTCTCTAAGACTCATCCAGTAATGCGAACGATTAAGAAAATATTAATCCTATTAAAATAATAAAATATTAATATATAATACTATTAAAATAAGAGAATGATAAATATAAACCGATATTGATTAGAGAATCTTTGTTTTTAAATACTATCCCCGTTTTTCTTTTTAATTTCTTTATTAAAAATATTTAATATTTTGAAAAATACGTTTTAAGAATATTATGATTCAATATATAATAAAATTATATACATTTTTATTTTTAAAAATATTATAACTAAATATTTTGTAATTATTACAAATAAAGAACTCAAATTAACATCATATACTTTTTTGATGCAACACATACTCCTTTTTAGTGATTAATCGTTTTGTTATATGTTCTTTAAATAAATGAGTTGTAATTGTATATTTTGTAATATTGAATATTTTAAAGTCATTATGAAAAATGTACTCAAATAATATTATTAGTAGAGTGTTTAAAGATATATATATAGGCAAGTGCCTTGCATATGTGTGGGGATCGGAGAAAATGAGGGAAAAGGGTGAATAATGGGATGCTTAACATGAGGACCATTGAATTGTCCGGCGTGCCGTGTTGATATTTTATAATATCAGAAACAGTGAAAAGTAAAACACTTAATTACAAATTTTTGATCAAAGTTATCTTTTCTTTTAGTGTCGTAGGGACATGTGCCTCTTTCAATCATAGTCACGGTGGGTCGAATTTGGTTCTGATATCTCTAAACTTAACGACAGTATGAAATGACATGTCTTAGTTAATCATAGAGCTTGCTTAGTGATACTTCAAACGTGATATTTTTTGGTTTGATTAAAGCCAACTTTTAAGATATTGCTAGGGCATGGTTTTGTCACATATATATGAGTTTATAGTCAAGTCAGTGCACTATGACATTTAAAACAAACGTATTAATACAGAAATCTTGATAACAACTTACTCCAATTTGCAACCTAAGGATTTATATACTATTTAGTGTCAGTGAATTTTGTTTTTCTGACATAAGAATTAAGAAGTGTCATTAATAGGAAGAAGGAGCGAAATTTGGAGTTTCATTATTGTTTTTTGTCTTTGTTTTCTGGAATACTTTAGACTAAAAACTATTTGGGCGGCCGGAAAGATACAAAAGCCAAAAGTTATGAGAAACTAATATATTATACGATTTTCTGGATATATTTTGGTAGGCTGATTTTTCAACACATAAAAAATCTTAAAGATAAAGCATAATAATATATCCTATGATGTAAGAAAATTTATTGTCTCTAGAATTCGCAGGAAACCAAGTCGGATGGAACTTATATAGCAAGTTCATATTTATATCAATAATATTTTAGATAATTTAATTTTACAAGGTTTAACTCATAAAACAGTATAAAGATATCGTAAACATAATTAACAAAGATCGACATACCTTTTGCGAATATTAATTCACATTATACAACGTAGCAAAAATATTAAGTCTACACATATCCTCTGTTGGTGTTAAATATCTCATCTATTTATATTTTCAACCTAAAATGTCATGAATTGATGATTCAGTAACTACATAACTCGTTCAGAATATCCAAAATTATACTAAACTCATAAACTATAGTTATCAACCAATAACTATAATATCTATATTTTTAATATGATTTTCCTTTTTTGGTGAATTCTGATTACTTTTATATAAGTCTATATAATTTTAATCTCTTTTATCTACAAAACTTCTTTCACAGTTTCCACTTTCCACCATGCAAATTTGCAACTAAATGACTGAACATCATTATGTCATATACTCCTTTCACGTTTCCCACCAAGCAAAGATCTGCGATGACGGCAACTAATGATAGAACAATAATCATTATATCACTTTTTAAACATGACATGCGTTGCTTCATTTGAGTCATAACAAGTGATATCCATTTGACATTTTGTCAATCTTTTATCATCTCATTGTTCAAATGTATTTTTTCTTATTATTTAATATAGTTTAGAATGCCATGCCATGTATAATAACTACGTATACGTAAATAAATTATATAAATGAACAACGTACGATACGAACAACGAAAACACAGTGAAAGTGAAGACGAACTTTTCTCTAGTTTTTAAAATTGAATCGTATATTTAAGACATAACTTCCTGAAAGCATCATTTAATTCCTATTCCTAGTGTCATTCACAGTTTAGTATTATCCCCTCGCACTGTGGGAGATGTTGCGTGTGAAAGTTATTGGGCCTTCTTGTCTGTTTCAGGCCCATATAGTTCTGTCGATGTTTGATTGAGAGAGTTCTGCAAGCTAACAATACCTTTGCTTAAACCATCATTATGAGCCAGAGATCGATCGAGATTTTTTATTGAGTGGTTCATAATATCGAGTATTGATATATATATGACTTTACGTGAATGAACATTTTACGAAATGTATCACTGAATTGGTTAGTAATGCATAACATATGATCATGATGGGGATATTTTGAGAGTGATAAGTCACAAGAGCTACGGACTAGAGCCTAGAGGGTTTGGTGTCGTGAGTTAACTATCGATTTATGGATTCATGGGTCTTGAAGATTGCGATGTGCCTAACCACATATTCGAAAGCTTTAGACTATTTACAATGCCTTGTTGAATAAAAATCCAAACCAAAAACCGAATTCGATACCATTTTAATTATCGGAACGATACATATTTTGAAATAAACGTACTTCAATGTACTTCAAAAATAGATATTTGCTCCAAAGAAATCATTAATTTCAGGAATTAAAAAAGAAAGTAAATACAATTTTCTTACACAAGTTTTATATGTAGATTACAAAGGACACACATCACATACACACCAAACATTCCCAAACTCCAACAGAAGAAGAAAAATAAAACTAGTAAGTAAGATAAACGGTACACTCGAGAACAGTCTCAAGCCCATCAGTGAACTGATGCGGCTGATTTTGCTGCGTCCCGCTAGATCCTGTAAACGTCTTCAGAATCGCGAATCCCCTTGCATTCACATACTTTCCGGTACCTCCCATAACTCCTATATGCGATTCCGAAACCGCTGTTCTGAGAACCCCAAAGAAGCTTATACTGTCTTCATAACCGCCGCTTTCAAACATCGCAGTGAAAGCCAATGTCTGGCTAGTTCCGTCAATGGCACTCGCAACATAATATCCCTGTGCTTTCCCGAGCAAACCAGATCCGAGTTCATGGCCTTCGGTTAGTTCATCATCGATTACTGTCATTGTCCCGAACATTAGCATCTGAAGAGCAGAACCGCTCGGGAGCTGACCGCCACTTGCAACAGGGAAACCATTTAAAATGTTGTTTCCGTTATTGTTGTTCTGGAGAATGTTAGCTGTGGTTCCGCCAAGTCCAACGAGGAAAGGGACGTTGTTGTTGTTGACAATCCCATTGTTGTTGTTGTTTGACGGAACTCCGTTGCTTACAGGAAGGTTTGCGCCGTTGGGTTTAGCAAATGGGAGTTGGCCGCTTAAAGCCGGGTTCGCGACGACTCCAGTTACGGCTCTGGCAGTGGGATTCGAACCACCGAGTATATCATGCATAAAAAATACCAATGTGTTGTCAGGACCTACACCACTACCACCAAGAGCTGGACCAGCACCTGCACCACCACCAAGAGCTGGACCAGCACCTGCACCACCACCACCAAGTGCTGGACCAGCACCTGCACCACCACCAAGAGCTGGACCAGCACCTGCACCACCACCACCAAGTGCTGGACCAGCACCTGCACCACCACCAAGAGCTGGACCGGCACCCGCACCACCACCAAGAGCTGAACCGGCACCCGCACCACCACCAAGAGCTGAACCAGCACCTGCACCACCTCCAAGAGCTGGACCGGCACCTGCACCTGCACCAGTGGCTGAACCAGTGGTAGGCAAGGAACCTGAACCACCACCCGCCAAAGAACCAGGAACAGAACCAGCAATTGGTAGAGGACCAAGTCCTGAACCACTTGATGGTATTGACCCTGTACCTGCACCGAGACCGGTTCCAGCAGAACCTGAACCAGATGACCCTGTTCCTGCACCAAAACCGATTCCCGTGGAACCTGAACCACTTGACCCTGTTCCTGCACCAAAACCAATTCCCGTGGAACCTGATCCAGCAGTTGAACCAGAGCCAGTGGTAGCTGTGAATGCATCTTCTTCATCAAGAAGCCGAGCCGCAGCTGCAAAAGTAACAACAAGAGCTATAACCAGTAAAGAAAGTATCTTTTGACCTGCCATTGAACAAGAAAGAAGATCACTCAGAGAAGCAAAGATTGTTGTTTGAAGTAAATGACTGTGATGATAAAATCAGATTCTCAAAGAGTATATATACATACAGGAAATGAGATTGTTAATACAAGGAAGATGGAGTTGATGAAATGGAGCAGGTGATAACTTTTTCACATTATCTAGTGGTTTGGTTTTGGAGAAGAATCATATAAAACAAGAAAAAAATCATAACTTCTCCACAAATATTTGAATATTAATTCATCAAATCGCTAAGCTGTAACGTAAAACAACCCAAAGATTAAAACTTTTCGATCTTTCTGCATATATAAACTTAACGAGAATAAAAAATAAGTAAAGATCAGATCTTACCATGAAAAAGGTCGCTGCTTGACAGAGATTATCGTCTAGGCATAAGAACCCAATAAGGCTAATTGTAAATCACGATCGTTGGTTGCATTTTTCCTCTCTCACGCATTTCATCGAACACCTTGTAGACATCTTCTCAAATCTCCATTAACAAACCAAATCCTTTGATTATAATACTTAATTGAGACTGAGTTACACAATCCCATCTCCATTGATCCGTCGAATTCGTGATTAGAGTGGTTCAGAGTCTTATTCAGAACAAACACACTCAAGCAACGAGACAACTTTCAGGAAATCTCTCGATGAGCTTAAAATGGTTTCATCGTTTGATTGTGTTCGTTACGAATCAGTCTCTGAACAAAAACGACGAAGAGAGAATTCTTCAATTCTGGACAAGACCAAGATCGTCGTCGACGGCATCGAATTGTGGAATCTGGCAAATCTTTGTGATTGAGAGAGAAGAGTAAAGTAATCTCCGCTTGTTACATTTTTCACAATACCGAATCCCGGTTTAGACGATTTTCTTAAACCGAAAATCAATAAGCCAAACCATAACCGGAACAGTCAGTCCGGTTCACGGGGACGGCAATTTTACGTGGGAAAAGGGGATTTTCATACCCGTACTATCGGGACCGTGGATTTTTATACCTCGACATTTTTGCAGTGTATTTTCCAACCCAAACTGAAATAAAATTTGAATTTCATACCTGTATTTGGGTTGGAAAATACACTGCAAAAATGTTGAGGTATAAAAATCCACGGTCCCGATAGTACGGGTATGAAAATCCCCTTTTCCCAATTTTACGTTCCTTTGTTTCATTATTTTACCAAATTTTATGGGGATTTTTTTAGGAAACTCACAAAAATGCCCATTTTTCAATATCCCTTTTCAAAAATACCCCCTTTGGCTGTTCATTTTTAAAAATACCCCTTTTTATGTACAAAATGACTAAATTACCCTTCTTTTAATAAAAGATATCACAAATATATAAGGAAATATAACAAAATTAGGTCCACAAAATACAAAATATTTTTTGGCGGGAAAAGTGATCCCGCAATTTTTCGCGCCAAAACACTTGTAAAAACTTGTAAAACCTTTAAAATACCTTGTAAAATTTTCCCGTAAAATTTTTTCCCGCCAAAAAAATTTCCCGCCAAAAATTTTTTTTTGCGGGAAAAGTGATTCCGCAATTTTTTTGGCGTTAAATTTTTGGCGGGAAAAATTTACAAGGTATTTTAAAGGTTTTTTACAGGGTATTTATAAGGTTTTACAATGTATTTTAAAAGGTTTTACAACGTATTTATAAGGTATTTATAAGATATTATAAGATTTTACAAGCTATTTTATAAGGTTTTACAAGTTATAAGGTTTTACATGTTTTTTATAAGGTTTTACAAGTTATAAATACCTTATAAAACCTTATAAGTACCTTGTAAAACCTTTTAAAATACATTGTAAAACCTTACAAAACACTTGTAAATACTCTGTAAAACCTTTAAAATACCTTGTAAACTTTTCCCGCCAAAAAAATTTCGCCAAAAAAATTGCGGAATCACTTTTCCCGCAAAAAAAATTTTTGGCGGGAAAAATTTTTACGGGAAAATTTTACAAGGTATTTTAAAGGTTTTTACAAGTGTTTTGGCGGGAAAATTGCGGGATCACTTTTCCCGCCAAAAAATATTTTGTATTTTGTGGACCTAATTTTGTTTCAAATAAGGGTAAAATGGTCATTAAAAATTAAAAGAGGGCAAACTTAAAAATGGACTCTCAAAGGGGGCATTTTTGAAAAGGGGTATTAAAAAAGGGGCATTGAAAAAGGGGCATTTTTAACAATTTCTTTTTTTTTTAATATCTAATGAAGATATTCAAAACTTGCATTAAAATAAATACGATTATAAATTTTACGTATGTTTGACTAAAATCTGGTCCGTATATACAGCAACAACAGTATTTTTTAAATCGATCTGACCAAACTACTTCTATTGATTTGGAAAATTCTTTTTGTTTATCAAACAACTAGATATTGTAATATCATAATATTCATGTTTGAACAGTTTTAGATATAAAATTTATTTTACCTGAATAATAAATATAGGGTAATCTGTTTGTGTGTTTTTCTGTAATAAAATATGTGCAAGTAAATTTTATACTCCCTCCGTTTTGTTTTAGTTGTCGTTTAAGGTTTTCTCACACATATTAAGAAAAGCATTAAATTTTCTGTTTTACCCTTTATTAATATATTTTATAAAAAAATTCATTGGCCGAAACATTAAAACGGTAGGGATAAAACTGGAATTTTCACAAAACATTTGCATCGAAAACCTAAAACGACAACTATTATGAAACAAAATTTTAACTCTAAAACGACAAGTAAAACGAAACGGAGGGAGTATTATATTAGACTTGAAACAAAAATGCTATAGTATAATAGTAGTAATTAAATAAATTTATCAATTTGAAATAATTATCGATTAAATAAATTACTTGCTTTTCACTTCATCACATTATAAAAGTAATCTATCAATTTTTTAATTGCTAAAGATATATTTTTTTGGAAGAAATATTTTTTCATTTCTTATTTATTTTGAATAACAAAAGAGAAGAAAGCACCGGTCCATAAAAACCAAACCAAAAACACCAAAAGAAAATAAAAACCATAATACTTGCTTAAACCATAAAACAACTACACGCCACTAACTATTCTTCGTCTTTCATTATCTAGTTGGAAGGAGGGAAGAAAATGGCATCAGAGGTCCTCTTAGATCGGAAAGCCTTCTCCACCTCCGGATCCACCTTGAACGCCGCCTGCAAAACCTCCGGTGACAAAGCCTTCCACACCGATGTCCTACCCGCCAAATGCGTGAAAATGGGACTGCCAAGAAGCACCAAAAACTATGTAAGTAAAACATTATTAATCAATCAAAAAAGGATAAAAAATATAAACAAGATCTTACTCAGGAGTGGTGACAATGGAGAACCAAGACAAGCCATCAGAATCAGCAATCTTGGAGACAACAAAGAACCTAGGAACAATGAACAAAGCACCAGCTTTCACATGAGTCTCAAGAACTCTCTTCCCATCAGCACCAACAATCTGAACACGACCACTTCCACCAACAATGTAAGTAACTTGAAGAGCCGAGTCACAAGAGAATCCAGGAGAACACATAGAATGTCCATCGATTCTAACAAGATCAGCTCCAAAACCAACTTCACCAACCAAAGGAAGATTCTTTGTGTTCAACACAACAACTCTTCCTCCATCCTTAATGTCAACATCAAGAGGAGCCTCCAAACAGTTCAAAACAAACCCTTCACGATCACCTTTCTTTGGTGTAGGCATCTTCAAGCTCGCATCAACCTTCACGATTCCATTACCGGTCTGAGACCCAACAAGCTTCTTCACGGTGGTCTCATCGAGATCCCAAGCTCTGCCAACAAACTCAGTTGAGAATCCCGTGAAGATTCCATTGGATCCGGTTAGGTAAAAGTCTGTGAACTGTCCAGCTTTGTGACCCTTGTGAGTCTCACCGAGGAAGAGAATGACTAGCTCAGTGTCCTCATTGTTGAACCACCATGTCACTACACCAAAAGGTAAAGCTATGGAGTCTCCTTTTTTGATTGCTATCACTTTCTCCTCTTTCTCAGGGAGCACGATTCCAGCTGTTCCAGCTCCTGAAAATTGTAACAAGAAAGAATATATTAATCCTTAACTCTATATTTATTGGCTAGCTAGATCTCAATTTTATAAACTCCAAATCATATCATATTTCACAAAAAAAAAAAGTTAAGGACCATGATATATGAAATATGAACCCAAATTACATATTAAAAATTATTTTGGATCGTCAAATTAAATATTCTCTCGAAAGTTTTAATCTTACGTTCATCACAATACTACAATCACCAAATCATATAATACTATTTCCAAATCACGGCTTATGGTAGCAAAAAAAAATTACATTCGTAGATACAAAAAATAATAATATAGAAACTGATTTATGATATATCAGATAGAACAAATTATTGTATGATCAAGAGAAAAATTCTTTGGTTTAATTTTAAACCTAAAAAAGAGAGTGAAGTGATCAAAGGGAAGATCGTAAACGACGAACCTTGAAGAACATAAGCGACCTTAGGAGAATCAGAGTAGCGAGGAAGAGCCAAGCCATACTTCTCAAGAGCGAGCTTAGCGGCTCCAATGTTACCATCTCGGAGCATAGGCAACTCTTCAGGGCACCATTGAAAGTACGAACCACCGTCTCCTCCGTACACCTTCTTTGGTAGTCTCGGTGAAAGATCCAACTCCATTGTTAAAGACTAAGTTTTAAACGGTTAGAAGAATATCAAAAGTGAAAAAGATTTGAGAAACTTTGTTATGATATTAATATTGAAGAGAGAGCACGTATTTATAGTGGTCGAGAATTTGTATCTAGTTATTAAATGAGAGATTTTTGGAAACGTATCTTTGACCTGGATAATTACTTGGACCAATTTATGGATAATTACGATGACCAACATATGGATAAATTATGGATAATACCTTAATTGATTAATTCATATTTCTTCTACAGTTATATATTTCAATTAATATTTTTTAACACACTTTTAATTCATTTTACAATTTCATAATACAAAACAATAATCATGTATACAACTTACATATTAAGATATAACATCATATATACGAGTTAAAGTTAATAAAATTGCTATTATAATATACATTGTTAAGCTATATTCTTTACTTACTAATATAGATTAATAGATATATTATTTCTATTTGTCTGTTGAGGAGAAAACTAAACTAAACGAGGCAGAGGTGGTATAAGCCTTTAAGGAGGGGGTATTCAACTGAAGATTTTAATAGAATTGAATTAAATGGAATTAAAGACATAAACTGTAGATTTTGAAAGATCGTAAAAGATTAAAATCTTTCTCTCTAATTCTAACAATTATATTTTCTAAATATTTTTATAGAATAGAATAGAATTTAGTAGAATTTGTTCCCACTACGTAAGGGAAGTCAAAGGAAGAGAATAAAAGGGTATAATGGTTGTGAGTCTGTGACTGATCACGCTTGCTTCCACCCAATTGTTGAATACTCTCTCTCTCTCTCTCTTCCGCCCTTTATTTAGCCTCTAAGTTTCACGACCGTTTCACGATCTGCCGCCTCACTGCGTTTCATGACCTACTACCGCCGCCGCCGGAGATAGGATCGGATTATAATGATGACGTAAGGCGTTGATGAGAGAGACAGAGAGAGAGAGGAGGGATTGAGATCTGTCGGCATGTGGCCACACTACTCCCTCTTATTGCCGTTCTCCTTGTTACCGTCACGGCCGGTCTAAAGCCATGGCTAGTAGTATAATGTTAATTATACATTCCTTCAAAATCTCAACTTAAAAGCTCAGAATTTGTTCTTCACATTTTACATTAATTTTTCTATTAAATTCCTATCAAATCATTTTTTCATAGAAAACTACATAACATTGAATAACAGTAGAATTTAATAGAATTAAGAAATTAAGAAGTTAAATAACACTAGAATTTGAAAGAATTAATAAAATGTCTAATTGAATAACACTAGAATTGAACATTCTATTAAATTCTTCCAAATTCATTCGTTCAATACCCCCTCCTAAGGTTTGAGAGTTTTTTTATTTTATTAAATTTATCGACAAGTATGGATAATGGAGGAAAGTTTGAGAGAAAATAAATAAATATGGAATGTAATAAAAAAAACATTTGACTTCGGAGTAAAATTCGGATTAAAATCATCTATGTATGGATAATATTATATTTACTAATTAATTCATATTTATCCTTAGAAATTATCCACGTCGGTTAAGGAATTTCAAATGGCTGAGTTTTTTTTTTTTTTTTAAGACTTGAAGTTATCCTAAACACGTAACAATTTTTGTTTTCAACAGTTCTAACTTGTTTTTTTCCCAAGAATCTACAACAATTATTTGTTTTTGGGGTTTGAATAATATTGTTTTGGTTTTTCTACAACAATTACTTGTTTTTTTTCCAAGAATCTACAACAGTTCTAACTTGTTTTTTTCCCAAGAATCTACAACAATGACTTGTTTTTTGGTTTGAATAATACTTGTTTTTCTCTTTATTTTTGTTGCAATTATATTGTTTTGGTTTTGATAAAACAATTAAAAAAACTTTAAAAAATATCCCGCAGCGTAGCGAGGGTTTCGACCTAGTATATATAATAGATACCCAAAATATGTATACATTAGTTTGTGTTTTGATGAGAATTTTAAATTTATTTTTCGGATTTTAGAGAGAGAGAAACAACATACTAGTTTTTGTCATAAGCTTACAAAGCTCACTTGAGTTTTTTTTTTTGTGACTACTGTAGTGGAGTCCAGTTCTACACAAGGCCCAATCCGAATTATTACTAACTTTCTACTAAATACATTAGTTTGGCATTTGTCCTTTTTTTTTTGAGGGGGAAAAGATGTTGGTCATTTTGATAACATCAATAAGTTTTGTGAAATGACCAAATTTTTCAAGAAACAATCCTATTTTCTCCCTCCTCAAATGCCAAACAATTTTTTCAACTTACGTAACAGTGATTTAAGACACAACAATGCAGCTTCTTTCAAACTAGCTAGTTGAAGTTGATGGCTGTCCATGGCAGTTGCAACTAAGGAAACAGAACATGTTTTGCGCCTAACTTCTTACAAGAACATGACCAAAAGCCACCACAAACACTAGTCACAATCCAACTCGTAAAATTGTATTGTCTTTTCTTGAATATTATTCTAAAAACAAGACCAAGTCCTCTGTCTTGATTTGTCTGCACTTTTAGGGTCTTTGATCTTTATGCTCTACAACTGTGAGAGTTAGGCACACCAGTGTTCTCGAGGCCAAAAACATGTCTTTTATCGCTATAGTTTTAATAAAAGTCGATGAAATCAACTGAAATTTCCATCAGAAATTCTAGTATGCTTTAGGTCTTGATTCTTTGTTTGTTTCTGCGTTTATATGTTTCAATGAAAGATATTTTCCAATCATGTTTTAAACATTTAAATTATTACCATTTTCGACATTTTTAACAATTTTTTTCCGTAAATTTTAAATACAAAAGAAAAATATTGTTTGTAACATTTGCGTTTTACATTTGATTAAGCAATTTATAAGAAATATTTTATTTAAACATAACCACATAAATTAAGTTTTAAAACTCATTTTATTTCATCAAATTATCTAAAAACAGCTTTATAAATTAAAGCTACTTAATCGAACATGGTATAAAGAATCAGTACCAATGATGATATATGCTGATATAAATATAATTCATGAATATCTAAAAATCCAGAATCTCAAATCGTTTATACACACACAAACTCTTAAACCCTCCAAAAAACCATTTTTAAATCTATACAATAATATAATCCAAGACAACTAACTAAATAACCATAAAAAAAAAACAAAAACAGAGCAATAACAGAGAAATAATTGTAACAACATAAGCACTAATGAAATCGTTGTCGTTTGGTAGCAACTTCAATTCCGGTGGCAATTCCAGGAACAGAGCAACCTCTAAAATTCAACATTGACGTTGTTGTCGTCGGCAAACAACCGTAAGAGTTTGATATCGGAGGAACTCTAAAGCTCTGTTGAAGCGGCGGAGGATTACGCCACCGTGGAAGAGGACCAGCAACAAGAAGTGTTTGAAGCAACGGTCCAGATTTCATCACAGTTTGAAGAAGCTTCCCTTTCTCCGGTAAAGATTTGCCTTTTATAATCTCATCCATTAGAGCATCCACAGGATCAATCTTCTTCAAGATCCGGTTAACGGGTTGTTGTCGGTTCTTGAACTTGATTTGGTTAACCGGTTCTGGTACGATATTGAAATTGGAGAATTCAGAGGATGAGACCGGTTCAAAGAATGAGTTAACCGGTGAAGAACCGTGAGAGTTTGACTCGGTTATGCTTGAATTTGTTTTGATTGTGAGAAGTTTTTGTAGTTGATCTTTAGCTTCGTCTCTTTCTTGACGAGCAAGTTTGAGAAGATGAAGAAGATTCTTCACTTCTTCTTGATGAAGTTTTGTTTCTTCATTAGCTTTTGCTTTCACGGCTTCAAGTTCAAAGGAACTATATTGAAGCTTTTGTCTTAATTCATCCATACTCTGTAATAATTATCAAGAAAAAGTTAAAAGTCAGAAATTAATTGATATAAAAATGAAGAAAAAAGATTGGCTGAATCATTGAAGAAATCAACATCTAGAAAAAAGTATAGTGAAAAGAAACATAATAATAAAAAATACATTGGTTTTACTAATGATGTGTGACAACAACCTTGTGTTCATGGGGTCAAGAATTCACTCGAAACGTTACTAAATGTAAACCAAACATATTAATAATTATTATATAAAAACGTCAGGGCTAGGAAATTATTAAATAAAAAGACAAAAAAAAGAAAATAGTCTTTTTGTGTTAAAAGGGTCAGAAAAGTACAAGAAGTCACATTTTATGTAGGTGAAATGGATTGCTCTGATAGATTCTCATAGATCTTAGAGGTTTTATAATGTCGGAGTTAACTAAAAGTAAAATGTTAGGAAGAAAAAATAGAGAGAGATTATTACTCAGAAGTAAATCTCAACCAAAGATTAGAATTCCAATTTACACACACACACACACAAACACAATGATTCTTAATTAAGGACAAGATTCTAGAATTGATCATCAATAAAAATTCAAGAAAATTGAATCTCCATGCAAAATGTTGATTTGGTTGGTATAAAAATTACACAAAAATGGCCTTTGAAATTCATATTATTAAGGAAAACTAACCTCTTGGTAAAACCAAATAGAACCCAACTCTTCCATTGTTTTGTCTCTTCTTTTCTTGTTTCTTAGAGAGAAAGAGAGAGAGAGATTTTTTCTTTTCTTCTCTAATTTATTAGAGAGATAAATAGAGAAAGAGAGAGAGGGAGTTGCAGGGGAAATGTTGTGGGTGTTCTTATAGTGAAGAAATGTCGTTCATGTCATGTCACACGCATAAAATTAAATTAAAAATGAGAATAGAAAATGATTAATTTTGTTTGACTCGAAAACTTGGTAAGATGCCATATTTGTCCTTTCTCTCCCTAGCAGCACTGAGCTATCTTTCCTAAAACCTCTCCCACTTTAGCAGGGACTTTGTCTCTTCCTTAAAATAATTCGTTATTTCCATTTTTTTAACCATTTTTTAACTTATCATGCATGACATTTATACACGACATGCATGTTATGACATTTATTATTTTATGTATATTGATGTATAATTTTTTTTGTTAAAAGATATATTGATGTATAATTAAGAACTTACTTTAAATGTATGTGTTTTTAAAGAGAAACCGAGTAAGTAATAAACTTTCTTGAATTGTATTAAATTCTTTGTTAATGATTCCAAAAATATGTGAAAGTGTTAAAATTCTTTTGGAAATTTCCGCGTTTAATAAATCTAAAAAAAAAATCTAGGGCTGTGGAATCTACTGTGCTTTTCAAACTAAAAACTATAGGTTGGAGGCTCGAATTTTTTTATTAACCAGAAAATAGATAAATAAATAAATAAAACAAGTAAATTACTGAATGTTGACGAAAAAAAAAACGTACACGTTTCTCATATATATCAGTTGGAACGATAGTAAAAGGCTAACTTGCTAAAGTCCGTAATCGTGAGTCAGCACATCGTCGTTATTTTTGGTATTATTAGAGACTATTACCTTTTTTTGATTGTCACATTACTTTCAAATTAATACTTGGCTTCGTATTAACGAGTAACACACCATATGTATTTACAATAATACGCTTAAATTACGCGTTTTTAATGCCTTATTAGTTATTACTATTGCTAAAATTGATCAAATATTGGTAAGTATGTATTGTTAAATCAAATATTTATGTATACTAGAAAAGTATCTAGCTATTTTATATATTTACTTATTAGAACTTTTAATAAACAACTAGATTTGTACTTTAATCTCACAGACATACATATATAGGGGTTAGTCGAAGTTAGATTTCTTAAGATCAAATTGTATCAAAATTTCGTTATAAACCTAGATCAAATTGTCAAGCTATCGCACCATTACTTTTAAAATGTCATTTCGAATAATAAATTCTTCAAACCAGAAAACATTTCGTATACTTAAAACTTAAAACCTTTTAGTAATATTTAATAAATTAAATTATGTTATGTATTGGCATTTTTTGTTTGTTGAAAGTTATGTATCCGCATGGATGGCCCCGAATAAGATAAAAAGCGGGACCTACCGTACAAAATACTTGATCAACGGAGGTTGCGCACGATGGCGACAATCATTTGCTCTATACGTGAATCCAAGGATGAGCAAAACAATATTATTATTTTTTTAAATGGATAAAGGAATAAAAATATTTTATATTATAGGAGTAACGTATATTTTGATATAATATTCTATCAAACCACGAGACGCTCCTAGATTTTCTTATGAACTGCCCAAGAAACTGAACTATATACAAATATTTTGACTTGTAAATAATTAATTCATCATTAGTTGTATAACTAACCTTGTCTTGTAACTTAAAGAAATGAAGGCCACATGGGTTTCGTCATTCCCATGAATTGTTAACTCGGAATATATTTGCGGCATAACATGATTATTACTTTCTAATGGCATATAAGTGAACATAAGGTGAACTAAAACCAAAATAAAAGAAAAACAGAAAATGAATAAATAGCATATCAAACCAAAGTAATCTGTGTTTTTAAATCTAGGTTGATTCGGTTATTAGTTATATTGATAAGAATCTGTTTTATATAGTTTCAAAAAAATTTAATATATAAATCCAAATTATTTAGGTAGTATCATTATCTATATTTAAAAAATCATGACTATCTTTACTAAATATGGTCAAATCCTGTTTTTTCCAGATGATTTTTTTATATAAATTTGATCTAATTATGGCTCAAAAACTCAAATCCATTATAGTTTAAAACAATCACAACTATATATAGAAAACATTTGCCAGCTACAAAAATAATATTGGAAGTAAAGAGTTTTGTAATATTTTAGTGAAACTATAGTTTACCTTTTAAAAATTTCAATAAAGTTTCTACTTGTTTATAATATTTCTAAGAAATTTATTATTTATAATACATTTAGTGTTTAAGAAATGTATATATATATATATATATATAGAATTTTGTATAATGTTAAAATAATTTTTATATATATGAAGGGACAAACGAAGAACGTGGGAGTGAGAAGGAAGAAGGATAATAATGCCAATGACAACCTTTGTTGTCTCGTTGCACTGTATGCAGGAGTTTTCACACTTATCAATTTAGTATTAACAATTTTCAAATATAATTTGTTGGAACATTCGCATGTATATAATGTAAATAGGAAACCTAGAAGATTAACATTAGCTAAAATGCGAAACAAGTGATCAAAGTCCTTAGATTGCCTAATTCCATTATTGATGAACATGCCATTCTTTCATACTCTCAACTATTTCCGCGTCTAACCATTTCTTATGACCCAACCTTATATTTTTTCCCCCTTCTTTGTTATTGTTAAAGTAATGATGTTCTCTTTTCTCTTTTGTCGGCAACTAATTAATTCATTAAATCAATGAATCTCACCGTCAAAAAAAAAAAAAAATTGGAATCCTCGCCTCTTTTTTTCCCTTAAATTTACTGCCTGGAAAGAAATAATTCCATGTATATATAAGTAAGAAGAAAATACATTAAAACAAAAAAAACTATGTTAAAAAAACACAATTTGTTTTTATTTTTTTAATAACAAAAAGATAAATTAAGTTCGTATATTTTCTGAAGCCAAAGACTAGAGTATTTTATATTGTTCTCTCCCAAATATTACTCAAATCGGAGACTTCTTGACTTTGCCTAAAACTTTTTACGAATTGAGCTATTGACATTTGATCACAAACACAAATTCATCATGCTTCAGTTACTTTAACCGCATAATAATTGAGCAAATGAAGAAAAACAAGATAAATCTTTTGAAAACAAATCCGCAATTATAAAAGTAAGAAGGATATTAGATACAAAAGACTTTGTTGAGGTTCAAATATTTGCTTAGTGTTCAACTTTTTGTTTTTATTGAAACCATATTTTGAAGAAAAATATTGTTAGTGATTTATATCTAACACTTGTAATTAATTACACGTTTCCAAAAAACACATCTAACTCAACTCGGCCAAGTTTTTAGATCTTAAGAGTATATATATTTTAAATATATTTAAGATTAGAGTACTCTCTAGATTATCTGTATAAGCAAAGGTTTCAACTTAATATTAATAACACATAAATTAACCTAATACTGTTTCATGCTAGAAGATTCTACAATGTAGCATGCTTAATTTGTCAACTTGTGTATCACTGGTTTAAGAACCAGCTTAATAAATATAGTTTTATAATATGCAAACATAGTTTAACCGATCTCTTAATGTAACATTTTTCTTAATAAATCTTATATTTTATTTAGACAAAATAAGAATTTGCTAAATAGATTTTATATTTAGTACAAGTATTTATGTATCATGTATGCATTATTCATACACTTAGATATGGACAATGCATATTTTTGTCAATAATAACAAGGTGTAGACACGGATGGGAAAAGACAAGCGCCTAAATTTGATAAGCATGTGATCAAAGATAAGACCGGCGGATTATAAAAAGGACTACCGGTCTTGTCTTCTATTGGGTTCAATGTATTTGCTTCATATACCTACGCATTTATATAATTAAGTGATAATTATTATTTAA
Organism: Arabidopsis suecica; assembly: GCA_019202805.1. Taxonomy (NCBI): domain Eukaryota; kingdom Viridiplantae; phylum Streptophyta; class Magnoliopsida; order Brassicales; family Brassicaceae; genus Arabidopsis; species Arabidopsis suecica. The sequence continues at coordinate 8,202,202 of CM032908.1, forward strand.
TCATAACTTTGTTTAAACACCATTTTCTCACTAAAACAAAACCATTTTGGCCTTTTTCTCCAACAATAATAACATCCTTCCGACGGCCTTAATTAAATAATTAACTACAACCATTCCCTCAATATCTGGATAAGCATTTCTGTTGCATTACTTTACGATATTTGTTGGGTTATTCATAACAAGCTATATTGGCTGATGTACTATATTTACGCTGGCTAAGATAGATGACTTAGTATATAAGCCACGGTTTGGACCCAAAAACATAAAATGAATTCATCATAAAACGCGTTAAGCTACACATGAAACCGATGAATTAGAGATAACGGAAACTAGTTTGCTATTTGGTTGTCATTATAAGTGTTAGTTACATAACGAAAACATATTACTATTTATACTACAAAAAGGTGAATTATACAAATAAATTAGTATTCGAGTTTTGTGTTTTGGACTACTTTCGGGGTAAATATGCCCCTTGATAAGAAACTTTTTTTTGAAAACTCAGCATGTGTAAAACATCCGAGCCGAAGCACAAGTGACCAATTGGGCCATCTATGCGCACAATAGAATCATCTCTAGGCTATAGTGAAAATTTACGTATGGTTGGTCTTTGACCTAATACTATTATGTCCCCACACGAAGGCTAAACAGAGTATAAATTGTTAAATAGCCAATTGTACGATCACTGATCACACACTTCTTTATGGTCTGGTTTTCTCTAAACTCCTTTGTGCTTATTTTTGAAATAGTATTGTTGGAGACTCTTTGACCTAGATGTAAGATCTTTCGCATAGAAGAATATGAACTTGTAAATCGCATAGAAGAATATGAACTTGTAAATGCTTCATTTTTTTTTTTTTTTTTGAATACCAGAAGGTTCTGGGTCAAAACCCGTAATCTCCCAGATCTGAAACCACAGCATGTAATATTAGTTTCGTCCCAAGCGTTACTAATATTACATTCACTAATATTAAATGCTTCTTTCCTCTGTTTCTAGATTCTCTTATGTTTCTGTAGAGCCTATTTGTTCATCAGTTTCCTCGAGATTCGCAACAGATGAACAGACCATTAAAATCCTTCAGCACTATAGCGATCGCCCATCAGTAATATTCATATAAAATACCCCATTAGTTGCATAATTTTCTCCAAATACTTAACAACTTTAGATAGTATAATAAAGCCAAATCCAACGAGCATCTTATAGCACTTGAGGTCCCAGAAGAAAAGTAAACAAACACACATATGTGGAACATATATCACCTTTGGTGCGTTATCTTATTGATTGTGGTTTTAGCCTCCTCTTAAGAAACTACTTTTCTTTTTCCCACGAAATATTATTAATTCCTTTAGAAACTTCATACGAAAGAAAATAACATTGTCGTTATTAAACGTGGTTGTTGCATAGAGAAGACATTTGACGTGACACTAATATTTTCTTCGAGTGTAAAAGATTCAGTTGTCTGAACCCTAAAAACCAAGTGCCTCTTATAATGTCCAAGGAAGAAAAAACTAGCCTCTCAATTCAAGGCAACATGTGGCCCGAGATATCATTTCAGGCAAATCACATCAAATTCTTTGCAATAAAGTATAACGCCCAAAAGAAATCTAGATAGTTAATACTCATATATGCATATTCTCATTTTATTTTAAGTTTTAATGTCATATTAATGTGTAATTAGTGGTTTCTTTTATTTTATTTTATCAACAAACATGCATTATGTGAATTTTAATTTGCTTGGTACGGTTGTAACACAATGACTTTGCATTATCCAAAACTAAGTCTGGATTCTGATATAAAACATGTAATGCCCCGATCGCCATCCTTAATGGCTCAATGTCCTCTCTCGGCATGTGGGCCCATCCGTGTCTGACGGCTAGTCCGCTACGTTTGGGAGACCTTAAAGACTTGTTTACCGATCTTACAAATCACTACATGATATTTTTGTCCTCACTCAAATGATTAAGACAATCACATATCCTAAAATTGTTCCAGCATAAACACGCTTAACTGTAAAGTTTTCTCATAATGTTTGACCGAAAAAATAAGTACATTTTGATGATATAGGTAGCTAAATCAATTCTTTTAAACTTCTACGCATACACTACAAAATAAAATACTACTATACCATAGTTATTTCAAGAAAAATACGTATTAAATCATGAATACCTTTAAATTTTTAATCATCTTTTACACAAAAAAAATCTTTAAATCTTTTTAGCATTATTAATCTGTTAGAGTCACCATCTTATAGAAAAAAAACCAAATCCATTCTTTTATTTCAAGAAAGTGCGTATAAAATAATGAATACCTTACATGAACACGTTACAGGTATCTGTCGGTATGGTTTGTTTGGTCAGTCTTTTAGACTACCTAGGGATTTGTACTTGCTAATGATGAGTGCGAGTTAAATGTTGAGGTAAAAACAATTAGAATATCAATCATTCGCACCGCACTATAGTAAATATATACACCCCCGCATATATACGTTCGCTTAGCCTTTGTATAACAAAATCATTGGTGATGGTAAGTAAAAACTTAGGATTCTATCTCTTCAACATAATAGCAACTTTTCGACATAGGAAGCAAACCGTTACTCACAATTTTTTAAATCTCATTTTACATCGAGTATCCTAGTTTTCCAAAATGTACAATCAAATTTATGGTGAAGAAATCACTTGAAAAGAGTTTTTCCGCAAATCCATCACAAGTTAGCGAATAATATCTTACATTAGAAGTGGAGCAAAACTTTAAATAGTATATAAAAAGTATGGACCTATTCATTTATTATCAATTAGTTTTGAGTTGGAAACTATGATTTAATTTAATAACCGAGCCTGATCCATATGTTTCCCAACCAAGTCCACAATCTAAATTTTACCCGCCTATCGATGTCCAAAAATACCGATTATCAAAGGCTAAAATAACCATCATCTCGAAAAAGGGCGTATTAAAAATAATATCTTACATAAAAAACAAAATTTTTGACTATTATATAAGATATATAAACCATTCCACTCATACCAATTGATTTTAGTATTGAAAATCTATATTCTAATATAAAAATTTTGGACCTGACTTTAAGTGATCAAATGGTCACATGCTACACATAGTCGTAGCAAGTTCACACCTTTCGTCCTAAAACCATTACAATTGTAGAACCACACTCTTGTCAAATGATCAAGGCGTCCACAAACAGTACATCATAGTTAGATCAATACTTGTAATCCATACACAAGCAAAAAAATTACATCGCGTAATAATGTACACCGAGATAAATTTACAGTACTCTTTAATCTTTGCTACCAAATTTGGACTTTTTGTACACCCACAAATATATGGTATATTCTGTTAAAATTGATACACTTTAAGAAGATCTTTATAAATTTTGTTTTTTTCAATTAGTTTTGTTCTTACACTTCTTAAAGTTCTTCAAAGGTAAGGAGAATGTATACTTTAAGCTTTAAGAATAGTAAATGATAATCATATGCAAAAATGCGGTTCGTCCTTTATAGAATTATAATAATAAAAAAGCGGTCAAGTGTATGATGATTGGTTTCTAAAAGCATGAATACATATTGCTACGAAATATTGTAATAGCTAGGATAAAATTGATAAGCTCATGAATAATTAGTTTAATCGCGCTAAAAAATTGACAGTACTCAAGTATTGTAACCGCAAACGAAAAGATAAAAAGAAGAAGCAATCAAGTTTTTAACCCAACTATAAAAAAAAATTAGAAAGTAAAACCCCCGAAACCATATTGGTAATGAGATGTTCAACAATACGAGCAGGGGTGGACGCAGGAAGGCACAAGGTGTGGCATGTGCCCCACTCTAATTTTTTAATTTTTTTTGAATAATTAGTGCAAAATTTATTTAAGTGCCTCTAAATTAATTATTAGTTACAAGAGTGCCCCATACTAAATAGATGTCTAGATCCGCCCCTGAATACGAGTAACCATTGATAAAGGGATCTGCAAATTAAACTTGAGAAGGATCTAAATTCGAAGTTTGGTTCTAAAAGACATTCTAAGGTTTGATAGAAGCTGTACAAATTTTCTTACATTTATTGTGATATTATCTTGCAAATACCATTTGATCCATCGAGCATTTCCTTAGCTAGCTTTTCTAAGTCACACCACCCTTGGGCTTACATCAGGTGCTGGCCATTGCTACCTACAAAAATCAGACCCACCAAACTATTTTCTGTCATAAATTTATAACCAATGCAATTTTACAAATAAATTAACGTATACCTAAATTTGTAATTTCAGCGCTACCTTATCACTAATTCAAAAGATTCGGAAAATATATATATTTTTTTTAAGCAGCAAACTCGATCACATAAATTAATCTATTGTGGTAAAATTTCTTATTTCTTATGTTCATTAATGTGCACCACAAGCAGCTAATTCCGTATTATAACACTAAGTTTATTAGTTTGAAAAAAAATCAACAATTAAATTATAAAAAAAAAAGGAAAGGGAAGTTTCTAAAATTGTAATGTAGTGGGTATGTTAAATCGCCTGGTGAAGAAAAGTGATAATTATTGATATTGGTTGCCATAATAACGAACTAAAAGTGAACGAATTGGGCAAAGGTCATATGTTGTAATGATGTTGATGAGTGATATTTCAGTTATGTTCATCATTGGTAAGGGTTAAAAAGACCAAACATATGTCAAAAGATTCGGAAAAGAATTTCTCATTTTTAGGAAAAAAGGACTTCCATGATTTTGTTTTTCAAGTTAGTTATAAAACAATATGACTTTTTTTTTTCATTTATTAGACATAGTGAATTACTGATCTTTTCAAACATACATTATAGAATTACATGTTTTTGGAAACCAAGTTTAGTTGTTGTTAATACAAATTTCATCTTCAATTCTCGAGATCACCTCTCCAACAATGGTTTCCGATACCGGTAGAGTTCCTATTTGCCGTTGCTAAGATTTCTCTCCTTTTTGAAAGTTCTTTTAAAAAACTTTCTTATTTATTTTCTTATCCTTTCAAAGTTTTTTTTTTTTTTTCGTACTTTTTCCCTTTTATCTAAAAGTGTCTCGGCCAACACATCTGAGATCTTGCTCACAATCGCTAGATCTTTCTTTCCTAATCCTTTCGTGATTCTCATCGTTCGTTCCACTCACCGATATTCCTCTAAGTCAAAACCAGCAACTCTATGCTCCCCCTCCAGCCCACCTTACATTCTATCAGAGCCCATAAGAAAAGTAGTGCGCATAAGCCCACCTCTTCTAAGGCCCAAGTTAGTCTATTCCTTCACCTTGCTAAGTAGAATTATGAATATCTCATACTTGTTTACGGAGGGTAGATGACTCCTTCCTTGTACAATAACGATGACTTTTGATGCAAGATCGGAATCCACCAAATCTTAGAACACACGGTTGATCAAGAGTTCAACGGTTAACAAAGGCGGAAACGGCGGGACAGAATCAAGAGGGGTTTGAATCCACAAAACTCTTAAGACACAAACAAACACGAATCTATAGAAAACATATTAGTTAGCAAACTAAAACTTGATGAACTAAAAGATAAGTCATATCAGACTCTACTATTCGTCATTAAGAAAATCTGTAAAAATGAAAATGAAAATATAACATCGTTGGCATTGACATCTGCGTTGATGAATTTGCTGTATTACTTGTTGTGATTGTGATAGTTGTTGTCTACATTCCAAGGAAAACTTGTTTTCTCATCATACTTCATCATCTCGTCAATGAATCTTTGTTGCTGATTCTCATTATGATTTTGATTTGGATAGTAAAATTCATCCTGAAACACAATCGAATAACAATATTGATGTTAATGTTAACAATGAGTTTAAAATACATGAATATTAGTCAAAACTACAATGAATATGAGTTAACAATGAGTTTAACATCACAGGTTTGTATATATTTCTTGGTTGTTATTCACAAGAGAATTAAATTTCTTTGATCCCTTGTTTGAAGAGATTATGTAATGCACAATTTAGTTAGTTTAGGAGAGTCGGAGACTATAACACACATATCAATTTTGATTTAAAATATATGGATGAGATCAAAAATACAAACCTGATCCATAACTGGGATATAAACTTCTTGATTGTTATTAGGAAGGAAATTACTTTCAAGAAAATTCACATGTTCTGCTCCTTGGTTTGATGGGGTTATGAACTGCAATTATTTGGTTAGTTGAGAAAAGTATAATATTAGAAAACTCAAATAGATTATGATTTAAAATATATAGAATAATTACAACATACAAACCTGATTCATAGCTGGACTACAAATGTTTTGTGCGTCACTGAAAAAGAGATTACTTGCTAGATTAACATCCTCTAGTCTATGGTTTGGAGAGACTATGAACTGCAACCCGTTGGTTAGCTGAGGAGAGTTGAAGAGTGGAGAGTTCGGAAATGAGGAGGAACTAACTTCAGGAATAAGAGGTGGTGTCATGCCCTCATCCACATCAGTTGTTCCCATGTTTGCAATAGTAGTGGTTGGTGCCACATTTGCAATAGTAGTGGTTGGTGCCATATCCATTGAAGAAGATTCTCCGATTTCAAAATTTGGATTATTAAGGGTTTCATTTTTATGATGATAAAGATTTCTAAGATATTGATCAATAAACTTACACAAGTCAAGACGATCATTATTAGTCATAACAAAATCTCCCATGTTTCCACCAAGACACTTGAACATGACCTCCTTTAAGCAATTCTCTTTATTATCCAAAATCAATTTCTTACTTTGCTTTTCGACTTTTGAGATGTATAGATTGAGAAATTCTTCGTGGTTTACCGATTTGAGTTTCTTCTGGGTCTCCGTTAACATCTTGAGTTTCTTGATAACGTTATCCACCTCTGATTTTGACGGCCACACCTCTGGATTTGAGTTGAATGGATTGTAGATGACCGCACATGCATTGACATCGCATAAAATCTTGAGATCATTGAGTTTCTTCATAAATCCTTCTCTCCTCTGGTTGAATGATCTTTTCCTCATTCTATCATTGGAAATGTAAGTTAGATTTAACTTCTTTCTTGCCATGACTACACTAAATGGTTTTTTTCTATGGTTTATGTGTATTATTTTTTTTTTACTGTAAAACAAATGTTTATATAGTGGTTAAAGGGTCCACATATGTGTTGTCATTTTGCTGGCTATTTGACTACAAATTTTAATACTATATTAGGATAAATTTTTTACTTAATATATCAATTATTGCTTAATTATGCTTTATGATAATTATTAATTAACTTATATGTGAGATGAAAAGTTTTATTTGTTGAAGTTAACTTCAAATTATATTATAAATTTATATATGTTCACATTATTATTTAAAATATGGTGTATTTATCTTTTAAATTGTGGATGAAAGGAGTGATCCAAGATGGAATTGGAAAACATAATCATCCACCACTAATGAAGAAACATAATATGACTGAACCAGCCTTAATGTCCTACGAAGACCACCCTACATAGCCTAATAAATAAGGTTGTTGCCCGAACACCCTCTAGAAATTTCAAGAAAAAGATGGACCGAAGATGGAAATATGGCGGAAGCCTTTACCAACCTTCTAACATGACAGTAGTAGAGAAACAAAGCTAAATAGAAGTATAAAGAAGCCTTAGATCATTCGAAGATTATATTTATCTAAAGAAAGTGAAGGAATGAATAGTTTAAGGGAAAAACTTAAATATCCATGCATTTTATATAAAATGCGCAAAGCGACATTTGAAAAGGTCTGGGCATGAACAAAAAGCAAAGAAATGTAAAGGACCAAAGTGATAAAATTCTCTTCAAGCCGCTCACCACAAAACAACGAGTCCCTAAGTTTTTGCATGTCATCATTTAATAGTGGGAAACAAAGTGACACACCATGTAAATTGCATGTTAGGCGAATAAGGAGAAAACACGTGATAACAACTAGTTAATGTGCATCTAAATCTCTCTTGTGAACAAGATAAAACGAGAAACTTTTCTTGAAAGATAAGAGCGCTTTACACGTGAGTGTGCGACACATAACTAAAAGTTTCCTGCCAAAATGCAATAATTAGAACTACTCAAAATCTAAAATTATAAACGAAACAAATAAATTTTAAAAGTTAAAATAAAAAGTTGAAAGTACACCAAATTATGTTACTAGAATAAAGCAAATTTTGTATAGTAACGCTATGAGAGGATGCTAGCTTTGCTCTAGTGGTGAATATGTTTTTTTTTCTTATTTTCAAACCACAAACCTCTCCCCTAGCGCATAAATAGAATCTTAAAGGGAACCCAGACTCTCGCGCTAGATGCTTTTGGTGACGATTCATATACACGGACCGGGTTTAGCAGGAAGTGTCAATCAGTCTATCATGCGAAAAATCTGAAAAATGAAAAAAAAAACAAATCATGTGACACATTGCCTTCACCTAGTCAAGAAGTGAAATAAAGGTACACGACCAATACACATATACACTTAGGTTATTGTTTTTAGAAAAAAAAACACGGGATAAAAGAAAACCACGTGGACGGACATCAGGACATATGGCTGGAGTAGAATCCCTAGTCTTCCACAAAGATATCTCTCGTGCCTTGATTTGTACATCCTTTAAGTTACCCAATGTACAATAAGATGCATGTTAGATCTTGGCACCAAAGTGGTCTATTTTATGTTGACACACGACAAAAACAATGGGATGACAAGACTTATGATGGATAGATAGTCCATGCGGTGGACCTAATCATAAACCCATTGATCTGTTTAAAACCTCGATTAAAATAAAATAAAAAGCGGTATTACAAGAGCTCATGCCAAAACTAAAAAAAACAGCCATACCATAAAAAAACTCTTAGACAAAGAAAAAAGAGAGATCATAGATGTACTTTATAATATATTTCCCATCGGATCATCCCCTACCATTGGATGATGGTTCATCCATAACAACGTTCTTATACGAAAGCATTGCTGACATCAACAAGTTATGATCTTGCTCTCAAGCGAGTCTAACATTTCTCCGAAGGTATCTTATCATCTCTTCAAATTCTCATATCGTTAATATTTCAGCCCTTTCGATGGAGAGTTCTAGCTCCATTTAGGCCAACTCCATCAGTGAAGATACACATTTGGTTTTCTTAATAATAAATTAATAATATTTTAAATTTAATTTAGTTATGTACTTAAATTTTAATTTTAAATAAAAACGTTGCCCGGCATTAAGTAAAGGACATGTGTCCATAGAGTTCTCATGAAGTTCTAAGAGCATCTCCAATGGATGCTATATTGGGTTCTCTGATCAGGTTCTCTTGAAAAAGATGTTGAAAAATAAATCAAAACTATGAATTATGAAGAGAAACAGCTCTCTTGAGAGAAATTTTGGGTAGTATGAGAGACGATGACGTGGTTGCTTCTCCACCATCGATTTTTTTGGTCAAAACAAAAAAAAACGCGTCAAAAAAAAAAGCCAAAAAACAAACATGTTTACCTTCCCGACTCTTTCTCCTTCTTTCTTTGCGAGCGATGGCGATTACGCCAACCCACTTCACAGAAGCAATCAATCTCTCACCAACCAATCACGTCCTCTATTCAAATCGATCCGCCGCTTATGCTTCTCAACCACCGTTACGAAGAAGCTTTATCCGACGCGAAGAAGACTATAGAGCTTAAACCTGATTGGTCTAAAGGATATAGTCGATTAGGAGCTGCGTTTGTTGGATTGTCTAAGTTTGAAGAAGCGATTGATGCGTATAAGAAGGTATTAGAGATTGATCCGAGTAACGAGACGCTTAAATCTGGATTAGCTGATGCTTCGAGATTTTCGTCAAAGTCGAATCCTTTTGTTGATGCGTTTCAAGGAGAGGAGATGTGGGCGAAATTGACGGCGGATCCGGGAACTAGGGTTTATTTGAAGGAGCCTGATTTTGTTAAGACGATGCAAGGAATTCAGAGATGGGGAAGGTATTTGCTTTAACTTCATTGCAAGTTTGATAAGTCTTATACTTGACTTAAAAGTTAAACCTTTAGGAACTTTAGGTTAAGGAGGAGATCTAGGGTAGTAACTTGTTTGTTTAGTATATCTTGTCACTAGTTAGTGTATCTGTGATGATGACCTTGATGGGTTTTGATTACTTTCATCTGCTTCTTGTTGGAGATTAAGAGTTTTGGGTGATAAGAAAAAGACGAAGAAGAAAGATGATGATGAAGAATATGATTCTTCTGTGATGGTAGTAGCAGTAGAAGCAATAGTGATCGAAGTCGAAACAGTCTAAGGTATGCATAAACTCTTGAAAATTATAAGGTTTTTGTAGCTTTGTTCATTATACGATTAGAGCCAATAGCCATTTTATTTAAGAATCCGTAGACGTATTTCGCATCTAGTTCTTGGATTTGCTTTTTGTGAGCTTTATTTTTCTTGATGATTTCCTAGAGTGTTGAATTGTTTTGAGATACTCTTCTCTCTCTATCATGTGAATCGTGTAAAGAGTTTGTGAAATTGGTCGTTTTTCTTGTTGGTGGGTTTGAAGTTAATGGTCATGTGGAAATGGTCAATTTAGTTGCGTTGGTTGCACGAGATTTTGACCTCAAGTTTTAGACTTTTTTACCAAAGATTATGTCTGAGAATCCTGTGCTGTGGCTAGATTCATGCCTAAGTCTCTCTGTCTATGTTTCCTAATATCATTACACAATCTCTTGTGCCATCTCTAGAACTTTTGGTGTTCTTAATGTTTAAATTGTGGGATCTCTTAATACAGGGATGAAAACAGGGGATGCTTATCTTTCCTCTGGAATGTATACATCTACGAGATTGATATGAAAAGTTCTTCAATGGTTGGTTATTCACTTCTTTGGCTAAGAAGACTAACCGGTTCATATAACTCGAGCCACATTTAGTGGAGTCTATAAATCCGTGAACGATGAAGATGACATGAACAACGTCTTCAATGTACCACAAAGATTCTATCTTTTTCTTCTTCTTGTAGTGTGCAGCAAGTTTTTTAATTGAGTTTTATGAAATAAAATAATTTTAAAATAATATATTTTTTTGAGAGAACCCTACTAAAAGAGACTACCATTGCACTATGAAAAATCTTTTAAAAAAAACATAAGCTCTCATCTAACAAATTCAAAAAATTTATACTTAAAAAATGGTGAGAGCCCATTGGATGGCTCTCACCATTGGAGATGGTCTAATAGTCTCTTGTTTGGGAACCGTTTTTGTGTCTCTCACCTGCTTCTATTTTTATTTTTTTATTTTTTTAACAAGTACGTAAGATATACTTAGAAACCCACCAATGAAGGTGGCCTTATAGATGTTCACGTACATATATGTGGCGAGAAACTGAATCGTTAGTTTTAGTGGTTAATAGTATGAATCAAGGATTTAATGCAACTTAAAGTCGAAATACCAAAAAAAAAAAAAAAAAAAAAAAAAAAAAAAAAAAAAAAAAAAAAAAAAAAAAAAAAAAAAAAAAAAAAAAAAAAAAAAAAAAAAAAAAAAAAAAAAAAAAGTCGAAATACCAGTTTTGATTGAGCATGCATGTCTAGCTAGTATGCTCTAGTTTTATATTAGGTTTTTTTCTAAACAAATTGTAACATTAGCTAATTATGAAATATACAAAAATAAAAATACATGAGAAATTTTTTTATTGAAAATAAACCTTTAAATGAGCGGAAATACAAGGCAAACAAAACTACTGCGGCAAACCGAACCGTAAACACAGTGTCGTATATAGTTATGTGCAAGGAGTGCATTTGCACTCGGAATTTGTTAAATTACCATTAAGGTTAGTGTATTTGAAGCCCAGAAAAATATAAAATTTTTTACATGTAATTAGGGTCTATATTTCAAAATTTGAGCTGACCCTGCGTAAACCAAACATAATTCAAAATCCCTCCAAATGGAACCGATTTTGAACCAAAAAAAAAGAAAAACCCGGTTCGGTTCGGACTAATTGGTTCGGGTATAAACCGCAAAGATAGGTATTACTATTCGTCTTACACGTAAACAAACTTGATAATCAAATTAAACATCTTGGTGGGCTTTAGTTAAATGTGAACTAAATCTTATTAAACTTGGCCTATAGCCCTTCATGCGTTTCCTAGACCATTTTCAAGAAAGAGATCCATTTTTAGTTTTTTTACGGTCTTCTCGGGCTAAATGGAATCAGAGCATTAGAATTCAAAATAAATAAACCGGGCCCATAAATTATTAGTTTTTGAAAACGAAAATACAAAAAATAATTAAATCAAGGAAAAACAATTGAACAATTAAAACCTACTAATTCCCATGTACATTGACTTTTACTAGCTCAACTAAATGTTAATATATCTGAAACCCCAAGCCCAAGCTTCCTAAACTTGGATTCAAGGCCAGTTCTAACTTCTAATCACGCTTGTTGGTCTTACAATGTTGACGGAAAGCAACAATATATGAACAATGTAATAACAATATAAACATCTATCGGCTAACGGTCTAGAAAAACGGTTTAAAAACGGTTAGAGAGAATAAATTTAATAGTCACACTTGTGTGTTCGATGATGTTGATTTCTTCTTTAATCATTTTACCATTGATCGACTAATATGTAGCATCAATTCTCTAACATATCTTCTAGGTGAAATTGTACTAAGCAAAACTGAAATATTTTATTGAACATCTGATAACGATTAGATTGGTATTCTTCTTTAAACCGAAACGAACTTGAGAATCTGATTGGACATCTTACTAACCCAAAAACAATAAAGACATGTACGGCACTAATTCTTTGACTGTAGACGAATTTTGAGTCAAAATAATTAGTTCATTTAAACACAATCTTAAATCTAATTATGTGGGACAAGATTATCCACGTAAGTTATAGAGAGTAATATTAGACTTTGTAGAGAGTAAATTAGATTTGAGTCTAGACTTTTTTTTTTTTTTTGGGATAAGATTTGAGTCTAGAATCTTGGAATATGTATTAGTAAAAAAAGAAAACTCATGTGATTTTAATTTTTTGCGAAAGGGCGGCGTGGATCATGGACTTTTGTATTTTAATCTTCTTCGATGTTCTCTTATTTTTTTCTACCTTTCCAAACATATATGAACACTTCAACTTCACGCGCGACTATGTACTTTTCGTGTACGGATTTTTGTTGTTGAAAATTATTTTTCATGGTTACTGTTTTTTGATTAAGAAGCGATTTCACACCTCTCTTTAAAAAAAAAAATTACGATATAGATTTTAGACTTTAGATAATAATAAGGTGCCGATCTTGCACACAACCCATATGATTCACACAACAAAACAAAGGAAGAGTTAGTGTCGAATTAAAGGACTGAAGAAAAATTGAACCAAACGCATCTAAATCAATTAAAGCAAGAAATTAAGTTTCCAATGTTTTTAATAAGGTGCAAGTCAAATAATATAATATAATGTTATAAACTCAAAATTATATTTTTAATCTTCATGAATTTTTTTTTAAAATAAGTTCATGTTTTCTCCACTCTAACTTAAATATAAAATATTTCCAAAAATTACTATTATAGTTTGTACGTAGTTTTTTTGAATAAAAATACTTCTCCAATTGGATTTGAATAGTATATATATTTTCTAAATTAGCAACTTTTAAACACTAAGTCAAACAGATATAAAAAGTTAGTTGTGGAATGATATAGTTGAAGATTTTGTTTTATTATCACTAAAAATAATTTTCCGCACATTCATAAGACTTTAACCCCAAAATAAATCATTCAAACCAGCCACATGACCACCATGTTGGTTAATATATATTGGAAAAAATAAGGCACCGAGCCACTTAATTATAATTATATTAAACTGTATATATAAGTATATAACTTGCTTGTCCAATTTCTATATTATAGAGTGAAAGGTTTTGGTAGTTTGTAGTGACCGACCATAAAAGCTTTATATTTATAGAGAGATAAAAAAAAAAAATTATGCATATATGTAGTTTGTCATTATGTCTACGTACATTTGTGAATGATATACTATAAACCAGTATCTTAATTATTTTCTCTTTGGCTTATGGTATCGGTTAACCATCTTCATGTAAATGAAAGTTTGAACTCAAAAAGTTTGTTTCGAGTCATTAAGTATTAAATCAACACCTAAAACATACAAGATAACACGTAACGTAGTTATCATGCGTGATGTTGAATGAAGATAATCTATATCTTCACGAGGAAACACAAAAATAAAAGTTGGAAAAAAATAGCGTTTGAGATTCATGCGCGAGAGAGTGCGAGTGGGAATAAAGTGAAACGTTAATTTGATAATAGTAAAACACTCTAGAGCGTCTGACTCACGACTATTTTTCTGCTCGTTGTTTGGTTTGGTATGCGATGACGTTTGTGTGACTCAATCGCAACTTGCCGTACCAAAAGTCTTGCCGTACTTCCTCTTCAATTACTAAAATACCCATTTCCTTATTAATATCATCTCATCTTTAAACAATTTTAAACATGAGAAGAGTTCTAAATTGGGGATGTGCCTTTAGTCAAAGTAGTTAAATCCGTCTTTTCTACCAGAGTTCGACTCCACTAAGTTACGTTACTTCGCGTAGTAGGAATTGACTCTTTCGGTTTATAATATTATCGACCACATATCAAAACCATAGTTGTTTTGAGCCACGGTTCTAAGCAAATTTGTTTTTTTTTTTCCCTCTGATCCATCCATAGTTTTTTGCTAGTAAGGCTGAAACACGGAACTTGTTCATGGTTTCCCCAAGAAAGATCGACCAGTACAACTACCAACTCCATTTGTTATCTTTAATTTTTCTTAGTTAATTACCACCATATATTTATTAACTCCACTTTGGAATATTTATTAAATCATAGTTATTACTTGTTGACAAAAGATATATTTTTTATTGATTATCTTGATAGTTTGATGATAACAATATTTGTGTTGTGGCAAACGCAGTTGTATTACCAACAATTAACATTGCTTGGAACCAACAACATCACAAATTTAGCATGAAAACTTTGAATCAATCAATTGGATTTTTGCTATGTTTAATGAGTTTCTAATACATAACTAAGTGATAATTAGTGTTATGGTTTATGTCTTTTATACATTATGTTTGTTGTCTGCATGATCGGTTTAGTTATTTTTTTTTAACTCGTTTAGCTAAAACAATAATGAAATATTCATCAATATTCTATGGTCATAAGAGTTTTTTTTTTTTTTTTTCTTAAGAAAGTGCACTAACTATAGATTCTATTTACATGTCTGTCTCGTTTCTAAGCGGTTCAACATGATGATTAATAAGCTATCAAATGAATACTCAGTTATTATTTTAGCTTTTGCTATTTTTGTATAGAATAACACGAAACTATTATTGAACGTGGAAGGTCAACGAAAAGGTGTTTATTCAGCAAGAGGAAAGGGTAAAACTAGAATTTCAGCTCTCCGTATCACAAAAAAAAGTCAATGCAAAAAGCTAAGCTAAGTTTTCGCTTATATAAAGACGATCAAAACTCATTATTCAACAAAGTCTTCGTTTCATTTTTCATTTTTCATTTCTCAACCAAAAAAAAGGAGTGAATTTTTTTTTTAATCAGTCAAATGGAAAGAGGAAGATCAGAGATGGAGATGATAAACAACATGGCAAATTGTTTGATTCTTCTATCAAAGGCTCATCAAAACGACACCAAAAGCCGTGTTTTTGCGTGCAAGACATGCAACAAGGAGTTCCCGTCGTTCCAAGCCTTGGGAGGCCACCGAGCCAGCCACAGGCGATCGGCAGCGCTTGAAGGCCACGCGCCTCCTTCTCCTAAGAGAGTCAAACCGGTGAAACACGAGTGTCCCATATGCGGTGCTGAGTTCGCGGTAGGGCAAGCCTTGGGTGGTCACATGAGGAAGCATAGAGGTGGATCAGGAGGAGGAGTTGGCCGGAGTTTGGCACCGACTACAGCGCCGGTGACGATGAAGAAATCTGGCGGTGGTAATGGAAAGAGGGTTTTGTGTTTGGACTTGAACTTGACGCCTTTAGAGAACGAAGATTTGAAGTTGGAGCTTGGGAGGTTGATTTTCTGATTTATTTTTTTTTATTTTTTTTGGGGTATACTTGTGTAGGGTAAGTTTATTTTATCTGATAGTTTTTATTTTTTAGGCTTTCAGTAATTTTTGTATAAGAACTTTACGGTATATATCTATACATCTTATATTGTTCGAGTTGTTATATATATAAGTCTGTTTCAGTAATAATCATTTTGTTGAATTCTTTTGGGCGTCGCATTGATTACGTAGACATATATAATTTGAATTCTGAAAACAGTAGTTTTGAATTTGGATGACACCATAAACAAATGATACACGTACGTACGTACGTTAGGTTCAGATTCTTAGTTTCACTTTTTCGGTAGTAGAATCATGTTCCATAGTTATTTTCGGTTCTATAAACTAATTAATCAGACATCTTTGTCTACAAATAGGAGTATAAGACATCTTGGTTTTGTTATCTGTCTATAATTAGACATTTTTGTTTTTGTCTATAGCTTGCTAAACACTTTTGGTAACGAAAAAAGAAAGTCTTTTACTAAAAATTTCGAGATTTCTTTTCGTTTTAGCTATGACTTTTTGGTTTAAAGAAAAGACTGATTAGTATTCGAAAGTTAATTATGGTCATGGTCATATAGAACATTAGAACTGAAATATCCACATAAAATAAATCCCAATTGAAATGAGTCGATGGTGATAAACATTTATGTGTACGGAACGACATGATATATAAGAATAAGCAAGTAATTGTAAGTTCAGTGGTTTTAGTCATGTGGATTTAGACCAGAGATTGCAGATTATATATAATGTTATAGTCATTTGTTAGACCTATTATTCTAGCCACTACAAAATCCTTTTGCAGATTTCAAGTATTTGAAATGAGAATGAATATATATGTGTGATATATGAGACGCATCGCTTCAATATAATTTGGCATTGATTGGACCAATTTCAAACGTGATTTTATCAGAAGAGTTTCCTAGAAATTTTCATAGATAAACCAAGTAATTCAAACACAAGCAATATCAATATAGGAAACGTCCTAGCTAGAGATTATTGAATCAAACACTAAGATACAAGATCAAGACTATGTATTCAAAAGAACACTTTTCTTTATTGCTCAAGGAAAACTAACTCAAAAACCCTAAGCATACACAATCTCAAACTCTCTAAAAACTCATAGGGTTACCACATCTTGGTACCTCTATATATAGAGACTTTAAACCGACTTACACACAATAGGATTAGATCTAAACAACTTTCTAGATCCTTCTTATTATAAAACCGACTTGTCTTATAATACCTTGGGCCTCAAGCCTTTAATCTTCTTAGTCTTCTTTCAAACTTACACCAACATTCACTCCCTTAAGTTTGAAATCACCTTTTGTCACATCTTGGATCCCTACAAGCTCCCTCATCTCTTTGTATTTAACACGTCCAAGCGCCTTAGTTAAGATGTCGGCTTTTTGCTCATCTCCCGGAACATGTTCTACATCCACCAACTCATTCTCTACACATTCCCGTATAAAGTGATATCTTTTGTGAATGTGCTTACTCCTTCCATGAAAAACCGGGTTCTTGGCTAAGGCAATTGCGGATTTGTTATCGATTAAGAGCTTTACTTTTCCACTTTTCTCTCCGGTTACTTCTTCCAAGAGGTCTTGAAGCCAAATGGCTTGTTTGGCAGCCTCAGTAGCAGCCATAAACTCGGCCTCACAAGACGACAATGCCACTGTATCTTGTTTCTTTGTACACCAAGTAATAGGGCAATCTCCAAGGTAAAATATGTGTCCTGTCGTACTCTTACCATCATCCTCATCGACATTGTGACTACTATCACTATAACCTACTAAGCCTTGTTGAGTTCCCCGAGTGAATGAGAGACCATACGTCAGAGTGCCTTTTAAGTACCTAAGAACTTGTTTTAAAGCAGCTTTGTGGGATTCCTTTGGTTCTTGTAGATACCTACTTAACACACCAACACTAAAGGAGAGGTCAGGTCGTGTATGAATTAAATACCTAAGACATCCAATGATTCTTCTAAACTCCTTCTCATCCACACTCTTCTCTTCCTCTGCTTTTGACAACTTTAAGCCAGCATTCATTGGTATATGAACTGCATTACATTCACTCATCTTGGCTTCTTCTAGTATTTTCTCTGCATATCTTCCCTGCTTCATAGTAATTCCATTTTCATGTTGAAATACCTCTATGCCAAGATAGTAAGTTAACAGGCCTAGGTCACTCATCTCAAAAGTTGCAGACATTCCTTTCTTGAACTCACTGATCTGTTCTGAATTAGACCCTGTAACTAGCAAATCATCAACATATACAGCCACAATCAGAAGGCATTCATCCTTTTTCTTTCGATACAGGGAGGGTTCTTTGGAGCATTTTACAAAGCCTAGCCCTTGTAGGATCTGGTTTAATTTGTTATTCCACGCTCTTGGTGCTTGTCTTAGCCCATAGAGTGCTTTGTTAAGTTTGTATACCTTATCCTTCTTTTCTTCTTCTATGAATCCTTCTGGTTGCGAGACAAACACAGTCTCTTTTAATTCTCCATGCAAGAATGCTGTTTTTACATCTAAGTGATGCACTTCCCAGCCGTTTGATGCTGCTAAAGCAATAATGAATCTGATAGTCTCAATCCTTGCTACTGGAGCAAACACTTCATCAAAGTCAATTCCATGTTTTTGCACATACCCTTTAGCAACTAATCTTGCTTTATATTTGTTTATGCTACCATCTGAATTTCTCTTGATTTTAAACACCCATTTCAGTCCAATAGGTTTTGCTCCATTAGGGAGATCGACTAAGACCCATGTGTTGTTTTTAGTAATTGATGATATCTCGTCTTTACAGGCTTCTCTCCATTCTACCATTTCTTTTGCTTCCTCATAGTCCCATGGTTCTTCATCTAGAGTCAACAAGAGACGTTCACTTTCAATTTCTGCCAAAAGAACATAGTCATTTAAGTATTTTGGTCTAGTGACTTGTCTCTGTGATGCTCTTGTGGCACGTGGTAGTTGTATTTGTTGTGGACTCTGTTCATGGATCTCAGTATCCTCAGTTTCTTCCTCACTAACCTCATCCTTTTCCTCTGTTTCCTCTGTTTCAATATCTTTTTCACTATAAACTTCAGCTTCATTAGTCTCATTTGTAGTCTGGTTTTCTGCAACATTTTGAGTTTCTTTAAGACCATTATTTCCAAAGGCTCCAACATTCACACTCAATTTAAATGTTCCAAGTTCCTCTCTTGAATCTTTTCTTAGATGGCTCCATGTCCAGCCCTTTGTTTCGTCAAAAACAACATCTCTGCTTACAGTTATTCTCCGAGTGGTTGGATCCAGCATTCTGTAAGCTTTTGTGCCTGGTTCAGTACCCAAATGTACTAATGGTTTTGATCGATCATCGAGTTTTTTCAAATGTTGGGCTTCTGTTTTTGCATATCCTGTGCAACCAAATACACGCAAGTGTTCCACATTTGGTTTTCTTCCCTTAAAAACTTCATATGGTGTTTTTCCAATCAATGTTCTTGTTCCAACCCGATTTATCAAGTACGTGGCGTGTCTCACTGCCTCTCCCCATAGGTAGTTTGGCATATTCATATGCTTAAGGATACTTCTTGTCATTTCTAAGAGAGTTCGATTTCGTCTCTCTACAACTCCATTCTGTTGTGGTGTGTATGGAGCAGTAAGGTGTCTCTGTATCCCAGCATTTTCACAATAAGCTTGAAACTCTTGAGATATAAACTCACCACCCCTATCTGTTCTAAATGTTTTGATAGTAGCACCAGTTTCTTGCTCAACTAGTTTTCTAAATCTCTTGAATTTCTCAAATGCTTCACTTTTCTCCTTCAAAAGTATAGACCACATATACCTCGAATGATCATCAATTAATACGAAGACATATCTATTCCTGGCCAATGTTGATGGTGTAATGGGTCCACAAAGATCTCTATGCACAAGTTCTAGCTTTGCTCCTGCTCTGTATGAAGTAGCTTGAGGAAATGCTTTCCTTGACTGTTTTCCCAGTAGACAAGAGACACAGGTCTCCTTTTCTGTTTGAATTAATGGCAAGCCTGTAACGAGTTCTTTCTTTATCATTGTTTTCATTGTTTCTAATCCAATATGTCCTAATCTTGCATGCCATTTAGCTGACTCACTCAGTTCTTTTACTTGCAAGCATCTTTCAGACTTAGATTCCATTAAGACTTTGTAAAGTCTGTTTTTTGATCTTTGAGCTCTTACCAGAAGCTTTCCCTCTTTATCATGAACAGTAAGAAAATCCTCTTTCATCCTAACATCACACCCTGATTCAGTTGCTTGACCCAAACTAATGATATTGCTTTTTAAATCCGGTATAAAGTATACATCTGCAAGTATTTTCTTATCATTGTTTTTGCTAACAAACAAGACTGATCCTTTTCCCTTTATGTCTATCTTTGAGTCATCTCCGAATCTAACCTTTCCAGTGACTGTTTCATCAAGCTTAGAGAAGAATTCTTTGTTACCTGACATATGGTTACTTGCACCATTGTCTAGGTACCAAATATTCTTTCCATCTTCTTGAGTTTCAAAATTCCTTGGTTTGACATTCTTCTCATTTAAGTAAACCACCTCATGTACCATCAACTCTTCTGCCTCATGAGTTTCATCGTCTCTGTTTTCCTGTGCTTCCTGCAGTTTAAGTAATCTATCCGGACAGTTTGAAGCAAAGTGACCTAACTTGTCACACCTATAGCAAACTACTTTAGATTTGTCTCTTTCCTGTCTTCCGTTTTGATTATTGAATCGACCTCGTCCTCTTCCTCCTTGAGGATATCGTCCTCCTCTGCCTCTTCCACCTCCATAACTGCTCTGGTATGATTGAAATTCATGGTTTGCATACATGAGCTTTCCTTGATCAGTTACTTGTTCTTCTTCTTCATCAAGGACTCTTTCCTCATAGGTTTTTAGTCTCCCTACTATATCTTCAAAACCTGTTTTCTTGAGATCAAGAACTTGTTCAAGTGAGGCTACAATATGAATATATTTCTTTCTTGGTACAGACCCAAGAAATTTCTTGACCAATTTTGTTTCATTAATTTTCTCTCCTAGGGCTGCAGCTTTGGTGGCTATCTCTGAGAGTTTTCCTGCAAACTCGTCGATACTCTCTGTTTCTTTCATCTTTAGGCGATCAAACTCAGACATTAGGGTTTGAAGTCGAGCTTCTTTAACTCTGTCTGCACCTAGATTTCTTGTTTTTATGGCGTCCCATACTTCCTTTGCAGTTTCATATTCTCCAACCTGCAGAATCAGTGATTCTGGTATTGATTGGAAGAGAAGGGCTTTGGCTAGGTCATTCAAGTCTCCATCAGTTGATCCGGGTTCTATTGCTTCCCATGCTTTGTTTACTCTAAGCATCGGTTTCATCCTCATAGTCCATACTGTATAATTCGTAGTAGTGAGCATCGGACATCGTATAGAGGAAGAACCGATCTCTTTAGACTTCACAGGGACTATCTCTCCCATGTTTTAGGTTTTGTACAAGAACACGTTTTCTTGTATCCCAAACACGTTTGTAACTCTGATTTCGTATTGTATATCTAAGTAGTTTGATTCAAAGTTGTTGCTCTGATACCAATTATTGAATCAAACACTAAGATACAAGATCAAGACTATGTATTCAAAAGAACACTTTTCTTTATTGCTCAAGGAAAACTAACTCAAAAACCCTAAGCATACACAATCTCAAACTCTCTAAAAACTCATAGGGTTACCACATCTTGGTACCTCTATATATAGAGACTTTAAACCGACTTACACACAATAGGATTAGATCTAAACAACTTTCTAGATCCTTCTTATTATAAAACCGACTTGTCTTATAATACCTTGGGCCTCAAGCCTTTAATCTTCTTAGTCTTCTTTCAAACTTACACCAACAGAGATATATAGATAACTAAAATCCCAAAATTGGCAAAACAAATGCAGTGGCAAAAAGTCATTAGGTTTTGTGTTTTTCTTGAGGGATTTAAACAAATAATATGATATCATGTGAAATCGGGTATTATTAGTAATACTGTTTTAGAAATTACACGTGAGGAATCCATGTTGTGAAGTTACAAATTTGCTAAAATATTTTGGTAACAAAAAAAGAAAGTCATATACTATAAGTTTCAAGATTTCTTTTCATTTTCGCTATGACTTTTTGGTTCAAAAAGAAGACTGATTAGTATAGCAGAAAAGTTATGTCATGGTCATGAAGAACAAAAGATCAACATAATTAAAACTAAATCTCAATTAAATGAGTCGTTGGTGATAAAACATATGTGTACCGAAAGACATGATAAGAAGAAGCAAAAGATTGTAGTTTAGTGGTTATAGTCATGTAGTTTAGTGGTTATTGTCATAAAATCGATTGGTGGATTAGTTTAGGCTTCTTCGATCTAGATCTCCGGTTATAGAAATCTATATATAATGACGATAAAAATTGTGTGATGAGAAAATAGCTACCATTTTGTTGAACCAATTGGAAAAAATTATTTTATTAGATTAGTTTCCGAGAAGTTTTCGTAGAGAAACCAAGTTTCAACCTAAGCAATCTCAATGATATATATATATATATATAGCTTCCTAGGTGGATATATAGGCGATGATTCATGTGAGCACTGAATAAATTGTTTGGAACGTTGACGTAAATATGTTCAATCATCATTCTCAAACGTTACTAATATATAAAAGGTTTTTCTGACTCTTCTGATCGAGAGATTAACGGTATTTAATAATCTTAGACGTTGTTATTTGATGTTGGGTTTCTATTTTTTGCATGTTTTGGTTATGTTTCAAAGTTGTACTTGATGCTATTTTACATTTACCTAATAGAATTTACAATCTTACGATTATAGTAAATACAGTTTTTACAAATTCAGGTATATAGTTATTTAATTTATTTATAAATTATGTTTAAAGTGGTTAGTTTATCTTTGGCCTTGTAATTGAATTTCGAAATATAAGTTCTTCAAACACTAAGAGCTTGAATAGTTTTGACTTGTGACAGATGCTATATAGACTAAGTAGCTTGTGGACTACATCGTTTTTATTATCATTCACAACATAAATTTTATATGTAAACTATGCAATAAATAAAAAAAAATCTCATATAAGAAAACAAAGATATAAATTATGTTGTCCATATATTATGTAAAGCCCGAAATGAAAAAGGACTTCTGAGTTTGTAAAGATAAGACCTATTAGAAAGTTATGGAAGCAATTGATAATGAGATATAACGATAATTCTTTGATGAATGCGTCCGGTCCAATATAGATTTTTAAACTGAATAGTCTTCAACCGATTTTCAGAACAATCATTTTCACCTTAGTCACTATATATATGAAACAATAATGGCGCCGGTCTCATGTCAACTAAATTAATGGTTGGAAACGATTACCTAAAATGTAGACAATTATCTCTTTGACAGTCTTCTACTTTTTAAGCTTCTTCTTCTTTTTTCGTTGAAACATGCTTTTATTTTGGGAATCCGATTAGTGATTTGATTTCAGAAGTCCGATCTACTTAACTAGATATGTTTTAATTAATTTGTGATGTATGAGTTTTTGAGCTTTCTTGGTGAAGAAGATGGTAATGATGTATGAGTTTATGTCATTAATTATCTTCTTATTTGATTATTTCTTTATAAATAAGTATAGTTTCTTCGGCTAAATTAATCAACAAGGGATCAAGTTAGTAAGGTCAACTGCTTGTTGAATTAGTGATTCAGAGAAATTCACAACAGCCTCGACTAGCTAGTATACTACAAATCTATATAATCATATAAATAAAATTATTAAACAAAAAAAACATTATAACATAAATCCAAAATTTCCCAAAAGGTGGTAGAAACTAGAAAGTAAACTTAAGGGAAGAAGCTAACTTTTGCCTCCAGACGTTGTTCTTTTATACTCGATATATGCTTAACAACCAAAAGATATCACGCTTATTACATGTAATTTAAAGAACTCAATAGAGGAAGTCATGGTATTAGGAACAAAGTCATGGTATTTTTGGTAGGCGAGACTAGGATTCGGTCCAAGATCAACTTGATAGATTGCTTTCCTATGAGTCATTTCACCATAGTATTAGTCAGACTTGAATGTGATGTCAGATGGTTGTGTTGGTATGGTCCTTGCAATGCAATTTGAACTTTGTTCTCTCCAATCCGACGTCAACTTAGATCATTTAGTGAAAAAGAAAATAGTCAGAAACTAAGAACTTGTCTTCATGGTAGTAATAGATTAACCATTCAGAGGGAAAGATTTTCTGAACCAATGTTGGAGTATGTCGCTCAAGACTAAAGGCTTATCTTGCTGAAAGGAAGATGCTTTGTTAAGGTAGATGCGGTTAATTCTACGAAAACATGTAACTTAGATAAGCTAGATTAAGGGTTTTAAAGGTATAGTATTTTTCACCATAATTCATAAACTATAATGTGTCAAATCATAAAATGCAGTTCTTTTCTTATAGTTACCGTAGGTAACAAGTCCATTGCTCTTATTACATGGTGCATGTTATCATGGTATTCTCAACTTTTATTCTCGTATAGTCGTATTCATCAAATTGTTAAAACCTAGTCTATGCTCGAAAGTTTGTTACCGACAATAAGTATGCAATAGAATTAGACTTTGGCTTTTGTATTAAGGATCTTCACACTCATATTAAGCTTATATGATCTATTCTATATGTATTAAACTTATATTATCTAAATTTATGTAACTTTTATCTCCTTTATTTGCGACATTCGTATCGATGATTAAATAAATTTAAAAGAGAAAAAAGGAACTAATATTCTACTTTGCTGAGTATTAAAAAAAAAGACATCAGTAATATTATTGGCATTCCCGCTATATTATTGTTTTTGTTCAACAAAATTTTAAAGATTGTTATACTCTTCATAAAAGGAACAAATGGGTATAAGTATAACATAGAAGATAAACCTATCAAGACTAATAAAAACGCGGCTACAAAAGTCAAGCGCATTACACAAAAGCAATAGATAAATTGATAGATAGAGATAATCCTAACACTCAAACAATAACTATCATCACGGAGTCCTCGAACCTTGACAACATTAAAACTTATAAGTGGAACGACGCCTTGGAGAACAAAGAGCAACAACAGTGATCTAATGTTCATGATTGAGGTCAAACTTTGGTTGTGATTAGTGGAGAGCTGAGGAAGTGAAAGTAAATTAGAGTAAAAAAATAAAGAGGAACTGATGTCTATAGAAATCTCCAGTTTTGTTATGTTTATGTTGTTTGTAGTTGCTTAATCGGTTTTGATGTCTTTATGATTTGATCAACCAGCGTGCGAAGGAGGAGGAACTGAGCACTGACTCTGGATCCGAGATTCTCAGCATAGAGTATGAGAAACTGAGCCTAACCAGCTCAATCAAGAGTGAATCCGACAAGGTAGGTAATACTATATTGAATCTGAGAAATATTTGCTAAATCTGTGTTTCTCGCATATCTTGTGTGTAGGAGTTTACTCTTCAACCCATGAGGCAGCTTCACTCTTCCACTCTATTCTATTTCTGAAATCTTGATACATATTTACTCTTATGCTTGTTTTTTAGGATACATATTACTCTTATGCTAATTTCAAATTGTGTCTATCACTAATCATTATTAGTAAGTCTGCGACTTTGATGAAATTATTTGGTTTGGTTAATCGGATTTTTATGGTTTTTAGTTTGGGAATAAGACTATAATTTAACCAAATAGAAATTCTTTGGTTATTTTGGCTATGGAGACCAAAGGTATGCGCTCTTTTAGCCTCATTCTCGTAGCTTTTTTAGCATGAATTATTGTTAGGCTTGCTTAAAAACATGACATTTGAGATAGTAACAATTTTAGTAAATTTGTTCATAAAACGTACAACTTCTGATTGTCACTGTCACATCGATCTGGTGCCGAACAAGGTCTATATCAACTTCGATCCTTTTTTCAGTTTTAGTCGCAACGACTGTTTCAATTTTGGATGGAGGCAAACTATCAATCGCTAAAAAAACCAGCGACGTCTTTTCCGGAACGAGCGACTGTGATTCTCATCTTCAGCAATATTCATATATAAATTCGTTGTTATATCATCATCCAAATTTAAATCCGATATAATTTGTATTATTTAAAATTACAGTAGACTACTGTAACAATATTTACCAATAAGTCTTAATATTTTTCTAGTTAAAATTCTTATTATAGCCAAAATCTCAAATTTCACAACTATAAAATCTATAATCTCTAGCCGTCGTTACCAATCGTATAAAAAACTTACTACCATTACCTTTGTTATTATGTTTTTTCCATCAATCAATAAGTAAATAAACTAAGTATTCTTAACATAACTCCACGTCAGCAATCTAACGCCTTCTCAACTTAAAAGAAAAACACTTATCTATCATCACCTCTCAACCGTTGATTAAGATATTTAATATCCTCAATCCAACAAACAAAAAACCTCCACGTCATCAATCCTCGTCATATAATCTCATCCAATCAAATCCATTACTTCCTCCTTAATATCTTTCACCGCTTCATCATCATCTTCATCATCATCATCAATCACAAAAACCCAAAGGCCAAAACTTTCCCGAGAAAAAACTCAAAAATGGCACCAAAAGCCGGAAAGAAACCAGCAGAGAAGAAACCCGCCGCGGCAGAGAAAGCTCCAGCAGTAGAAGAAGAGAAAGTAGCAGAGAAAGCACCAGCAGAGAAGAAACCAAAAGCCGGAAAAAAGCTACCAAAAGAAGCAGTCACCGGAGGAGTCGACAAGAAGAAGAAACGAGTCAAGAAAAGCACAGAGACATACAAGATCTATATCTTCAAGGTGTTGAAACAAGTTCATCCAGATATTGGAATCTCAAGCAAAGCTATGGGGATTATGAACAGTTTTATAAACGATATATTTGAGAAACTTGCGCAAGAAGCTTCGAAATTAGCTAGGTATAATAAGAAACCTACGATTACTTCTAGGGAGATTCAGACAGCTGTTAGACTTGTGTTACCTGGTGAACTTGCTAAGCATGCTGTTTCTGAAGGAACTAAAGCTGTTACTAAGTTTACTAGCTCTTAGGGTTTGTGGGTTTTGTGTTTAGGTTTCGAATCTTGGTTTGTGTTGGTATGTAATCTGATGGGTTTTATGTAATTTGTTGAAGAATGTAATGGTATTAATGTTTATTTTGAAGTAGATTATGAATATTAAATTTCAGTATTTTTGTGGTTAGTGACTTGGAATTCTACAAGAAGTTTGATTTTTATGAATGTTAAATTGAAATTTGGATTTTGGTGGATGATTTTGTATGATGAATTGGTAATTTTGTTGTGAATTAGTCTTGAGCTTAATTTTTTGTTTATTCATCTTAGAAATGATTGACACAAGTAAGAATAGATGTGACAAAAGAGAGATCTTTAGTTAGTAACAACGAGAACTGGAATTTAAGGTTCATGAAATCTTGGAAATCCAAATCCAAAACAGAAACAAGTGACCAGAGATTACTCCAACGAGGGGACAAAACACTAGTGCGAACCGATTCCGTGGTAGAGAGTTTAGAGAGGATCCGACATAGCAAATGACATGGTAAATCGCTTAACCAATCTTTCCCTGAGCCTTCGGTTTCGATAAACTTCTTCTTGCTTAAAGGGGTGTTTGGAGAGGTTCTAGCCATGTGTTCATTCAGGTTATATCGGCTAATGATTAGACTTTGATATAGCTTATACACAAACTAATACTCTTTCATGTGTTTAGTAAAAAAAAAAACTTACAATGTAGATAAAATGGTTAGTTGTGTGACTCATTTAGTTTTCAGCTTGAATGTGTTTTTTGGTTTCTTGATTCTGTTTTTATTTTTTACTCTGACTTTCATGCTTGTGATTCAAATCCTAGTCACCTTGTTTATGCACTCGATTTTGGCATTTCTTTGTGAAGTATTTTTAGAGTATTGCATCATTTTATACCTTGAATACAATGCCGAAACCTCCCTTTCCCAGCTTATTTGAGAGGGAGAAGTTGTGAGCAAGGCTTCCCAGACTATAGGGGAAGGAAGTAACCTAGTTCAACAAGATACCACTCTGATGTAAAGATCATGGCCATCGTCTACATAAGTCCGGCGTAGAATGTAGATCCATTCACCCTTGGCATTGCTACAGCCCTAAAATGTACATATCTGACAACTTTCATATTCCTCAACAACAAGAACCTTATTTTTGAATAGCATGGCATTTTCATCTTCACTTGACATCCAACACTATATGTCTCCATGTGTGGCTTGTACCCTCTTGATACACTTACTTTTATCTCTTTGCTTGGTGAATTTATTTTGATAGATTAGGTAAGAGTTGACTCTTGTATTGAATGTTTATTTTCTGTTTTGTGATAAATGCATGTTAGATGTTAATAATTTTATGAATTGGAATTATTTATATGTTTTATAAATTTTAAAATGTTAATAATTTTAATTTTAATATATTATAATTTTTAAAAAAAATTCTTAAAAGGACTCCACTTTGATTTCTTCCTTATGAATATGAAAATTTTAAAATCTCATACACAAACTCTTATCCTAAATATTAATATATTTTATATTAAAACAAATGGTAAGAACGCATGAGGGGTTCTTACTATTGGAGATGGTCTAGAAGGTGTGAATAGTGACATATGTTAAGATTGATTTAATTTGAATGATAGATGCAACTTATAGTCAACTCAACAATGTTCACAAGCCGATGTGGCTAAAACGCTTGATTTGTAAAGAATCTATTATTTGAATAAATATCAGTTTGCCGTAAAAAAAAAAAAAAGTTAACTCAACAATGTTATTAGTTATGAACCAAATTAATTAATAATTTTATCAATTAATAATAGATTCAATAATAATATATTATTACAACTCTATAAGTAAATTATAAGTTTATAACTAATGTAATATTTGAAGAAAACAAAGATATTCGTGCAAAAATAAACAAAAAAGCTATAAAATAAGCAAAACATAAGAAAAATTTAAGTTACATATAATAGAACCTAAACAGGCAAATTTGAGCAATTAAATTAAAAAGAATGATTAATTACCAATAACACTAAAATAACATAGCAATACGAAAAATTATCAGTTTGGATATTTTTTTATGTTAACCAGCTCATGGACTGTATGTAAGATTATTCAACGAATTTTCCATTCATTAAATTCTAATAACTGCTCCGGACTTGTTAATTAGTCTATGTTTAAAAAATTTAAATTCATCTTAGTCCACTTCTAAGACTAATCATGATTAATCTCACTTGTGAAACAAAAGTTAAGTAGTGTTATATTACTTGAAGTAAGTATTATGATTGTTAGAAGGTGTGAATGATGACATGTGTTAGGATTGATTTAACTGGAATTATAAATGTAAAACATGGTTAACTTAACAATGTTATTAATTATGAACCAATTTTAAATTTTAAAATAAATTTAAGTTTTGAGTTTAGTTGAGTTATGGCTGATTTATGATAAACTAAAACTTAACTCAAAAACATTGAAAAAAAATATAAAGAGTTATGATGTGTTAAGTTGATTGATTTATTTAGACTTTTTATATAAAAAAAGGTTTCCTAAAGAAAAGTAAGGGCTTTGTTTGTTCCTTGAATGTCTCTGTTTCTGGTCTTTTATTTGTCTTGATTTTTTGGTGGGTGATATATTTCCTTTTTATCACTCTGTTTCACTAATCTGTGTCTGTTGTAAAGGTTTAGTGTTGGTACCTATAGTACCGTTTTAATATATATAATCTTTTCAGTGAAAAAAGAAAGAAAGAAAGTAAGTGGTGTTAGGGCATCATCAATGGGGGATCATGTGAGGGTGTTCTTATAGAGAATATAATGTTAAAATAATGTAAGATCATGTGTTTAGATCTTTTGTTTAGAAGTTGATTAGTGGGAGAACATGTGTAAGATCTTAAGACTTAATAATATAATAATCTAAATTAAATTAAGATTTTACAATTATTAAAACATTTAAAAATAACATATAAATTGCAAATGCCAAATTTATGAAAAACTGAAAATAAAAGTGAAAATACAATACTAAATATTTATGAAAAAAACATTAAAAATATAAATAACAATAAACAAACAAACATATTACTTAATAAAAGCACAAAAACATTTTATCTAATTAATACATAGTTTATTATCCAAATTTATTCCAAATATGTTGAATATTCCAACCAATGCCCAAATGCCACGTCACCCCGCAACACCCACAAGAACAGATCCAGGTCAAGAGCCCAGTTCCTGATCTTAAGCCCATTAACCCATTTTTTTGGATTTAAATAATGCTTAGATCAGGGGGGGTGATCCCCCAACTGACTAACCTATTTATTACTACCACATACACTTGATTTAGTCAAAGCCACAAACTTTAAAATCTCATGACTCATTCTCAACCTTTTAGGTCCTATCATATAATCTCTATCATTAGAAACTAGATTACTTCACCGTGGACATTTCTCGGAAAAATTGGTAAAAAACCTTAACTTCACCTATTTCTGTGAATTTCAAAAACATGTAAAAAAAAATCCTAACTTTTTTGTGGGTTTTAAAACCCTAACATTTTAAAAAATGGTAAAATAACCACTAATATTATTAATAAACCAAATAAATTCCAGATAAATATTATATTAAAACAAAAACAAATAGATAAAACAACTTAATTTGTAATTTATTCAAATTCTAGTTTACAAATTTCAATTCCAAAATTGAGTTTTTTTACGAAATAAAAATAAATCAGTTTTGTTGTCATTAAAACTAGTTATGTAAACTATAAAAATGTATTCATACCAAAAAAAAAAACTATAAAAATGTATAGATTAGCCCATTCGTTTCATTTTTTGTTCGAATTTGTTCTAACATTTCAAGTTTTGAATTTAAAATGTGTCAAAATTATTAACATATTTTTTTCTAAATTAGTGTGATCCGAGCAAATAAAATTAATTAACAAAATCATATTCAGCTTGGTATAAAAGTTTCTATATCGCTCTTACTATTTCAAAATTAGTTTAGTTTCACGTTGATAAATTTATATAACCCAACCGAATTAATCTTGATTAATTGTTATTTTCAATTATTATATAAAATTAATAAAAAATAATATATAACATAAAATACTTACTTTTATCCAAAATTGAATGAAACCTAAACTCCACCCGAAATAAATTTTGGATAACAATAAATATGAAACCGATTGTTGAGTTAGTAAATTTAAATTGTTTATATAACTAAAATTCTAATGGTAATGAAATCGTTTTACTGTATCTCAACTAGATTTGAAATAACAATTTTATATATAAAAAAGTACATGAAAACTAAAAAACTTCAATTAGGAGAAAATTGAAAAATAGAGTTTACTAAAAAAGAATCTTAAACTAAATTATATTTATTTATTTAAACTTTAGCATAATGGTTTGTTTGATTTTAAACTGATTTTATTGATATTAAGTGAGTGTTATTTTACCATTTTTTAAAAGGTGGGGTTTAAAACTCATAAAAAAGTTAAAGATTTTTAACATGTTTTTGGAAAAGTTAAAAGTTTTTTAACCCATTTTTCTCTAGTTAGTTAGTGTTTAATCATTAAAACTCGGTCACTGTAACTTTAATTAAATTTGTAATAATTTAGATTAATAAAAAAAGGGCAAATCCGTAAATTTAAAGAGTTCGTGAAAACGTGTAAGAGCCCTCTCTCCCACTCTTCTTCTCGTCACATTGTATAATCCCAAAAACTCACTCAAAATCTTTTTAACTTCACACACACAAAACTAAAACACTTCTATAATTCGATTCTTTCAATGGAACCAATTCTTGAAAAAATCTCAACTCCTTGGCAAGTTCTTGTTCAAACAGCAACATGGACAGTACTCCTAATGATCACAGTGGCTTTAGCTTCATTTGCTCCGGAGATGGCGTTTGTGTCTAAAATAAAATCATCTTCTGATGGGTTCGTGAGGATTCCGATGGATTTACCGGGAGACATCTTAATCTTACCGTCGGAGATGGTGAAGAACTCATCTTTAGATGTTTTTATACCGACGATATTTGCAGGTGTTATGGTCATTGCTTCTGTTTCTTTATTACGATCATGTCTTGGTATTGAAGTAGAAGAAATTGAAGAACAATGTTGATAACATGTTCGTTATATGTATGCATTATATTAGTTTCATTGTAATTGTTTAGCAGTAAGGGTCCTTAGCTCAGTGGTAGAGCAATTGACTGCAGATCAATAGGTCACCGGTTCGAATCCGGTAGGGCCCTTTCTCTTTTTCTTTTACAAACCATTTTGTTGTTTATATTAACCGTTTATATTATTTGATCTGACGGTGATGAATGTATCGTTACAAATTATTTGTTGGATCGATGACGTGGGATTAGATTTAGTATTTGTCTATTTGAGTATACAAGTTACACAAAAAAAAAAAAAAAAAAAAAAATTCTTACATTAGGGAACTACAAAAATGAATTTTTGCAAAAAATTAACAACACAATTTTTACAATTTCATTTTCAAGTTTTAAGTCCATTAAGCCTTGCGAATTTATAAATTCAAGACTCGTATTTTTGAGCACCAGTCAAATAATCTTTTACCATTTTATGTTTTTAGTCCATATTATAAACAAATATAGGCACAATTTAGTAAGTTAATGAATCTTACATATTAAGCCCCAAACTTTCAATTGCTCACATTTAGTCCATATTTGATTTTCAATCTCCAAAAAAAAAACAAACTTTACCAAACATGAAATGCAAAACATTAACAACACAATCTTTACAATTTAATTTTTAAGTTTAAGTTCATATATATAATCTAAGTTTATGAATCTTACATATTAAGCCCCAAACTTTAAAATGCTCAATTTTAGTCCATATTCGATCTTCAAAACCCCAATTCAACCAATTTCTTATAACTACATTCGATTTTATGAAACACATTAAGAGATTCATAATCCTTTAACCCGAATTTAAAAGATTTTAGAGTAATTAGAGCAAATGTTACTATCATTAACCAAAATTAAGACCCCATTACAATACTGCAATTAACCAAACCCTAAAATTCTGGAACTTCTTGATCGCAAGACTTAATTCATCAAAAAACCAGAAATTGTTCAACCACCAAATCCATAAAGAGTTCGTCCTTGTCTCTTCAAAGCATAAACAACATCCATAGCAGTCACTGTTTTCCTCCTCGCATGCTCAGTGTATGTAACAGCATCTCTAATCACATTCTCTAGAAAAACCTTCAACACACCTCTCGTTTCTTCATAGATCAATCCACTGATTCTCTTCACACCTCCTCTTCTAGCAAGACGACGAATCGCTGGCTTTGTGATTCCTTGAATGTTGTCACGAAGAACTTTTCTGTGTCTCTTTGCTCCTCCTTTGCCTAATCCTTTTCCTCCTTTTCCTCTTCCTGACATTTTTTCTCGAGAAAGTTTTAAGATTGGTGTTTTGTGAGAGAAGCAGAGAAATTGATTGATTTATAAAGAAGATGATTTATTTCGGAAAATGAATCGTGACCGTTCGTTTTAATCTTTGATCGTACGGTTTAAAATGACGATCCGCGAGAAAGGTTTAGGCAAAGGAGATTGGTTTCTTTAGTGATAACGGATCGTGTATTTTTTGTTATTTTTTCTTTTTGTTTTTTTCTCGCTTTTTATTATCGGTTTTCTTTTTCTCCATCTCTGAACCAGTGCGTTAACCGTCCCGGTTAACGATGATGGTATCTAGAATGAAAGCGATGTCGTTTTGAAGTGCCGAAAACAGAGAGTCGTTATAAAGGTCGCTGAGCTTTTATAGCTCTTCTTTGTGTATCTTCTTAATTCTTTGTTTTCTATTTCTAAGCTCTTTCTCTAATCTGTAACACAAAGAATTCCACTGCTGGTGAATTGTGAGGTGTTGTTATTGCCGAGATGTACATTGAGATCGCGTCGATCTTGAAAAAACTCGTAACAATCGTGTGTTCTTGAATGAATCTTTAAACGAATACAATGAATGATCGGTAACTTGTAGTTCAAAAAAAAAAAAAAAAAAAAAAAAAGAATGATCGGTAACTTCTTTGATTTATTTCGACATAGAATTATCAAGAAATTGAAAAACTCTCCTAGCCAAATTGAGATCAAAACAAAGAACGTATTTGGGAGAGATTACCACAATCTTGATATTAGCTTTATACCATGACTTGAAGCACAAATCTTGAAGCAACTTGGAACCAGTAGATTTCTTCTTGAATATCATTCAACACAAAGCTCATTAAAGATAAAACTATGCCCTTCTCCAATGGTTTTGTTTCTGACAAAGTCAATTTAGACAAGCATAATCAATTTTATAATTAAAAAATGATGTTGATTGTCCAAAAAATTTGGATTTGTCCTTTAATTCTAAAAGAAAAAAATGGTATTCCGCTGCAGGGGTTTGAGCCCGGATTTCATTCATTGAAATTAACCGATGTGCTACAACGAATCTTTTGAACATACATCCATTCGATTAGTATATAAAATTATAAAAAATAATTGTGTTCTAAACAGAATTGTTCTAAGGTCGTTGAGCGCAGAAGCTCTTGCATATCTTTTCTTTAAGTCGTTATTGCTTTCTCTTTGTTTCTATAACTCAAAAGACTTCACTAATAGTTAAGGTGTTGTTCTTGCTGAGATGTACCTCGGATAACATCGATCTTGAAAAACTCGTAAAACGTGTGTTCTTGATATAATCTCCAAACGAATACCATAAGTGTTTTTTATAGAATTCTCAACAAGTTGAAAACCTATCTAAATCTTGAAGAATGAACTCAGAATTTCTGTTATAAGATTTCTTTTAACTGCAAAATGATAAGCACAATCTTGGTATTAGCTTCATACCATAACTAGAAGACAAATCTTGAAGAAAGAAACTTGCAGCCAAGAAATTCCTACATGAATCTCATTCAACACAAAGCTCATCAAAGATCAAGACTCTGCTCTTCTCCAATAGTTTCTTCTTAGAAAGTCAACTTAGACAAGGATAATCAATTTAATAATAAAGAATGATGTAGAATGTTCAACTATTTTGAATATGTCCTCTACCCTGACTAAAAGAAAAGGAAAAAATTATTCCGCTGCCGGGGTTTGATCCCGGATTTCTTTCATTGAAATTAACCGATGTGCTACAGCGGATCTATTGAACATATCTCCATTCAATCAGTACATAAACTATAGAAACATTTAGTGTGTACTAACCTTAAAAAGAGGATAGACTACTCTAATTTTGTTGGAGTGTTCTGGTTTGGAGCATTTAACAGGTAAGGATGGGTGCTTTGGCTAGAGAATGAAGCGATGTCGTTGTGAGGCGGTTACGATCCTATCACGTGTTAAAACCGATCACATATTAAGAGAAAGAGTGGAGAGCCTCTAGTTTTGTTGGAGTGTTCTCTTAGAGTCCTTAAATTCAATCTTTAAACCAGTGGTGTGAATAATGGTGTGGTTCTTTGATTGTACAAATTGGCATATACTAGATTCATGTATCAGAAACCGTATAAACCGAAAAACTCGAATCAAAAACTCAGATTGAACACCACTAGTTAACTACTATCCGGTTGGTCGATCTAGTTTCAAATAATTACAAGGACTCTGACTTTCATCATTTGGTTTACAATTTTGTGATAGTGAAACGACTCAATTTGGCAGTGAAATGATTCATTTTGTCAACTAAGCTCATTAAAGCATCTCATTGATCACATTCTCATAAGAAAATTCAAATAGTAAAATCACCTCTTAAAAGTTCCTCAATGGGACGCTTATTCCCTACAAACTCAAAATGCAAAAAGAAAGATACAAAAATACGCTCTACTGTAGTAGCTTCGCCTTTGGTTCCCATCCAAGAACTTCTTTAGCTTTGCTTATGTCTGGTTTTCTCTGTTTTGGATCATCCCGTGTGTTTTTTACCATCTTTATCTCCACGTCCGGTTTAATAAGCTGCACCAATTTTCATAAATATACATTACTTATTTGTTACACAACTATAATCACGTTTATGCGAAATGAAATTAAAAAGGGATAATGCTAACCTCTTTAACCGTCTCAGCGAGCGCAACCATCGTGAATTCACCTGGATAGCCTATGTGTATATCGGTCCAGGTTGGTCTCTTGCCAGATGCATTAGACCTTCCATCTACAGAACCAAAGTTGGACTATGTATCATTTTATAATATAAATTTTGGAATTTGATTGGTAACCCGCAAAATGGTATGAATAATTTGTGTATCTTTTAAATTCTTTGTTTCCTATTTCTAAGGTCTTCTCTAATCCGTATCACAAAGACTCCACCGAAAGTGAATTGTAAGATGATGTTCTTGGCAAGATATACATGAAATTGCATCGATCTTGAAAAACGCGTAGAATTTAGGTTCTTGATCCAATCGTCAAGCGAATACTATCGAGTGATCGTGAGCTTCTTTGATCTAATTCGACATAGAATTCTCAACAAGTTTAAAAACTTGAGATAAAAGCAAAGACCGTATTTTGGAGAGATAAAGACAATCTTGATATTAGCATCAAACCGTGGCTAAAAGTACAAATCTTGAAGCAACTTGGAAGCATAGATTTCTTCTTGAATCTCATTCAATAATAAGGTCATTAAAGATAAAAACTCTGCCGCCATATATCCAATAGTTTCTTCTTAGAAAGTCAACTTAGACAAGTATAATCAATTTTATAATAAAGAATGATGTAGAATGTTCAAATATTTTGAATATGTCCTTTACTTGACTAAAAGAAAAGGAAAAAAAGTATTCCGCTGCCAGGGTTTGAACCCGGATTTCATTCATTGAAATTAACCGATGTGCTACAGCGGATCTATTGAACATATCTCCATTCAATCAGTAGATAAACTATAGCAAAATTTAGTGTGTACTAACCTTAAAAAGAGGTTAGGCTCTAATTTTGTTGAAGTGTTCTGGTTTGGAGCATTTAACAGGTAAGGATGGGTGCTTTGGCTAGAGAATGAATCGATGTCATTGTGAGGCGGTTACGATCCTGATTATAACTGAAAAACAGAATTGTTATAAGGTCGTTGAGCTCAAAAGCTCTTGTATATCTTCTCTTTAAGTCTTTTTGTTTTCTATAATTCAAAGACTCCACTGATAGTGAATTGCAAGGTGTTATTCTTGCTGCGATGTACATGAGACCGCATCGATCTTGAAAAATCGTAATAAGTTGAAAACCTATCCAAATCAGATTCAAAACAAAGAAGCACACATCTTGAAGAATGAATTGTCATGTTTGAAGATTTCTTTCAACTGCAAAATGGTAAGCACAAATCCTGAAGACAATCTTGAAGAAACTTGCTGCCAAGCTCATTCATCACAGAGCTCATTAAAGATCAAAACTCTGCTCTTCTCCAATGGTTTTTTTCTTACAAAGTCAACTTAGACAAGCATAATCAATATTAATATTAAAAAAAATAGAGGTATATTATAGATTTATTTGGTCAGATGTTGAATTGTTTATATGTATTGGATCTGTCCTATAGCTGACTAGAAAGAAAGAACAAAAAAAGGTATTCCGCTGCCGAGGTTTGAACCCGGATTTCATCATTTGAAATTAACCTGTGTGCTACAGCGGATTTGTTGAATGTATCTTCGATCAACTAGTATTTACTCTATATAAAAAATTAGTATTTTCTACCTATCACGTGTTAAGAGTTTAAGACCAATAACCTATTAGGAGAAAGAGAGGCTTTGACCTCTTCAGAAGAAGATAGACTCTAATTTTTTGTTGTTTTCTCTTAACAATGCGTGTTCTTGGTTCAATCTTTACAAAAGTGGTGTGAGTGACAATGAGGTTGTACAAATTGACATACACTAGATTCATAAATCAGAAACTCTATAAACCGAAAAACTCGAAAATCCGGATTGACACACTATAAGTTTTTATTCGTGTGATCTTTTCAAATGATTTCAATCATTTGGGTACAGTACAAGGAATACAGTTTGGGCATTTCCAAATTTTACAAGACCAGTGACAATGAAATGACTCATTTTGTTCACTATGCTTAAAACTTCTCATTGATTACATTCTCATAGTATTAAAATTCAAGTAGTAACATCACTCCCTAAATGTTCCTCGTTAGGATGCTTATTCCCTACAAACTCAAAATGCAAAGAGAAAGATTAAAGCTCCACATGTTCCGGGGAACACCGGTTTCAAACAAATAAACAAAACGATAAGAACACACAATTCCAAGAAATTAAAATAGCAATTATTTTTCTTTCTGTTTTTTGAAAATAAGTGTCACTTCTTCGAAACACCAAGCCTTAGACGAAAATCTTCTTCCATAAGAGGAAGCCCTTCACGTAGCTTCACCTTTGGTTCCCAACCAAGAACTTCTTTAGCTTTGCTTATGTCTGGTTTTCTCTGTTTTGGATCATCTGGTGTGTTCTCCACCATCTTTATCTCCACGTCCGGTTTAATAAGCTGCACATATTCTCATTAATATAGATTACTTATTTGTTACACAACTATAATCACATTTATGTGAAATGAAATAACAAAAATGACAATGCTAACCTCTTTAACCGTCTCAGCGAGCTCAACCATTGTGAATTCACCTGGATTCCCTATGTTGATCGGTCCGGTTTGGTCTCCTTCCATCAAACGCATTAGACCTTCCACCTACAAAACCAAAGTTAAATCATGTATGCAATTGGATCCGCACATTGTCACCAATCATATTTTTTAGTGGAATCGCGTTTTTCATTCATCTATTTTCGCGACTCCGTAAGATCAATGCTAGTGAAATTGTGTAACCATCATTCCATGAGTTTTCAAATTTATTTCTCTTTTATTCTATATTTCTTTTCTCCCATTTTATTCCACATTTTTATTTTTATCTTCTATGATTATGCGATTATGCAGTGTTATCAATCAAATATTTTGAATAATGATAAAGATAATGAGTTGCTATATATGATGGACACACATACCATGTCTGAAACATAACAGAAACTGCGGGTTTGTGTTCCCGGTTTCTGAACAGTCAGAGCTTCTCCCCTGCAAACCCAAAACGATGTTATCATACAAAGGCTTTAGGGTTAGTCTAGGATTCGACTTAAAAATTATCCGGTTATTATAGAAAAAACATTCAAGAACTTGATTGAGGTTAGTTTCACCTGAGAGCCTGAGCAATGAAGTTGCTCACGACACGACCATCATCAATGTTCATACGAGGACCATATGTGTTGAATATCCTCGCTATGCGTATCTCTACAATGGCCCGATAATAGTAATAAGTAATTAGCCAGTAAGCTTAAATCAAAGTTTTCAAGAAAACCGTAAAAGAGTGATTAATTTTACCAATCCCATGTTGCCTATGGTAATCAAACATAAGAGTCTCTGCAACACGTTTTCCTTCATCGTAACAACTTCTAACACCTTATAATGTGCAGCAGCAAATTATTTGTGTTAGTTAAAATTTTATAAACCGAGTTATTACAAAAAGTTGTCATATATATATAATGACTTACCGATGGGGTTTACATTTCCCCAATAGCTCTCGGGTTGAGGGTGAACCAAAGGATCACCGTATACTTCAGATGTCGAAGTAAGTAAAATTCTTGCGCCAACTCGCTTAGCTAGTCCTAACATGTTAAGTGTGCCAATCACATTTGTTTTTATCGTCTGCCATTAAAAAGATAAAGATATGATCATAAGTCATAAACAATATATCAGCATTTTTGCGAGTTTTGATTAACGAAATTTAACAAACCTTAACGGGGTTGTATTTGTAGAAAATTGGAGATGCAGGACATGCTAAATGGTAGATTTGATCAACCTCAACAAACAAAGGTTCAGTCACATCTGAAAAATCATAAGGATGAGTATTAACATTGTTTTGGTTAATAAGTATTAATTAAGAAGATTTACCATGACGAATGAGCTCAAATCTTGGATGACCAATCCATTTCTTGAGATTGTCTTTTGATCCTGTGAAGTAATTATCCGCAACGATTACTTCATTCTTTTCGTTTTGCATCAATTTATCAACGAGATGAGAACCAATGAATCCAGCTCCTCCGGTCACCAAGATTCTCATATTTGACTGTATTTTCAATATCATTCAACAAATCAATTTCGACCAATACATTGATCATAGTAGTTTGTGCTAGTATCGTTCTTAATGCATTTTGTTGACCAAAAAAAAATCAATATCAAGTTTTCAACTACCAAAGTCTTATAGGTGAGATTGAGATCTATACATAGAGTTTCAACTTTTTCACTTATGACTTTGACTTAAGCATTAAAGCATAACTACACTTTAAACTAGAGACAAAACTAAAAATTGTCATTGCATTAAGAACTCAATTGAACAAGAAGTTTAAAGAATGTTTTGACTGAAAACTGAAAAAAAAAAACAGAATTAACCTGAAAAAACTTGGAATTACGCAGAGGAGACGGCATCGGTGGTGGCTTTGTCGCCGTCGTCCCGTTAGAAGAATTCGTCGCCATTTCTGCAAATTTTAATTAAATTTAATAAACTCTAATCACAGATTCATCATGAGATTTAGAAAACCAAAAAAACAAAAAAAAATACACATGCACATACACAATCACACTGATTAGAGAATTAATCAACCTGATGATTAGTAAAAAGCTTGATGAAAAACGAAAACTGTACTCAATCACTCTCTGATCTTGATGACATTAGAAGTATCAATGGAATGAATATTTATACGCATGTAAATTTAAATAAAATCATATGAAACATGAAGATGAGTCCCACAAAATTTGTTAACTAAGCAAAAAATAAAATAAGGCTCGTTGAAACTGAAAAAAAAAAAATCCTTACCAGAAAAATTGAAGCTTCAAATGAACGAAAAGTGAGACTACGAAATGCACCAAACCCAATTTTAAGTTGGTCACCAAACGTCGCTTACGAATAAAGTTTCAATAAAAAATGAATACTAGAAAGAGAGATGGCAAAAATAAAGAAAGAAAGATAAGAGAAAACAAAGACTCAGAGAGTTTGACTTTACACTATTCTCGACATTTAAGAATTAAGACTGAGGAAGGGAGATGGAATGATAAATTATTGGTTTTAAGGATTCTTTAGATCTTAAATTTCGAGATTTGCGACTCGATTAAATTAAACTTGCTGGATCAGCTTAGAGTATTAATAGAAAGAAAGAAAAAAAGAAGCTTAGAGTACTACATATTGACTGGAGTTTACGTGAGATATGCGCCGTAGGAATCGAATTACCATTTGTTATTGTGCTAAACGAATTTACGTACTGCGCCATTTCCAGAATTTTATTTGCAATTTTTGGAGAGTAAGATTTTTCTTTGATTTTAGTGTTTATTTGCTCCACGAAAAAAATAAATGATTCGCGATATTGTTATCTACTTTTTTTTTTACGACAAAATAAAATCATTCATTTAAGTTAGAAACGGACGGTTTTCTTCGGAAGAAAACCAGTCCAATGTTGAATAACATACATGAGAAAAAATAGAATTTCGTGCTCTTCCTTTTTTAGCGAAGCAATCGGCATGGATCTTGTTTTCTACTTATCTGACTATTTTTTTAAATGAGTGTAACGTGTAAACGTTGAGTAATCAACTCAACATATTGTTAATAGATTTAAAACATGGCACTACTTTTTATTGGTCAACTAAAAGTATAGTTTTCAGTGGGAATAAATCAAACCCATGAAAAAACGAATTTATGACACATCCCTGAACCTTTTACTATTACGCCACCACCACTCTAGAGGTTCGCATATCCAAACCTAACAAAGATTATCGTGTTAACAAACTTAATTGTTAAACTATACACAATGTTTTATTTATATATATGTATACTATGCTAACATAAGCTTAAGTTTTTACCAAAAAACATAGCTTAAGTATATGCTAAACATTAACCAAAGAGTGAAATACTCATGATATGTGTATTTTTTTGTAATTTAAACAAAAAATTTTTTTTTTTAAAGGTGAGTTCTCGATATTTTGTTTGCTTTACTCGAAAATACATTTTGTGGGTTTCAAAATCTCATTCTCTACCATTATCAAATTCTCATTTAATTTTTTATAGATTTTTTTCCACTTATCGAAAGAAAATTTTAAAATTTAACTGAGATGACAAAAATAAAAAATAAAAAAATATGACCTTTCGAAAATAGTTTGGGATAAAATAGGATATACTAGATCCATTAACAAATTAAAGAAAAACAGAGGATTAGAGTTTTAAAGTTATTGTTGACTAACAATATGGAAGTTGTTTACACATAACCAAAAACTGTTTGTAGTTCAGTGGTTGGAATCCCACGTTGTGACCGTGGGGACCTGGGATCGAATCTCAGCAGCCTCTCATGACACTTTATAAAAAACATTATACTATTTTAATTTTTAACATTTGAATTTGGCATGTTACCCACGAATACTAAAATAAGCCCAACATTTGTTCTTCACTTCTTTTGTATGCACTTTTTTAGTCTTTAGTTTTCACACACAAATTGGCATTGTTGGTATTGGTATAACCGGTCAACCACAATGCCTTATTTGTTATTACAGGAACACAAAAAAAAAAAAAAAGAGAAGATAAACCAAAAAAAAGAAACGTTTCCTTCTTTCACACGCCATTTCTTGTTATCAATGGTAAAATATTATCATTTATACAAAGAACGTATTTTGCAAGAGATCTCATGCAAGTTAACATGGCTTGAAGGGTTCTCCGATTGCACAACCTCCTTAACCATCTCCTCAATCTCTCTTGTCTCTTTCCCAATTCTCTCCACACAAAACCCTAATGCACTCAAACTCAACACAACCTCACTCTTGTCCACTTTAGCCTCTTCTTCTCCACCTTCTTCCACACGGAATATTCCATCAGCGACGCTTCTGCAATGCTGGAGATACGTTTCTAATATCTTCT
The DNA here is from genome assembly GCA_019202805.1 of Arabidopsis suecica. Lineage (NCBI taxonomy): Eukaryota > Viridiplantae > Streptophyta > Magnoliopsida > Brassicales > Brassicaceae > Arabidopsis > Arabidopsis suecica. The sequence goes on from CM032908.1 coordinate 8,245,139, forward strand.
CCGGCTCGCTCACCGCGGTTGAGAAGCTAGGGTTTGGTGTCTTTCCAAGCTCAATGTCCCATGAGATGTTGTCGCTCTTTGCGAGCGCCTTCTCGAGGGCGTCGAGTGATTTGAGCAAAGTGATTTCCTCGAATGATTTGGCTAAAAGACCTATGCTTTCTGTTAGACTCTTGAGATCTTTGTCTACGTTGCTTAGAATCTCCTTGCATTGTGGTGATTTTGTTTTTCCTTGTTCTCCAAGAAAGCCTATCGCGTAACCGCTGAATTGCAATAGATCAGCCATTTTAGACAATGACTTGAACAGCTTTTCGTAGCAAGAAAAGTTGAATGGCGAAAACCAGAAACTTGGCTCTGCATGGGCTTCTGCTGTGAACTTCTTGAGCTCATTTAAATGACTTCTCAACTTCTTTTGACTCTCCATTATCTCCGCTTTACTAGCTTTAGCTCCAAACAAGCTTGCACACTCGTACAAAGCGTGGAAGCTTCTAGAGAGCTCAAGTTTCGCTATGTTAGCGGCTCTCGTGGGCTGAAAGACAAGCTCCACCATGATCGAACAAGACAACCCAATAAAAGTCTCGATGATTCTCTCTATCGCGAACTCGCTTGGTGGTCCGAAATTCTTTCTTCCGAGAATCAAAACGGCTCCTATCGCCGCTGATATCCCTCCGGCCTGTCCGTACATCCGGCTCTTGCTCAAGAAGCTAGAGAAGAGAAACCATGGAAGCAAAGAAAGAAACCTAACCGTCAAAAACTTCTGAAACACAAAACATCCCATCACTCCATACACTGTCCCTATCACTGTCCCTTGTGCCTTCACATTCGCCACTTTAAACGTCGCCTCTCTCGCCGCTGCGAAGCTGATGGCTACGGGTAAACCAGCCCAATACCCGTTTGGCTTACTAAACATCGAACCTAGCAAAATCGCTAAGCCTAATGAAAGCGATAGCTTCAACGCGGGCATAACCTTCTTGCTGTCCCAATCACTTATCCAAGATCTAGTTTTGGATTTTTCTAAGACCTTGACCTTGTTCTCCTCCGGTTTAGCCATTGTGATGGTTTCAAGGAGCCTGATGCAGAACAAGAAGAAGTAAAACGGTAAATCTTGAGGCGTTTCCGGGATTTCCTGAAGTGTTTGGAGGCACTCATCGGGTTTTTTCGGATCGGATTCTGGTGTTACCGACGGTTGCGGACTATTGTTAACTCGTTTGATTGAGAGAATCACACGTTCTTGTATATTCTTGAGATCTTCTTTTACTTCACCCGCAAGTAAGCTCGAAGGAATAGGAGATTTGCTTGCTACTACCATTTCCATTCCTCTAAGAGCAATTTCCATGCTTTGTAGTTTCTCTCCTTTGTTATCATTCACGTTTTGCCACCTCCATATCTTAAACGGAAGCCTCTCCCATGTCATGCTTGGCTATATACACAAAAACATTCCACTATTAGAAATATTGTACATACATTTATACTCTTCTTTTGTAAAAACATATTGTTTTTAATGATGAGAATTAAGTAAATTACTTGGTAACGTTTGAGTGTTTGATAAAGCTTGGAGGAAGAGCGAGCCAACACTCGAGCCTGTGAGACTGAAGCCGTTGCTGACATGGCATCATCGGAGCAAAAAGCCTTCATATACAACTTCACTCTCGTTGTTACATTTTGACCAAGCCCTTTGCAGCTTTTTTTCACCTATATATTTAAAATAAATTATTAGTTTTCTATTTGATTTTTCTTAATATTATCAGAGAATCCCATGCCATTGCTAATAGGTTGATTTATTACTATACTAGAAGAAGTATATAATCTTAGGGATTATATTAATTAATCAAAAAAGGAATCATATTTGTCTGTGATGCGACACAGCTTGTTCGCAATATTGGGAAGAATTAAGACAAAAAACATTTCAGCGGTGGTTGCTGACATAAGATGGATTTTATATGTAATAATGTGGTACGGAATAAAGTTAGCAACACACTTTAATACTCACGTCAACATGTTTTGTGACTGTATTACCAAGTCCACCAATATTATATAACATTCTATTATATCATCTACTAATTTTCTCGTTGCTTCGTTTGTTCATCAAATCTAATTCGGACACGTATAGGTCCCAAAAATCTTTTAAATTTTAACCAAACTAATAATTCCTCTTTTATGGAAATAACCCTCTAAAATTATGTAACATTTTTCAAAATCGTGAAAAAGATAAATATAGCTACTTTTGTTTTCACATGCAAATAGAAACACATAAGTTATAGTGTTTGAAACAATAAAGACCATACTCTACTACTAAGTACGTAGAGTTACATGTGTGCATATATACGTAAATAAAATAAGTTGGGATATTTTATGTATATCTAGAGAGTGAGAGAGATGGTACCTCACAAGTAGCCAAGCGAGGAAGTGGGACGAGTAGTGCAAGAACGCAAGCTACGACACCAAGCGCGGTGCTAGCCGCGACTTGAAGAGGGTGCATGACTGGATCAGTCTCGGCTCCTTTTATATAACCAATAACATAAATGAGGACGATCTGGCCTAAAGCGATTCTCTTAGCCACCAAGTGGGTCGAACTGTTAGGTAGCACCACCACGAACGCCGCTAGAGCCGCGGCGAGAGCCGTAGTTTCGGCCGTGAGACGAGCTGGTCCAATAAGCTTTAACGTGATGATCGCAGGTCCCACGCTTTGACACGTGGCATAAAGAGCTAACCAGCAGCCACGTAGCGTGTCTCCGAGTGTAGCGTCGGTGATGATGAGGATAACTGCGACGTAAGAGAAGGCCGGGAATGCCACGTGGCGGTTGATCCATTCGGGACCGTAAAGTGTAGCTGAGCCAACGATTGTGCAGGCTAGAGCTGTTCGGAACGCTGAGGCTAGGCACGTGCGCCACATGGCTCGGCCTCTCTCCGTCATTAGCATTTTATATATAGAGAGAGACAGCCAAAGACAACTTTGAAGTGAAATAAAAGCTTAGACTTGGGAGCTAGTTCGTTGTTGTGTTGTGTAAGAATCTAATGATTTGAGGTGAAATAATAGAAATAAGAAGAATATGGAATAAATTGAGAGAAGTGTGTGACGATGAAGGGGCTTATAAAGATGCGTTGATTTGATGAGTGGGTCAGTGATATAAGGAGGACGTGGAAGTACACCAAGTGGGTTCCACGTGAGGAAATTAATGGATTATTATGTAATAAAAATCAAAATTTATCTTTTAATCAATGGATTGTTTAGTTGATACGGCATAGTGGCTATATAGTAATGATCATATTTGGTGCCTACTTGCTACTTCTATATGTGTTATTGGCCTCTACCGATCTATACGATTGGAACATATTAAAAAGGACCAAGAGTTTTATAGTATTTGACACAAAGCGGTCTTAAATCACGTTTTCAACAAAGAAAAGAAAAATATTGTATCCGTATCTAATGAGGAATTCGAGTACCATTATTGGAGTTCAAAGAAAAGTTTGATCAACTAGTATAATTGGACAAGCCCACTCTTTGGGGGTTATAATCAAATTTTAGATGGTGTAATCTTTTTATGAAAAACAATTCTTAAAAATATTCATATAGTTGAAAAACTATTAGGGAATAGTTTATGTATTTATGACATAATTGAACATTAAAATGTTAAGAAAATATTTGACAATGTAGCAAGTCGGGAAAATTGATTAATTATGTCGTATGTTTTTTTATGCCTAGAAAGTTATGGGTTCGTACATTTCCCAGGTAGAAGTCTAAACTATGTAGTGACTTTTTTTTGGAAACCAAACAGAAATAAAATCTATGACCTCTAAGAAATAAGTTTTTTGTTTTCCTTTTTTTTTTTTTTCTTTTAATGAATTGTTCATCTGATCTTCCTGCATAATTAGGCGTGGATCTCAAGTGAATTCATGGTTTGGTTCTGAAGAAAAAAAGATTGTCACTTAGTCGGTTTGGCTGGGTTTCGTTTTTTCGAGATTGTCACTTAGTCGGTTTGGCTGGGTTTCTTTTTTCAGGAGTACATTGGGCGAGCTGCTTTTTTTGGACAATTCTTGAGTTTAATTCTAAGAGTGAACTTTTTTATTCATTTTTTTTTTTGTATTAGTTAAAAACTTAAAATATGTCATTTACTAAAAATAAATAAAATAAAACATTAATATAATCTACATAAAATGGTTAACATAAATCATATAACAATATTTTGGGTTTATAAAAGAAAGTTAGAATGGATTATTATTTTTTGTGAATTATTATTTTTTAAGAATATCACTAGTTTCTGACTTTCTGTTAGTTTATTTCATCGAGAATATTAAATATTTTCATCAGTACTGATGAAAATAATATTTAGATGACGAAAATAAATTCTTAGAACACAAGACTCACCGACTCAAAAAACTATAAGAAAAAAGGGACAAAGACTTCCCAGAAACAAGATTTGCCGACTCAAGATCATTAAAACACCAAAATGATCAGTTCGCACATGCATGCAACAACAGACATCACTCTTTGAGGTTCACTTAAGACACGTGGAAAATTCTCATGCAAAACTAAATAATCATCAAATTAATACTCTTATTGTAGAAGGCAAATACGATTTTCTTTTTTTATGTTGAAAATCAAATACGATTTTTATGATACTAATTTCAAAATTTCTCTGTTTATGATCAGTTCTTTTCCCATGTACTCAAGTAAGTTTGATAATAATTTATGATCAGTTCGCACATGCATGCAATAATTTTTTTTTATCTAATGGTTAACATTAATTTAAAGGTATAGAGTCTCTACTTAAAAACATAAGTTCAAACTCGAAACTAAATGTTATATGTGTCTTTGGAAGTTCCCATGCGATAATCCTACGGATTGCTTTCGTAACATTTTATCTGTTATAACATTAATAGTACCAATCTATTTTAATGTAATAGACGACACTATTTTGTAGATATTATAAGTTACACACTTACACTCATTCAAATTTATCTAATAGGTAAATTCGTGACTCGTAAGTATGCAAAGTTATCTTATGGCATTTTATTATGATTCTTCGTCCCGACAAGATAAATTAAGAATTCACATAAGAGAGAAATTCGCCGTTTACACAATTCAATTAATAAAAAATAAAACCAAACTTGAAGAAAACAAGAGAAAGGTAGATATAAACCTGAGAAAGATGTAAAAAGCAATTTCAGATTCAAATCCGTACAGCTGTTGTTTCACACCAAGTTTCAACTACACCTTTTGGAAAGGAAAATTTGCACATTCTACGCAAATCAAATATTTTACTTTTTACTTTAGAAAGAAACAAAACTAATTTCTTTGTTATTAAGTACTCCCGTACAGCTTTTATCTCTTAAGCCACCAGTACTAATCCAAACTGTATAATCCGATTAGTAACACAAAATTAAAAATTTTAACTGATAAGAGAAAGCGTTTAACAACAGTAAATAGTTAAAGATACCACAAAATATCGAATAGAAAAGTATAATAAAGCTGAAAAGATATTTTTTATCGTTTATGATATCGATTTTGTAATTAGTTAAAATGATAACATTTCATACCACAATGGTACAAGATTACCAATTACAAACAATGACCATTGCTTATAATTACGAGTATGCCACTAGTTGAAGCGACTATTTCTCCACCTAAGTTATTCATTTTTTTGTTAACTAAAATTTTTTAGACCAAATCTTATACATCCTTCTATTGGAACCCAAATTCTTTCCAAATTATTTAAACTTTCTATTCAGCTTATAGTATTTTTAGAATTTAATATATTTTTCTTTATAAACTTCTTTAATTCAGACTATTTTTAGCAATGCTGAAAAAACTATGCGTTAGACAGCGATCCAACGCTTAATGTTTAAAATTTTAATGAAGATCTAAATAATATTAATTAATTTAAGCATTTATGAGATAAAATACATAACACACAAAATATTCGAAATTTTAAAATATATATTTAAAGTTACTATATCCAAAAATAAAATAAAATGTATAGATATCAAAATTAAAGCTTTAAAATAACTAGCATAAATGAGTTTTGACAAAAATATCCATTAGACAAAAAGTCAAGTATGTTATATTTCGAGAGGAAGAAAAAATAAATGATTTTACAACCACAATAAAATTTATCAAATTATTGATAATATTAGAACTCAACATCAAGCCAGCAACCATACCAATTTCATTTATATCAAAGAACATATGATAACTTAAATAACCACGTATTTATGAAATCAAAACTTATAAACTATATATATAATTAGAAATTAAAAGATCACACTTAAGGAAGCAAAAAAATTAAAATCAAATGAACCTATAAGACCGTTTAATTCTGCTTAACATAAAGAAGAGAAAATGTATGAATGTATTTTTTTTTTTTTTTAAAAGAGGTTTATGATTGAAATGTTTAGGAGATTATAATTGTTCAACGGCTATGTGGCCGTCTAGACCATTTTAAAAAAAATGTTTTTTTAGACTCTATTTATAGCGTAATTCAATATGAACATTTTGAGTTAATAAGCGGCGAAAACTAACCGCAAAGAGAGCCGACCACTCTCTAAACGCGTGCATGTTAGAGCTTTAGCCGCCTTCAAATCTCCAACCAAATCTCTCTTTTTCCATTAAAGATTAAACTTTATATCTCACCATTATCCTCTACGTTTACTCCTCTAATTTGTTAATATTACTTTCATGTACCACATATTATACTATACTAAATAACTAATTTCAACTTTCTATCATGCGGCTAAAACTAAAGCAAGGAGAAAGCCAACCTAACATTCTTTTCTTTTTAAATTAGAGCCTAATAAGGATTACAATTTTACAATAGAAGAACATCAACATTTATTTAACATTTCATTTTCTACGTACCATTCATCTCCCAGAGGCGTACATTTATTTAGTTACTCTATCCTATTTGAAAGAAATCATATTCATTTTTCTTTTTCTATTTTTGGAAAACATAGAAATCGAATGATATATCAAATGTAATGAATAATATAATATACAATAATATGCAGCTGATGTCAGTAATTATAATAATATCTAGAAATTCCAAAACCCTTTACTCTATTCACAAAGTGGATTTCCTCTAGATTTCCACTTACATTATGCTTGGTCCTAATTGTACTGAAATTTACTTAAGATATTTTCTCTTTTTTTTTTGTGTGTGTTCCTTGAGAAGGAGGAAGGGTCAAGTGGGACGTTGCGAATCCTTCTAAGAAATTTGGTTAGTGCATTTAGTTAGTTAAAGCTAACCATTGTATAATCTTCTTTTCTTTCAATTAAAAAATATATAAGAACTCGGAATAAACATATATCTCTTTCAGTTTTTGTTTTGGATTTTTTGCTAATAAATTATTAAGATTGTTGATCATCAGAGTCGGTTTCATTTTCATTTCTTACACCATGCATGCATTCTGTATAAATTATACACACGTTATTATCTGATGTTCGACACGCATTTTATTCAAACATTCCAGAGACTTATATATATTTACGGTAAATATTTTTCCCGAGTGAATATTATCTGCAAATTCAAATTAAATGTACACCTATACAAATATTTAATTTTTGTTTATAGATATATACGTCTCATGTCCTAAATTTGATGGCGTAAGCAAAGTTCATGATACCGACAAACAATGTTCACAGTGCTCACAATGCTTATGACGATGTTCGTTTACGTGACAACCCCACTCAAACAAAGGTCACTACTAAATGAAGTTGCTAACGATCATCATTAAATGCTTAAATTTCTAACAGTGGCTCCAAAAGTTAAAAGAAAAAAGGTTTTAGGAGAGATAAACATCTCACATTAACGTAAATTGTGAACAAAGTTTCTGTTTTAAATAATTAAAATTTTAAAAGTGTTTATTTCCACAGTATTCTAATGAAAATGTGCATATTTTTGTAAAAGTCTCTAAACATATTTGATCAGCACTTCAAATATTTAATGGAACGTGCAAGTAAAACAAAATTGTATTCATTTATTTTGACAAAAAACAAGAAACTGTATTCATTTAGTCATTTATCTTTTAGTTGTCTTTTCATTGATGTGTTTATGTCATTAGGTGTAGCTGCGATTTGAGTAAGTTTGAGTTGCTGAGCTGAGAAAAGAAGTTGGTTGGGCTTGTCGAAGCCTATAAGCCGTTTTAAACAGAAGAAAACCGCGAAGAACATAGCTTAAAGAGTTCTTTAACAAAAAAAAACATAGCTTAAAGAGTTCTCTTCTGTAACCGCTTCAAAATAAATCAAATACATATTGAATTGATTGACCATTGTAAACGTTTTAATTTTATTGAGAAGGTGCATACAAGAATACAGGCTGAGATGTATTAAATTGCGGATCCAGAAATGTTTTAGACAATGTATTAAAAATAGATAACAAATGTTTCAATGGAGCATAAAACCATTTACCTCATGTTGAAGTAGGTTCATTCCATACCACTATGCCACTTTAATAGCTATCACTAGGTAACTTATTTATATTTTACCCGGTGTCAACAACACTTCTATCCACCAACATGGGTCCGCCACTAGATAATTGGGCAATATTAGTTGTTTTTTTCTGTTGAGTAAAAAGATTTCTTGCTTAACATATATGAATACAGAGTTTGCAGTGTGAAAAATCGACACAAAAAGTTTTGAGGGCATTTTGAAAGACGACATATTGAACAATATATTATGTAAGTAAATATTACATCAGCACAATTTGGTAAAGACTGCTCTCGAGAGCACCCAAAACCCCATCACATTCCAAATGTAAAAGAAAGTAAGGGTGAATGGTAGAGGCAGTCAATGAACATAGTGATATCACGTTTAAATTCTGCTCCACTAGTGGAAAATGTTATTTCTGGCTGAGCATTATATTGATCAATATAATTGACTCGTCCAATTTTTTTTATAATAACAATAAAAGTAAAAGCTCACGTAAACGCAACAAATTTGCTGCACAACACGAAATGTATTTGTTAGTGCAAAATGTGCTATGGCTCGGTTTAATTTGTGCATGATAATTAACATGGAGTGTATTTTCTTAAGGTAAATGAATTAGAAGCAAACAAACATTGTAACATTTCGACAAGTTAAAAAAATTATGTAAAAGTAAAATAGACTTATAACTAAGGATAATGCCAAGTTACTAGTTGATAGTGTGATATTAGTGAGAGCCTATCAAATTGCCTGCATCAGCTCAGTGCCATATCTATTCCGACTTCGAAAGGTCAGCTTACGTCTCACCGCATCCTATTATAAAAATATTAAATAAAATAAGTGGAATCCTTCTAAAAATAATTAAGAGTTTTTGGACCAATATCCAAATATTTTAAAATGATGCTCAAATGTTTTTGTGGACCAATTGCATGCGATCGTTCGTCTTTCGGGACATCAGGAAACAGGAAGACCCTATGACGTACTTCACGGTCCGCACAACACACACCACTTATTTCCACTTTATTATCTCTACGCTCTTCCATTTCTTTGTTTTATTTTGTTAGGTCAATTGCTCGAGATCTTAAAACTTCCAAAAGCAAATATTTTAATTTGTCTTTAACCAAAAAAATAATACTAATTTAATTGGTAACTATTCTCTTAATGGTATTTTATGGAACACCAATCTTTACCTACAAGAACTTAACATATACAAATCTCTTTACATAATTTTCATGTTTGTTAGAAGAGAAACAATAGCAAATTTTCAAAATATAGTAAATTATCGTCCCTTTATTAGATTACTTGTGTTCGTGATTCTAATGAGAATAAAAGTTACTGAAATGAGGTAATAAAAGTTAAAGATATCAATAACTTGAGTTAGTTTTAATTGTTTGTTATTTAGACGAGAACATTTAAAATAACCACACTTTTCTATTTATTTACGCTTCCTTCACATTTTCGAAATGAAAATGCAATGTTCTGTTTGCTTCCAAAATAAATATTTTGAAATTGCGCTTCCAGTTTCGATCTCGATTCCAAAGTGGAAATGACAATCTTCGGTAAGACTTTCATACAACTTAATTACATGTTTAAGTAATATAGGCAAAATTAGTAATTATAGATTAATTGATATCAGGGTGATTAATTCATTACGAATTGTAATCTGCTCAGAAAAATGTCTTTTCAGGTTAGGTAAAGATAGATACCCCAAATAACAAGAATTAGATTAAAAAAAGAAGAAGATAAAACTAAAGACGCCTTTGTAATAATTTATATAATAAAAACCATACACGTAAACATTATAAACTTTTATAACACCCTAAGTATTAATGTAAAGCTATACTTTTTGATGCAATTTGACTAGAAACTCTCAATTGGATTACACCAAAAGAAGCAATTAGACCAGTTGTGTGCGAAACAAAACAAAAAAAATTCCTAAATGGACAACAGCTTACCTAAATATATGCACATTTAAATGAGAAACGAGGAAATAAATTTTAAATTACATTAGGAGACACTTTTGTAGAGTAATTTAAATGGGACAGAAGAGTTTGAGACGTTAAAAGCTTCATGCTTTTAAAGCAGTTTGACCTATAATACAAGTTAAATCGATGCCCCCTATCGAAAACTAATTCATGCTTTTCTCTGCATGCAACTTGTGACAAAGAAAAGTTATGATTTCTCTTTTTAGTAGAACAAATAGAGCGAATTGTCTTTGTTAGAGTTTTCTTTTTACTAAATCTGTGAATGAGTAAATACAATTCTAAACCTATCATTTAATAAACGTTAAAAACCGCGATAAAAATACTCCGTAGGCATGTCTACAACGGGAAACGGGACAGAAAATTATGGGTATAGATCGAAGACGGATAGTTTCAAAAGTTAAAATATACTAACCTAGAGATTTCCATAAAATAACGGGACATATAATTCGGGTATTGGGTTTGGTATGAGAATTTTGGAACTCAAAACTTACTTCCCGAAACATTACCAAAGTCTCACTAATTAATCGGGTAAGGGTTGGAACAGATTTCGAGTAAGGGTTCGGAAAATTCGGGTAATCGGAAAACTAAGATTACTATGATAAATAATAAACTAGATTATCAATATAACCAAGAAAAAATTTTATTACAAGAGACCACCAATTTTCAATATACCAAAAATAACAAAATTACAATGTTAGGACTTCTTGCATGCCAAACAACACTAGTACATACAACGTAACCTCAATAATCTAGATTCACCTCAGATTGCTCAAGTTTTGGATGTACCTTGAGTTAAGAGAGAAATTCGAATCCGACCAAGATTGAAAAGAAGAACTCGATTCTCTGTTTTGTTTCTTTGCGATTTTGGGGAAGGATCTAGGGTTTGATAATTTTCTTCTGTTTTTGATATGTTGTGACTGTGCACACTGAGAAAAAGAGATATAAAAATAATGTAGGAGTATGTGAAAAGTTGAAGTTGTGAAAACTTGATCCAAGTGTTGTTGTTGCTTAACTATAATTAATTGGACCATATCCAAATATTTGAGCTCAATTGAAATTGACTTTTTTGTAACATGAACAAATACTCAAATGGGAATTTAGGGTATTCCCAAACCCATTCTCTTCTCTTACATGTTTGAATGTAATTCTTGGATCCGAACATGTAATTGTAATTTTCCGCTCCCCAAAAGTACATAAATTTGGGGATGGAAACGGGACGAAATGGGTCTCCCATCCCAAAATGGACATGGCTAGTAAATAGTACGTCTTCTCTATCTATACCATACACCTACCTCCTTGTCGTCTCGTTTATCTTGATTTTAAGTAACCTAGAACAGTACATTCTCTACAAAAATATTTGAAGAAGACATAGAGATATGAGAACCCCTAAAACTTCTGTATATCTGCTGTGTTAGCTGTCTAATTTTTTCTCTTGCAACCGATACTCATCATATTAAACGAGAATGTCACTGCTCACGCATTTCTCTTTTATGTCTTGGCCTTATCCACAGATTTCATAGCCCAAGCCGACACAAATCATTTTTTTTAAAGCCCACACAATTCTTTGACCATAAATAACCACACCAACACGAAATCGGGAGCCCAATTGATACTTTAACACCGAAACTACTCCGAAAGTGTTAAAGCTTCCTTTTTTGGTTAACTAATTACTATACTGAGTGTACTCTAAAAATCAAAATGCTCCAGAATAAATACTTTTATTATCTCGCCAACGTAAAAACAAATATAAGTGTAATTTATTAGATTTTTTTTCTAAATAATAATGGGTGCTATTTTTTAGATAGTTTGATTATGGAGACTAGTTAGATAAATAATCTTGGTGACTCACCAAAACTCTAAACAATTATTTTTGAGATAATTAGTTTGGATTTATGAATTTATCTAAGGATATCCAACTTTTATAAAAGAAGTGCTAAATCTCTCTCACACAAAACAAAGAAATGAGAATCTTTCACGTGAGAATGCAGCTTTTTTCGAATTGAGTTTGTTTCATTTCATGCCAAATGTAGTCTTGTGATAATGATGTACACCAATAATTTTTCTTTATTGGTTTTTTCTCAGTAAGTTCAAAATATCCACTGTACAATTCAGATTTCTGTTTTTTCTAGTTTTTGTTTTCTAAAGTTTAATTTATTTACAACCGAAATACTTGATTAGTGGTTTACAAATTATACAAGGGGTGAGAAGTTTTTTATTTACATTAATAATTTTTTTTCAAAAATGTGGAAACTCGTGAAATATAATATCTTACCGACAAATACAAAATAAAAAGGTGAAAGAACAAGACACTGCGTTAGCCTACATGCCTCGAATAAAACAATGTACCTTTTTTTAATACCGAGTAAAAAAAAATTGAATATCGATGCTCAACAAAACATTCTTCACAATGGTTATATTCTAGAACCAAAACTTTTAAAATGGTTTCCATTCTAATTTTGTACTTATCTATCAATGTTTAAGCATTATAGAATCGAAATAAAAGAGAATTAAACAGAAAGCAGTTTCAAGATAATACATAATTTCATAGTTGGTCTACATAACAGAACCGGAAATCGCAAACTTAACCAATCCAAACCAGACTAAACCAAACAAAAATATGAGAAGATCAGTCCGATGTTACGATAAAAACCCTAGAACATAGCCGAAACATTAGTGGCAGAAGATGACTTTGAGCTCTCTAGGAGAAGAACAGTCATGCATAAGCGAAGGACTATCATGAGCAAATGTGAAACTCGAAGGACACGCATGCTTAAAGAACAACGAATGGCTCGAAGCTTTACACGTGTTAGGACTATTGTAATGACCTCGACAACACAGCTCGTCTGTATGGAAAGCCTCACACCCACTCTTACAAGCCACCACGTGTCCACTGTGTGACCGGACCTGAAGATGAGCCGGACACGTTTTTATAAGATCTTCACGACAACCTACAACGGGACAGACACCATGGCCTTCGTGAGGAGTCACAGTCATTGGAACGTTGTAACCGTCGACGAGAGAGACGCCGTAAGAAGAGAAGTCATGGTGACCACCGTGGTGGAGGTCGAACTGAGCTAGTGAAGCTGGTGGTGCTCCGCCGAGACCGTTGCATTCGAGGCGGTTTCCGCAGTCTCCGGTCATGCAAGAGAATTTGCCGTTGTAGTGGGCACAGTTGGTTCTGGCCCAGATGCGACCGGACCAGTGTGTGGTTGGAGCGTTGAAGGAGCGGTGAGTGTACTTTGAGAGAGCGAAACCACCTTTCTCTAGGACGGGGTGGCCAGCGTTGGGTTGAATGGCTGGCCAGACGGTGAAGGGACAGTTGTTGACGACGGTGAGGAAGAGACGGCTGGTGTCTACGGCGGAGGAGAAGGAGACGAGGAGGAGGAAGGAGGCGGCGAGAGGAAGAGAGGTTTTAGCCATTGTGTAGCTTTTGGTGTGAAAGATGTGACAATGCGACGTGTGTGTATATATAAGCTAAAGTATTTTTTGATATGCATCAATATTTATGGGGTGACGAAAATACCCTTTGGATGTTTTGGGTGGTTAGGCAATGATTTTAGCATGTGGGTTTAAGGAGATGAAGGGCTTTAATGTCAGTTTAAAAGAGATGAATATTGGATTCCATGAGTCAAAAAGCTTGAAAGCTCTTTAAAGAATAAAATGGTGGCAGCTGGTTGTGACTAATAACGAAGCTTTGTTTCCTTCATTGGTAAATTAATCCTAATGTTTGTTTTTGGTAAATAGCACTATTTCGGATGGTTGGAAAATAACATTTTTTGAAAAATAGTAGGCAGATATATTAATTTTTAGCTGTTTCCAACAATTTTTAGACACCATAAGAATTTTTATGAAGAAGTATTAATCGTAAACGTTCAAAACTTCACATATGTCATGTTTACAAGTTATAATGATTAAACCATAATGCAAACATTTTAGATGAACCGATTGATTCAGTTCTATTAAGTTCTCTAAACTACTAAACCTATTGAAATGTATACTCTATTACGTACATGCTATGTGACTCATGATTGTAACAACATGACAAGTTTCTCTGAATATTATTAGTGTAATAAGGCTACACTGACAAGTTATATTCGTTCAGATTAGTAATAGGGTTCTTTGACAAACACATCAAAACGACAAATACCAAACGACAACACGACAAAACAAGTGGTCTTTTGTCTGCTTGTACAACTTCGAGAATTTGAAAATCGTGTAACCATTTCTTGGGCCTCCTTAGCCCAATCCTAAACTTAATATTTTTACCTCTCTATATTTTATCCATGTCCAATCCAAATAAACAATGCTTCTTTGTCAGGAAGTAATTGTTGTTTATTCATGGGTAACGTTTGTCCAGTTTATTGCATAAATTACTATACTACATTCACATTTAACATTTCTATAAGCCGATTAAGCATAAGAAAAACCACCTATTGAAATTCGTAAACGATAGATTACAAGTTTACAAATTACAACAACGAAATGCTAACAAAACTGAAGCGGACATGTTGAAAGTCATAATATATAATACAAACATTTACGTTAATACATTTATAATGATAAGATGAATCACATAATCAATTTACTTTGATCAACTACTACTTTTAACTTTAGAATGACCTTTTTGTGCCCTAATTTTAGATAATTACCGGACTTGGTGTGTGCAAATATATCAAAAGATCACACTAAAGAACAAGATTCAAATCTCTCTCTCTTTTCTCTTCTTTACTTGCAATATTGGTTCTATACAGTGCGTTTCCGCTTTGATCTTTTGCTTCTTCGTTGGCCAACGTCAGGAAGCGGTTTGCTTGTTGTGCTCGAAGCTAACGCTCCTTCGCGAGCCTCTTCTTCCTCATCATCTGACCCTTCTTCTGATTCAGACTGGGATTCTTCTACTAATTCAACCGTATCTTTCGCAACAGCCTTGTTCTTCTTGCTACGCTTCTCTTGCTCTTTTAGTTGTCTAAATCTGTTGTAATTCAATATACATTTATAGGAAAATTAACAAACTTGTAAGAGATGTAAATCTCCACTAGACTCAGGATTCACTTACCTTTCGCCAGCATCGTCAGGCTGAGCAATAGATCTCTTTGCCCGTCCCGCACTTATTATTTTGCTTGCGTTTTCATCCATATTAGGCTTTGCACCACCAAGTTTACGCAGATATACTTGTTGGGCGGTACTAAGTACATTATTTGTGAACCTAAAACCATTGGATAGTTTAACATCAGCAGCAGCATTATAACAAAGGAAAGAAAATACTCGATCCTACCAATAAACACATAATTTAGTCACACTAGATGATTCCTTAGTTTAACAACAAGCTTCATATTCCTGAAAATTCTAATCCGTCTTATAAACATTTTAAGATAGAAGCCATCTAGGTTAATTAGTAGAGAAATTCTGTCTTATAGTCCATTTAAACGTGTAGATCAAGTGCATGAATAAAACAGTTAGATGAAAGTTTCAAGGCGAAGGAAACCAACCAGTAGATAGATAATCCTGATGGGACAGACAATGCAAAGTATCCGATCATGAGTGGAAGAAACTTGAAAACAAGAAGCGTATTCTTCTGGGCAGGATCATCTGTCTGACAAAAGAAATGATATTCGGCTTGAGAACAATCATATCAAAGTGTTTTAGTTATAAGGAAAAATAAAAGAAACTTATGTTATTTCTCACTTGAGGAGGCTTCATAATCTCCATTGACACATACTGGGAGGCAATAAGGAGAACAGGTAGAACAAGATAAGCTGCAGTGTCGTACCATCCCAATGGCGGATGCCCGTCCTGCACCACCGAACAATATTAGACACCAATATGATAAAGGTTCATTGCACAGCAAAGATTCAGTTGCATGAAAAATAGAGTTTAGTATAAGATAAGTATCACATGAGAAAATGTATTCACGTAAGTTAACAGTTTTTTTCCTTTCATTACCACAAACGGAAAAAGCCACGATATGCCGGATCCACTCTGTCGAGCAGCTATAGTTGTTGGTCCACCCAGAGAGGGAATCCAAAAGAAACCTTCTGTAAACAATCCCTACCAAGCAAAAAAAAAAGTTTTAAGCACAATTAGAATATAAACAAAAAACATACCAAGAAACCTAACAACAAACTTATCTGGTCTCAATCGAAATCAATCAGTAGTTGAAAGAGACATAAGGTATATGTACCTCGTTGGCCACGTTGGAGAGAGCTTGGTATAAACCAATCCAAACAGGTATGGTAGCTAAAGTTGGTAAGCAACCTAACATCAAAATAACAAGAATGTGCACATATCAGCACAATTGAGGAAACAAAAATTTTGCATACAAAACTCATAACTTCTAGAAAAAGTACCTGCCAATGGATTTACACCAGCTTGTTTATACAAGCGCGATGTCTCTAGTTGTATCCTCTCCTATATATGGAAAAACAGAACAAACAAGTAAGACTCAAACATCCATAATAACTCACTTTCTAGCCAAAAAACACTCACCTGATTCCCTGCGTAACGTTGTTGAATTGCTTTGATTTTCGGTTGAAGATTTTGCATCGCAAGCGTTGATTCAACCTACACAGAACGAGAAAATCCTAAGTGTTACTATGATCACAGACTTTGAATCTATTGAACAATACTCTCAAATTCTCATTCAACATGCCAAAATGAAGTAATTGGAGCATAATTTCAAACTTCTACTAGGAAAATTGAGTGAAAGTGACTAGAAATGCAGAAAATTCTACTCACTTGTTGCTTAGTCAAAGGATACGTCGCTGCTTTGACGATAATCGTAAGCAAGATAATCGCAAAACCATAAGCATACGGTACATGAACCGCCGATAATCCATCCTTCAAAATCTAAAATCCAACCAAAAACTTAATCTACAAAGACAATTCCAGAAACATTTTGCTTAATTCTACACACAGAGATCGAAATTAGCAGCTCAAAACTCACCTTAAGAACCAATTCCATACCATCGGAGATAAAACCAAACCAACCACCACTCTTCTGCACGGCGGAGGAATCAGTAGAAACGACGGAATCAGCACCAACAACGGCGGCGTCAGCTATTGTATAGAGAAAAGACTCAGCTCTTGTGAGAATCGCTCCGATGTCTACCGATGAATCCAATCCATGGAAAGGAGGAATCTCGTTTAAGCTGAATCGTACGGTGGTAGAAGTAGTGAAAAGCTTGTTATTATTACTCCGGTATGGTAGAAATTGAGCGGTTCCTCCTCCTCCTCCACTGTGACGGAGAGACGACGACGGTTTAATCAACGGTGAACCGAAGAATGAAGAAGGAGACGAGACTAGAACTCTCGCCATTGGAGGAGGTTCTTGAGAGGAGGATGAGAAGAGACGAAGAAGATAGAGATTTTTTATTTTATTTTTATTTTTTAAAATTTTATGGATTATCTTTTTTGAAATAAATTGGAAATGAAAATGGTGATCGCGCGTGGTGGAGATTGCATCCAGTAATAGGAGTACACGTGGCCATGTATCCAACGTGGAATATATCGGTGGTTTTTTTTGTAGTTTGGGCTCATTAGGCCCAATATATAAACAGGCCTGGTCAAGTTAACAGGTTGACTTTAATTACATATATGAGTAAACGTATACGATGAAAGAAACAAAGAGTAAATGTTTTGATCGAGATCAATGGTAGAGCTCGCTCGTTTACCTCTCTAAAAAGCATAAAACGAATACGTTCTTAGACTCATACGTTTGTTTATCGGATTTCTCCATGAAATCTGGATACCATTTCACATTAAAATGTTATGCTAGTTTTTGGAACACTATCAAAAATAAAATTTTAGACACATTATCAAAAATAAATGTATAATTTATGTCACATGTGTTTTAAAGATGCTACATTGTAAGTTGTAAATGTATAATTTATGTCACATATATATTTACGATTACACAACTAACAGTTGTAAGTTTTTGATTTAAACTTTTCAATTTTCATAAACTACAATTGCGGATCCACGTAAACCTTAAAAATAAGGGGATATGTATAGCATAAAACACACACAAAATAGAAAATAATTACATGAAAAAGAAGATAAACAATACAATATATATAAGATGGATTAAATGCTTTTAAGAAATGCTCTAATCAGCCATTTTATGTGGCTTATGCAAAGGCCAACACTGTTTGGAATGTAGTCCATTGATTCACACGTTTTTGGTGGAATCAATTCAGGATCCCAAACATACAAAATATGTATCTCCAGCTAAATCAATACCAGAACATTCTTTTGGGTGTGACACATGCACAAAAAAAACACAAGACTCACAAAAAAAACACAAGACTCCAATGTTAACAAAAAAAAGTCTTGAACGATATTGTGGTGTGGTTCTTTTGTTAAGGTCTTATTTCAAAAGCGTAAGAGATGATTACCTCCTCTTTATTATGTATATAAAGTATAATATCGAATGAAATTTCTTTCTAAATTTTGGTGTTATCAATACATTTTAAACATGTTATATATATATATATATATATATATATATATATATATATATATATATATATATATATATATGTAATCATTAATTATCAATGAGATTGGTAAAAAGTTTTTACTTTAGCCAAAAGGTATCTCCAATTTTTTCTCTATAAACTACTAGATGAATACTCACGTTACATGTGGATTGTTGTTTTAAAAATTGTATTGACTGTTCTTATTGCTAATTTATGTTTATTTTGTGTGTGTTATTATGTAGTTAATAAAGTTAGATAGATTTTATGTAGTTACAATTTTTATGGTTAGATTCATTTTTGACTTCAAATATCAATTTCTATTTGTTCATGTATAAATATGATTATTTGTATACCTAAAATACTAATTTTATAACACTTTCATGAATATATACAACAACAATATATAATATTTTAATGTAAGTGTATGTAATTATGTTACTTGTGTGGTTTAAAACTTGTCTAACTTGATTATAAACAAATAATTTCTTGTTCTATGTACTCTCTTGATCTAGTACTTCATCCACATCATGATAGGTTCATGAATTAAATACTGAACTAACATAATTTGAACAAGATAAGTATAATTAACTACTCATTTGCTTAAAGAATAGTTTTCATATGAAAAGACGAAAAGAAAAACAAAGTTGAATAGTCATTTAAGTGAACACTTTTACATCTATGTCTTTGCATATAATGCGCCTTACGTAGTTGTCATAGATTATTTTGTTATCTCCTTTCCAGACAAGATGATGTGGAGCAAACACATCACGGAAAATCCAGATGTTAAACTCTTCCCTCGATGTAAGGTTAGTGCTAAAAAACAGAGGTTGAAGCCACAATGCAATCGAAATTGTAGGTTCTGATCGAAATTGGGAACCCCTGGCTCCCTTGGTGGGTATAACAACCGAAATAATTTTTTTTGGCAGAAACAATTGTTACGACAATTAATAGAAAAAATTGGTACTAATAAGAGTATAATGAAAGTAATTTTTGATACATTAACAAGATTTTATAATTTTTTTTTTAATTTTGAAGAAATTAGTTAAGAGTAGAATTGATGAAATATTTAATGCAATGAAAGACATTTAATTTTCCTCATTTAGTTTGTTAATGTTTTATTTAAATAATGTAGAAAAGATACATGTCATCTTCTTGTGTGATAATGTGATATTCATATGTAGTGAGTTGACCAATTTTCATATATGTAATTTCAAAACTACTAATTAATGGTCTTTTTAGATACCATAAAAATGAAGAACTCCAAAAAATTTTACAAAACAAAATAGGGGTTGTTTACTTCTTTAGCATCATTTTGGACCCCATATATATTAAACATTTTAGTTGTGGTATTTTAATATTTTAAATTTTAACATTATTTTTTTATTTATCAAAACTTAAATAGTATATTTTGATATCTTCATAAATTTTTCTTAGCAACATAAATATAACACACCATAAACTTTTAAGAGAAATTTTAAAATTCTATGGCGGCGATAAATCAAACGTCAGATCAAACACACATATTATTATTATTATTCACAGTTGAATTATTATCATAAATTACCAAAAAAATCCAAAGTAATTTTTATTTGGACGTTTAATATCCAATACTTTTAGATTGGAATAAAAATAGCTTATCTAATTATTTGTAGTCATAAAATACCTCTTATATAAACTATTGGTGGAATCAAACCTGCAAGTTAACAGCCGTTAACGGACATGACAGAATTATTTGACGGTATTAATTTTGGTCTTATATATTTTAATCGATATATACAATCTCTTAACTACAAGTTACGTTTATTATGTCGTGTCGTCAAAAAATTGAAATCAAATATTTTTTTTTGGGCAAAAAATTAAATACTTATTATGATTACTAAAATCCGGAATTGTACAAGACATTAATATAGAAAATTCAGTTTCCAACCATTCAACTTTCCGAATGAAGTTGAACAAGTTTCCATCGGAGACGTGTAAACTCTACCACGTGCTACTGTCCATAAAAGAACGTGTTACAGTGATTCTCAAAATTCTTTTAACTATATGCAACAATCAGATGTTGTAACTCGTTGATTATCGTCGAGTGAGTAAAATAAAATTCTATATCACATATGCTTTTGATCAATCTGTTTATTGTACGTCAATCCATCCCCGCTTGCGACGTCTTCTTGTCAAAAGTCATAATTCCGTTGTAAGAGTATTGGGCTTATTTACCCAATGTTTGTGCTGTGAGTTCAGAAGGTCCAGTTCTATCGCTAAATTTCAAAATTTTATCGTATGATTATTTGATCTTAGGTTTAATTATTGTTTAACAAGTGATTAGGTGTTCGTCGGCTTAGAACCGCCGCAATTTCATCAAAATCAGTGAAAGAATCTGATTATTTAATATATATATTTTTGGGTGATTTTGATTGTGACAATGTCATGCCGTCGTGGATCGAACTCCGGTGACCATACTTGTACCATGAGATAACTCCCAAAAGCCCTCCATGGTCCTCCTGTTAAAGATGTCATGTACTCTTCTTCTCTCTCAAATCTGATCATGAAGAATTGACGAGGAAGATCCATAACAAACATCCCCCCCACTCGGATTCCACAACTCTCGCAATTTCCAACTCAACCGAGATTGACATATTCCTCCCCAATACCTTTATGATCATGCACTGCTTCCACCTACCATTCTTTGCCTCTAAAACCTCATGTCCGATTGTTACCACTGGTTCCCCATCCTCACTATTCGAGAACGCTAAACTTAACCTCGCCGAAACAAAATCATCGTCCAAAATCTCCTCCTAACTTTCTTCATGAATCGGCGTCGAGTCGGCGTTACTCCTCCTAACTTTCTTCACCCACGAACCAGGCCCATCATGAGGATCTCCCGGTGGTCTCCCCTTCTCACCAACATCCATCATGGCCGTATCCTGAGTTCCCTTGTTCGTCACCCCAAAATCGCCGCTCTCCCATTAGGCTTACAGCTTACTTAGACCCAATTACCCAAAGGTAAGCATAATGGGGTAAAAAATCATAAAAGTTTGTAAAAAATCTCCTTATTGCAATCAAATTAATATTTTGTTCCATCTTAAATTAATCATAAAAGTTTGTAAAAAATCAAATCTCGAATGCTTTGTGAATGTATATGGCAAATGGGGTAAGCTTTTCCACAAAAATATAATTGTGAAGAAAAAGCTGCGTGCTCTCTTTCAATTAGTTGACATCGAATCTGATTCTCACACCACCACCTTTCTTACTTTTATTTCTTGTCATTATCACTTTCTTTCCACGTTTTATTGTATGTAGTTTTATAAACAATAAACAATAAACTAATCTGAAACATTTATCAATAACCTATATAACGTACGAAATATTAAGTGATTGCAAATGCACACGGAATGTTAATGTATTACTTATATTACTTAATCCCACAAAGAAAATGTATCTAACACTAGAGCTTGATCGATGTCTATAATGAGTTAAGCCTAAGCAATGGTGGCATATGGTGGTCTCTAATGTAAGATAGTCATAAATTTCACCTACCAAGTCCTAACGTTAAGACCATCCGCAGTGGTGCATCCATCCGTCGGGTGTTAGTAATTTAAAATAGATAAATATTGCAAAAGGAGGAGGGAGACAGAAAAAGATTCATATCTCGGGTGTTATCCTACACTCGGATGTTAGTGAGACGTGGCGTTGTTTGAGTGGAAAAGGAGGAGAGAGACAGAGAGAGAAACTGAGGGTGACGAGAGAGACAGAGAGAGAAACTGAGGGTAAACTTTTTATTTATTTATTTTTCTTTCCTTATTTTAATAATTTAAATCTCTGAGATATATCTCAGCACATGTCCCGCTGTGTATGCCCTAATGGAAAGAACAAATGGGATATAAGCTCCCATGTTTTAGGGAATTAAATGTGACCACAAATGGGACTAAACAAAATTAATCTTATGGAAAATAATCTCTAGTGTTGTATTGTGTGATGCGTCATGGATAGTGAGGAACTTTAACATCTAAGTTTCTAGCTATCCACCATCATCGACTCTAAGTGCACACTCATATGTTTATGTGATGCAATATTCAACAAAACATGCTTAAAGCTATGAGTCTTTTAAGCGATCATACTTAATTAAATATTTTCCACATTGTTTTCGAGAACCATCCATCGTTCCTCAATTATAGTTCGCACATCACCATCATATATAGACTTATACCAAATACTATAGAAAATAATTTAAAAGTTGTTTTGTAAATAAATATATCTTGAATAAAATTTAAGTTGTGATTAATTTTTTTCTTTGTGTTTTATTTCCTAATTTGTTTTATAACATATCTTTTTTGATAGAGAATGATGATGTTGTATCTTCCTGTTATTTTTTTCTTAATTTTACATGACAACGATTAACTCGATTAAGAGTTCGTATATATTGTTTTATAGCATAACGACGTCGACACAAAACTTTCAAGGCCAAACTCACTTTTTGATGGACACGTAAGCATAACATCGGTAAAAATTTGTTACTAAATATAAATTAATTTTCTAAAATGCTTTTCAATTCATATACACAAAGGATACTAAGGAAAAAATGATAAAAAGTAATATTTGTATGTACGGACCATCAGAATAATAACGTCATCTTTTATTCAACCTGGTTGGCTGGTTGCATTACCTTGGGCTTCAATTGATTAATGGATGCATAAGTAATTAAGTAAATTCATGCAAAGTTATGAGTGGTACAAATTATAACCACATATGCGTTCTTTAAAAAAGTAATTATGAAAATTTGTTCGGCAGATGAAGCAAATGATTAATCAATTTATGCCAAATCTTAAAAAAAATTTAGAATGGAAAGCGATATATGAAATTGAACGTAGTCATATTGGATTCGTAATCGAGACTTTCACTATTGCTCTTGAGAATGTTTGGACGAGAAAGAAGCTCCTAAAGCAATAAATTAGTTAACTTTCATAATTGAAGCATTGACATCAGGACAAAAAAAAAGCAATTCATTGCTTTCCTAGCAAAAAAAAAAAAAATCAGATATTTGTGGATAAAAAGTACAAAATAAACTGTTTCGTCAACTTTTTTTTTTTTTTTTTTTCTGTCATAATTTCGTCATTTTTTGTTTGTTTTAATCAATACAATAAAAACCCTTGAAACTCTCCAGAGGTTGACACCTCAGCTTTTTTAACCTTTGTGGAGTTGACACCTCATTTAAAATGAATAACCAATGAAAACATTCAAAATAATACAACTCATTTTTAATATCCAATAAGAACCTTTCTTTTTTCCACATCATCATCTCTCATAGAAATATCAAAATGGCCCTAAAATCGTGGGCTTAGCCCAGTCCGGTACAGGTATGAACACAAAATATTAAATCCGTTAAAAAGTAGATTTTGCGGGCAATCCCACTCGGATTACGGGGTTTAGCAGGTTATGCCGGAGATTGGCGGATTGACCCGCGGACTGCATATATATAATAAAAATAAATATATCATATATATAATTAAATAGTTTATATATTTTTGTAAAGATAATATGTAAAATATGTGATAATATAAAATTTTTATTATAAAAAGGATAATATTAAAAAAAAAATTGATGGTGTTTATACATTAGCTTTTTAGGCTATTCTCAGAGTAACACATCATTAGAATTGATATCTAATCAAAATATAAGTACGAAACAAAACTGAACATGGTAATTAATTCAGTGTCTCTAGCTAATACGATTTTTGAAAATTCTAATTATTAATTCTTTAAAGTTGCAAAAGATATAAAATAATTAATAAGATTTAAATTATATAAATTAATTTATATTCTTTAAAGGTTTTTAAAGGTTTTATACGGTATTTATAAGATTTTAGATACATATAAAGATAGTTTGTATATGTTTTAATAATGTTACATATGTATTTGGGTAAATTTCATATTGTTTGGAGCATTTTTTATAAGGTTTAAAAATGTGACATTTTTTAAAACTGACATTGAAAATAAAGATAGTTTTTTTAAAATAAAGTTATTTAGTTGGTTCCGAGTGGTATAAAGGTAAACCATTAAGTTCAAAAATTTTATTTAATTATAGCAAATCACTAAAGACAAAATTCAAAAAATAACCTTTGCTACGAAAATAAATTATTAACTGAAAAATATACTAGAATTTTACTTTTGAAACATCATCTTTTCATTAGATATTAATATTGGCAATAGAGACTATAATTATAATTACAAAGTCTAATTACATAAATAAAAAACTAATCCCTAGAAGTAAAAATAATTACAATTTAAATACAAATAAAACATTAAATTATAAAATTTTATTTAGTTATATTAAATAAAAAATTTCAAAATAACAAAAGGATTAATACAATAATAACAATTGGATTCTCTCCTAATCTAACACATCAGTATTTTCAGCTTTCCTGGTTATGACACATCATTAAAAAGAAACTCTAATCAAAACATTTTAAATAATACAGCTCAACTTTATTTGCCAATAATAATCTTCTATTCTGCCACGTCACTCTTTCTCTCCCCTTTTTCTGTTGTTTCATATTATTAAAAACACACAAAAACAAAAAAAAGTAACAAAGCCCAAAAGTATGACCAAAAAAATAAAATAACAAAGCCCAAAAGTAAAAGCCCACTTGATAAAGTAGTGTTGAAAACATGGAGAGACTAATTAAAATTGACAAAACACGGCTCTCTCTTCTTCTTCGTCATCATCTTCCTCTCGATCGGAAAAAAAATAAAAGTTTCTATAAATTTGTTGAATCAAGCAGAGAAGAAGAAGAAAAAGAGATCATGAATCCATAATCTGATTATCTACATCTCCCTAACATCAAGATCCACCATCCTTCATCTCCTCGTCACTCTCAGCACCACTCTTCCTCCACTCCTTCAGCCGCTACTCCTACCCCAACCGCCGGTGCTCGCCGTTTACCTCTTTAAAGAAAGTGCCTTCGCTGTTTGCTTTGAAAACGTGGAGAGACGAAGATTATTTTTTTGTTTTGCCTTCGCCGACAATGTTTGTTTTCGAATCGATTTGCTATCGGAAGGAGCTCTAATAACCACCGTAAACTACCAGAAAAATCACCGACAAAATTTGTTATTGATTAAGATTTAAAGAGTACTGGGAGTACCATCTTATTTTCCAAACATGATTCAAATAGTGTCCTTCCCTTTTACCAAAAAAAAAAAAAATAGTGTCCTTCCCCAACATTGTTTTTTGCTTTCATTACCATCTAGATCTTTCTTTCCTTGTCATTGTTGGTAGTGTTGTAGGCATTTCATCGACAGGGAGTTATAGTAGGTTTATACAACTTATTTTAGTTATGGAAGTTTTGAATTGGTAGTACTTATTGTTGAGACTCGTGTAAAGAAGACTTCAAAAGTACACAATTGCTCGAAATCAATCATTTAATTAGCAAATAACAGCTGCGTACTTTATATATTGGAGTGCTACCTATACTTTATCAGTGTTTGCAGTCGTTTAATGGAAAATATGATTGTTAAAATATTTCATGTGGACAGAGATATAGATTAATGATTCTAGAATTATTAATGTTTTATTTACTTACACTTCAGGTTTTCCGTGTATTTCACTTTGCCTAAATGTCATAATTTAGGTCTGGAACTATTGTTGTCCACCCCAAAGTTTGAATGCATGTATTGTGACTTGTGAGACCATAGATGATCTTTACGTAATATATTCTATTGGTCTTAGGAATAGTTAAATCAATCAAGTATTAAGCGTGTAATGCATATTGAATCTCTTGAGATGGTTGGACAATTGTATAATATTAATACATCCACAATTGTATTTGTATCTATCTAAAGAATGAAGGAGAGATTGTGCAAGTACCATGGGATCTACCGAAAACTTGTCGGAATTTCTCATCTACCTCTGCTTATACACTTCTTCCGTACATATATATACACTATTGTTCGTTTGGTCAATTTAGTTAATGTTGATTAAAGATGAAGGTGGAGCAATTTTCTAAAGATGTTGAAGTTAATGAATCCAAGGCCGGTAGACGAAGAGAAGAAGAATTTTGTGCATTGATTTCTTAAGTAATGTGTCACGGTCACCTTCTCATATCTGTGTATTAATTTGTTTTATTTGATTTGAAATTCAAAATAAAGTTTTTAAATGAGATGATGAAGTTGTGAAAATGATCTGTCAACCATCAAATTCTAAAATTTTATTTAAGTTTTACAAATCATATTTATATTAAATTCAAGTTTCGTATTTGTGTATTGTTTAAATTCAAGTTTGGATACTCTTTTGTTTGTATTACAAAAAAAGGAAGACAACTTTCATTGTCTAAACCAAAAAATACAAATTTCATTGTGAACTTTGTACTACATAATCTTAGTTTAAGCAAAAGTCATTAGTAACAAAAATAATTTATAAAAGATATCCCGCAGCGGAGCGCGGGTTTTTACCCTAGTTTTATTAATAATAGTAACACATAGACGACGATTGTAGCATAAACCACTAAAATAATGGTTTCAGTTTATCTAAACTTTTGAAATGTGTTCTATGTTTTTTCATGATAAATTCGAAAAATTATTAATGGGTTAATCCAATTTCAAAATGAAGAAAAACAAAAGAGAAGAAAACAACAAAATGGAGAAGGATAAGAGCATAAAAGAGATGAGTGGGCTTATGAAAAGGTTTGCTGATGACTTCATGCATGATCAACGTTAAAGATTATTTGTTTTTAGGGTAATAATACAGCATATACGCCATTTTAGGCAATCTCTTTCTGAAAAAGATGTTCGCATTTATACACGAAACGACTGATTATTAAAGATATACTACAACAAAATCGTTAGGGAAAAGAAAAAGAGAAGATAAAATGTAGAGACAAATTGGAAGATCTCTCCTTCTTTTTTCTTTTAAAAACAAAAATAAAAGTTGTAAATGACAGGTTTCATCTTTTTCATGCTTTTTTTTTTTCCTTTCTTTACGTCGTTTGATACCGAGTAAAGTTAATCTTCATACTTAGATTCAGTCATTCTAGTTAAAATAATTGTTCTTATATATTCAAATATTAATAATCAAAAGGATACGAGATTAATATCATAGTTTTTGACTAGTGACGTTGAACATTTTCTATTTTATTTAATATATAGTAAGCATTCATTGATTGTTTTATTGTGAATTTGGTTTATAGCAAGATTGCAAGCAGCTTATATACTTTTAATTAACAAAATAATTAATGAAAAATACAAGTATGTGTGGATTGATATCTAATGAAAGGAAAACGAAAACGACAGATCAGGGACAAGCCTAGTCTTGAGTCTTGACCCACAAAGATACCCTAATTAAGCTTTCATGATTACGGATCTATATGATAATGAGCCCTATTAAGCAAAGTTAACATATACTTAGCCATCAACGTACAGATATACTTACATATATAAGTGCATTATTTCTTATAATAAATGCAAATAAAAATGATAATTAATTATGACAAATTAACCAAAAGTTAAGTTAGCAATGGTATAGCCTTGGCGTTTTAATTATTGGCATGATTAGCAAATAGCAAACAAATATGTGAAATGATAGCCTGAAAATCTAGTAATATGTTTTATCCATTACATGTAAAACAAAAAAAAGCCTTTATTCTGTTAACTGAAAAAAGTGCGATATAATATTTTTTTAAATAGTTACTGATAAAAAGTAATACTATTAGTATTACTTAGTTCATCATTTTACAATTTCAGAATAACAAGACTCCCAACATATAAATTTCTGAACCATAAAGCACTGGACTATATATAGATCCAATGACTAGATAGACCCAAAAGATGACTTTCATTTGTGAAAAAAAAGAATTTAAAAACTGTTTGATTCACAACTTATCGCAAGTCCCTCTTACCACAAAACCAATTTATCTAAAAGTTTCCCGAACTTGTTTTACTTAGTGGTAAAGATAAGGCTGAAATAAGTGTAGTATTTTATTTAAAGACATGTATCGCTTAAAGCAAATCAAGGTCTTTGACTCTTTTGGTTGTCTCTAGAATTATTGTCTTTAATTGTTTATTCATATAGGTCCCCTTTGTGGATGTCGGATTCGCACACTTGAATATTTGTTTATTTTGTGGGAACGATTATTCTTGAGGACAAAAATATGACAAAAAGCTATGAATTGCAATAGAAATGACTATAGTGTATTTGCTCGAAAAATTGCGTATCCTTTACATGGCTATTAGCCCTCTTATTTATATTGACAAACGACATTTAACTCTCAATTAAACACAATTATTCTCTCTTAAATGTGTCCGTTTTGGTCTTCGAGTTTTAATGCCCAACGTTTGAATTTGAATTGATTCCGATCTTCATGGGCTTTGCCTTCTGGCCCAAATCATTCGACTTCGATTCCGAATCATATCCCGGGGTGTGACCACTCCGGGCTCTCTTTATGGTGATGCCCACTTCGATTATATCTTGTGATCCATGGGCTTAATGGGCCTTATCCTTTGCGGGCCTTCATCTTGATTACGTGGCAATCTTTGGTTGGTCCCGGTCCACTGGTGCGGGATCCGACACCAACAATTAGCCCCCCAAGTCTTTCGAAGTGCTTATTCCGATTCGGAAGGCTTAATCGTCTTAATGACCAAAGATTGCGCCCGTGGGATCTTCTAGTTTTCCCGCCAAGATTTTGTCAATCCTTTAATTTCGGTATTACCCATATTCGATCGCGTGACATCTGTCACCATCATGACCGTATCTTAATTATTTACTATTAAAACGGGGAAAAAACCTTTCCACTTCCCCCACGACTACCGAGGCGGTTCCATCATTACCACTTAGTTTGCGTGAGGTAACCTTTCTTTTTATCTTTGTCTTTTGGTAAAAATTTCCTTTGCTTTTTTCCCTGCCAAGTTTTTCTGTTTCTTTCGTCAAACTTTCTCTTCTGGAACTTGAGTTTTTCCATTACCTTCGATGTCTTCCGACTCCGATAGACCCGAATCTCCGTCTTATGACGGGAAACGTTCTAGCCTTGACGATTGCACTCGTCCTAACGATATCGCCGGACCTCACTACAGATCTACTTGTACCATTCAATCCCTTCAACGATTGAAAGAACTTTGCCGACTTCCACCTGACGTGATGGCGGAATCGAAGATGGCCGATCCTACGGAGTCCCCGGAGGACCACCGTGATGGCTACTTTTGCGTTTATGAAATCTACTTCAAGGGATGTGGGTTGACCTTCCCTCTTCCCGAAGCCTTAGTCCGGTATTTAGCGGCTCTAGAAATTTCTCTTCCTCAGCTGACCCCCAATCTCCTTCGAACCATTCTCGGGATCATAACTGTTGCGGCGGAGGCTGGATATATCATCGGAGTCCCCGAGCTGAACGAACTTCTAAGCGTGAGGAGTTCATCAAAGAAAGCGGGGTATTTCTCGGCGTACCCGAATGCCAACAGGAACATCATTTCGCATCTCCCGAACAAGGATGAAAACTGGCACCATCCTTGGTTCCTGATTAAGAAAACTCCTGCTTCGATCGGAAATCTCTCCGATGTACTTCCATCGAAGTGGTCTGCGAAGCCCGGTAGAAATTAGGTTGCAGATAGTTCTTTTAATCACCTTGTTGTTTTGCTAATTAAATTCGTTGTTTCATTGTGCAGCCTTCGTCGCTCCAACTCTCCCAACTGAGGACTTCGTCAGATTCTTCAAAATCCTCCTCGAAGGGGAAACCCTTTGGAATTCCTTCACCCTTGACCGATTCATAGAAGCTAATCGAAAACTCAGGATGAGCCCTCCTGGTCAACTTCAACGCCTTCCGCCCCCTCCCCCGTCTCAGGGTATGTCGGCTCGGGCCCTTGCTGCCCAACGCAAGAAGCTTTCTACTCCGATCACAAAGGCTTGTGATGAGAACAAGGCGTTGCTCGCGGCTGCCATTGACAAAAAAGATTACAGTAGGTCATTGTTAGTCGACGACGGTACCGCTGAAGGGGCCAGATCTACAGGTGCCTACAGGCTAACGCCTCGTCGTGAACGCCATAGTGACCGTTCTCCTCGAAGAGCCCGGTCTCCTCGTCATGATTCTTCTCGACCTCCCCGAGATGACTTTAGCAACGAACCGCTTAAGAATTTGATTCGCAGGAAGAGAGACAAATCTTCTCGCAGTGACTCTTCTCCACAAAGAGAGAAGTCGAGGGCCCGAACTGAGCGTTCTCCTCGTTCGTCCCCTCCTGCTGAACCGATGGGTCCTCCTCCTCCAGTTGACATGTCTTCCCAACATAGTGGTGAGAAGACTGCTCGGAACGTATCTCCTCAGAAAGAAAGTTCTGAATCTCAAGATGCTCCCCCGAAGTCCAGACCTGCTCTTGTCCCACAGATCAAATCGCTTACAGGTAATGATTTAGGCAACCTTAAGGGCTTTCACTTCATCTTGATTCAAAATATTACAATTCCTTCTTCTTCCTTCACAGCTATGGAGAAAGAAGGTAGCGTCTTTCGATGCTTTAAGACTCGGTCGGGTCTAATTCTGCCGGAGTTCGACAAGTGGCGTCCTGCAATTCGCGAACGCTATTTGCTTCATGCGCATCACTCATCTCGGGTTAGTGTTACTTCATTCTCCCTTTCATGTTAACTTTCCACCTGGTTCATCATTTCGAGTTTATACAAAATGCCAGGCGAACAGCGAACTCAACGACATGATCGAACACTATGAAGGGTTGTTACTCAGCCAACAACAGGAGATTGAATTATGGAAAGGCAAGTTTACTACTCTTGAGTCCGACCTTCAATCATCTTCGGGCTCTAAGCAACAACTGGAAGACCAAGTAGACGGCCTCAAATCTGAGCTTGAGAAGATAAAGGGGGATCTGAAGGACCAGTATGACCAGAATTACCAACTACAGAACGAGCTGTCTGGTGTTCAGGGTAGGCTTCACGAATCTGAATCATCCGCCGACGCCCTGAATAATCAACTCATTGAACTTCAAGCGAAGTACAACGCGATTACCAAGTTGCGTGATTCCGAATTGGCAAGGTCGGCGTCGAAGGCCAGAAAAGAGGTAAAGGGACGAGGGATGGAGTTGATTCAAGGAGCTATCCGCTTTATTCAAACTGAGAAGGTTAAGTCGGATCTGGAGTCAGACATCAAAGAGCACGAGAGCAACCTAATCTTGCTGGATCAAATTCACGACGATGATTTCTCCGAAGTGAAAGAGAGATCCGAGCTGGCGTCTAGTTTATCTGAAAAGAAGAATCGTCTGGCAGCTCTTCCCGCTTCGTCCTTCAATCCTCAGGATTTTGCGGAGTTTTTTACTGAATCTCCTCCCCTAAGTGAATCAGGTCTAGACTGGGCAGGTAAACACTAGTTCTTGATGCTTACTACCTTCTTCTTCCCCTTTTGTTTGACCCGAACTGTCTTCTATAGGTTCAAGTGAGACGGAGGGCATTGTCTCATCCGAAGTCCCTGCTGCACCGAAGGTCACCTCAGGAGATGTTTGTACCGAAGGGAATGAGCAAGGAATTTCTTCTGATCAAGTCCCAGCCAAGGATGTGGGTGAAAACCTGACAACCGAAGTGGAGGTCGAAGTGCCTGCTGATCCGTAGTGGCTGCGTCCACTCCGAACTGGGGCTTGTCCCATTATTATATATTTTTGAGACTTGAACCTTTATGTTTTTGTTTTTGCCTAAGGAGGCTTTATTATTAATTTCTTTTGAACAAGATATTTGCCTGAGGAGGCTTTTAAACCTTTTTCTGTTTTAGGTTTAGATCCCGAGGGGGCTTTGGTTAAAAAATTATATGCGGGTTTGCAAAGTCCGCTTTTTAACACTTCTTGGCCTTGTGGCTAGGTTTTTTCGAGATTTTTAGGCTGATCAGGCCTTTCTCTTAGAATGCGAGAGCTGAGCTCGGCTTAACACGAGTTCCCCACTTCGGGTTCAGTCAACTCAGTGAATTTGTTGGGCTTGGGCCTTAAAACTCTGTGTTTAATGGGCTTCTTGCCTTAAATGCGACGGTTGCTTTTTCCCTTGGGAAATAGGGAAAACCGCACGCTTTTAAGGCAATAACTGCTTTTCCCGATTTCCAAAAATAGTTTAAACCACTCGGGCACACTATCATCATTAAATTACGGTTTCGAGATAAACCCTAGGCCTATTATAAGTAGAGGCAGGTTTACCTCTAAATTTTTTCAAGGAACTCCAAAATTCTCTCGATAATTTTTATAACAATGGAAAACGCAACTGTGGTCCCCACCGATCCTGGCAGTCCTTTGTTCCTGTCCGGCGATGGCTTCGAACCGGCCGGCGTTCTCTTTCCTCATGCTGTGTTCCACTTCCCTTCGAGGGAAAAGAAAGAGGCTTACGATTTTATGGACAAGGTTAAAATTCGACTCTCTTGACCAAAATCTTATGCCTTTCACTTTAATTTATTCTTTTGGTGACAGGTTGTCGACAAACATCGCCGCTTGTGCGACGAGAGGCAGCGGCTGGGACTAAAGAGGCAAACACTCGAGGCTCGTATTGCTCGAGTGGAGAGGAAAGTGAGAGCCTTGGAAAGTGACCCCTTTCAATGGGAGTGGAGGAACTTCGACTGTATCGCGGAGATCCCGCGAATGCTCCGGATGTACCTCCGTGCCAAGGGTCAAGTTCAGGGACCGGTGAATGCCCCGACTGAAGCAGCTCTTGTTGATAGTGAAGAGGAAGACGAGGAAAATGATGACAATCCTTGGGAACGTGTCCCGAATGAACCCGAAGTTGAGGGTGGGAACGGTGCTTCCACTTCGAATTCCACATCGGCGATGAGGGAGCCTGTTCCTGAGCCCCTTCCATAAATGTTCCCTAACTCTGCTTATTTTCCCTTCTCTTCACTCTTTGTTTTGAACTCGTAATGGGCCTCGGCCCCTTTTATTTATGGAAACACTTTAATTCTCATATTATTCTTGGAGATACGTCTTTTTAATGCAGGAGCAAATCGACTTCACTGATCTCAATAAGGCATGTCCAAAAGATAGTTTTCCGCTCCCGCACATAGACCGGCTCGTAGAATCTACCGCTGGGAATGAGTTATTAACTTTCATGGATGCTTTCTCGGGTTATAATCAAATAATGATGGATCCCGAAGACCAAGAAAAGACGTCATTCATCACAGACAGAGGTACCTACTGTTATAAAGTAATGCCTTTTGGTTTAAAAAACGCAGGTGCCACTTATCAGCGACTGGTCAACAAAATGTTCCATGAGCATCTCGGGAAGACAATGGAAGTCTACATAGACGATATGTTGGTTAAGTCTTTGAAGAAAGAGGATCACATTAAGCATTTGGAAGAGTGTTTCGAAATTCTCAACCGATACCAAATGAAGCTGAACCCGGCGAAGTGCACTTTCGGAGTTCCATCCGGAGAATTCCTTGGTTATATCGTGACAAAAAGAGGAATCGAAGCTAATCCAAACCAAATTAATGCCTTTCTAAACATGCCATCCCCGAAGAACTTCAAGGAAGTACAACGTCTGACTGGTCGAATTGCAGCCCTAAACAGATTTATTTCAAGATCAACGGACAAGTCTCTGCCTTTTTATCAAATTCTGAAGGGAAATAAAGGGTTCCTTTGGGATGAGAAGTGTGAAGAAGCATTCGGACAACTTAAAGCATACCTCACTACTCCACCAGTGTTGTCTAAACCCGAAGTGGACGAGAAGCTCTATTTGTATGTTTCAGTGTCAAAACATGCAGTTAGTGGAGTTTTGGTCCGGGAGGACCGCGGGGAGCAAAAACCGATTTACTACATAAGTAAGTCAATGACTGATCCAGAGACAAGGTACACAATGATGGAAAAACTCGCACTTGCGGTAGTAACTTCAGCCCGGAAGCTGCGCCCATACTTCCAATCTCATCCAATCGAAGTATTAACCAACCAGCCGCTCCGAACAATACTTCACAGTCCAAATCAGTCCGGACGATTGGCGAAGTGGGCAGTGGAACTAAGTGAATATGATATAGAGTATAAAAGCCGAGTCAGCATGAAGGCTCAGGTTTTGGCAGATTTCCTAACCGAACTACCAGTGCTGGGCATACCGGAGCAACCAGAGAATCAGACTTGGAAATTGTATGTAGATGGATCTTCATCAAAACAAGGATCTGGAGTAGGAATCAAGCTGGAATCTCCAACATCGGAAATTCTTGAACAGTCATTCCGTTTATTGTTTAATGCTTCTAACAATGAAGCAGAATACGAGGCGCTAATTGCCGGACTTCGATTGGCACAAGGGGTTGGAGCCGAAGAGGTGGTAGCTTATTGCGATTCACAATTAGTAGTTAACCAGTTCAATGGCGATTATGAAGCGAAAGACCTAAGAATGGAAGCATATCTCGAAGTAGTAAAGGGTCTTTCCAAAGACTTCAAGAAATTCGAACTAATTCGCATACCTCGAGGAGAAAATACAACCGCGGATGCACTTGCCGCATTAGCGTCAACGTCAGATCCTGAACTGAAGAGAATAATTCCGGTTGAATGTATCGCGGAGCGAAGCATTAAAACTGACAAAGAAGCCCTCGTTGTTACAAGGTCTCGAGCAGCAGCGCGCGAACGTGGCGAGCCCGAAGTCGAGTTGCCACCTGTTAAACGGAGAAAGTCGAAAAAGTACAACAAAGAGCCAGATGTACTTCCAGAAACTGTTACAGATTCAGAACCGGTAATCGAGGACGACCATCCCGAACCAGACCTTGAACCAAATGAACACCCCGAACCGGAACCGCGAGTATTTCATGAGATCGACCAAATTCCGGCTAAAGATTGGGGGGCTGATTGGAGGGAGCCAATAAAGCACTACATCATGACAGGCGAGCTCCCGAAAAACAAATGGCAAGCCAGGAAAATGAGAATCACTAGCGCGAAATTTTGTCTATCAAAGGATACATTATATAAGCGAGGTGTTAGCGACCCCTACCTATTGTGCATCTTTGGGCCCGAAGTCGAAATCGTCGTGAGAGAAGTACA
Source organism: Arabidopsis suecica (assembly GCA_019202805.1). Lineage (NCBI taxonomy): Eukaryota > Viridiplantae > Streptophyta > Magnoliopsida > Brassicales > Brassicaceae > Arabidopsis > Arabidopsis suecica. The sequence goes on from CM032908.1 coordinate 8,280,978, forward strand.
CGAAGGTCTATGTGGGAGTCATGCATCCGGAAGGGCCATGGCTTTTAAAATAAAAAGAATGGGCTATTATTGGCCCACTATGATCACGGATTGTGTCAAGTTCGCTCAAAGGTGCAAACGTTGTCAACTCCATGCACCAATGATCCATCAACCTTCGGAGTTATTCTCCTCCATTTCTGCCCCGTACCCGTTTATGAGGTGGTCGATGGATATCATCGGGCCGTTGCATAGATCAACTCGAGGAGCACAATACCTATTGGTCTTAACGGATTATTTTTCAAAGTGGATCGAAGCTGAAGCATATGCTAGCATCAAAGATTCGGCGGTGAATACTTTCATTTGGAAGAATATCATATGCCGGCATGGGGTTCCATACGAGATAGTTACTGATAATGGGCCACAGTTCATTTCGCACGAATTCGAAGCCTTTTGCTCAGATTGGAACATCAAGGTCAGTTATTCCACTCCACGCTATCCACAAGGAAATGGTCAAGCTGAAGCTGCGAACAAAACAATTTTGAGCAATCTCAAAAAACGCTTGAGTCACTTAAAAGGAGGATGGTATGATGAACTCCAGCCCGTCCTATGGGCTTATCGAACAACCCCAAGGCGACCTACCGGAGAGACTCCGTTTTCCCTAGTTTATGGCATGGAAGCAGTAGTACCAGCTGAACTCAATGTGCCCGGTCTTCGCCGAACAGAAGCACCATTGAACGAAGAAGAGAATTCAGCAATGCTCGATGACTCGCTGGATACCATTAATGAAAGACGAGATCAAGCCTTAATTCGGATACAAAATTACCAGCAAGCAGCAGCTCGGAAGAAGGCGCGGGCAAACTCGGCATAAATTGGGAAGGACCTTATATTGTTACCGAGGTGGTTCGAAATGGTGTTTATAGGTTGAAAGACTTAAAGGGCGACCCAGTCCAGCGGCCTTGGAACGTAATTAATTTAAAGAAGTTCTATGTTTAATACGTGATTTGTTATGTACATGAACTACGGTGTGGCTTGATCCCGAAATGGGTACGTAGGCAGCTCGAAAAAAGAGTTCAGCTACTAATAATGAAAATTTGTTTTATTTCTTAGAAAAAGAGTTCGGCTATGCGAACATACAAGATGAAGAAGTTCGGTTGTGCGAACATACAAGAAATCGAAAGTAAAACATTTATTCAAGCAAACAGAGTGTCAACCTTCGCACACTTCGGGCTAGGAAAACCCTCCCGGAGAGCAGAATACCTGAACCCCTTGACCTGCGAGGTCCAGAACCGGCATCATACAATCCGGGATACGAGCAAAGTCGGAAATTCCGAGCTCAATCCATTCTCCGGGGTGGGAGCCAAGGATGTGAAGATCTCTTGACACCGTAGTAAGCCTGCGTTCCATTCGGTTAATCCTTTTCCGGAGTCTTTTCTTTTCCAACGTAAGCTTCCGGTGTTGAAGCGCAAGCGCCTCTATGAATGCCATCGCTATTCCTTGGTCCCTGATTGGGAGATTCCTGATCAAAGCGCATGGAGCTCGGATCTGAGATCTAAAGAAGCCGCGAGGTGGAGGAGATCGTCTGTTTGGAACATCTGGAACACCTTCATCTATCATTCCAACCCTGGAGAAGTCCGGAATAGATTCTGAACATCGAAGGTTGAACTCCATACCTGCTAAAAAGAAAAAGGATGGTGAGGAGTAAAGGGGATTGAGACTGTAATTTATAGGAACTTCATATTCCCGTTAAGTTGCGGATTCTATCCTAGGAATGGAGTGATTCGCGGAGAGATTTATGCTCTCAATCCGATCCTGCATTAAAAAGACGTATCTCCAAGAATAATATGAGAATTAAAGTGTTTCCATAAATAAAAGGGGCCGAGGCCCATTACGAGTTCAAAACAAAGAGTGAAGAGAAGGGAAAATAAGCAGAGTTAGGGAACATTTATGGAAGGGGCTCAGGAACAGGCTCCCTCATCGCCGATGTGGAATTCGAAGTGGAAGCACCGTTCCCACCCTCAACTTCGGGTTCATTCGGGACACGTTCCCAAGGATTGTCATCATTTTCCTCGTCTTCCTCTTCACTATCAACAAGAGCTGCTTCAGTCGGGGCATTCACCGGTCCCTGAACTTGACCCTTGGCACGGAGGTACATCCGGAGCATTCGCGGGATCTCCGCGATACAGTCGAAGTTCCTCCACTCCCATTGAAAGGGGTCACTTTCCAAGGCTCTCACTTTCCTCTCCACTCGAGCAATACGAGCCTCGAGTGTTTGCCTCTTTAGTCCCAGCCGCTGCCTCTCGTCGCACAAGCGGCGATGTTTGTCGACAACCTGTCACCAAAAGAATAAATTAAAGTGAAAGGCATAAGATTTTGGTCAAGAGAGTCGAATTTTAACCTTGTCCATAAAATCGTAAGCCTCTTTCTTTTCCCTCGAAGGGAAGTGGAACACAGCATGAGGAAAGAGAACGCCGGCCGGTTCGAAGCCATCGCCGGACAGGAACAAAGGACTGCCAGGATCGGTGGGGACCACAGTTGCGTTTTCCATTGTTATAAAAATTATCGAGAGAATTTTGGAGTTCCTTGAAAAAATTTAGAGGTAAACCTGCCTCTACTTATAATAGGCCTAGGGTTTATCTCGAAACCGTAATTTAATGATGATAGTGTGCCCGAGTGGTTTAAACTATTTTTGGAAATCGGGAAAAGCAGTTATTGCCTTAAAAGCGTGCGGTTTTCCCTATTTCCCAAGGGAAAAAGCAACCGTCGCATTTAAGGCAAGAAGCCCATTAAACACAGAGTTTTAAGGCCCAAGCCCAACAAATTCACTGAGTTGACTGAACCCGAAGTGGGGAACTCGTGTTAAGCCGAGCTCAGCTCTCGCATTCTAAGAGAAAGGCCTGATCAGCCTAAAAATCTCGAAAAAACCTAGCCACAAGGCCAAGAAGTGTTAAAAAGCGGACTTTGCAAACCCGCATATAATTTTTTAACCAAAGCCCCCTCGGGATCTAAACCTAAAACAGAAAAAGGTTTAAAAGCCTCCTCAGGCAAATATCTTGTTCAAAAGAAATTAATAATAAAGCCTCCTTAGGCAAAAACAAAAACATAAAGGTTCAAGTCTCAAAAATATATAATAATGGGACAAGCCCCAGTTCGGAGTGGACGCAGCCACTACGGATCAGCAGGCACTTCGACCTCCACTTCGGTTGTCGGGTTTTCACCCACATCCTTGGCTGGGACTTGATCAGAAGAAATTCCTTGCTCATTCCCTTCGGTACAAACATCTCCTGAGGTGACCTTCGGTGCAGCAGGGACTTCGGATGAGACAATGCCCTCCGTCTCACTTGAACCTATAGAAGACAGTTCGGGTCAAACAAAAGGGGAAGAAGAAGGTAGTAAGCATCAAGAACTAGTGTTTACCTGCCCAGTCTAGACCTGATTCACTTAGGGGAGGAGATTCAGTAAAAAACTCCGCAAAATCCTGAGGATTGAAGGACGAAGCGGGAAGAGCTGCCAGACGATTCTTCTTTTCAGATAAACTAGACGCCAGCTCGGATCTCTCTTTCACTTCGGAGAAATCATCGTCGTGAATTTGATCCAGCAAGATTAGGTTGCTCTCGTGCTCTTTGATGTCTGACTCCAGATCCGACTTAACCTTCTCAGTTTGAATAAAGCGGATAGCTCCTTGAATCAACTCCATCCCTCGTCCCTTTACCTCTTTTCTGGCCTTCGACGCCGACCTTGCCAATTCGGAATCACGCAACTTGGTAATCGCGTTGTACTTCGCTTGAAGTTCAATGAGTTGATTATTCAGGGCGTCGGCGGATGATTCAGATTCGTGAAGCCTACCCTGAACACCAGACAGCTCGTTCTGTAGTTGGTAATTCTGGTCATACTGGTCCTTCAGATCCCCCTTTATCTTCTCAAGCTCAGATTTGAGGCCGTCTACTTGGTCTTCCAGTTGTTGCTTAGAGCCCGAAGATGATTGAAGGTCGGACTCAAGAGTAGTAAACTTGCCTTTCCATAATTCAATCTCCTGTTGTTGGCTGAGTAACAACCCTTCATAGTGTTCGATCATGTCGTTGAGTTCGCTGTTCGCCTGGCATTTTGTATAAACTCGAAATGATGAACCAGGTGGAAAGTTAACATGAAAGGGAGAATGAAGTAACACTAACCCGAGATGAGTGATGCGCATGAAGCAAATAGCGTTCGCGAATTGCAGGACGCCACTTGTCGAACTCCGGCAGAATTAGACCCGACCGAGTCTTAAAGCATCGAAAGACGCTACCTTCTTTCTCCATAGCTGTGAAGGAAGAAGAAGGAATTGTAATATTTTGAATCAAGATGAAGTGAAAGCCCTTAAGGTTGCCTAAATCATTACCTGTAAGCGATTTGATCTGTGGGACAAGAGCAGGTCTGGACTTCGGGGGAGCATCTTGAGATTCAGAACTTTCTTTCTGAGGAGATACGTTCCGAGCAGTCTTCTCACCACTATGTTGGGAAGACATGTCAACTGGAGGAGGAGGACCCATCGGTTCAGCAGGAGGGGACGAACGAGGAGAACGCTCAGTTCGGGCCCTCGACTTCTCTCTTTGTGGAGAAGAGTCACTGCGAGAAGATTTGTCTCTCTTCCTGCGAATCAAATTCTTAAGCGGTTCGTTGCTAAAGTCATCTCGGGGAGGTCGAGAAGAATCATGACGAGGAGACCGGGCTCTTCGAGGAGAACGGTCACTATGGCGTTCACGACGAGGCGTTAGCCTGTAGGCACCTGTAGATCTGGCCCCTTCAGCGGTACCGTCGTCGACTAACAATGACCGACTGTAATCTTTTTTGTCAATGGCAGCCGCGAGCAACGCCTTGTTCTCATCACAAGCCTTTGTGATCGGAGTAGAAAGCTTCTTGCGTTGGGCAGCAAGGGCCCGAGCCGACATACCCTGAGACGGGGGAGGGGGCGGAAGGCGTTGAAGTTGACCAGGAGGGCTCATCCTGAGTTTTCGATTAGCTTCTATGAATCGGTCAAGGGTGAAGGAATTCCAAAGGGTTTCCCCTTCGAGGAGGATTTTGAAGAATCTGACGAAGTCCTCAGTTGGGAGAGTTGGAGCGACGAAGGCTGCACAATGAAACAACGAATTTAATTAGCAAAACACCAAGGTGATTAAAAGAACTATCTGCAACCTAATTTCTACCGGGCTTCGCAGACCACTTCGATGGAAGTACATCGGAGAGATTTCCGATCGAAGCAGGAGTTTTCTTAATCAGGAACCAAGGATGGTGCCAGTTTTCATCCTTGTTCGGGAGATGCGAAATGATGTTCCTGTTGGCATTCGGGTACGCCGAGAAATACCCCGCTTTCTTTGATGAACTCCTCACGCTTAGAAGTTCGTTCAGCTCGGGGACTCCGATGATATATCCAGCCTCCGCCGCAACAGTTATGATCCCGAGAATGGTTCGAAGGAGATTGGGGGTCAGCTGAGGAAGAGAAATTTCTAGAGCCGCTAAATACCGGACTAAGGCTTCGGGAAGAGGGAAGGTCAACCCACATCCCTTGAAGTAGATTTCATAAACGCAAAAGTAGCCATCACGGTGGTCCTCCGGGGACTCCGTAGGATCGGCCATCTTCGATTCCGCCATCACGTCAGGTGGAAGTCGGCAAAGTTCTTTCAATCGTTGAAGGGATTGAATGGTACAAGTAGATCTGTAGTGAGGTCCGGCGATATCGTTAGGACGAGTGCAATCGTCAAGGCTAGAACGTTTCCCGTCATAAGACGGAGATTCGGGTCTATCGGAGTCGGAAGACATCGAAGGTAATGGAAAAACTCAAGTTCCAGAAGAGAAAGTTTGACGAAAGAAACAGAAAAACTTGGCAGGGAAAAAAGCAAAGGAAATTTTTACCAAAAGACAAAGATAAAAAGAAAGGTTACCTCACGCAAACTAAGTGGTAATGATGGAACCGCCTCGGTAGTCGTGGGGGAAGTGGAAAGGTTTTTTCCCCGTTTTAATAGTAAATAATTAAGATACGGTCATGATGGTGACAGATGTCACGCGATCGAATATGGGTAATACCGAAATTAAAGGATTGACAAAATCTTGGCGGGAAAACTAGAAGATCCCACGGGCGCAATCTTTGGTCATTAAGACGATTAAGCCTTCCGAATCGGAATAAGCACTTCGAAAGACTTGGGGGGCTAATTGTTGGTGTCGGATCCCGCACCAGTGGACCGGGACCAACCAAAGATTGCCACGTAATCAAGATGAAGGCCCGCAAAGGATAAGGCCCAATAAGCCCATGGATCACAAGATATAATCGAAGTGGGCATCACCATAAAGAGAGCCCGGAGTGGTCACACCCCGGGATATGATTAGGGGAGTTGATTCAAGGAGCTATCCGCTTTATTCAAACTGAGAAGGTTAAGTCGGATCTGGAGTCAGACATCAAAGAGCACGAGAGCAACCTAATCTTGCTGGATCAAATTCACGACGATGATTTCTCCGAAGTGAAAGAGAGATCCGAGCTGGCGTCTAGTTTATCTGAAAAGAAGAATCGTCTGGCAGCTCTTCCCGCTTCGTCCTTCAATCCTCAGGATTTTGCGGAGTTTTTTACTGAATCTCCTCCCCTAAGTGAATCAGGTCTAGACTGGGCAGGTAAACACTAGTTCTTGATGCTTACTACCTTCTTCTTCCCCTTTTGTTTGACCCGAACTGTCTTCTATAGGTTCAAGTGAGACGGAGGGCATTGTCTCATCCGAAGTCCCTGCTGCACCGAAGGTCACCTCAGGAGATGTTTGTACCGAAGGGAATGAGCAAGGAATTTCTTCTGATCAAGTCCCAGCCAAGGATGTGGGTGAAAACCCGACAACCGAAGTGGAGGTCGAAGTGCCTGCTGATCCGTAGTGGCTGCGTCCACTCCGAACTGGGGCTTGTCCCATTATTATATATTTTTGAGACTTGAACCTTTATGTTTTTGTTTTTGCCTAAGGAGGCTTTATTATTAATTTCTTTTGAACAAGATATTTGCCTGAGGAGGCTTTTAAACCTTTTTCTGTTTTAGGTTTAGATCCCGAGGGGGCTTTGGTTAAAAAATTATATGCGGGTTTGCAAAGTCCGCTTTTTAACACTTCTTGGCCTTGTGGCTAGGTTTTTTCGAGATTTTTAGGCTGATCAGGCCTTTCTCTTAGAATGCGAGAGCTGAGCTCGGCTTAACACGAGTTCCCCACTTCGGGTTCAGTCAACTCAGTGAATTTGTTGGGCTTGGGCCTTAAAACTCTGTGTTTAATGGGCTTCTTGCCTTAAATGCGACGGTTGCTTTTTCCCTTGGGAAATAGGGAAAACCGCACGCTTTTAAGGCAATAACTGCTTTTCCCGATTTCCAAAAATAGTTTAAACCACTCGGGCACACTATCATCATTAAATTACGGTTTCGAGATAAACCCTAGGCCTATTATAAGTAGAGGCAGGTTTACCTCTAAATTTTTTCAAGGAACTCCAAAATTCTCTCGATAATTTTTATAACAATGGAAAACGCAACTGTGGTCCCCACCGATCCTGGCAGTCCTTTGTTCCTGTCCGGCGATGGCTTCGAACCGGCCGGCGTTCTCTTTCCTCATGCTGTGTTCCACTTCCCTTCGAGGGAAAAGAAAGAGGCTTACGATTTTATGGACAAGGTTAAAATTCGACTCTCTTGACCAAAATCTTATGCCTTTCACTTTAATTTATTCTTTTGGTGACAGGTTGTCGACAAACATCGCCGCTTGTGCGACGAGAGGCAGCGGCTGGGACTAAAGAGGCAAACACTCGAGGCTCGTATTGCTCGAGTGGAGAGGAAAGTGAGAGCCTTGGAAAGTGACCCCTTTCAATGGGAGTGGAGGAACTTCGACTGTATCGCGGAGATCCCGCGAATGCTCCGGATGTACCTCCGTGCCAAGGGTCAAGTTCAGGGACCGGTGAATGCCCCGACTGAAGCAGCTCTTGTTGATAGTGAAGAGGAAGACGAGGAAAATGATGACAATCCTTGGGAACGTGTCCCGAATGAACCCGAAGTTGAGGGTGGGAACGGTGCTTCCACTTCGAATTCCACATCGGCGATGAGGGAGCCTGTTCCTGAGCCCCTTCCATAAATGTTCCCTAACTCTGCTTATTTTCCCTTCTCTTCACTCTTTGTTTTGAACTCGTAATGGGCCTCGGCCCCTTTTATTTATGGAAACACTTTAATTCTCATATTATTCTTGGAGATACGTCTTTTTAATGCAGGATCGGATTGAGAGCATAAATCTCTCCGCGAATCACTCCATTCCTAGGATAGAATCCGCAACTTAACGGGAATATGAAGTTCCTATAAATTACAGTCTCAATCCCCTTTACTCCTCACCATCCTTTTTCTTTTTAGCAGGTATGGAGTTCAACCTTCGATGTTCAGAATCTATTCCGGACTTCTCCAGGGTTGGAATGATAGATGAAGGTGTTCCAGATGTTCCAAACAGACGATCTCCTCCACCTCGCGGCTTCTTTAGATCTCAGATCCGAGCTCCATGCGCTTTGATCAGGAATCTCCCAATCAGGGACCAAGGAATAGCGATGGCATTCATAGAGGCGCTTGCGCTTCAACACCGGAAGCTTACGTTGGAAAAGAAAAGACTCCGGAAAAGGATTAACCGAATGCAACGCAGGCTTACTACGGTGTCAAGAGATCTTCACATCCTTGGCTCCCACCCCGGAGAATGGATTGAGCTCGGAATTTCCGACTTTGCTCGTATCCCGGATTGTATGATGCCGGTTCTGGACCTCGCAGGTCAAGGGGTTCAGGTATTCTGCTCTCCGGGAGGGTTTTCCTAGCCCGAAGTGTGCGAAGGTTGACACTCTGTTTGCTTGAATAAATGTTTTACTTTCGATTTCTTGTATGTTCGCACAGCCGAACTTCTTCATCTTGTATGTTCGCATAGCCGAACTCTTTTTGTTCCAAGGCCGCTGGACTGGGTCGCCCTTTAAGTCTTTCAACCTATAAACACCATTTCGAACCACCTCGGTAACAATATAAGGTCCTTCCCAATTTATGCCGAGTTTGCCCGCGCCTTCTTCCTTTTTATTATCAAAAACTCGCCTTAGCACATAATCGCCTACAAAGAATGGTCTGCTTTTGACTTTGGAATTGTAGTACCGAGCTGCTGCTTGCTGGTAATTTTGTATCCGAATTAAGGCTTGATCTCGTCTTTCATTAATGGTATCCAGCGAGTCATCGAGCATTGCTGAATTCTCTTCTTCGTTCAATGGTGCTTCTGTTCGGCGAAGACCGGGCACATTGAGTTCAGCTGGTACTACTGCTTCCATGCCATAAACTAGGGAAAACGGAGTCTCTCCGGTAGGTCGCCTTGGGGTTGTTCGATAAGCCCATAGGACGGGCTGGAGTTCATCATACCATCCTCCTTTTAAGTGACTCAAGCGTTTTTTGAGATTGCTCAAAATTGTTTTGTTCGCAGCTTCAGCTTGACCATTTCCTTGTGGATAGCGTGGAGTGGAATAACTGACCTTGATGTTCCAATCTGAGCAAAAGGCTTCGAATTCGTGCGAAATGAACTGTGGCCCATTATCAGTAACTATCTCGTATGGAACCCCATGCCGGCATATGATATTCTTCCAAATGAAAGTATTCACCGCCGAATCTTTGATGCTAGCATATGCTTCAGCTTCGATCCACTTTGAAAAATAATCCGTTAAGACCAATAGGTATTGTGCTCCTCGAGTTGATCTATGCAACGGCCCGATGATATCCATCGACCACCTCATAAACGGGTACGGGGCAGAAATGGAGGAGAATAACTCCGAAGGTTGATGGATCATTGGTGCATGGAGTTGACAACGTTTGCACCTTTGAGCGAACTTGACACAATCCGTGATCATAGTGGGCCAATAATAGCCCATTCTTTTTATTTTAAAAGCCATGGCCCTTCCGGATGCATGACTCCCACATAGACCTTCGTGTACTTCTCTCACGACGATTTCGACTTCGGGCCCAAAGATGCACAATAGGTAGGGGTCGCTAACACCTCGCTTATATAATGTATCCTTTGATAGACAAAATTTCGCGCTAGTGATTCTCATTTTCCTGGCTTGCCATTTGTTTTTCGGGAGCTCGCCTGTCATGATGTAGTGCTTTATTGGCTCCCTCCAATCAGCCCCCCAATCTTTAGCCGGAATTTGGTCGATCTCATGAAATACTCGCGGTTCCGGTTCGGGGTGTTCATTTGGTTCAAGGTCTGGTTCGGGATGGTCGTCCTCGATTACCGGTTCTGAATCTGTAACAGTTTGTGGAAGTACATCTGGCTCTTTGTTGTACTTTTTCGACTTTCTCCGTTTAACAGGTGGCAACTCGACTTCGGGCTCGCCACGTTCGCGCGCTGCTGCTCGAGACCTTGTAACAACGAGGGCTTCTTTGTCAGTTTTAATGCTTCGCTCCGCGATACATTCAACCGGAATTATTCTCTTCAGTTCAGGATCTGACGTTGACGCTAATGCGGCAAGTGCATCCGCGGTTGTATTTTCTCCTCGAGGTATGCGAATTAGTTCGAATTTCTTGAAGTCTTTGGAAAGACCCTTTACTACTTCGAGATATGCTTCCATTCTTAGGTCTTTCGCTTCATAATCGCCATTGAACTGGTTAACTACTAATTGTGAATCGCAATAAGCTACCACCTCTTCGGCTCCAACCCCTTGTGCCAATCGAAGTCCGGCAATTAGCGCCTCGTATTCTGCTTCATTGTTAGAAGCATTAAACAATAAACGGAATGACTGTTCAAGAATTTCCGATGTTGGAGATTCCAGCTTGATTCCTACTCCAGATCCTTGTTTTGATGAAGATCCATCTACATACAATTTCCAAGTCTGATTCTCTGGTTGCTCCGGTATGCCCAGCACTGGTAGTTCGGTTAGGAAATCTGCCAAAACCTGAGCCTTCATGCTGACTCGGCTTTTATACTCTATATCATATTCACTTAGTTCCACTGCCCACTTCGCCAATCGTCCGGACTGATTTGGACTGTGAAGTATTGTTCGGAGCGGCTGGTTGGTTAATACTTCGATTGGATGAGATTGGAAGTATGGGCGCAGCTTCCGGGCTGAAGTTACTACCGCAAGTGCGAGTTTTTCCATCATTGTGTACCTTGTCTCTGGATCTGTCATTGACTTACTTATGTAGTAAATCGGTTTTTGCTCCCCGCGGTCCTCCCGGACCAAAACTCCACTAACTGCATGTTTTGACACTGAAACATACAAATAGAGCTTCTCGTCCACTTCGGGTTTAGACAACACTGGTGGAGTAGTGAGGTATGCTTTAAGTTGTCCGAATGCTTCTTCACACTTCTCATCCCAAAGGAACCCTTTATTTCCCTTCAGAATTTGATAAAAAGGCAGAGACTTGTCCGTTGATCTTGAAATAAATCTGTTTAGGGCTGCAATTCGACCAGTCAGACGCTGTACTTCCTTGAAGTTCTTCGGGGATGGCATGTTTAGAAAGGCATTAATTTGGTTTGGATTAGCTTCGATTCCTCTTTTTGTCACGATATAACCAAGGAATTCTCCGGATGGAACTCCGAAAGTGCACTTCGCCGGGTTCAGCTTCATTTGGTATCGGTTGAGAATTTCGAAACACTCTTCCAAATGCTTAATGTGATCCTCTTTCTTCAAAGACTTAACCAACATATCGTCTATGTAGACTTCCATTGTCTTCCCGAGATGCTCATGGAACATTTTGTTGACCAGTCGCTGATAAGTGGCACCTGCGTTTTTTAAACCAAAAGGCATTACTTTATAACAGTAGGTACCTCTGTCTGTGATGAATGACGTCTTTTCTTGGTCTTCGGGATCCATCATTATTTGATTATAACCCGAGAAAGCATCCATGAAAGTTAATAACTCATTCCCAGCGGTAGATTCTACGAGCCGGTCTATGTGCGGGAGCGGAAAACTATCTTTTGGACATGCCTTATTGAGATCAGTGAAGTCGATACACACCCTGTCCTTTCCATTTTTCTTTTTGACCACGACAGTGTTTGCTACCCACTCCGGGTATTGTACTTCCCTTATAGATCCTATTTTTAATAGTTTGTCCACTTCATCATTTACTGCCTTTGCTCGCTCTACTCCGAGTTTTCTTCTCTTTTGTTTCACAGGCTTAAAACTTGGATCTACGTTCAATTTGTGGCAGATTATGCTTGGATCTATGCCAGGCATATCGGCCGCTGACCATGCAAATGACGTCTTGTTTTTCCTTAGAAGTTCAATCAAAGCTTCTTTTATTTCGCCAGTCAAAGTGACTCCAATTCGGACTTTCCGATCTGGTTTATCTTCTTCCAATACTACTTCGATTACCACATCGTCTTCTTTTTGCCCACTAGGAAATCTTGGAATTTCCTTCTTCGCAGGTTTCGTTAATTGCTATTGGATCTTCAGTCGATGACTGGTCAGATAACACGTTCGTGAAGCTTCTTGACTTCCTCGAATTGTTCCCACTCCACTAGGAGTTGGAAATTTGATGCACTGATGATACGTCGAGGGAACTGCCTTCATTTGATAAATCCATGGAGTCCCAAGGATGATGTTGTAGGCTGCTGGTTTATCAAAAACAACAAAATCTACTATCTTTGACACGTTTTTGGCAAGAACTGGTAGCTTGATCGTCCCGAGAGACATGGCCGATTCGCTTGTGAATGCCACCAAAGGAGACGGCGGTCCTACAATATCTGCCCGACTGATTCCCATTCTTTCCAGGGTACCTAAAAAGATTAAGTCGACCGAACTGCCCGTATCAATGAGAATTCTCGAAACTTCGAAGTTGGCAACGTCTAAGGTAATGACTAGGGCGTCATCATGAGGCCTTTCGAGGTGACATGTTTCTTCTTCGTCAAATGATATTGACGTGCCTTGAAAGTCCATTTCTTCACCTAAATTTGTTTTAAATAAAACATTTCGCCTATGCTTCTTTATGGCATTGATCGTATCCCGACAAAGCTTGGAACCTCCAATGATCACATTGATTTTTCCTTTAGAACTTCTAGGTTCTTCTTCGTTGGATTGCCTAGGTCTTTTCAAATTCTGATCTTTAGGGGTATCTTTCGCCTCGTGATATTCTTTCACGAAATCTTCTATCTTGAATTTAGAAAGATCTCCACTGGCCCACAGCTCTGCGAGGTGCTTTTTGAGGACACTACAATCTTTGGTTAAGTGTCCGGTTACCTTATGGATGTCACAATGCAAACTTTCGTCACGGACCCAAGTGTTCGACCTTCCTTTTCCTTGAAATTGTTTCCCGACGGTATTGTTGAGGGGTTGCGATCCGAACTTTTTAGGTCCTTGGTTCTCTCTGGGCTCAAATTTTTTGGTAGGGAAAGTGACCGCTGGTTTTGCTTGTTTGTTCCTTTTCGCAAAACTCTCTTTTTCGTCTTCTACTTCCATCCAGTTATTTGCACGGAAAAGTGCGTCTTGAATTGTGTCCGGTTTGTGAAGTATTAGATCTTCTTTAAACCTCGAATCGTGCCATAAACCTTTTCGTAGGGCAGATAGAGCTGACTGCTGCGAGATTCTTGGGAGTTTTGACAGCACCCCCTTGAATTTGGTGATGAAAGTTCTAAGTGACTCATTTGGCCCTTGTGTTAGATTCCAGAGGTCAGCATCCGAAACGCTTTTATCCATGAGGATAGAATATTGTTTCAGGAAAACAGCCGACAACTCGTCGAAGTTATTGATTGAGCCTGGTTCCAGCTGAGTGAACCACATTAGTGCTTGACCGCAAAGATTTTCCGAAAAGAGTTTGCAGTATCCTGCATCCTCATCAGCTTCATCCAATTCGACTCTTCCGGCGGCAATCAGAAAAGCTGCGAGATAGCTTTTTGGGTCTTCTAATCCACTGTACGGATCCAGTTTGAGTTTCCGAGAATCTTTGATTCTTAAATTTGCAATTCGCGGAATGAAAGGAGTTCGCCTAGCTTCCTCGATGACTCGGTTAATGTCCGGCTCCGAACTGGTGGCCTGGTGGAACTTTGACTTCATTTCTTTTAGTTCCTGGCTAACCTTCCTCATGGTTTCGAGCTGATCCAAGCTCTCTTGATCATACTGATCCAGAAGCTGATCTTCATCTCCGAGCTGCGTCTCTTCTTCCACATCCGGTTGGATTGTCGGGTTAGAAGTTGTTTGTTCGTTGGTCTCACTTCGCACACGGGAGTTTGGCGTACTGAACATGCTTCTTCGGACTCCCACGGTACTTCCTGCACCTAGAGAACGAACACGAGATTGAACAGCATTGATGTTTTGACCAAGAGATACCTGGGTTGTTTTAAGCGTGTCCACAGCTTTTTCCACATCCGAGAACTTCTGCGACATTTCTGTTATGGCTTGCTGCATGGTCTTGAGAGCCTCGGCTACTGTCGAATCAGGGATGCTTGTTCCAGACATTGCTGCTTATCTCGGAAATGAGAGAAATCTGACAACTCAAGAATCTTCTAGATCCCCACAGACGGCGCCAAAATGTGGATGTCGGATTCGCACACTTGAATATTTGTTTATTTTGTGGGAACGATTATTCTTGAGGACAAAAATATGACAAAAAGCTATGAATTGCAATAGAAATGACTATAGTGTATTTGCTCGAAAAATTGCGTATCCTTTACATGGCTATTAGCCCTCTTATTTATATTGACAAACGACATTTAACTCTCAATTAAACACAATTATTCTCTCTTAAATGTGTCCGTTTTGGTCTTCGAGTTTTAATGCCCAACGTTTGAATTTGAATTGATTCCGATCTTCATGGGCTTTGCCTTCTGGCCCAAATCATTCGACTTCGATTCCGAATCATATCCCGGGGTGTGACCACTCCGGGCTCTCTTTATGGTGATGCCCACTTCGATTATATCTTGTGATCCATGGGCTTAATGGGCCTTATCCTTTGCGGGCCTTCATCTTGATTACGTGGCAATCTTTGGTTGGTCCCGGTCCACTGGTGCGGGATCCGACACCAACACCCTTTTCTCTTCATACTTCGACCTTGTAAATCATATGTATATAGATATGGTATTTTCTAACAAAAAATCTGTAAATTATAGGTATTATTCGACAAAGGGAACCTTATAGGCGAAGAAACGTCCCCCCACTCAAACCCTAAAAAGAGAATCACAGAAAATAATAGAAATACATATGCATATACAAATAATGCATGAGAGTGGAAAATATATATAAGAAAAGAAATAAAGCATAAGAACATGACCCATGTTTAGAAAAGCATTATGTTCTCACTTTATCTTTGTGCTCCTTCACTATCATCATCTTCTCTCTAAACCTCTATCTTCTTCTCTCTTTCCCTTTTGGTTCTGTGCTCTCCTCTCATCTTTCTTTAGCCTTTGGTTCCCTTCTTTCGTTTTTATATGATTCTCCCACCATTTTTGTTCTTTTGAGTTTTAAAGATCCATCAAACTTTATTAAAGAAAGAAGAACAAAGAGATAAAAGGGAAGAAGAACAATGGTTTTCTCATCCGTCTCAAGCTTTTTAGATCCACCAATTAATTGGCCACAGGTTCTTTAATCTTCCATATTACCTAATCCTCTCTTTCTTTACTCTCTTTTTGTGTGATTTCTACCTCTCTTAAATTCTCCATTGATTGTTTTGATTCTTATATTAATAATTTTGATTCATTTTTTCTAAAAGATATATTCCTATTCTCATCTTCATTCATCTTTAAGCTCTTCTTTTTTCAAAGTTCCAAAACATATTCATGGTATTTCTTGCTTTATAATCTCACCTATATATAGACCATTTACAAAATATAGGATTCTTGTAAAAAAAAAAAACAGTTTAATAGAAATCTAAAGATTGAATTTGAAGTTACTGGTTCTTCTTTATTGTATTCTGTGATTGAATTCCTTTTTGTTTGTTTTTAATGTTTGCAGTCTGCGAATTCGAATAATCATCCTAATCATCCTCATCATCATCAGCTACAAGAAAATGGAGGTTTAGTTAGTGGCCACCACCAAGTACTCTCTCACCACTTCCCACAAAACCCTAACCCTAACCACCACCATGTTGACACAGCAGCCGCCACCACCGTTGATCCGAGCAGTCTCAATGGCCAGGCGGCTGAGAGAGCGAGGCTAGCTAAGAACTCTCAGCCGCCAGAGGGAGCCCTAAAGTGTCCTCGATGTGACTCAGCCAATACCAAGTTCTGTTACTTCAACAACTACAACCTCACACAGCCACGTCACTTCTGCAAAGCCTGCCGTCGCTACTGGACACGTGGCGGTGCCTTGAGGAACGTACCTGTCGGTGGTGGCTGCCGGAGGAACAAGAAGGGTAAATCCGGAAATTCAAAGTCTTCCTCTTCCTCACAGAACAAGCAGTCAACGTCTATGGTCAACGCTACAAGCCCTACAACTACTAGTAATGTCCAGCTTCAAACAAATAGCCAATTCC
Organism: Arabidopsis suecica; assembly: GCA_019202805.1. Lineage (NCBI taxonomy): Eukaryota > Viridiplantae > Streptophyta > Magnoliopsida > Brassicales > Brassicaceae > Arabidopsis > Arabidopsis suecica. Next base: position 8,297,398 of record CM032908.1, read on the forward strand.
CATTTTTGCCCACTCTACAAAACCTTACTCAACTTGGTGGTATTGGTTTAAACTTAGCCGCCATTAATGGAAATAATGGTAACACTAGCTCAAGTTTCTTGAATGAATTAGGGTTTTTTCATGGTGGTAACACTTCAGGTCCGGTCATGGGCAACAACAACAACAACAACAACAACAACAACGAGAATAACATAATGACTTCTCTTGGATCAGCAAGCCACTTTGCTTTGTTCGATCGAACCATGGGATTATATAATTTCCCTAACGAGGGCAATATGGGATTATCTTCTATTGGGGGTACTAGGGTTTCTCAAACTGCTCAAGTGAAAATGGAAGACAACCACTCGGGTAATATAAACCGACCGGTTTCGGGTATGACATCTCTGGGGAATCAATCCAATCAATATTGGACCGGTCAAAGTCTCCCTGGTTCTTCATCTAACGATCATCATCACCAGCACCTTATGTGAGTGTGTTTCTTAGCCGTCGGATCATTCATGGACCTTGTTAAAGATCCAATGCATATGGAGAAACTAAAAGGTATATTAGAATCGGTTTGTTATAGTCAATATATATGGGTGCATATAGAATCAGGGTGTGACAAAGAATTATTCGTATTGTGTGATTATGAACTTGTTAGATGTATGAGAGTGTACTTTGTCGAGTTTGTGTTTGTTCAATTCGTATTATTCACTCAAATTTTCATAAAATAATACTAACTTATCTGTATGTCTTATTTATATTTTGGTTTCAAAGTCTTGAGTACGTGAGAACCAATCAACATTATTACTAAGGATTTTATCATTCATTGCTATCTTTTTTAAAGTTTATATAATGAATAATAATTTTACGGGACCAATAGGATAATGCATAAAGTAAAAGAGTGTTGTTACAGACTGACGAATTTAATCATACAATTCCGTGTCTTCTCTAGAGATAGTAAAGTTTTAAAATTACCAAAAAGCTTATGTTTCTCACATTTTTAGGAGCTTTGCCTTTTTCTTTTTCAGTCCTTAATAAAGATCTGTGCATATGAAGATGCATGTACGTACCACGTTATTATGTTCACTTTCCAGTCTTTAATATTCCGTACATCCGTGAAGTGACCTTAGTCTAGTGGCAGATGATAAGTCCACTGATGGACAGGCACCATCACACCAGGGATCGAGTCCCACTCCTTACAATTTGTAGGGATTAGGCTAATGGGCCGGCCAGTTGTGGCCCAAGGTTGACAAAAAAAAAAAAAAAAAAAAAAAATATTCCGTACATCCATGAAAACCCTTTATTTTATTTTTTGTTGAAAGATTAAATAACCCTTACTTTTACATAAATATATACTCAAAATGCATGGATTCTTTCGATATAAGATTTGATTTGTAAAATCAACTCCATCAGCGTTCTAATGTATACTCCCTCCGTTTCATATCATTTGTCGTTTTAAAGTTTATTTCATATTTATTAATAAAACAATTAAATTTTTTCTTTTATTCTTTGTTAATGTATTATATAAAACAGTAGATATAATACTTTTTTTTGTTTGAATTTAAAAAACTGTAACCCTCAACCATGTCTGACAAGCCCAATACGGATCACCTCTACTACTGATCAACAACAATCGCCACTGTCTAAGTACTATTTTTCAAACCAACTCAATATCTATAAGGTTAGATCGAGTTTTGTCTTTACCAACTGTTCATATGAGTTCTTTGTAAATGGTAATGTCTCTGTACCAATTCTTGCAACATCCTTGTGATACTTGGTTGAGGTTTTACCTTTTCTAGCTCTTAGATCTTCTGGAGATGTCTCTTCAAAACGTATTATTGCTTAGATACTTTATACACATTAGTTAGTAATATGAGCTAGTCTTAACCGATCACCTCTTCGTAAGTGTACGGTTAAGTGTCAATTGAGTATTTTAAGTTATTTGATTATATACCTAGAGAAGAAGATAAGTTCATCTTATGGATATATAGATAAGTTTATGTCCCACTTGCGTCGAGGGATATAAGCAAAGCTTAGATCACTACAGAGATGTACGGGTCTCGATCCATAACTCTTCAAAATTAACTTAAACCCAAAAAAAAAAAGTATGTTATAGATTCAACGTAGTGATCACTATACAATTGATTCTCCTTAATTATACAATAACTAACCATGCTGCTTTAATTTAACCAATACAAGATAACCAATATCTACTATTCCTCCTTAAAATGAGAAAAATATATCAAGGAGACCATTTTACTTTAATTGGCATGCTTACCACTAGTGGAGAAAACTATTGTCAATGAAAATACCAAATAAAATCACACAACGTGAAAGATTAACGATTATGCATGATGATACAATGAAAACATGTGAAGCGTGAATGGGCAAACATCCTCAACATTAAAGAGTAATGGGCTTTACTTTGTTTGAAGTTAGACGAATTGAGAAATTTAAGTCGGTGGCAACTAGCAAGCCACTCACCTATTATACGGCAAATTTTATAATACTTTTCAAAAACAAAATCAGAAAGAGAAGTGTTATGCATTTTCCCTATTCCAAAGACTCATAACGCTTTTCAACATCGATATAAAGCCTAAGTAACGCCAAAAGCAAAATCTATCGTTGCTATTCGTGGCTCACTTTTTAAGTGGGAATCATGAAAAAAATTTACTTACTCATGTTGTATCTTTTCTTCGGGTATGTCTTTTTGTTGTTTTTGCCTTTTAGTCCTCTTGTTGGCTTCTAGTCAATGGGAACGAAACATAAAGGTCTTGAAAAAAATTTCTAAGCTCAGCGGAATTTTTTTTTTTTGTCTATAAGCCAATTGTCCTCAATTTGAATTGTAGATACAAACATCCTCACCTGGATAAGTTTAATAAATATTGACTACTCAAAAAAAAAAAAATTAAATGACCATTGAAGGTCTGCCAAAGAAATATTAAAGATCTAAACGTTCCTAAGACTAATTCTCTTCTCCCAAAAAGTTAAATCATAGACTTGTGACAAATAATTAAGTTGATATAACGTTTTAACTTTTTCGTCAAAAAGAAACGAAAACTTTCAGGTTGTGTTCTTCTATGGAGAGAAGGGTAAGCTTTGACGTAACGGACTATGACCCCGACGAAAACGAGTGGGGAAGCATCAACGATATAGTAGTATCTCACAGCGGTCAGATGAGCGGACCATCCTCACCGAAGTACCAAATTATGTCGATGAATAACTTTGCGGATGAGAACGTGATCACGAGGGTAAACCTTCATGAAGACATGGTGCAAGAACGGCGGAAGCGGATCGCCTTTGTTTGTGATGAGTTAAACCGTTTGAAATCGTTATCAACAAGCCACATGTCAAAGTCAACCGCTGCATCGTCCTTGAAAGGACTAAAAATGTTCATCGGGCCGACTGAAGGTGACTGGACCGCCGTGGAGAGGCGGTTTGATAAGATGAGGGAAAATACTAGTGGGCTGCTAACCTGTTCAAAATTCGGTGAATGCATAGGTAAGTTTATTGTAGGATAGAAAACAAGGGTGAATTTTGTTAGAAACCCGAACCCGTATTACCCTAATATAAAATATGCACGCTATTATGATTAGTGTTAATTGGTTTTGAGTTGGAAAACCATGACTTCGAGTCTATTTTATTTATTGTCTATTGGTTGCTAAATGTTTTTGAGCTGAAGGTAATCATTTTCATTATATTTAACTAGTTTTTGAATCAAACTGAACTTCTAAAATATAACAATTCAGGGATAAACTCAAAGGAATCCGCCTTGGAATTGTTTGACGCATTGACGAGACAGAAGATGTATAAGAGAGGATGTGATTGATAAAGGTTGTGAGTCTTTTGACTTTTTGATCATTAATCTTTTTGTTTTGCTTCACAGTTTATGAGTCTTATTGCATATGCTAACAATATGTCCACCATCAAGAACAAAGCCGATGAATATGCATCACAGATTATGGACGAGTTTGACCCAGATGAATTTGGGTACATCACGGTAAGCTTTTGTGTAAGCTCGAGTTAGACCTAACAAGGATAGGTCAATGATCCGTTGATTCCGAGAATACCGGAAAACTAAGCATTCTTATATATATTCGTTGAGATCTTTGTTGATGTACCGAAAACAACAAAAATATAAGACCAAAGTATACTCAGGTCCGGCCCGCCACACATACCCAAGATACAAATGTATTGGACCTCCAAATTTTTAAAAAATTTTAGTACTAAAATTAGGCTCCAAAAATAATTTTTATTACAAAAATAGACCTCATTTTTCCAAACTTTTAAGATTTAGTCTCAAATTTTGAATTTATCTATTTGTTATTGCAAAAATAGGCCTCTTTTACTGAAAATTTAAGATTTAGTCTCATTTTTAAATTTTATCTACAAAATCCATCAAAAAAAATTCTTTGTATTGGGCCTCATATATAACAGGGCCGGCACTGAGTATACTATATGATCAATCAATACCAAAAAATGAATAAAACCCCCATACTGATAAGTTAAACCCCAAAACTCTGAAAAATCATCTTTACCAAAATGAAATGAAGATTCAAATATAAAAATATAAGTAATTAGGCTTGCATCATTTTCTCCAAAAGTTGTAACTTTTGAAGTGATTTTGAAATAGGTAGAAGCTTTTGAGATGCTGTTTAAGGAACTGGAAACACATTGTGTAACAAGTACTGAGGAAACAGAGAAGCCTACGATGCTTAAGAGATTGAACAAAGTTATTGAAGCAATCTCATCTTCCTCGTTGACCATCATCGACGAAGAAATTGTGAAACAAGATTTGAGATAAAAGTGATCTACATGTTTCAAAATCTTGTTCTTTTTTGTGTGAGTTTGATATAAAAATACAAATAAAGTGGGGATGCCAAATAAAGTGTGACCAAACTGTGATTGTAAAAGCAAACCTTCAATCAAACTCAGACAAAAAGAATAAACCCGAACCGAACCAAAATTACAGCAACAATAACATCACCAATATGAGCATAGCTGCGATTACTAGCTCCTATTATTTGAATACACATCAATTCTGCTACATTCAAATCAACTTATTCAGAAATAATGAATTTGGTTTTTATAGGCAATTTTGATGCCGCAATTGTAATAGCTTCTCTGGCTATTTTTTCGGATACACCACCCATTTCATAAATGATTTTACCTGGTTTAACCACAGCTACCCAAAACGCTGGATCTCCTTTCCCACGACCCATACGCGTTTCAGGGGGTCTTACTGTAACTGGTTTGTCTGCAAATATATGAACTCGAACTTTCAAACCACGTCCTATATTTCGTGTCATTGCTCGTCGCCCTGCTTCTATTTGTCTAGATGTGATCCAAGCGGGTTCAAGTGTTTGAAGAGCATATCTACCAAAAATATTCCCTTGAGAAGATATTCCTTTAATTCTTCCTCGATGATGTTTCTGAAACTTTGTTCTTCTTGGAATATCGCTGATGGAACTCTTTTTTTTTGGTTTCTTTTCGTTGATGGAACTCTTTTTTTTTTGTTTCTTTTCGTTGATGGAAGTCTCGTGGACCTCTCTGACACGATTCGCTGTCGCGGGAAGAATTGTGCATCTGAAGTGCCATGTTCCAAGAACCTAACCAAGAGTGAATGTAAAAACACACAGCTTCAACTTCTATTTTTCTTTTTTTTTTATCATTTGGTGAAGATTTGTCTTTTCTTTACCTGTCCGAAGCGAGAACCAGTGGCGTTGAGAAGGCGTTTGCAGTAGAACACATCAGGTGCTGTCTTTACGGCATCAATCGCCTTTTTAGGAAGATTAATCTGAGGAAAGAGATACATCACAGACCCAAAAAAACACAAAAAACAACATTTCAGAATGTAAATTGAATCCGAGAAATGAATCAAATAGGGTAAATGAATTCTCGAACCACCGACCTTGGGATTGAGGGAGTCAAGAGTAACACTAACAACGGGAAGAGAGGAAGTGGAATCAGAAGCAGTAATCTTCGGAAAGAAACGAGACAGAGCAGGAACAGGTGGTGATAGAGATGGAACTAGACGACTGAGAAATCTTCGGCTTATCTGATGTTGATTTTCCACGACGCGGCTAAACAAGAATCTCTGCATTTTGCTGCGATCAGATCTGTACAACTTGCTGCTCAAGCTCAAGCTCAAGATATATGCATTTTTGTACATTTATTTTGCCTTGTTTTCCACGGCGAAATAAGGAAATTATATATTTATAAAAGATTTTTTTCTTTTCTTATTAAAACTCTAATTAATAAAAAAAATTGAACTTAAAAAAAACACTAGTCTTCGCTTTCTTTACAAAAATCGATTTAAACTTTTATTGAAGATCAGAGAAAATGTGACTTTAAGATAAGTGATTTTACAGGTTTCAAAACTATGGTTATTTTTGTGTGAGTTTGGTTAAGAAAAAAAATGTGAGAAAACTGTGAATGTATATAAGCAAATATTAAACACTAAACTAAACTCAGATTAGAGAGATTTGATCTTCCACACCTAAACCGGACTGTTGTTTCTGCTGGTCGTTAAAACGGCTAAATCGGTTAAGTAACTGTGCCGCTTTGCGTTTTCCTCTGTCAGTACCATTCTCAGCCATTTGTATTAAAAGACTCATAATCCCTAATTTCTGAGCTTCAATCAAATGCTGCTGATTCCATGAACACAATTGCACTAATACCGCAGCTGCATTTTCTTTGTTTCGCGGTGATCCGCTTCTGATAAAATCTACCATGACCGGAACTGGATCAGCGGCTCCAACCACTGATTTCCCGTCCGGATGACTTGATAGTATGGCTAAAATAGCGAGTGATTCATCAACCATTCCACTTTCGGGTTCTGTTAGTAACCTCATTAGCACGGGAACTAAACCGGCTCTCACAGCTTTTCCTTTGTTCCCTTGAAATATGCAGAGATTGAATAGAGCAGTAGCCGCGTCTTTTTTGCCTCTCTGTGATCCTTCGCTCAGCAAGGTCACAAGAGGCGGGATCGCTCCTGCGGCACCTATTGTTACTTTGTTCTCGTCTATAACCGAGAGGCTGAAAAGTGTAGCTGCAGCGTTTTCTCTAGCTTCCATGCTGCCTTTCTGAAGCACATGAACAATACCTGGAACCGCTCCACATGAATAAACAATCCTTCCTTTGTTCTCTTGGCATATCGAGAGGTTAAGAATTGATGTCACAGCGTGTTCTTGAGTCCGGGAGTCATTAGATATCGTGAGGAGATTCACTAGAAGAGGGATCGCGCCTGATGCAGCAATGGCGACTCGGTTATGGTTGTTTTGTTTTGCTAGAAGACGGATTTCTCCTGCAGCAGATCTTTGGTCTTCAAGGTGTTGCGATGTAAGCTTAAGTAAGAGTTCTTCAATCTTGTTATGTTCATCATCAGGGGTTGAGGAGGAAGATGAGGCTTTACTACTCGGTTGAGAATTGTTGGGACGCTTTGGAGGTTCGATGCCATTGGATTCACACCATTGAGCTATAAGGCTTCTTAGAACATAGTTTGGTGTGACGGTATCACTTGTCAGCGTCTCTTGCGTCTTTGGACACGTCAAGTGTCCTTCTTCAAGCCACTTCTTAATGCACTCACGTTCATATGTCTACATGGGATTCCGACAGACCAGTAAATAAAATTGGAAATGTATTAATGACACAGAAACAGAATAAGGCTTTTTCAATACCTGCCCTGAAGAAACAATAACTGGATCCGTCATCAATTCTAGAGAAATTGGACAACGGAAATCTTCAGGCGGCACTTTCATATCCTGATCTCCATCTTGCGACTTCGGAAGCGGTGATTTCAGTCTCATCGGAGCATCATCCAAGTTAGGATTATCAGTTTGTACAAAGTCCTTAATCTTCTTGAGAACCATCGACATCTTCTCAAAACTTTCACCAGGATCACCGCCACTAGAACTAACCATATCAAGTAAAGCCAATGACTCTTGCGTAAGGTCAGTTATAGTCATCAACTGAAGCTTCTCCGCCACTCTCCTAAGCATGTCAGACTCCGTTACACTGCCTATGTCACTGTAAAGAGATAGAACATCCCTATATAACTCATCATCATACACATCACCGCTTTTTCCTATCGCTCTTCTTAACTGAACTAAAACAAGCTCAACCTACAACAAGAAATGAACCCGAAAAGCTGAATTTCAAGAACAAGAAAATGTAAAATGAACAAAGCAGAGCAGTGAATGTTTTAGTACCTGTTCTTTAAGTTCATCTGAAATTTCAAGATTCTCATAAGGGATTCCACTTAAAGCTTGTTCCAATAGAGCCGTCACTTTCTGAAATTTAACCATCACTTGGTCTCTCTCCAACACCTAAAGGAATCATCAGATTACAGATTAAGGATTCATGGAGAATCTGCAAACAATGGCATGAAAAACTTATAAATAGCAAAATCTCCAAAATTATCAATTAGAATAAGTGGTTAAGTCCACTTGACTCCACCTTTTCTACTAGAGTTTGACTCCACTAAATCGCGTTACCCCGCGTGATAGGGATTGGCTATGGATCGACCATGTCGAATCCAAAGATGTAATTAAAAAAAAAAAAAAAAAACCATAACCGATAGATTCAGTTTCAAATCCAACTACACATACAGATCTAAGCATCATCATCAATTCGCAGATCATAATTCGCAGAAATCTCAAAATAAAAAACAGGTTTATAGATTCGAAATACTCACACACCAGGTAAATTTTGCTAACTTGGCTAACGAAAGAAAGCAAATCTTTAGCAGGAACAAGCGATTCCTTAAGAGATAACAAAGCATTAACAACTTCCGATGACGATTCTTGATTGTCTCTGATCTCTTCCAACATAGGAATAAGAAGCTTCAATCGCCGAGAGAGTTTTGCGCAGTGCTTCTTCATCGGTGTGTGGTGATCGGAAATTGAAGCGATCTCGTTTATTGAATCGATTAAGGTTTGCGCTAACTTGTGTTTCTCTGATTTCGCCATTTTTTAGGTGTAGGAAACACGCAGAGGAAACGTTTAGTGTAGTAATGATTGTTTTTGGTCACGAGTTTGGACTCAGGCATGAAAGCTATCAGCCTATCAGTGTGAAGACGAAGACGGAGAGAGAGAGAGAGCGTAATCAAAAATTAGTCACGACTCTTAAAACGGCTCATCTCGGTTTAGGCTAAGTCAACTAGTACATTGTTAATTGCGATAATTTCGGGTCGGATTGGGTTTCTATGTTTCAACGCAAAAGAAAAGAAGAGTCAACTGGTCAACAAGAAATACCAAATATGCAAAAATTGATGACACCTAAACGATGTTTAACTGGTCAACAAGAAGTTCCAAAAGAACAAATATGCAAAAATTGGTGACACCTAAACGATGTTAGTAAGGGGTGGGCACACGCTTTTTCAATTTAGTTTTGGTTCGATTTTTTTGGTTTTACGGTTTTTCAAAAATTGAAACCATATGTAATTTTATTTGGTTACGGTTCAGTTTTTATGGTTTTACAGTTTTATAAAAACTGAAACCATATAAAAGTCATATGTATATTGGTTTCGTTCGGTTTCGATTTGGTTCCGTTTTTAATATTATTCTATGTTTTTACAAAAAAAGAATATAAGTTTGATGCATAAATAAAAAGGAAAAATGTCATTTGAATCATGTCTATTTTCGTTAATTTAAAGCATGAACTCACCTAGTGATTAAAATGCTCAATTTTATGTTGACTTTCAATTTAATCATGAATTTTCGTTGACAAAAGCCAATTGATGCACACAATCGAAATCGAAAGAAGAAATCATAAGAAACTAAGATTAAATCTTGAGAACCAACTTCCTTATGCCCTTTTAGAGAGTCTCTTTGAACCTTTTTCCTTAACTCTTGAAACTAAGGAAATGTTCTGTGATCTTACCCTTCGAGCTTTTCACTTTGAAGGAAAGATCAAAAAGGAAGTTAAGTTCCGACATTTTACATATTTGTTTCGGTGTGTCCGTGTGGAAACACTTGATTTGAAAGAAGAACGAATTAGTAGATTTTTGGCAGAGCCACCGAAAAGCATAAAGAGTCTGGCCAACGCATGCAAACTAGACAGTGCATGAGTGATAATTGTGAATATGAATGAGGAAAGTGATGTATCGTTGGTGATTAAATTCGACCGCGGAATCTTGTTCTTGCCTGGTTTCACAGTGAAGACAACACCAAGAGGGTTATGAGCAATTTAATCGCACTCGAGCAATGTCATTACCAGGGACGGAGCTAGTTTGTAATTAAGGGGGTCATTTGACACCTATGAAAATTTGAAAATTTGGTGTATTTTTGTTGAAAACTCTATATAAACTCCAGCTCCATTAACATATTGACCCCTACAAAATCATTTTGTTACATTTTGATCCCTATAAATCAATTTCCTAGCTCCGCCACTGGTCATTACCCTCACACTACTTATGTTTGTAACTACATCTCCTTCTTGAATTTACTTATCGACACCGAACAAGATGTTGACTTGCTTGTCAAGAAAGGTTAGAAAAGAAGGTAAATTAAGATCCAATTATGTTACCTATTCCTATATAGGTACATTTACTTTTCTTTGTCTTTTTTTCTTTCAATTATAAGATTCCTAATTAACACATCTTTACAATTTACGTAAAAAGGAATTATAAAGAACTGGTTAAGACATCGAGAATCGGTGGAAATGGTGAGGAAGTTGTGTATAGGGCTCGTGGATTTTGGATCTCACTATTACTTTATAGCCGAAGCCCTCAACAAATACTTCGACAATCGTGCCAACAGATTATATGAATTTGTCATCACTACTCTCCGGCGAGTTTATTTCAGTGACTTTTGGACCGGAACAGCCACTATCGCCTCCGTCATTATCCTCTTATTAACTTTGATTAGGACGGTGGCTTTCGTTCTGCAAGTGACGCATAACGACAATAAGTCTTCGCCATCTCCGGCTCCGGCTCCGGGTCGAGGACCGTAGATTGTTTATTGTTATACACAAAACAATACTATATTTGTTCTTTTACCTTCTCCAGCACAAAACTATGTTTAGTTTGTTTTTTTGATTTTTAATCATTAGCTCGACTTGTATAGCCAGTGTTCTAAAAAGCGGTTTAAGCGGTTGCCTAGACCCCGACTAGGCGCTACGCTACCATGCGACGCCTAGATGACCGCTTTGACCGCCTAAAATTACAGTATAACACAACATTTGTGGAAAAAGAGGAAGAGTGGTGATGGCATCTCCAATCAAAATGAGATAAAGGGCTAGAAATAAAGCCCAATGGGCCATAATTATAATGGGTTCCATCAATTTTGAGAAAAGTGAGAAACTTGTGAGAATGATTTGATAGTCTATTGAGTTTCCAGTTGGAAATTTTATTTGCTCTATCCTCCTTTTGATACTTATGTTTTTCCTATTTCAGAAAGAAAAAAAAAAACCTTTTGATCTTGTTCGCCAAATACTCCCACAACACAAGTATATTTTACGGCATTAGTCGTTAGACTAAATAACTAATCAAAATCTAACCAAAATGTCAGCTAATTTGGAAACTTTCTCATCTCCATGTAGAGACCAATGTGAGCCACCTAAATTGCGTATAAGCAAACCCATGAAAGCAACATACCAATTAAACATTAATTAGGTATCTTAATCACATCTTAATCATGCTTCCCATTGGACAAACATAGCTCTTATATCTTTCTGACCATCATTTCATTCATATTAGGTGGAGACTACTTTTATATTTTAGATTAGTATATATTTTCGAGAAGTCTTATTTGAAAATTCATAATACGTCTTCAATTAGGATCTCTCTTATATAAAATTATATTAGATATTTGAAAAGTTATACCTGGCAGATATTTAATTTCAACTGTATCATTCAAATCCAATTTCTTTTCATTTAGTTCCCTGACCTACATAGATAATTCTGATATAAAAATCCATCCACACTTGAGTTTTTTCAAGTGGATTCTTATATATTATATATTTATATATAATTGGAAGAATCTTATTGAATCTTATGTCACTTGATTTAACCTTAGGATATGTCATATGTAATTAAGTCGTGCAAGTTATAGAATCTTGAGTTATATGATTCTCTGTTACTTTCTTGCTTGTGTTTATAAGAACATAACTTTTGCTGCTACTCAACGGAGTGGATGAGTTCTAGACGTTTTAAAAATCCATTTGGTGTCAAAAGAAACACTAATAGTCTAATACTTCCTGATGTTAAAATTTATCAACTGGTTGCACAAAAAAAAAAAAAATTAACTAAGAATCCAAATTTGATATTTAAAATTATAAATCCAGCGTGCTCAAGGCAAATTTAGTGCCAAAAAAATTTAACAAAAAAAAAAAAACGTTATTGCCAAAAAAATAATACAAATTTATTTATATTTTTTCTGCGTCGTGGTGTGTTTTATTTAATCAACAATATGCATTATGATAACACATGAGTGACATCTCTAAAACAACCATTAATTACATGAAGAGTCTTTTTTCCTGCGGTGTAGTGTGTTTTATTTAGTGAGATATTTGTCTTATAGTATATAAACTATATATTATCAACTTGTTTTAGTTTGTACCAAATCAAATTAATATCAAATCTGCAATCGTCACAGGAGTTCTACGGACTACGGTTAATCGGCTCCTAATTTCAACCAGTAAATCGAAACTATAATATATATACAGAGTTTGTTCTGTGTTTGTCGTTAATATCATTATAAATAGTTAATTCAACCAACAGAATTAAAATCATTATATGAAATTAATTTCGTTATATTTAGCCTCTTTTGTCAAAAATTTAGGTGAATAGATATGAGTTGGTGTCTTTTGAAGATTTCTAGTTTGACATTGTTGGGCGTGGCAGTCGTCGTTGTCGTATTCGGAAGCGTGCTCGAGGTTCTCTCAACTCATAGGTTTTGCTTGCCGGGTTCTGAAGTCTTTGGTTCTTGGTTTCGAGAGATCAGCTCTCATCGTGATAGGAGAAGGTAGATGTTATTTTAGGTTTGGCCGCGGGCATCCTAAATAAATCTCTTTCGCAGGTGCTTCAGAAGAAGTGGTTTCCTTGTATTCTTTTGTCTGTTGGTTTTCTTAAGGTTTTAGCCTTGTGCTTCTGTTTTAGTTTATGGATTCGTTCTCTTGCGTTGTCGGTTTGCTTTATTTGCTTTGTATTTCCAGTGTTTTAAGTTCGCCTAGTTTCCGGGGACATTTTTGTCGTCCGCCGGCTTAAGTTTCCCTCTTTTGGGCTTTGGTTTCCGGGGATATTCAGTTTTTCCGCCGGCTTATGTAATCTCAAAATGTATCCTTCTAGTTTTTATATATAAAATCAGATGACAAAAAAAAAAGATATGAGTTGGTGTCTTTAGTTTCCATCACTATCAAACTAGTTACGGAAATGTATTATGGCATTAAATTGACCAGCAAATTAGTATATTATATAGAGCCTATTTTAGATTTTTTGAATGATTAATTTAAAGATGATAAATTTGTTGAGTGTTACTTTTTTGAAAGTTCAAAACTTCAAATGTTTTGTGGTTAAATTTTTCATGTATATTCGTTGTCAACGATCCACCAAATAATAACGCAACGAGACTATAAGTGATATTCTTATGTTTGTCTCTATATACTTTTTTTTTCTTTTCTGATTTGATAAAAATCTATATATATACTTAACTTCAGATCCCAGTATATGTAATTTTTTTATGTTATATATTAACTTCTTCTTCTTTTTTTAACTTTGATTTTCACTATTTATTTAAAGTAACGAATATCATTTACTTGATAGCCAAATAAATCGAACATACCTGATCAGAATTTAACTAGTACTCCAACACCAAAAGTAGCACTCTTTGCACCGACGCTATGAATCCGCTTGTCTACTAAATTCATTACTTTAATTTTGTTTATACGAGTTAATAATGATTTAAGAATATCATTATTAATCTCTGCCCCCACCCCCTCATATTCATTATTCTTAATTTTTAAAAGACATTTAATGATATATTTATTTCTGGCATAACTAGACAATCCATCTAATACAATACATTTCATGCAATATCTTTAGTTCCAGTTCACATATCCGTTGATTTCTCCAATTCCAGAATCTAACTTTATATAAGTTTTATTAGAATAACGATTCTTACGTTGACTTTTTGAATCCATCCTCGAGTTCATATAAGTAATTTAGGATACTCCACTTGTGTATAGCCATTGCAACTATACAAATGTGAAAACATATGTAGCAAAATGGTGAAACTTGAAATCATGAAAGTGTGAAAAAAGATAAACCGAAGATAAAATTTTTTCTTTTTGAAAAAATGAGACATGGAAGTAAGAAATGTCGGTGAAAATAAAAAGAAGAGAAAAATGTCGAGGTCTGACAAAGCTCGCGTGCCGATCAATTTATTTTAATAATTCAGACTTGTCTCGTTTCACAATTTCATAAAGTTATGTCCAAAAACTTCTGCACCTTTGATATTATCAACAACTCCATCTACCGTACGCTTTCTATATTCATTTTATTTTAATTTATATTCCATTTGATTCTTAACCCTACATTTCCCTTTTTATATTAATTTTTAACGATTATTCGTTTACCTAATAAATAACAGATGAGAATATAATCAAACCATGCAAAAACAAAAAGATTGAGGGATATTATGAGTCACTTCTTTATTAGCTTCAACAAGAATTTTAGATACTTAGTTATTGAGATGACGTTTCTATGGGTATCTATATTTATTTTTGATCAAAAATAAATACGAACAGTTAAATCAAATCATAAAAAGTGTTTCTGAGCGAGGTATATATGCTTTTGATGAATAAAAAATAAAAGTTATTTCAGCTTCAATCACTTGAATTTCATATTTTTTTCAAATTGATAATGATTACGAAAATATGTAAGCATCAACAAAAACAAATAGTAAATACCAAAACATAAAATAACAGATATTATGGCAAGTGTTCCATGACTATCAAATCAGTTCATCATCAATAACAGACATCTTAACAAAGGCCCTTGGGAAGATTAAGTTCAAAGAAATGACGGAGCTTATAGGTGTGCATGATGTGGTGAACAAGGATTTCAAGCTTAAGGAGGAGATTGTTGGTTTAAGCTTGAGAGGAGCTTAACCGGTGGGTTACTTAAACGACAAGTCATTGGTTTAATGAGATATTATTGTGAATCCTTTAGGAGTTATCTAGAAGGATCTTTATGTTATCCTAATTGAGATATGATTAGGTCATAGGGTTTTGTTATATAAGGACATATTGTGTTGTGATATGACTTGTGCGGTTTTAGAGTTTGTAAAGAGATTGAGAGAGAGGCTTAGGTTTTTGAGAGAGTTTTCCTAAGTAATAAAAAGAGAGTCATTCTTTTGATTGTGTTCTTGATCACGTATACAAACTAGAAGCATCAACAAAAAACAAATAGTAAATACCAAAACATAAAAGAACAGATATTATGGCAAGTGTTCCATGACTATCAAATCAGTTCATCATCAATATTATCACAATAATATATACTTTCTTAAGATAATAAATAAATAAAAATTGAATATGCATATGATGGTAGTTGAAAATAACCGTTTAATGTAATGTATTTATAGGGATAAAATAGAAAACATGAATGAGTATTTCTTAAGTTATAGTTAATATTATTTCTTTTTTTTTTGACAATAGTTAATATTATTTCATAAGGCGAATTTTACGTACCAAACATGGAATCTTTTTTTCTTGCCCATACTTCAATTAATTACGTTAGTAATTCGTAAAAATAAAAAAAATGGGTGGACCCCAAAACGAAATAAGATCCTCATGACAAATGCCAATCTGACATAAAACAGTTATGTCGCCATGGTACTATGCATGACACAAAGGGAAAACACATACTAATAAATTAAAAAGAAATAATTAAGAAAAATAATACTCACAGTATAAACTAGTTTCATAAATAAATAAAAAAACTACATTATTTTTAGAACTTGGATTTAGAATTTATTTTTAATGGTTCTGATTTAAATTTCAGATCTAGAGTTTAGTTTTAATGTTTAGGGTTTAGAATTTTAAATTGAGATTATGTACTTAGGTATATTATTAATTTTGGTATAAAATATAGACTTTGTTTTAGGGTCTCATAAAAAAAAGGTGATTATTTAATTTGGATACAAAAATGAGACATGCTTAAGGACCCCCTACCCATACCACCACAACACGCTTTGAATCATCTTCAAGAGATGATAAGAGTCATGCATAGTAAACGCTACTACGACTATTCAATTCTCATAAATAATTTGGTCAACTATATTTTGAATATTTCCCTTCATAAATATGAAAATATTATATATAGATATTTTGCATGGTGGTTAGTCAAAGTGAAAGCACCGATCAATGGAAAATAAAAATCACTCATAAGTGTGAAACCTTATAAATTACACACAAAAATCACTTATATACGACTAGATTGGAGTGTAATAACTTTTTTTTTTTCTTGAGTAAAAATGAGTACACGTACCTAGTAAACAAATTTATTGTTTTGTTGGAATTAAATTTTTGATGAATAATTCGACACGACAGTAATAACTCACTGGGACAACCAAAAAAGTCATATTAATTCATGGAACATATGCTGACAAACAAAAACAAATCATGGAACATCTATTTGGTGTTTTCCAAAAGCAAATATCGTCTTTAAGTCAGAAAATGCAAATAATTTTGGCCACAAAAATAGAGAAAGTATGTGGCTAGATAGTTTGTGAAAATTCGTGTATATCAAACTTGTGAAAATTAGCAACACAATCTGTTTTACTGAATATTTTTCTATTGAAAAGAGTTTGGTTTTATGTTTACTACTCAACTAATAAACGCCATTCGAATGTCAACAAAATTTGGGCCAATATTCCAAATACATGTAACAACTTTTTCTGAATGAAATTGTCATTAATACAGTATAGTAGTAGAACATAAGCGAGACACGTACGTAGGTTTGGTTAGATGCTTGTGTCTTTAACTCTGTGCCAAGTGATGATTATTGATTCGTCAATCTTAAAATATTTCTTTTTTTAAACCCAAATAATTTTCTTTATAATCTCTGAATTATATGTTTTGAGATAATCCATATTCCAATTTAACTGTCGTAAGGCTCTTCTTTCAAAGAAACTCTTTAACCCTATTTGCAAGATGGGTAATACACGGACAAGATCTTAAAGATTAGGAGAAAATCATGAAGACTAATCTAATTTTAGTTTGGATACGTACCACTACCCAAATAAACTATGTACGAGGACGATACAACCAATAGAAGAAAAATATATATGCAACATCGTCAGTGCCGGCTCAGATATAGGGGCGGGCGGTGCGACGGCCAGGGGCCCAATCCCGTGTTCCAATAATTAAGGGGCCCATTTTAAAAAATATTTTTATAAAAGTATTAAAAAATTAAATTACAACATAAAAATAAAATTTATAAGGGCCCATAAATTTTTTTATTTACTGTTTTTAGTTTTAGTAATTAAATTTTTATTAAAAATATCATACAAAAAATTTTTATAACACAAAAACATTAAAAAAAAAAATCTAAGGGTCCAAATTTTTTTTTGCCCTAGGGCCCGTCAAAGTATTGAGCCGGCACTGAACATCGTCACGAGATCTATGACAGATCTTAGTCGTACACAAATGGCTGACAGATTTGCATGATATTAGTCGTACACAAATGGCTGACAGATCTTAATCATTGATATATATTTGCAATGATTTTTATTTTATTTTGAAACTTGCAAAAAAATCAACTTAAGATGCATCGTAATTTTATTTGTTTGGGGTCGAGTCTCTTGAATTACGACATTATTTCTTACAACTTACCACCAAATACATTTACCACCTTATCCACAATAGACATGTAATCTGAAATAGGATATCTAAAAATGGCTCTTAATATTTGATAAATTTTTTTAAAAAAACAAAGCAATTGATATCTGATGTTGAAGTCTACATCGGGAAGCGAAGGTCATCAAACGGCCACTTGGACTTCGATGAGAAAATTTCAAGTTGGCTGCTTGTTGGCTTTTAGTATAATATTGACCACAAATTTATTTATATTCTTTTAGTTATAATATGATGATACTTATATCTATATAATACTCCATAAATATTTTATATATATGATAGGTATGAGTGTGTTTCTTTTTGTTAAATATCCAAGGAAGAGTGCATAACCATTTTGGAACCATTTATATGTTAAGATAATAAAATTTAGAATATATATACTGTATCAAACAACCATATGTTATTAAAGAAAAATATAGATGAAGATATAGTAGTTAAGTTGGGTAGTTTAATATGTATAGTTTTTTTTAATACCATGCTATTTTAAATATATACATAACCAATAACCCAAAATAATTACTATATTTTCATCTATTTTTAATAACATATAGAACAAATACACATTGCATTATTGCAAATAAAACTACTTTTTTTTGTCAAAGACTACATCCTTCTTATTTTTCACTTTCTATTTTCTAAAAGCTCCGGTTACGAATAATTTTTTTGATCGAATCCGCTCTTCCAAAAGATTCAGTCCCATTCTAGAAGTTGTCTGCCCAACTCCGCCAATAGCATATTGAATTTTGAATCTTCCTTGAACTAGTCCATACCCAAACCACCATTCTTCCTCATGTAAAAATTGGTTCTGCTATTATTAATGTTGTTTATTTAAGACTTGAATGCAGAAAAAATATTTCATGCTATCTAAAAAAAAACTAACATGATTCACTCACCAATGTTCGAATCGTCTATAACATAAGATATTTATGCTATAGAAGATCAACTATGACTTGTTTTGGAAATGGTAAAGTAATCAAACTTTTTTGTTCAACCAATATGTTTTATGGGTTAGTATTTGGTTATAAGAACATCCTTTATATGTTGTCTGTGATACTAAGACTATGTACATGGGTGATATTTTTGGAGTATCACAAGCCCATAAATTATTTTTATATGGACAAAACAATTAGAATGGGTCTGATCCGTATCAGCCCAGTGATACTTTTGATACCAGTATCATCTGACGTGACATCTCTTGATTGGTCGCGTTTTGCCGAAAACAGAAGAAGAAAAAAAATCTGACGTGACATTTCCTAAAAAATTCTTAATGATACTTTATGAGTATCACCTATGACAATGCTCTAATATCACCGCGCACATTTGATATCTCCCCAAATGATTACTTCCGATCTTTGCCGAAATTTTGAAAAATGGTCAAAAAACATAATTTTTCCGAGATACTACGGGTCGAACCACACATACTCACTATTCATTGACTTTTAAAAAAAGACCCAAGTATTTTATCAACTTGATCCAACATATATATCTGATGAATCTTAAACCACATGTTGTGAACTTGTGATCACTCCAACACTAAATTTGTAAAATTTTGTTCCTGAAAATAAGTTTCTTGTGGACAAGTTATAATTAATTAATCCCCAAAAAAAAGGAAAAGAAAAATAGAGAAATTGGCCCCAAAATAACAAAGAAACAAAAAAAAAGAGAAAATATCTGACAAGACTGCCCGAAATCACAAGTAACTGTAACAAAACTGACAACAGGCCAAAAAAAAAAAAAAAAAACTGCCCGTCGGGCAAATCCCCAAACTCCTCCAATAGAGTCGTCTCTCTTTATCTCCGTCTCTCTCTCTTTTTTAATTAATTAACTTTCCAAAAAAACAAAAATAAAAAGATTTAAAAATTAATATCTTCTCAACAAATGAGACTATCAATGTGTACATAAATGTGAATCTTCCCTCTTCTTCTCCATTGTTAAAGCTCGCTCTCCACAACCACCGTTCTCCGTCACGGTGGCGCTTTATTCTCTCATCGGAGCAGCGCCTCACCGGTGGCAGACGGTGTCGTTGTTCCTTTCCTAAATACCTCCATCAATCATCTCTTCTTACACAGATAAACCGTCGCTATGGGGCAGAGTATGAGCTGTGGAACTAGACCGGAGCACGGAATATTCGCCTCCGTACAGTGCGGCGATATCATTACCATCCGCCGTCTGATAACGGTGGATCCTAGTCTGTTGAATCAGACTACTGCTTATGATCGTCACTCTGTTCTTCATGTCGCTGCTGCTAATGGTCAGATCGAGGTTAGTTTCAGTGATATTCTCCGAGATCTCGCCGGAATCTTGCCGGAATCTGGTGATTTTTGTTTCTGATGTATCTACTTTTTTGCAGATTTTGTCATTGCTTTTGGAACGATTTACGAATCCAGATTTGTTGAATCGTCACAAGCAGGTTTTGATTTTCGCATTGATATGGTTCTGTGTATAAGTTTTATGAATCTTTTTGCTGATTTTTGATTCGTCTTTTAGACTCCGTTAATGTTGGCTGCGATGTATGGAAGAATCTCTTGTGTGAAGAAGCTAGCTGAAGTTGGAGCTAATGTACGTTTTACTTTTTTTTTTTGCAATTGAATCAGTTTTGGATTTGGGATTGAAAATCTTTTGGAATCTGCAGATTTTGATGTTTGATTCTGTGAATCGAAGAACATGTTTGCATTACGCTGCATATTATGGACATGCTAATTGTGTTCAAGCTATTCTCACTGCTGCTCAATCAAGTCCTGTTGCTGTTCATTGGTGAGTCTTTTGATCAGTTTTTTTGTATTTTGTGTGTGCTTTTAGAATGAAAGTTCAGACTTGGAGTTTGGATTTTTCAGGGGATATGCGAGATTTGTGAACATAAGAGATGATAAAGGAGCGACTCCGTTGCATTTAGCTGCTCGGCAGAGACGACCTGAATGTGTGAATGTTTTGTTGGATAGTGGTTCTCTTGTTTGTGCATCTACTAGTGTATATGGGTAAGGGATTGAAATCGAGTCATTGGAACTGATCCTTTCAAGCTTTTGTTGAAACTGATCCTTTCAAGCTTTTGTTGAAACAGTTCTCCAGGAAGCACACCTCTTCATTTGGCAGCTAGAAGTGGATCTATTGATTGTGTCAGAAAATTGCTTGCTTGGGGTGCTGATCGTCTTCAACGAGACGCTTCTGGGTATATATATAAACATTCTATATTTGTAGAAAAATCTGGTTTTAGTTTCAGAACATAACTTGGATCATGAAATCTCTTTTCAGGAGGATACCTTATGTGGTTGCTATGAAGCATAAGCACGGAGCATGTGGAGCCTTGCTTAATCCGTCCTCTGCAGAGCCTCTTGTTTGGCCATCACCATTAAAGTTCATCAGTGAGCTTAATGACGAGGCGAAACTGCTCCTAGAGCAGGCTTTAATGGAGGCTAATAGGGAGAGAGAGAAAACAATCCTCAAGGGAACAGCTTATTCCTTACCATCACCCTCTTTCTCTGACACGGATGATAACATGTCCGAGGTAAATACTACACTCTTTTACTTGACCCGAGGCTCGGTAATTTTTGTGTTTGTAGTAACATGTAAATGTGTCTATAGGTGAGTGATACGGAACTGTGCTGCATTTGCTTTGAGCAAGTATGTACAATTGAAGTTAAAGACTGTGGTCACCAGATGTGTGCACAATGCACACTTGCACTGTGTTGTCACAACAAACCGAACCCAACGACCTCAACTGTGACTCCACCGGTCTGCCCGTTCTGTAGAAGCACCATCGCATGTTTAGTCGTCGCCCAGAACAACAACAATAACGAAAAGAGCAAAAGCCTAGATGATGTTGTTGTTGATCGTGAGGCAGGTGATGTTAGTTCCTCCAAATTCAGAAAACATAGAAGATCAATAAACCTTGGTGAAGAAAGCAGCAGCTTCATGGGACTATCAACTATTGGATCGTTCGGTAGGATAACCGGCCGTGGCTCGGGAAGGATCGCAGCCGACAACGAGCTGATGGACAAACCGATATTGTGAGGATCGATTCCGTTTATGGGACATTTTGGGGCGTGGGGGAGCAATTGAAAGATGAGGGGGTGAAATTGTGAGAATGTATAAAATATAGATGAATTTATGTTAGATCTTTTGTTGAAGGGAGGAAGATTGAAATAAGGAAAAAGATGGGAAGTGTGTAATGCAAGGATTTGTTGTTTCTTTGATTAAGTTTGGCCAAAATGGTTTGTTGTTGTTATTATTTGGTTACTTGATATGAAAGGGAAACCCATAATCTTTTTGTCTTTGTCTCATCTTTTTTGGTTATTTTCTCACTAAACTTACCAAGAAAAGGCAACTTAGACTTTTCACCTAATTTTCATTAAAAATGGATAATTTTGATGAAAACTCGAAAGGCAGAGTTCGAGTTTTCACCATATTCGAAAAATCGTTGTGGTATCTGTCTTGGCCACTTAAGACGTCTTAAATTGATAAAAACGTTTGATTGTTTACATGTTTTGTAAAGATTAATCCATGTTTTGGACCGGGATCTATCGCGATTATATCGAAAATCCCCGGATAATTTAGGTTAGATTTGTGAGATGGGAACAAATGTGATGTGAACGGCTGCTAAGTCGCCAATGTAGATTAAGATGGAGAGTCTGAAAAAGAAGAAGAAAAGGTTTTTTCTCGGTGGTGTTTATTGATCATTGACCCTACACGATCCCATCCCTTTCGAGCAACTTGTGGTCTCCAAATATGGCTCTTTGTACTTAACTAAAATATCTAAACATTTTTAACTATAGTCAATTTAGATCAACTAGTAGATACACATGGCTACTTTTTGTTTATTCGTGGACAATTGTTTTTTTTTATACGTCAAGACAATTAGTATAGAGTCATAGAGAAGACCGATTCGGTGGATAATTATTTATGTAAATCAATTTTAGAAAAGTAAACCTACTGGTTATGATAATATAAAATTAGACAAACGAAAAGAATGAGTGATTGATTTCTTACTTTTATATGTCTAAAACGTGTTTAAGCCGAAAGAGTAGATCTATGTCAAGAAGAAGAAAAAATGAAAGAAAAAAGTGATAAAAGTTAGGGGGCTAAATGAATCGGATATCTAATTTTAGACTATTAATTTGTAATCGAAACTCAACTACAAGTACAACTATCAAGATCCGTATCCACGATTTTTGGATATATGGATATCTTGAGATCGAGTTAAAATTTCGAATAACCGTCCAAACATCAAAATATTCATAGAAATATAAATCAAATTCGTAAGAAAACAAATAATTCAAATAAAAACTACATAAAAATATTATTAAAAATTAAATATTTCTATGCAGTTTTAATAGTTAGCATATTTAATTTTATTTTTGCCAAAAAAAAAAGCATATGTAATATTATATGAAAAATCACATACTATATGCAAACATTTTAAGGAAAAGAAAATACAGTTTTCTTATATTTAGCGAATCCGAATCCATAGTTTAAAATTAAAATATCGAGATTTAGAACTAGTATTGATGGATACAATTTTTTTTTAAAAAAACTATTTGATGTAATCTTAAATAAGATTTTAGATCTTCAAGGTAATTTCATTTCCAAACACAGTTGTGCAATTTATGATGCTTTAACCTGCCCCAGTTTTGGTACTAATTTTTCTTATTAATAATTTCACCCTTAATCACACAATTGTGTAAGTTTATCATGCTTTGACATTTCAAGTTTAACATATAGGACCCACTTTTTGGTGCTATAATTTAGTTGTCGGGTTATTGGACCCGACCCAAGGGTTGATGAAAGCAGATTTAGATTAGATACCTTAACCCACCAAGAAACTAATTTCAATATATGAAATCGTCATAATATGATCCAATGAGTTTCTCTCTCAGCCATCACTTTCGTGCTACATAAAAAATTGAAAATATCCTCTCTTTTTTTTTTTCGTATGAAATTATTTGTGGTCACAGGTCATAGGACTCATAACTCATAAGTAACACCGTACATATGTATGAAAGTTCAAACGTGTCATATTGTCTTCGAGGGATGCCAAATCATGAAATCAACGTCTCTCACACTTAAATTCTAATAATACCAACGAATAATATTCAAACAACAAACTGACAATACGCGACTTATGTGTCATCGAATTTTGAAGGGACTATGTCAAAATTAGTATTATCTTATCTGAAAGAACAAAAATTGTAAAAAATCTTAAATTATTCTACTCAAAACTTAAATATACATGAACTGATAAAATAAAAATGTTAATTTGAATATTTTTCATTTAACATATGAACTAACTTTAATTATACAAAACCTAAACTTAAATATAACTAAACTTTGATATAGTTCTCGACGCAGTCGGAAAGTTGGAAAGGTTGTCATGATTCTAGACGCAGTGACACTGGTTTTTCATTCTCTCATATCCATAAAGTCTCGTAAACTATATATATATCTCTAGAAGTAGCCGAATACAAGACAATGTGGGGTTGGATTATTGATTGAATCCCAATAAACCGAAAAAGTAAGTATTTAAAAGGATACGAGTTTGATTCCCGTCAGAAGAGATAATTTATTAAATGTTATAGAAAATGTATGGATCGGAGGTAGACCTAGAACTTTAAGGTTATCAAGAAAATGACTTAGTGAATTTCTGATAATTTAGTTTATTGTGTGATTTTTATGTTGAGATTGTTATTATGTAGATATAAATTAATAGATGCAATTGAAATGAACTTAATTTCTTTATTAGAAGTCATTTAAACAATCTAATAAATATGTTTATTCAAGTTTTCGTTAGTAAGATTTTGTCTATTCTTGATCCGCAGAATCAGTCAACTAGGTATGGCCCAGGCTCGTTTGTCATTCTTCCTCGAGGAGCTCTACTCTCTCTGGGACTGCAGAAGGAGATTACATGGAGTAGAACAACTCTATTGCTCTGACAATAAATGTGAGGCGTATTTTTAGACTGAGGCACCCACTTCTTAATTGGTCAGTTTGGATCCTCCACATATATGCATTGGTGAACAATCACTATGCAGCTTTTTACACTCTCCAATATTGAAAACCCCCTCCCTTCATCCATTATTACTACTGGAGCTACACTTTAAGTTTGCTGATGATATTTATACTCTTTAACACAGTGATTATATTTAACACTTTTTGTTTTTGTTTTTGGGATTGGAACACTTTGTCCATTGTTCAAAAGTTGCACATGCACTTTTTAAGAAACGTTAGGTGCTCTAGGCTCATGATTAGAAATTTACTTAAAGCCATAACTAATTAAGCCTTTTTTCTATGTAAGATCAAGTCAAAAATCACAATATAAACAAACAATGATGTTTATAGATCTTCCACGTGATTTAGAGTTTATATTGGTTTTGTTAAAAGGAAAGCAAAGTCCATTAGTGGCCCAAAAGAACTAAATACAAAACGACGAGGTAAAATTGAGATAAACAACCTTTTTAATGGTAAAATTTCTCTTATTACTCAAGGCTAACCATCATTTGACATAGAATCAAATATTGGAGTGGCATATGACTTTGATATTATCGAATATAATTTTTATTTTTTGCATACTATAATTTCTCTTATTCTTTCAATCGATGGTGTGTTTTAAAGAATAAGTAGAGGTTTTCAAATGAAAAAATTGCAAATCCAAATTTGAAAATAAAAAGTTGTATTTGATTTGTTTTCCTACCAAAATTGATTCACGCAGTAGATTAGTCCTTTGACGACTGATATCATTTACATATTAGAATCTATCAATTTTTCTTTAGAGGGTTCAATTGAATGAGATTAAGAAATTTGATTTTCCATGTCTTCATCAACTACAACTTTACATGTGTCTCCATTATTGCATAGCATTTAATTTGCTCCTCGAAAAGCTCTACCAATCAAGGTCTAAGTGGTGAACCTTTTTCATTTTTTCTTAAATAAAAGATGCAAAACAAAAATAAAATTTAAACATATGAAATAAGTTATACAACATCATTGGGACAAAATAAAACAACACAATTATGGTGAAGACATGGCAAAACAATGACATCTCCTCTCAAATTTAATAACACTTAGGGCACATCATGAAGAGTCGTAAAATATACAATGACGACGACTTTTACCAAATCAATTTGAAGGAGAGGTAACGACACGGCTAGACAAGAACACTGTACACCCGTCCTTAGGCGACATGGTGGGGCAATGCACAATCTCATCACAACCATCTGATCGGACCCTCTTGAAATCAAACATGGAGGAGAACATGGCAATGAAGAGCACGAGGTGGTTCATCGCGTAACGTTGGCCTACGCACTGGTGCGAGCCAATTCCAAAAGTTAGAAAATTGCGTTTGAACACCTGATCCTCTTGCCTTGTCTCGCTAAACCGGTCAGGATCGAACCGGTCTGGTTCAGTAAACCCTTGAAACGAGGCGTCGAAAAGGGAAGGAAAGACAATTGTACCTTTTGGGATTGTGTACGATTCCGTGAGACGGAAGTCACTAACAGCAACGTGTGGGACCATACTTGCTGGTGGTCGGTATCTTAGGACCTCACGCGCCACAGACCGAGTGTACTTCATCTCCGCGAGCTGATCAGCTGTGATCAACTCGTTGGACTTAGGCGACCAAACTCTTGCCACTTCCTCCCTTACTCTTCTTAACACTTCTGGCTCCGACTCAAGCAGCACCACTGCCCAGAGGAGTGATGATGTAGACGCGTCCTGTGAGGCAAACAGAAAATCAACGAGCACACAACTTATCTCTTCGTCTTTGGAGTGAGGCGGTGGCGGATTCTCCCCTACGATCGAATGCGTCCAGAAATCGACTAGACATGTTGGATTCTCTCCTGCAGCCATCTTTGCTTTTGATTTTACCACGCAAACAGCCATTGTATTCACTAGTCTCGATACCGCCCGACGAGCCTCGCCGAACGTGAAGCCAGGAAGGTCGATCGGGAGTGCCATTGTTCCGGGATTGAACACATTGTAATCAGTACGGATCGTGTTCTTGACTTCCTCGTTAAGGTATGGTCCAACAAAAACCGTCTGGGAAGTTTCGAGGTTTAGTTCACGGATTAGTTGTCTCATCGAAACCGGCCGAGATCCACTGGAAAAACATTCCTCCCATTGCCGTAAATGACGGAGGATAACTATTTGCTGGAGGGAAGAATAGGCAGAGAGTGGTTGTCGGGTGAAGTTAGGAGCGACTTGACGACGAACGGATTTGTGTTCCTCACCAAACATAAAGATAAGGCTGTGATCACCGAAGAGCTTCTTTCCGAATGGATGTCCAACAAGTTGGAAAGCATCGGGACGAATGTTGGAGAAGATTTTATTGGAGAGCTCTGCGTCTTTAATGTATATGATGAATTTTCCAATAAGGTAGTTGACGGAGAGGCCAACGGAAGTGTCCGCCATCGCGGATTGCTTGTCCCAGAAGGAAGTTGGGTCACGGATGAGTGCAATGACGTTTCCAATGATCGGAAGGACGAAGAGAGGACCAGGGAGGTTACGTTTCTTGACAAGGTAAGAGAGTTGCTCAAGTAGAAGGAATAGAAGTAATGCTGAGATTAAGTATGGTGCAAGAGAGGCAAATAGGGAAATTGAGGAAACCATTACTCTTTGTTTTCTATTATTTGCTTTTGTTGTATTGCTTGCTTTTTGTCGTTTTGGTGTTCTTAGAATTTGGTAGGTTTCGCAGAATATTTATAAGAGGTTTTGTGATATTGGATTGAAGCTATTTGCAAAATAATTTATTAAGATAAGAAGAATTCGAAGGTCTTTCTTTTTTGGGCAGTCTTTCTTTTTGTTTCCTTTTTTGTCAAATGATATGTCTTTGTCTGCTCTATTTTTTAACTTCTTAAGTATGTCATTGTCGACGTGAAGAGGGAAATAGGGAGATGATTCTATTGAATTGATCCTGATTTGTGAGTTTGTGTGATCAATGACTTTTTGTGTTGAAACCAAATGACTTGTGAGTTAAAGAAATTTTGATGTTATCTTTACCAATGACTTTGGTTTCAACTACCAAATGAACTTTTCTGTTTTTGACAGTTTTTGTTTTTTAACCTTAAAAGGCATAGATGCATAGTTTGGGCGCCAATATATCATACCTATTAACCTTGTTTGCTCTAAATCATCAAAATATAATTCATAAACTTTATATGATTTTTCATGGAGAAATAGAAATCCATTATAAGTTGATGATTTGTTTGACAATCGAGCTTCAACTCACAACATCTTATATGCCGGCAGTGGCGGAGGTAGTGAAGAGGGAGGGGGGTCAATTGACCCCCATAACATTTATGATTTTTTTGTTTTTTAAGGTAAATGACAATAATTTATGGATATTTTAGTTTAATTTTTCCATAATGACCCCCATGCCAACAATCAATTCCTTAATTTGACCCCTCACATGTTTATTTTTTATTTAGCATTAATTCATTTTTCATTTTTTGTTTTATATTTTTTCTAATATATGGCTACAAATCTCTAAAATCATGGTACATATTAATTTTTTAGATATGTTCTATTTTTTTCCTTAGTTTTTTTTTAAATTATTCTTAGAAATATTTTAATTAGTTTAAAATAAATGATTTAATATTAATATATAATTAACTAAAAAATAATTAATTATATATGACCCCTATAAACTAAAATTCTAGCTCCGCCACTGTATGCCGGTCGAGAAAATAAACAATTTGAGGATGCATTGTCACTTTAGTTTAGAGTTTCATAACACAAGCTTTATTCTTTTGGCTATAAGACTCTGCATTCGATATTGAGCTCTATTATATCCAATGTTTTAAGCCTAAGGTCAGTTTTGTTTTAAGCCTAAGGTCAGTTTTGTTTTGAGCCTAAGGTCGACGTTGGCTTACACAGTTACACGTCTAGACTCTGCTTGTTTTTCTTCTAGTTTCGTTGTAAGTTCTATTTTTGTTATAAATATATTATTATTTATTACTATTGTTTACTTGGTGTTTCTTCTACTGACCGTTTTATAATTTCAACTTGTTTAACAAATTATGATTTTATCATTTTTACTAATAGAATCTAATACAATATCACCAATCATAATTATTTTTTTATTTAATTTACCGATAATTTATAGTTTGATGAAGACAGATAACCTTATGATTTACTGATAATTTATAGTTTGATTATGACATATAACCTAACAATGCTCTCACCATACAACCCTTCCTTGAGGAAATAGGGAAAGCGGCTTTTGACATACATCTAAACAAAGCACCAGTGCCGGACAATTTTTTTGCTGGTTTCTTCCACACTTATTGGGATATTATAGGAGCTGATATCTCCCACGAGATCGAAACCTTTTTCAATTCTGGGTCCATGCCAATCAGAATGAGTGAGACACATGTTTGTTTGTCCCCAAAAGCACATGACCAAAAAAAATATCAGATTATCGGCCCATTGGTCTTTTTAATTAACGTCTCCTACAAAAGCATTGCTAAAATCTTGACAATGCAGCTTCAGACCTTCCTCCATCTGCTCATCTCGGACCATCAATCTGCCTTTGTTCCACGAAGGGCAATCCAAGAAAATGTTCTCATTACTCATGAGATCCTCTACTTTCTCCGCATTTCTAAAGATGCTCAATAGCGGTCAAACCCGACAAGAGTAAGGCATGTGATCACATTGAGTAGAATTTTCTTAGAGCGGTCTTCGACAAGATGGGATTTCATTCTACTTAGATTGGATGGATTATGGAATGTGTAAGCTCGGTTTCTTATTCCCTCTTAATAAACGGCAATCAAATACCATTTCAATTTGCGAACAACTTCAATCCAATTTCTCAAAACCACTTAGAAAATTTTGCAAAATCCACGAGATTTGTATTTATTATTCTATGTAAAATTAAAATATCAAAGCCAACGTTTTTTTGTTGCATTAGACAGAAACATCAATCGATAGAACACATAATAATTTGTGACATATTTTTGTTTGGTTGGTAAATATTATTAGCCTGCATTACCTTTATAGGCGTTAACAGTGCATTTGTTTTTATGTTGCTATATGATTTTTATCTGTAATTTCGAAACATTTGGCCAATTTATTGATATTTTTAGGGGGTTGGAAGGGTTGGTAAAATAAACCGTTGACTCAAAAAAAAAAAAAAAACCGTTGACTCAAGACTTGGTACCAATTTAATGATTGAAGGGGTGGAAGACTTTGGTAAAATAAACCATTGACTAAAGACATTCTTCTTATTAAAAAGACCCAATGGAGCAAGCGACGTAATACTAATAACGTGTGACGTTTTTAGTATTTTGACATCACTTTAACAAGCGACGTGACTGTTTTTTTTGTGACACAAAATCAAAATCTCACTTTTTACATAGCCGATGTACTAAGTACAGACTTACAGTGCAAGAGAGGCACATACGGAAACTGAGGAAGCCATTATTCTTTGTTTTCTAATAAAAATTCTCTTAATGTATTGGACTTGAGTTTTGTATTTTGTGTATATATGGAAATGATTGATTAGAGTGGTAAACAAGAAGAAGAGGTATTGGTATAGAGATATGGTTTGTGTAAACCGGAAATCAGAATGTGATAACCGGAACACTAGACTATAAATAGAAATGATTGTTGTAACAAACACTTTATGAGAAATAACAGAATATTCACTTTCTTCTTCGTTTGTTCTTCGATTCTCTCATCAACTATTAAGAGGGTTTTTGCTTTTGTTGTATTGGGGTCGCATTTTATCGTTCTTGGTGTTCTTTGTTTGATAGGTTCTGCAGAATATTTGTAAGAGATTTTAGGAAATTAGAGTGAAGCTGTTCTTTAAAATTTATTGAAAGAAGAAGAATCACATGTTTTTCTCTCCTCTGTTTTTTAACTTTTTAAATCATGTATGTAATATTTTGAATTGATCATGATTTGTTAGTTAATATGGCATTTCTTATACCTTAGAGTCAAATAGATAATTTTGACAAAAATAAATTTTAACTTTTACTTAGAGAAGTTTTGAGGCCACTCAATGTCCATAAGACCAGATGGCATGTGGTTGGCACTGTTGTCTTGTTAGGTATAGTAGACATGATCAATGGTTGTGACTGATCTGTGGATTTGTTAAACTGATTGTTTGTGTGACGAGAAGACGCATGATTTCTCATATCAGAATTGGTAAGTATCTAACATTCATCTACTAGAAGACAAAACATTTGAACTTGGGTTTCGATTTATTTTAAAGCCCACTAAAATAGACCCATATGTGTAGGCTTTTTTCTACTCACACTTGATATTACAAACTCGGATAGGGAAACACATTCGCCTTGATTTCAGTGATCAAGCATTTAAATCATATTTTACTTAACATTCTAGTTTACCTTTAAGCTTTTTAATATCTTTTCGAGACTAAATTCCACTTTACGTATCCAAAGTATTTCACCAACCCTACTTTCCAATTTCCAAGGTTTTAAATTTCTAATGTACTCTTAATTAAACTTTATTAATCGTCGTGCATACATACCGATTAATTATTTCCAATGTACAAAATATGTTAAACCCAATGGAAAAGAAAAAGCATGCACAAAGTGTAGAATACTACTCCCTCCGTTTCACAAAGAGTGTCGTTTTAAGGTTTTATTTTTGTTTCACAAAGAGTGTCGTTTTAGGTTTACAATGCAAAATTTAATGATTTTTTATGTTTTATGACTATTAGTATTCTGCATATTGTTTTACTATTGGGCAGATTGTGTTTAAGTATATAGGTAATGATGTTTTTGTTTAGAAAAAACAAAAAATTTAATGTTTTCTTAATCTGTGTGCAAAACTCTAAAACGACACTCTTTGTGAAACAGAGGGAGTATTACCCAAAATCAAAAGCCTTGTCACTTGTCAACAAAAAACATACTAGCAAAAGTTATATAAAAAAATGAAAAAGTTAAAATAAATAAAAGTGAAATAGATAGTTTCTCGTTACATTATGTAAACTCGTAGTGTATTACAATTTGGTTATTAGGTAGCTACGTTATACATACATATGAAACATCAAATGTATCTGGCTTTCTTAACTTTGTTACATAGAGATGTTGGATTAAACAAACAATCAATCTCTCTAGAAACATTTAGAATGATCATTCTCTTGCTTCTATATGAATTTCTAACCTTAAGGCTTCTTGACGGGACTCTTTTAGGTTTCCTCGGCGCCGGTGGACAAATTCTTGGTATTTTCGGGAGAATCTGGTCGGAACGTGTAGGAGTCTTGCAATAATCTTCTTCTTCTTCTCTCTTGAAGCTTGCTCCTTCTTTACATGAGCAATTACTTGTCTCTTGGGATTTAGTTTCAAGATCTTGTAATTCTTGATATATAGGAGGAATGATGTGGAACTCTTGTTGTGGAGATGTGTGAACGCTCCGGTCTGAAAACCCTAGAGAGGGTTCATGAAAGAACCCTAGTTCCGTTTCGCAGAGATTGTTTTGGTCGGAGATGTAAATTCCGGCGTCTGAGAAACCCATCTTTGAGAAGAAACGTAGCTCAAACTTAAAGCATAAAAAGGAAGGAGATATATAATTCTAATGGGAGAGAGAGAGAGTGAGAGAATTTTATGTCTTTGGTGGCTTAATTTGCTTTATATAATAGTAATACTATGTACGTGAAAATATGAATTGTGTTTACGTAAATATTTTTTATTTGCGAACATTCGGGTTTATAATTAATGTTGAAGGATCCGATGCAACAACTATACTTTATGTAAGAGATTGCTTTATTATAATAGTAGTAAGATTTTCGTAAAAAATGGTTAGTCTCTACTCTCTATACCAATCACATGTTTCTCGCCTTTTGAGAACACATTTTGCTTTAAGATCCAGATGACTCTTTTAACCACACTCAGATAAAAAATGAGATTTTGGTTTCTAAGGATACAAAGACCTCGTTAATTTTGAGTTTTCTTTATGAAAAACCAACAATTAAAATATCGACTTATGCATAAATCTCAAAATTAGTTTCTATGTCTCATTCTTAAATTTAATTAGTAAAATTTGTATTCTATAAAAAAAATCAAAATAAAAGAGGCATAAATAATAATTGTGTAAAGATGAAAAAAGAGCTTGAAAGCGTATTGACATAAAAACAAGAAAAGGGCCAGTTTTGTTGGTTGAAAAGAAAAAGGTCAATTAGTTTCCTTTATTCATAAGCTAAAAGAAATTATTGAATTTAGTGTCTAAAGGAAGATAAGCTGTCTCTTTCATCTTATTCAAAATTGGTTATATCATCATTTTCTAATATTTTTTACTTTCTCTCATATCCTAACTTTGATGCATGTGAACATCGATCTCACATGCCTTCTATGTTATATCACACCCACCTCTATATATACTACTACAAATCAATTTATCTATAAAACTATTACCATTTAACTTGACCTATCATACATCTATTACCTTTTGTGTGTATATATCTAGATCGATTTAACTGACAAAATTAACGAATCGTTGTGTAATATACTCTATAGCCATTAAAAAACGATCCGATAGCATTAAACTACTCACCTAACTGACAAAAATCTTAAATGTTTATGACAAAAATTTAGATTCCATCGACATATCTCAAACATTTGTCGACATTGGTAACGAAAGTCAACACTAATAATAGATATTGGATATGTTTGTTTGATTTTTTCTGACTGTTATGCTCATATGTATTTATGTATAAACTAATAACGAATCCAAGATAACAAAGTAATTGGAAACAAGACACTCTCACCTACGAGATATGTAAACAAAAAAAACAAAAAAAATATATATAAAAAATATACACACATCTAAGAAAGATATATAGTTTCAGTTTCTTTAAAGTAGTGATGAATTTTTAGTTTATTTTTTTGGGCTATAAGTAGTGACGATTTGTTCTACTTTGTAAAAGAAGGTTGTTTTCTTTTTTTTAAGCCTCTACTTCCAAAAGTAAGTAAACACAAAGTTTCTTCACGTACTTAGATAGAAACGTTCAATCAAATCACGAGAGAATCTTGTTAATCATAAACGGACATTAAATATTAAGATGATTCATACTAATTTTAAAAAATAAACTAAAATCAGAAATCAGTGTAAAACTTGCAAAAAAAAACAAATTGTTTAGACGATAATGACTAATGAGTCCCAATAATCGCAAGCTAAAACGTATAGAACAAATGGAACTAACACATTATAAAATCATATATAAGTTCATAGCAATATGAATATAATAATTTGATAATAAATTACCATTATCAAAGTTTTAAACACTTGGTTGAAACAGTTTTCTATATAATTATCTTGGTAGACTAAAACATCAGTACATTATTTTTTATTTTTCTTAAACTATTAATTAAAGTAAAACAAATTAAGTGCCAATCGTAGTACAATTCTTGGTATGTGCTTAATTACGTACCTTTACCAACAAAGAAGAAGAGAAATGTGAATGGTGGCACCAAATGCGTTTGTTAGATTTGTTGGAGATCACATTATCTATCACTATCTACCACCAAAAAGTATATCACATTTTGAATTATTTATTTAATATTAAAAAGAAATAGAGATCTAAATTCTCGGGATTCTATAACAATGTTATCTCAATCAACAACTGAAGTTAAGCAGATAATTTAACTTCTTGTTCAGGTAAAAGTTAAAATATCAGTTAATTTATCCACTTTCACAAGTTAAAAAATGGATAAATAAACAAAAGTTAAGCACACACTCTCATGGAAACATAATTGAATTATTTCTCATGCTCAATCATTTTGCCTCCCATCTTCTATTTTCTCCTTCTTATTTCCTTGTCTTTTCTTCTTCTTTGGGTTTAGTTTCAATTTCAGTGTAATTACAATCATTGACTATTAATAATGTAGTTTTGGCCGAACATATATTTTTAAGGACAGCTAAAGATCATAACAAAATCTTGTCTTGTCCATACATGCTTTGTCCAAGAACTTATTATGTGTCTATTGCTGTATTTTAAAAAAAAATTAATGTCTAATTAGCAACACATACAGCACAAATGTTTTTGATATATAAATATTTCTTATAAGTTCATCCATTTCAAACCCATATATTTATATAATCTTTCAACAAAAAAAATTGAAAGCAGGAAAGAGTAAATTATTCCATTAACTTAATTGAAAGTGTGGCTTAATTACAATCAACCAAACCGAAAATAATTAAATAGATATACACATAAATTTTATTTTCGATACTCTTCTTCGAGAGATAAAAGATGCATCTTGGACAATAAAATATTTAAACTTTGAAGAGACAAAATGTTTGGTCGTGATATCATCAATCTTATGTTGCATTCATACGTGTCGAGTTTTAAGATAACCAAATCGCAACTTATGTTAAACTACGTAGTACGTACGTGACAATCAACTATAATGTGCTTCGTCCTCTCATTGTAAATTGGACTGCTTGCAAAATGGAGAACGATTGCGTAGGCAATTTCAAACCAAGATAGATTTATGCTCATTAAAATGCTAAAATGATTTTGATTGATATCTCATATAAATGAAGAATGAGAGGCAAATCTCAAGATTAGAAACGTTGATGTTCATTACACACTTTATATGGGCTTATATATAGTAATCTATCTTGCTAAAGTATCCTAATTACATGGATTAATGGGCTTTTTCATGAAAAACGATATTTGGGTTTGTTGTAAACTCTTATAGATTTTTACATAAAAGAGTTGTGCTTACGGGGCTAAACCAAGATCATAGGGAAAGTGTTTTTTTTTTTTTTTATTCATAGGGAAAGTGTTACAACCAAACAAGGCTCACTAGTTGCACTGGCATTTGATATGTACTCTAACTCAACATTGTTCGTCTCAAACTGTTACATATCTCCTAAAGTTCCATGAGACATGAGAAACACCAAAAAAAAAACACAATAGCATATAAGACACCATTTGGCGCGCAAGAATCCAAATCTATATAAGAGAAAGCTCGAAGAGTCATGGTACATGTTTTGGGATAATACAATCTTCGTTGTAGATCATTCTTTAGATAGTGTAAAAATCTTTGAGCAATTTGAAGATACACGGAACAAGGTATCAAGGTGCTTTCATGTACTGACTGACAAGGTCGTGCCTCTTTTGAAAACAGTAAGGCAATAGCTTTATACCCCCATATTTCTGAGGGCCACATTTTAATATATGTTTGAATTTATATCATTAAGAAGAGACTTTTACCAACAACAACAAAAAAAAAACATTAAAAAGAAGGACATATACTGTATTTAACTTAAGAGAATATCAAAACTAATATAAAATTGAAGTTACTATTCTTTAAATTTTCCTAGTTAGCTAATAAAAAATGTAACAAAACTTTTGTTTTTACATTATTTAGATCGACAAAACCCGACCAGTACCCCAATCTCTATTACGCGGGGTACAACGACTTGTTGAAGTCGAATACCGGTGAAAAAGACCGCATAGGTGGATCGTTAATCATTCTTTTTATTTTTTATGAATAACGGATAAAAAACGTTCTTTTCTCTCTCAGGCACTATTATCGAGAAACACAGTCCGACCATGTCTTCTGACGCCGGTGGAGCTTTGTCTCACCGGCGTCGGGAATTTCCCCTTGTCCTCTTTGCTATTCTAGACTCTAGATCTACTATATTTTCTTCTTTTTTAGCAAATTTTTCCCCCTTTTTGAATCTCTTTCTAACCCTCTCGAATCTATGGTTTCTACTGAGACCTTCAACAATCAGAATCAAAAGGAGAAGATGGAGTCCGGCGCTCTCCATCTCTTACCCTCAGCTTGCATCACCTTTGCCGTATCTGATTTCCTTCCCTAAATCGGCCAAGTTCTTCTGGTCCTCATCCTTTGCGTCGAATCTCGACCATCACCAGCATTTGCCGACCCTAGCTTCACCGGAGACGACCGCTTCACCGCAAAACCTCTCATCTTCTCCGTACGGCGGCCACCACGCACATGTGAACCTTTTGCCTTCCAAAGTGAAATTAGGGTTACAATTGGTGGGCTTCACTAATTATGGCCCTTTAAGACCTCTACAGCCCATTTCTAAAAGGTGTAATCCAACCCATTATCTGCTAAAGCCCAGGTCTGCTCCAAATTTCATTTTGTTCATCTTTAGGCAATCTCTGTGTCTTGTATCGGAACCTTTTGTTCAAGGACTGCAATTGGGACGATATGTATCATTGTTGCTTTGGTTGTTCAAAATCTCTGTGAGAATCCTGCCTCTAGATTCACCTAGGGTTTTTGGTCATGAATTAAAAAGTTTGATTATTGAAGCCTTTGGATTGAAGAAGACCGGCATTATGATCCCGTCTCCAAGGAGCGGTGATTACCGATGCTTCTTTAATCCCTCTGCCCCGTTTTCTCTGAATACTGAAACCAAGCAAGTGCTTATTATCAACCTTAAGATTATTATTCAGGAAACAAGAAGTATGAGGAAGAACGGCATTATGACCCCGTCTCCAAGGAGCGGTGGTTACCGAAGCTTCCTCAACTTTTTATCCCCATATCCCCTGTTAACCGAGCCCACCCATGTGCAAATTATCAACGTCAGGGATAACTTTCATTTACCTAAAAGCTTGAAGCTCAGATTTAATTTCATGTATCAAGTGTCAAGCCAAAGACAAACTTTGTGTGACATTCTTAATCTCCATAGTCATGTGAGAGAGAATCCACCTGTTTTGTTACGGTTTTTCTCCCATCCTCTGCGAATCCTGGCTCTTGCTTCCATTTGCTATATTTTGTCTAAGCTAAATTCTCAATCAACGACAACTCTAGCAGCCAACCTCAAGCATCAGAACAACACCTCCTTTGCTCGATCTCATGTCAAAGCACTACTTCGTGTAGTCCTTCTCGTGCCGGCGAGATTCACGACTTTGGCCCCTTCTTCAACGCCACTTGGTCTCTTGACTGTGGCCATTTGTTCATCTATTGACTCGTTCTTGGACGAATTGTCGATAACCTTTGATCTCACATGTACCAAAAAACTATCTAGCTTTTGGCTCAAAGCTCTCAAGGAACTCTATCCATATCTATCATTTTTCTATCTTATGTTGGCATTGGGGAATGCCCTTTATGGTTGTATTGTAAACATTGGAATCTCAGATTCCTTCTCTGTACTTGGTTCCTAATTCCTATGAATGAAATCAAGGCTTTGCTCAAAAAAAAAAAAAAAAAAAAAAAAAGGTGGATCGTTAATCATTTGACTACAGACATATTTCTTGAAACACAACTATTTATTTACCGATTTATAGTATTATTACTATTTTATTCACAAAAATAGATTTAAAGCTAAAATATGAGAATTTTAAAAAATGGAAGAACAATATTTATAAAAATTGTATTTTGCTTCAGTCCCCAAATAAAAAAGCACAACCTTATTACGATTTTGCCACCACTTTTTTCCAATTCTGGCTCTGCATTTCGTTATCTACTAAATAAGCTTTTACTTTTTATGGTCACCAATTTTGCAAGCAACTATCCAATGATTCATGGAAATTATTTACGTTTGCAGTCTGAACTCAATAAATGAAAGGGAACATAGTACTCAAATTGTGAAAGTGAAAGATATGTTAGAGTGGGGTTACAAATTTTGGTAAATGGTACTAAGCAACAACTCACAAAAAAACTATCTTTTATTAAAGAGACATTAATCAAATAACTATCTTTAAAAAGAATCTTACAGCTATATTTAGTTTTTGAATTTGGGGTAAAATCACTCTTTTTCCTATAAAAAATGCAAATATAAAATTTAAAAAAATAACAGATGATGATAACTGTTTTAAACCCAAAAACACACCAAATAATTTTTTCGAACTTTGAAGAGACAAAACTATTGTCTCCTCTGATCACTACAAAACTCCATGACTGCATTAGCAGGAGCTTTAGTCTTAAGAATCATTTCTTCAAACTCGTCTTCTGGGTTTGATAATGCAACTATTGCTCCTCCTGCTCCAATGGAAGCTTCATCTTCATGTATCACTACTGTTCTTATCACAATATTCAGATCAAACGTACCGTTATACGAGAAATACCCGATTGAGCCAGAGTAAAGGCCTCTTGAACAGTTCTCTAGAGAATCGAGAATCTCGACAGATCTTAGTTTTGGGGCACCGGTCATGGAACCACCAGGGAAAGCTGCTCTTACACACTCCACTGGACTAATATCTGGTTTTTTCAGTCCGCGGATCGTGCTCACCATAGTGTGTACTGTTGTGTATGATTCTACGTCCATGAGGTTAGGCACATGGACTGAGCCTGGCTCACAGACACGACCGAGATCATTCCTTAGAAGGTCGACAATCATTAGATTCTCGGCTTGATTCTTCTCACTGTTACAAGACAGGAAAAGAAAGATGCAATGTTAAAGTAGGATTGAAGCTAACAATTAAACATTCAACTATTCAAGATATGCAAAGACTAAAGAATGGGAAAAACGAGTTTGGTGTACCTGAGTTTCAATTGCAATTTAAGAAGTTCATCTTCTTCAGGCGTGGAGCCACGAGCTATAGTACCCTTAATCGGCTTTGCTTCTAGCATTCCATTTCTGTCCAGCTTAAGAAACCTTTCAGGGGAAGAAGAGCATAAAGACAAATTTGCATTTGAGAAGTTGAGAAAGGCTGCATATGGTGCTGGATTCCTCTCTCTCAGGTGGAGATAAAGTCCCAAAGGATCAGCATTGCCTATTTTCCTTCTGTTCTGAGTAGTGAGACAAAGCTCGTAGCTTTCCCCGTCTTTGATATACTTCATACAGCTTTGAACATCGTTTATATACTGCTCTCGGGATTTGTCAGGAACAAAACTTGTTTTGCATTGAGATGAATCTATAACTGGAAGAGTTTGATCCTCAAATTTTCTTGTGGACGAACCCATCAGGCTAATGAGCTTCTCTTCAGTATCATTCAGGAAAGAGGTTTCTGCGGTTCCCTCTTTGTAAAGGGATAATACATATACATCATCAAGTTGATGATCAATGGCAACAACATTATCTGCAAAGAAGAAACATGCATCTGGAGCCTTGGATTTGTGACGATTAATTGGCATTCCACATTCGACTTTAATATCATACCTGCAATACAAGAAAAGGTAATTAAACATTCATTCCAGAAGTCTTTTACAGTTGTATATTCGGAACCAAATTGTACAATGGAAAAAAGCTTGTTATAGAGATTCAAAGTCTAGATGATTTAACACGTACCCAATACAACCTACGTATCCACCGCAAAAATCAAAAGGCAACCCTGCGAAATCCTTCTCATCATAAGAGATAGATGAAAGCTCCTGGTAAAAATACATTTGACATCCACTGATGAGTCTCTATTTACTATTGTATAATATAATTTTATTTCACGTTCTAAAGAAGATAAAATTTAGCAAGTGTTGGAATAAATCTGAGTAGTTCCATTACTAGAGTAAGTCTTTCTGCATACCTTACGGAGAAAATCAAGAAAGCCTTCTTCCAAGAATCTTTTCTCAGTAGAACTCTGAGAATCTTCAATCAGAAGATGTCCCTCATGTTTTGATATACCCTCGCTGAAAAAACAAGTCATAGATTCAATGATTCAGTTCCCATAATATGACGCATCGTCTCATTGTTCAGATTATCTCAGCCATATCAATATAGTCGCATAATGACCAAAGCACATAGGTATATGGTAAGAAAATGTGCAGGAGGAAGGTTTATGTCGCTCGAGTTAAAAAAGAACATAAACCTTTGTCGGATAGAGAAAGAGTAGGTCATGCGTAAAACCTTTGATCAGATAAACTAAATGTCAATTGCTTCCAGAGAGATCCACCTTTACCGCCCATGAAAGAAAATCGTCCTCTAGCCTGGAACAATGTAATTGGAAGAAACATTCTTTAGAACAAAAAAACAGCAAGAACAATACCAGCAACTATGGTGAGAAAATAGACTACCAACCTTGTCAGTAGAAGAAGTATCCAGCCAAAACGTATCATTCCCTTTATTCTTGCCAAAGAGTTCCATGAATACATTTTTTGCTCCACCAACTTTATGTGCAAGACGTTCATGCTTCTTCCATTTCAACCTCAGCAATTTTTCATGAGGTTTTGGATATGATAAATTTGCCAGATCGAAGACGTCTACACCATTTCTCTTGGCAGAAAACAGAGACTTCTTAGTGTTCCCATAATAGCTAGAACCATTTCCTCTAAATCTAGTTCTGGAAAGTTCTTTCAGCAATTGAGTAGCACCAGGCACCTGCATGTTTGCTAAAGAATATTTATTATTGAGGAGAAGCTCCAAGACAGTTCATTACAAAATAATTCCAGAGGTTACTAAAACGAAAATAGGCCTTAGAATGGAATAAGAGAAGGGAGAGGCAGAAATGACAATGTAATACTAATGAAACCATTAAGCTTAAAGGAGCTCACCAGTGTCATTTATGTTTCTTCGACGCAGGGATGTAGATTTGCACCGACTCCAATAATCCACAGTTATGTCTTTGAAATTTTTAAATAACTGACTACCATAGGTAGTAGCAATACTCTCTGGATGAAACTGAAAGTAAAATGCATGTCAAAGACAACAGAACAATGGAGGAAAGTTATTCTAAATACGATCTCAAATAAAGATCAAACCTGTAAACCATAATGGGGAAAAGAAGAATGCATGATGCCCATGAGAATGTGTCTATCTTGTTTCCTATCAACATGGGACGAAGGCCAATGGCTTCCATTTTCCAACTTTTCTGAAACAGGAATGACAGATCCATTCAGTGGGCTCCCAGTGTTATTCACAGGAACACACAAATTCTTCTCAGAGAAAGAGCCAGTGTCATCATAAATCGTCCACGCTATTGGTACAAGTTCCTTTGGTAGTGATTCCTTATCTATGATCAGCGAATGGTATCTAACAACCTACAGAAATGAAGCCCCAACACAAATTTGTACTCTGTATCTAGAGAGAATCCTTAATGAATGTTGCATATATAAAAGTAGATGACCTGCCTTGAAATCAGAGTTTCTCCCTGATGGAATATCAGAAAACAGTATGTTCCCATCATGTTCAATCCCACTACAAGAAGTAGATGGAAATGGTGAGTAAAATATCTAACAGACACTTAGAAATGAGAAATGGAGGAGATATGACCAAATATCAACAACTTTAGATTATTAGAAGGCACAGAGAGAGTATTAGAAAAAGTCCTGCATACTAATCACATTCGTCAATACCTCAACCGTCCATGGACTGGTTCCGGGGCATGCACCACATGAGCTCCATGGACATAACCCAGTGCCTGCCAAAACATGTTTTTGTTTAAAGAAAGAACCATAGACAGAGATATACACTATTACTTTTCATGACTATAGCAACTAAGACCGGAAACACTTAACAAATGAAGTGCTGCCATCTTTATGACGATATAATTTACCTGGTGGCCAAGACAGACACCTAGAATTGGGATATCACGACATTCAAGCAAAAGACGAAGACATATTCCTGCAGAGCAAAAAAGTGAAGTTTGAGAGAAAACAAACAAAGCTGGGTTTATAATGGGAAATCATACAAAATTTCAATAAAAACTTGCTGATACCTATATCAGCTGGGCACATTGGCGAACCAGGTCCAGGCGATATGACAATATTATCAAAAGCAACATCTTCATATAAGTAATGGTAAGCTTCTTCCCAGGTCCACTCATCATTTCGAATAACCACAGGAGGCACTACACACGACAAAAAAATAGCTTGAATAAACGCAGAACACTATAAGCTGACAGAAAAAAAAAGATAGATGCTATGAAATTACCTCCATTAATAGTACTCAGTGCCTGATATATATTAAATGTATAACTATCATAATTATCAATCAACAAAGTCCTCACAACACCAATCCTCTCTACAGGTTCTCTTATCAGTAAACTCTTCTTAACAATCGATGAATCTTCCAAACGTCCTGGCACAAAACGGCTTGTCGCAAGAACCTTCCTCGTACCACGATGAGGTAAACTAATGAAACCATTCTTCCATTTTTCATCGAACTTAATCAATTCAGGAGAAAACAACCGCCTTGCAACCGAAAATCTCAGAACATTTTCACTTGGATATAATGATAACTCAGAAGAAGTTGAACAAAACGAAAAATTCATGTTCATGAATCCTGTACCAAAAGGGAGAGAGATACATAGATTTATCAAACAATCTTAAATACTTCAATTTAGGATTCTCATGTCACATAAATCAACTAATCACAGATTTCAAAAGTTCCATTTCCTAAACATCACACTATCTCTAACATAGTGGATTTTCGATTTCCAAATCCAAAACTATACGATTAATATATCCAAAGCAACGAATATGGAACGAGAATCATTAGGTCAAAATTCAATCTCTCTACTTAATTTCTTCAGAACGATCTATGAAATCAAACAAACACAAACATCTGGAAGACGAAGAGCTAGTGGCAGAGAAACTTACGTTTAGAAACGAGACCAAGTGATAGAGATTCGAAAGCAACGAATCGTATGAAGAAGAAAATGGAAGAAGCTTTTGCTCTGAGAGGAATCAATGGTGAAGAGAAGGAGGAAGAGAAACAAATGGTGTTGAGAGCTTTTTATAACGAGAGGAAGAAATAGATTCATTTACCTTTTTAAAATTAAAATTGGAAATAAAAGTCTAAGCTTTTTACAAATAAATGCTTCAAATATAGAAAGGAATGTTTAGAAAAAAAAAATAAACAATAAACTAATAATACTTGTAAGTTGTAACACAGTATATCAAGTAAAAATTCAATTTTACAAATCAAATTATAGAAAAAAATTATCTTTTTGGTTATATGTAGTATTATAACAAACTTATTTTCCTTTAGTGCTTAATAATATATCCATTAATTTAAACTTCAAATGATTTTTTTCTATAGTTTTTTTTTATGCTAGAAAATACCATAATTATTCACTAAATTCTATGTATAACATAGAAGAGTTTTGGTGTTTGTTGGTTCATGTGTCTACAAGCTAGAACCTAATTTTCATATAATTTTTCTATTTCTAAAATTTAGAAAATAATCAAATGACATATTCAAAAATGAATAATTCAATTTTCATTAATATTATAGTCTATCCACTAAATTAAACCAATTATTATTTCCATACAGACTTTAGATTTATGCTACAAAAATACCTATGTATTCTCTTAATTATATGTATAAGACAGAAGAGTTTTGTTCTTTCTTTGTCCATATGTCTACAAGCTAGAACCAATTTTTCATATCTATTTTTATTTCTACAATTTATAAAAGGTCAAATAATATATTAATAATAATTAATTTTTCATTAATATTATACTATCTAAAACTATATATCTTACTAATTATCCTTTATTTTACTTGGTAAATTACATAAATTTCATTAAATAATATATGGATAAAACTTAGAGTTTTATTTATTGTATAAATAATATGTTGAAAGTTTTGATTTTACTCTATTCAGGTAAAATTTTAAACAAAAAAAAAATTATTAAACTTTTCTATTATAAAAAACTGTTTCCATAAAATTAATAAATTTCATTAAGTTTCCAACTGTTAAGATGCCTTAAAATTTGTGAGCAGTAGTAGACTAGTAGACCCTTATTTCATTATGAAAGTAATTCGTATAGTTTATGCCTTGGGTTAGGTCTGGGCGTTCGAGTACCCGTTCGGTTCTGGTCCGGTTCTTATTCGGTTCCGGTTCTTTCGGTTTTACAATTTAGGATCCATATAGGAACCAAACAATTTCGGTTTGGTTCCGGTTCGGTTCCGGTTCCGGTTCCAGTTCTTTCGGTTCTGAAGTTTAGGATCCATTTGGATATTTTCTTTCAGATATTTTGGATATTTTTGAGTATTTTTTGGATATTTTAAGTATTTTTTGATATATTTTCTAAATATTTGTTGGTATTTCGGGTATTTTTGGTTATTCGATATAAAAATAACTAATATTTTCTGATATAAACTCATATTTCGGGTATTTTCGGGTACCCGAAATATTTCGGTTCGGTTCGGTTCCGGTTCCGGTTCTTTCGGTTCTAAAATTTAGGATCCATTTGAGTATTTTAAAATTTCGGTTCGGTTCCGGTTCTATTCTTTTTGTTTCGGTTCCGGTTCGGTTCTTGTGGTTCGGTTAT
The DNA here is from genome assembly GCA_019202805.1 of Arabidopsis suecica. Classification (NCBI taxonomy): domain Eukaryota; kingdom Viridiplantae; phylum Streptophyta; class Magnoliopsida; order Brassicales; family Brassicaceae; genus Arabidopsis; species Arabidopsis suecica. Next base: position 8,342,319 of record CM032908.1, read on the forward strand.
TTTGCCGAGCCCTACCTTGGGTGGTACCAACTACTTTTAGATTTTATTTTCTTGTCTTTTTTTCTACTTTTATTAGTATCTTTTATTTGAAAATATTGATTAAATTTTTTATTTAATTAATAATCCACCCCTTTAATCCTAATGAATTAATTTTTTTGTTCTAATCAATCAGATTGATGAGTTAAAGTAAGTTGGGTTTATTAGTGTCTTTTACTTTCTCATTTAAGTTTACTTGCTTTGTTAGTTTCGTCTGTCATAAACCCCAAAAACCAACGACACATTTTTGTTCTACCTTTATTCTCTTAAGACGGAGTTGTAGGGCAATAACCATTTTCTATGAGATTAATCCTTAAATACTACATACGATTAGTTTTGTACTTGCAACTTGTAGACTTGTAGTGTGGTTTCTAAGGTAACATCTTGAGAGAAATAAACCACAATATCAATTAGCGATTGCTGTTTCAAATATTATCAAAAGATTTTTTTCTTACAATTTATGAAAGATGGTGGGTAAAGTTTTTCTTTTCAATTATCTTCATTCGACAATATAAAGCAAGGACTCATCTTAATCATATCGATGAAATTTTTTAAATAGATGCTTCAAAAAACAGTTTTAACTTTCGATTAATGTATCACCCGCAAATTAAAAAAAAATGATTTTCGGTGACAAAGAGTCGGGGTTTTGTTCAAATTCACCATTACAAATGTTAATAAGTTGACTAAATCTTAATTATGTACCTACATTTAAAAAAAATTACATTAAAAAAAACATTTATTTTAAAATAGAAAAATAATTCTAAAACAACACTTATTTTGGAACGGAGATGATACTATTCTAAGTTTGAGAATTAAATTACATTATGCTAACACTTCCAACACATATTAGCTTCCATACTGTTTATTACGAATCCAGTTTCTTTCTACTTAAATCTACATCTCCATGACAGTCAAAAGGCTAATTTACATTGTGAAAATGTAGATCAAGACTCGAGAAATGTACAATATGGACTAAAAAAAGAAAGATCCAAACTTTTGTTGCCTTAGACCATCTCCAATGGTTTTCTCTATTTTTACCTCTAAAATAGAGGAACTCTATAATAGAGGTGAGTTTTACTCCAACCCACTCTATTCTCACCTCTAAAATAGAGATCTCTATTTTTTCCTCTATAAAATAGAGAAACTCTATTTTTTCCTCTATAAATAGAGGCAAATATAGCAATCTCTATTTTAGAGGCAAATATAGAGGTGGGTTGGAGCATATTTGCCTCTAAAATAGAGATTGCTATATTTATCTCTATTTATGGAGGCAAATGTAGAGATGGGTTGGAGATGCCCTTAGTTGGTGGAAACAGTACAGAAACAGAGAGGCCAAGATTTGGTGGGAAGTAAGAGAGTTAAGTGAAGAGTGATTTAATTCATAAATGGGACAAGAGTGCATATATCCACCACTTCCTCTTCTTCCTCTTCCTACATTTACTTCTCTATTCCATTACAGTTAGAAGTTGGAAGACACTAACTACTTCAATAACTTGCATTGACCAATAAGCAAATGGTTTCCACAAATATCGAATCTATATCTAAGTGTCTTAAATTCGAGGTCAAAGGGTTTGGTTTTGAAGCCTAGATTCATCTTTGAATATGGAATTAATTGAGAACAATAAACAATCAAAAACAGATAGATAAAAAGACTTGACTTTGTGTTTTAATTCCAGAGGCAAAACTTTTTCTTACTGTTTTATTAACATATATTACATCATCGTCTTCCCGAGTTACTGAGGTTTTAGATTCGATGTGAGATCGAGCTTTTTCTTTTTGTTCGAGACTTAAACTCGAACTCATCTCAGAAACACTTCAAGTTTTCTCTATGTTCATATATATGGTTTTTGTTTATACACAAGATTTCCACATTCTTCCTTCTAAAGAGATTACTACAATGGAAACATCATCGTGGTACCGTCTCCGTTCCCCTTGCGGTATCTCAAGTAGTTCATGGAAATCCATACCTAGAAAGATCAATAAGGAAAACCATAAATATTTATAATTAATTTACACTTTGAATCGAAGATTTCTCATCAGGATTTTCGATGGATTATTACCGGCTTTCTTGGCAGCACGGAAAAGAAGCTCTTGAACCAAGTGCTGAGCCGGGTCACCTTCAGGCTGCAATGTGATAAAGAGTTCGACCTCTGAAACCGCTTCTTCGTTTGTGAAATATTGGTAAAGACCATCCGAGGAGAGTATCAGAAACTGGTCTTTAGAGCCTAATCTATGATGGTAAAGTGATGGCAAGCAGTTGATGTAAGGTGACGTCCCTTTGTAATCGATTTGAAACATCTCAAGAAGCGCGTTATTCCATTTAGGCTGCAAATGAATATACCCCAAAGTTAAAATTAGATTGAAAGCAGAGCAAATACAGACATTCATGATTAAATTCCATCGACCTAACGTTCAAATCCCATATCACTAATAAGAATGTAAAGTACCGTACCTGCTTGAGGAAACCCGCGCCGAAAGCTCTAGTGACCTTCAACGAACCTTTAACCCGTTCATTCGAAACCGCACTCGCATCATCCGGATGCTCCTTTCGAATTCTATCAACTTCCTGAACAACAAAAACAAGACTACATCAGCTAAAACATCACCAATTCATCGATAAAATAACCGCATTTTATCCGCATAGTTCCTTACCTCTTCTACATTAGTGCTATGATCAACAGTAAGCTGAAAAGCCAATAAATTCGGAACCAAACTAGCTCCTTCACCATCACAACAACCATCAAAATCATTCATAGTTTCTTCATTGATACGTTCCAAATCTTGTCTTATCTTCCCAATCCAATACTCACTCTCAGCTTTTTGCCCAAGAACAGCTCTACTATCACCAACATTCATCAAATAAACATCTTCACCTTTCATCAACATAACAAGAACACAAGAACCCATTAAAGCTAGTTCAGGATTTTCGTCGAGCATCATATCTGCATTCTCCAAATAAGCTTCTTCCGTCTTCCTCAAAGCTTGTGACAAAGCTTTCAATACATCAGACGAATTCGGATCCGGATCTAGATCCGACCCATTACTCCGATCCTTCAGTAAACGGTCAAGATCTCGATCCCATTCACATCTCCACCGTCGTTGACTTTCTTCCCAATTCTTTGACTTTTTCGCAGAGCTCGAGTCACGATTCTCTACATCAGCTTCATCGGAAGATTTTGCATCTGTTTTAGAATCGTCCCATAATAATCCTTTAAGCTCACGATGAACGGCTGGATATAAATGAGAGAGTAAATAATCCGGAGCATCTGGACCGTTGAATCCATCGTAGATTCCAACGAATAGCCATCCATGTTCTTCCGATACAACTACATGTACACGATCCTCACCGGCTTTACCTTGTGCCCATTGAAGATTCTGGCTTTCTAACGAAACGTCGTCGTCTAATAAACTTCCTTCACTACTAAAATTCAAGCTATTAACAGTGAGGTTATTCTCGATCTGGTGGATCCGGGTTTTATCCGACCCGAATACCCAATCGGGTTCTTTAACCGATTTGATCGGAGCAACAATAGAGTTTTGTCCTCTAGTAATCGTCTTCGAAATTGCACGACGGAGAACCCGAACCAAAGATCCTTTTCTCGACCCGACCCGGAGATTAGCTAAACCATGAGAGAAACTTCGCTGAAATTGATCAGAACCGGTTTTACCATCAATCGGACCGGAAGAACCATCAAGTGGACCGGACATGAAACCTCTTTCAATCGGACCGGAAAGAAACCCTCTTTCTAAAGGACCGGAACCGGGTACAATCGGACCGGAACTTCTCGGAATCGGTTGCAAAGGAATCGACGAAAACGACGTCGTGCTTTCGAACGCGGCGGCTCTATCGATATGTCCGTAAGGATCATATAAAGAAGTAGAGAGTGGTGTGGCGGCGTTAGCACTAACGGAAGCGCCGGAGATTGTACGGAACGTCGTCGTTTCTTCTTCTGAGTGAACTTTTGAAGATGAAACTCGAGTCGGGTCGGGTCTAACGTAACAGAAAGAATGACCTAAACCTTCGTCTAAAGGATCTGGTTCGAGAATTGATAACTCGGACTTTTTGCTCCGGCGAGTTTCTCCGGTGAAACATTTAGTCAGCTTCCCGATTCCGTTACCCATTTGAGAAAAAAAGATTGCTTTTTTTTGGGGATTGAGAATTTAGATACAAGGAACGTGTTTTTAGATTAGAGATTGTTGATCCATGGTAGAGAAATTGAGAAAATGAAGAGACAGAGGTTGAAGAAGAAGATGAGAGAGAGAGAGAGAGTTGACTTGTGTGCAAGAAAAATGATTTTTTTGAGTGGAAATTATAAAGGGAAGAGAATATAAAGATGAAAAAAAAATTGAGAGATATTATTATAATATTATTCGGTTATGTTATTGTGTGTTAAATATAAAAAGGGAAAAAAATTTGATGAAAATAAAATAAAAGTTTTAATTTTTTTTTTGCACAAAGCTCTCTTGACGAAGAAGAGGGTTGACTAGTGGTGAAGGCAAAGGTAGTGAAATGTGTGTCTACTGTTTACTCTCGCTACCAAGCGCGTATACGACACGTGCTTATTAGAATTACCGTTAGTAGTTTGCTTTTATTATGAGGGTAGAATTTAAAATAGTTGGGGAAGTTTCTTTTTCTTTTGTGGAATTTGAATTTGTACTGGGTCAAAAAGGTTATTAAGGTAAGATATTCAAAGTCTTTTTTTTTGGTGAATAGATATTCAAAGTCTTGAAATGTGAATAAAGTAAATAGGAATTTTTTTTTGCATGGTTTAGCCAAAGTTTTTTTTTTTTGGTATAGTTAGCTAAAGTTTCTTTTGTATTTGTGTGTTATTTTAAAAATAAATGTAAAATGTCGTAAAAAAAATTATCAAATAAAAAATTAATTGCGTAAAAAGTATAATGTAACGTATTTTGAATAAAACAAAAGAAAATTTGTTCTTTATAGAGATATTCAAAGTCTTGAAATGTGAATGTGAAAATAATAAATGAGATTCTTTTGTTATGGTTTAACCAAAGTTTCTTTTGTATTTGTGCGTTATTTATTAAAATAACGTATAATCTGGTAGAATTTTTTTTATCAGATAAAATATTAATTGCATAAAAGTATATTGTAACGTCTTTTCAGATAAAATAATATACTAATACATAGTACGTAATGTATTATTATTCCCTTTGTTACAAATTAAATATTGTTAAAACATTTTTAATCAAAATTATTATTATGATTTACATTTTCAATAGTACATAACTTTACATTAATTCTAGATGAAAAAAAAACTACAAGTCAATTTGATATCTATAAAGTATATATCAAAAATATTTATATTTATTTAAAATCGGAATGAAAACATTAACATCATTAAGAGGATAAATGAAGTCTCATTACCTCACATTTATCTACCTTAATTCATTTTTAATCAAAATAATTAATTATAGATTATTTACTTAAAGGAAACGAATATGGAAATTTGTAAGATCATCATCTTGCGCGTGGGATTGAAGTTGAACTGAACATATAAAACTCAAAACTGTGGAAAATTTTACTAAAGTCTAAAGGCCAATTAAGGAAATAAAAAGATCTTATAGATTTAGACATTTTTTTCTTTACAATTAAAACCTGTAAAAGTCAAAATAGCCACAGTTTTCCTTCAAATAAACCCTTTAATTTAATTTTTATTTGTAAATTATTCTTTGAAAGTTGTGCCTACGATCACCGTTGGATCACGTGATTGTTTAAGAGTGTGCCACGTGTAAGATGATCACTGACTCTTCGGTTCTCGTCAACTCTCATGAGTTTGCCTCTTCCGCTTACTACCATCACTCTCTCTCTTATGTCATAAATATTTATATTTGGACTTTTATTTCTTAATTTTATTTTATATTTTGCCAACTAAAAACTTATTTAATGCTAAATGATCTTTGTGTAATGTTAATTTTTTCATTTTATGGAGTGGGTGGTGGTTTGTTTATTTATATATTGTGGTTGGAGGTTGTGATAATTACTAATCTAAATCACGCCAGCAGGATTTGGAATGTTGAATCATTTCTTTTTTTTTTTTTTTGCGATTTGATTGGAAGTAGACCAAAATGAGAACTAATTTATGATTCATTTATATACCTTACATTTGCATATATAGTACTACTAGGCTTTTAGTTACAACTACATATATTACCAGATTCTTTTTTAAAAAGGGAAAGTATACATTGCCTAACTCTTTTGAATTTTGAGATTTCGAAATAGCGGGTAAAAGTGAAAACTTTTTCTGTTCAATCTCGAGTATTTAAAATTATTATCGGTAAATAACAAAAAATTGTGATGGATAAGTACTATCGGAACACGGGTTCCTCGCATACTAAATCCCAAACTTCAATTCTTTATAAATATTTAAAGCCAAAAAATTTGACGTATATTTGACACGATTTTGAAAGATCGGTTACAAAACAATCTTTTTATGTGAAAAGTAAGAACAGCTAAATTTGTTGAAATCTATACGATTTTTGCAAATCCGTTACAATACCATCTTTTTATGTGAAAAGTAAGAAGAACCACTAATTTCGTTGAAAATCCATTTTATTTCGGATTCTTTCTACATTTAGATTTTAAATCTTTTCCAAGCGTTATATCTTGTGTGTTTTGGATCCGTTTCACCGAAAATTAAGTAAAAGTGTACAAGCTGTCAATAAAAAGCATGTCGCAAATTTTTCTAAAATCCCTCAAATTTTAAATGTTAAAAGAAAAAATGTGTGTTTACGTATATCACTGTATTTTCTAACACACGAAAAGAAAGAATCAAATTTTACAAAAAGAATGCTGTCTATTACAAACATTTATAGATTTCTTTTTAAAAAAATCAATCGAGAAAGTAGAATGATTTATAAACTTTCTATACTGAAATATTACGTCCCTAGACGTCCCCTTTACATATTTTGCCTTTCTTAATTATGTATCCTTTGAAAATGTAGAGCTAGAAGGTGAGACCATGACCTATCTCGCCAACCAGAAGATTTTGAAATTTTAAGATCAAGACTTGGTCACAAAGATAAATTTATAGATAAATTGATTATTCTTCAGTATTAGTTGAGCCGTTGCCATATAAGAAACGGTGTCAAAAAAATGTCTTATAGATAAACTGAGAGATAATCCACAAAATGATGCATGCGAAGAGTGCAAGCAAATCATTGAGAATGATAAAAACCTTTGTTGTCTTTGCGCAAATGTTTAATTTTACTCAATTTGCTCAGGTAATAATCAAGATCTTACTGAGTTAAATCAATCTAGTAGACACGTGGTAACTCAGGGGCAAGTTTCAAAGAAGAACAAAATGTCAAATACATTTATCATTAGACATAAAGAATTAAAGAAAATAATATAAGGAAGAGTGGGTCTTCTCTTATTAAATAATTGCGTTCATACTTCAAAGACAAAATAAAACACACCAAAATTATACTTTAACATGTTGACAAAAAAAGAACATGAAAAGATAAGTGGAGACATATCCAACTTGCGCATTTGCTTTTTAATTAACTAGTAAAAGAATAGCATATTAGGTTTTTAAGGTTGATATTTGTTTTGAAGATATAGTTAATTAACATTTCAACTTTAATAATCATTTATCTTAATAACACTTGATAATTCAAGGTCCATCATCATTTGTAATATTGCAAGTGGAGAACTCTCCATGTATGCTTCCATATTAAAATATAATGTCATGATTACAATTTTCATTAAGATATCTTTATAAGAAAAATATTTGAAGTTTTGGAATCGATTTTCAAACCTTATTAAAATCCCAAGATGTTACACATTTGTTTCCTGTGATCTCAAAGGTTTGAGATTTGTAAATAACTCTTCCTTCTTTCAGTTTAATGAATTACACATTTAAACAAAAAAAAAAAATCCCAAGATGTTCTGGCAAATACAATTATTGAAATAGATGGAAAATAAAGTCAATGCTATAAATTTCAACTTCTGGATAGTATTAAAATTTGAATCAATTTCATAAAACATGCAGAACAATATATACATAACACTAAGGTTATAATTTAAGTTTCGTACCATCCAGAGGACACTAGATTAATGATTTTATAAATACGGGTCAAATTACTTACTATAAGAACTATTTAAAACAACATGCATGGAAGAAAGTAAAATGTAAAAAAATATAAAATAAAGACTACTTGTTGCATCATTGACCTTATAATATATTTTGAGAGAGATTGAGTAAAAATACTAATTTTCTTCTTAAATAATATTGACTTTATGAAAACGAATAAAAAATTGGATTAGTGGCCCTTAATGGTGGGGATTAGTTCGTAAGAATAATAAGAGAAGTGGGTCTTTTATGTCAGTCTATTGATTTGGTGGATCTTTATGGCTTTGCTGGCACTAAAGTATTGTTGTCTTGACTCATCTTCAACCCACTTCTGCAGTATTATGGAAGTATATGGAATATACATGTTACTCTCCTAAATTTGAAACTATTATTAAGTTTCATTTTATTCTCACTTGTCATTATTAGATTATACGAATATTTTTATGCAAGATAGATAGCCATCTTGATTTATCCTATAGATAAACTTTAGTTCTTTAAGAAATGTATATATAGACTATACTCCCTCCGTATTTTAATAATTGTCGTTTTAGAAATTTTTTTTTTTGAATTGGATGTCGTTTTCAAATTTCTATGCAAAATTTATTACTTTTTAATGTTTTATAACATCATAAAACATTAAAAAGTAAGAAATTTTGCATTGAAATTTGAAAACGACATCTAATTCAAAAAAATAAAAATTCTAAAACGACAATTATTAAAATACGGAGGGAGTATATTATAGTTTTCGACCTCTTTTGGTTGCATAAGATGAAATTTTCATTGTAGACAATGAAATTTGATTGGTTGATGAGAAGATGATAGGTGAGAGAGAGGGGAAGATGGTAGCCATTAAGCAAACACAAATGTATAAGAATTGTTGCAGACAGCATTGTCACCTTCATCTCCACCACCTTTTTTCTCCACTACTTACATACTTTAAGTGAACAAACACCAAGACACACTCTTACACCAACAACTCTTAATGTGTTGAAAATTTATTAGATAATGTGTGTTCTGTTGAGACTTCTACATTAAGGCCCAAAACTGAATTTCTAATCTAATCCCATCCATTCATCATCAAAAGCCCAATCTCGTTTTAAGAGTTTCTTAAAAAGACAAAATCTAACTATTAAATAGATTTTTTTTTTTGGACAAAAATCATATAGCTAAAATCTAACTATTCTAGATGCATTATTTTTAGCTAATTTCTTCATAAAATAATAAAACCTTGACTTAATTATTCGCTCTGTGTCATTATATTGATAAGTTAAGTAACAATGTAACATCGGACTCGTTATGGTTGAGTTTTATAGAAACCACAAAATCATTACTACTTTCTATACAAATTTTCATTATTTTGAGGCATTTCTCATATTTAAAATAGCAAAATTGCAAATTAACAATACTCAAATGTATTCATTCAAAAACACTACATTGTTTTTTTATTGAAAGAGCAAAGTAAACAAAGGAATCCACACCATATGAACCAACTTTGGAAACCAGAATTGGTCCCTAAAGGAAGATTGAAAATCAGTAGAAATAATGATTGTTAACGAACTGAGAAGCGGTTGCAAGCGCCCCACCAAGAATGGCATCGATCACGATAGTGTCTTTGCCTTTCTTACCAACCGCAGAGAGCACTGCTCCTGTCGCCGCGCCTGCTAACATTGCGTTTTTCTGATACAAAAAACCCAACCAATCAGTTTATAAGATCAACAAACTTATCTTAAACTGAAAAGAGTGTGAAATGTATTAGTACCCAATCTCTACTGCCACGGATACGTTCGATTCCGTATTCCGTTCCAATATAAACTCCACCAGCAGCTCCTGAACATTTTCATATGTTGCAAACTTTAAACTTTACTTTAGCTGAAACACTACAATGAATTAGAAAGTAACTTACCCCAGTAAACACCTTCTTTACACAACTTCTTAAGCTGCAAAAACGTTTAACAGAATTTCAGAAACTAAAGAAAATGACACATTTCTTCAAACCAAAACACATAGATTTGATTCAGTAATGTACTCACCGCATGCTCCAAAGTGCTCTTGGAGAGACTCCCTACAATATATGAACCATGGAGTAAAAAATGATATTTTGCAGCTCCAACAAACAAAAGTCATAAATGATAAGCACAAAAACAGATCCATCAAATGTGTACACTAGTGTTCTAGTTACAATCATGCATATATAAAAAGATTGTCTTAGGGATTTAGTACTTCTTCTATGCTTTACTCATTCATCAAAATCACCAAAACCACAACAGTAAAGTTATATAATAAACATAGACAGAACAAGAACTAACACTTCTGTGTTGTGTTTGAGAAAGTTGAGGGCTTACCTTTGTCGATGGCCTTGTAAGTGTCTTCTGCAAGAGATTTAGTGATTCCAACCTAAACCCATCAAAGAGAAAACAACAATGAGAAACAGATCACAAATCAACAAAATGATCCATCAAAGAGAGATGAGTTTTTTTACAGCTCCGATCTTGAGGAAGGCATCAACAGTGAGATTGAGAAAAGGGTTTCCCATGTCAACCGCCACCGATAGCTTCGGTGTGCTCACGGTACCGGAGAATGTGTTTGAAGGCATCTTCTTCTTCTTCTTTCTTCTTCCTTTGTTTTTGGTTTTGGGATATTTTTCTCTCTTTGATCTTGTTTCTGTAACAGTCTCAACTATTTTCTTGGGATATAAAGTGGCTTTAACGGTGGATATTTTAAACTTTGGTTCAACGGTGGAGAAGAGATTAACAAGGACCCACGAGGAGATAATGTATTGAGCAATGAGCTCGTTAAATGACGACATTGTCCTCTTAGTGTAGAGCCATGCCAAAATCTAACCCACAAGTCTCGTGATCTCTTTACAACGACACTTGCCGACGTGAGCTTCTAACTTGCCGACGTGAGCTTAAATAACTTATGTAGTAATGTAAAAATCGAAACTTTAGCAACAATAATCAAATCCAAGATCAAAGATTAGTCTTGAAGCAATAAAGTAAAAAAGACTCACAATGAACAATCGTATCTCACAAATGTTAACACATGCTAAAAAAAAAAAAAAAAAAAAAAAAAAAAATGTTAACACATGCTTGAAACAAACAGACCAAACAAGAGTATGCATTGCGAATTCAACACAAATCAAATCCCACATAGAACCGAGGTTTCATTATTTTCCATATTGTACATAAGATTGATAGAGAGAAATGGAGAGTGAAAATGGCGATAAAGATCGGTTTCTTACTTCACTCTTTCCTGTGATGGCGTTTCCTGCTTTTCTTCTCGTACCGTTTAGAAGAACCACGTCCAACGCGTGAAACATCATCGCCTGAAACATTGGCTTCTGAGTCAGAAGAAGCTGCGACTTTGTTCCTTCGCTTTTGCCTTCTCCTCTTCTCCTTTCTACTCTTTCTCTTCACACGTCTGACATCTTCATCCTCAGACTCATCAGAATCATCTTCATCTCTCTTTCTTCCTCTCCTCTCCTTTCTTCTCTTACTCCTTCCCTCATCCTCATCCTCAGACTCACTCAAACTCCTCCTCTTATGCGAACTCCGCTTCTTCTTCGACCTCCGCCTTCTCTTCCTATCTCCAGAATCAGAATCAGAATCAGACTCATCAGAAACACGCTTCTTCTTCTTCTTCCTCACCGAATTCGTCTTCTTAGCACTACTACTACCCCCACCTTTCTTCTTCCCAAATCTCTCAGCAATAATCCTCTCCATCTCAGAATCAACATCAGAATCAGAACTCTCGCTCTCCTCTTCCTCCTCACTACTCTCCTCCTCCAACTCACCTTTACCAACTCCTCTCCTAATCTTCTCCAACCCCGACAAAACCGCAGCCTCAATCGCAGCAGGATCTTTATCCTTATCCTCCTTAGTACTCAAGAAATTCCTACACTGAAACGTCAAATGCCCAACACGACCACACTTCTTACAAGAACCACGAGCCTCATCGTTATTCGAACCAGTAATTCTAGCAAGAGCCAAAAGACCTTGAAAACTCGCATATGAGTTCTCAGGATCTTCGGTTTTCTGCTGAGTCGTCTTCGGTTCCTCTTTACTAGTTGGTGCATAAGGATCATAACCAATCGCACTCTGCCATATTCCATGAGTCTGAAGCGCTGCACTACTATGCACCCGATTGTTTGCGGGCATACGCACTCTTCCTGCAGTCGCCGGCATCTTTTCCAAGCCCTAGAAAAAACTTCACAAACCTAAACAAAAACCATCAAATCAATATCTCCGTTATAGAATTCGATCAATTTACACATAAAGCTAGGGTTTTTAAGTCCCAAATCATCAAAAACCTAACAAAACACATCAAATCAATATATCCGTTATAGAATTCGATCAATTTACATATAAAGCTAGGGTTTTTAAGTCCCAAATCATCAAAACCCTAACAAAAACCATCAAATCGATATCTCCGTTATAGATACTAATCTGCAGATTAAAGAGATAGATCCTAAAATGTGAAAGTAGATCCTAGGGTTCCCGTGAAATCAAGATCCTAAGAGGAAGAGAAGAGTTAAAATTGTTTACCTGAATCGATGGAAGAGAGATTGATGAAGAAAGGTTCGAACTTTCTTCGCCGATGTCCTCTGATTTGATGAGAGAGGCAAAAAAGGAAAGATAAGAAAGTCTGAGGGGTAAATTATAAAGTTTGGGAAAATGTTGGAACCGACTTTAGCTTTCACTAATTTACATTTTAAGCCCTCAATTCTTGTGTAGTTTATAGTTTTTTTTTTGTTTCTCACAGATTTTACAAAATAACGCAAATAAAGAGTTTATGGGCCGGGCCTAAACGGCATTGAGAAACGGGTATATTTTAAGTTTATTAACCCGATTTTAAAAATAATTTCCCTGTTTCTAAAAATAAGATGTTTTAACTAAAAGTAAATAGATTAAAAAAATATCCACTTTTAAAAAATCTAACCAATTATAACAAAAACTGCATAATATAAATAATATAAAATATTTTTAAAAAATTTCTCTAAAACATCTTATATTATGAAACAGATGATGAGAGCAGTAAATAATTAATCTGTGATCAATCGTTGTTTTTTCTTGTGAATCAACCATTATCAAACGGTAACTGAAAAAAAACTTCAGATAAAACAAACAAAACTGCGCATAAGCTTAATTTAAATTTAGTTAGTTTTGTGTATTCATGAATAGATCTGCTCAAGATTAATAAAAAAAAAAACTCATAAGCTTATTAAGATTAACAATTTAATTAGCTCGAATATTCTCCTCTTAATCCTTCCCGCCACCTTCCTCTCCGCAAAACTATAACTAAATTGCGTTAATTCAGTTTTTCACCAGTTCATCACACAATTAATACACACTAATCTTAATTAACACTAAACAATAAAACATAATCCATATTTAAGAACATCACTATGCATCCCCAATATTCCATAAACTCATTCACAAAATTTTCAATTCAGTTTCATAAAAAAAAAAAATGGAATCAAGTTGTTGTGGAGATTACATGACGGCGGCGTCACCGGAGATGGCGACGGTGACGGGATCAGAATCAATAACGTTGAGACTTCTCTGTGTAGTCTTTATTATTCTCTTCTACGGATCGATAATTCTTCTCTGTTTCGTAATGTACCCGAAGCTACCGAAAGAAGAAATCGGCGATGAAGAAGCCGGTGAGCCGTTACCTCCCGCCGTGAGACTCACGAAATGCGGCGACGGAGACGGTGACGGAGTTAAAGCTGACGTGTGTGTGATTTGTTTGGAGGATTTTGAAGTAAACGATGTCGTTAGAGTTCTTGTGAGATGCAAGCACGTGTTTCACGTGGATTGTATAGATTCGTGGTGTTTTTATAAGCTGACGTGTCCGATTTGTAGAGCTCCCTTTCAGTGGTTTGGTGGTGGTGATTGGTAGAGGGAGAGGAGTGGAGGTTTAGGGTTTAATGTTCGGTATGATCCGGTTTAATCCCAATTTCGATATTTTTACTGTCTTTGGGATTTAGAAATTTTAAGGATGATCTTAAAAAAATTCTATCCGGTGGTTGTATCGTGATGTACGTGTGTATATATTTGGAAAGAATAATTATAGATTTATAGGAACGAAATCTACCGATTACGGTATTTTGTAACATTATACCGATCATGGTTTGGTTTCAAACTTTGCGATAATCTAAATTATGTTTTAATTTAAATAAGATAAAATTTCGAATGTTGTTCTCTTTTTTTTTTTCTTCGAACACACATTAATTAAAAGATAACTTCGTAATTGGTTATCCAGATTGAAGAAAAAAAGTTTACAAATATAAGTACGGAAAATAATAATTTAGAATAACGAGCTAAATAATCTGTTTCAGAATTACGTAAACGGAAAATAGAAGAAATCAAAAACAGAAAGGAAATACGGAGCAATCCAAGCTCATCTAGTTGGAGAAAGCGGATCATTCTTCACAATCGAAACTAGCTCTGTATAATCTGTTTCAAACGTCTGACAGTTAATTCTTCTTGAAACGACATTCTTCTTAAATGTTGTCTTAGTTGATGTTAATAATTTTTATATTCATTTGAATTTTTTTTCTAATATAAATTATCGCAAAACTTTAAATATCATGTTTCATTTTATCCATTAATATAATTTTTTACTAAGAAATATTATTCGGTTAAAAATATGTATGCACTACATTTGTTAGTTAGTAACTTACTAGTATGGTTGTTATTTAGCTTTTGTTTTGTTTCATTATGATTTATGGATTTGCTTACGTCACAGTAACCAAAATTATTTCGTCTGTTATGGGCTGAGGCTTTCCACCGAGTGAGGCCACAAAGTTTATGGACCTTTAGCGGAAAAACGGTCTATTTCCCCCCGATAACTATCATATCTGGCCAGATAAAGCCCGATCTTTGACCTTTGTCTGTATACCCATAAAACAGAAGTTAAATGTTTATTTCCCCACCAATTGAAACTTTGAGAGCTTAATGTCCATGAATCCTGGTTTCGACGGTTTAGTGCGTAAACCCGAGACAGAACCATGTTTCGGTCGTAACTTAACCAAAAAAAAACCCGATTCCTTATTAAAACCCGACCCATAGTCGTTGTCATCCCAAAAAGCAAAATCCCAAAATCCCCAAATTCAAATTAAGAACCCTAAAAACCGTTCACTCTCAATTCGAATTGAAAACCCGATTTCCAGTTTAGGATGAGCAACCTATCATCCAGTTCGACGGGATCAACGGGACCACGTGGAAGAGGAAGAGTTGTCGGAGTGCCAACAAGATGCTGGTGCGGGGAAGGAATCGTGGCACTCATTTCAAAATCCGATCCGAATCTTTGCCGGAGATACTTTCGTTGTGGTTTTGCTGCAAAAAATAGGGTAATTTCAATCCTCTATTTCATCTAATTCCTATGTTTTCATGTTTTAGATTCTTGTAATCTTGACATTAAGCTCATTGTTCATGTGTTGCTGAAGCTAAGGAACGATGATCACGTTTTTAAATGGGTTGATGAAGCTTTGATCAATGAGATAGATACATTGACAGCAAAGCATGGTGAAATTGAGAAGGAGGTGAAAGAGCTTAGAACCGATTGAACATGTCTTTACCTTCCATGTCCTTCTAAGACTGTCAAAACATACATAGAACCGATTGAACATGTCTTTACCTTCAGCACTTGTGAGACATTCAACTTCAACCCGTGAATCCTTGTTTGATTCAACTATCTCAGCCGCATAATCCCTTAATCTTGCAAACTGATCATCATACTCTTTCTCAATCCATTGCAAAGCCTTCTTTCTCGCAGACTGACATTGATTCCTAGTGACACTAATCTTCCAATTCTCCATAATGATTTCTTCAATCTTTGCGGGCATGTAAAATTCAGGACTATCCCTAATCTTATCAACAAATAACCTAGCTATATGTGGCACCTTAAACATCTCACATTCTCCATTAGGGATACAACTATGTGTGTCAACAAACTTCCTAATCTTCCACATATTATCACTCTTGAGAATGGCCGCATAAACTTTCCACTCACACTTAGCTCCACCTTTTTTCCCATCACAACCAACACATATGAACCCAATTTTATCGGAATCATACCTGTACTGCTTTATATTGCAGCCGGTTCTGAGAGCGTAATCAACTACCGCCTCTTTGAACGCAACCCCACTGAAAAAACTCTGCTTGTGGTACAAAAACCCATCACCACGCCTGATATGTGTGTCAAATCTTCCAGAACCGTCGGCGTTTTCCTCATCATCACTCTCCGGGTACACATCGTGGCGAATTGGTGGTTCGTCGGTCCACTCCTTTAGCAGTTCTTCCATGTGAAACTCATCTCTGTCTTCAGCTTCGGGATCGACATCACCAACAAGATCAGGGTCGTGAAGGGCTAACGACATCGATCAAACTCGGGGAAAAGTGATTTGGGGATTCTAGGGTTCGTCGAGAGGAAATTGGGGATTTTTCGATTTAGGTTTTAGTTTTAGGTTTCGATTTGTTTTTTTGGGTAATGGGTCATAAACGGGTTGTAATTTCGGTTTAGGCTGGTTCTAATTAGGTTTAAGTGGTTAAAGCATCGGTTTGGTATACAGTAAACCAATTAAACCCAGCGCTATGGGGTTTTAAATCTCTAACTTAGGATTCATGGACATTAAGCTCTCAAAGTTTCAATGGGTGGGGAAATAAACATTTAACTTCTGTTTTATGGGTATATAGACAGAGGTCAAAGATCGGGCTTTATCTGGCCAGATATGATAGTTATCGGGGGGAAATAGACCGTTTTTCCACCTTTAGCCTTATTTAAGATTCTGTTCTTGTATCATTAATAATTTCCTTAGTTTTATCTTCTTTTTCTGTTTTTTTTTTTTGTATATTTATTTTTTTGCTTTTAACATTTTTTCACATAACAATTTTTTTTTTTTTGTTGATAAGATATGTCACATTAAAGAGAAAAATTGACAACTCTTCCTAACCTAACCTGCCTCATAATAATATCGATTTCGGCGTTGACTTTTGTATAAACGAAACTAACAAAGTACATGTGAACCGTACGGATAAAGAATCATCATTTGAAGAGTCAAGATATGCTATAGGTTCTTCGATGACATCATATATCACTTTGACACTTGCTCCCTCAATTTGTTTGACTTCTCATTACATTTATTTCTTTCGTCAACACCTTCTTTGCTTCTAGATGAAATCCCATTTGAATTAAGCTACAATATCAATGCTCTAGTATGTTTTGTTGAGTTTGATGTGATACTGATACATATTTTTTGGAAATTGACTTTCTATTGACTTGACCGAAAAAAGAGTTTCTTACATTCTATATTTTTTGTTTATGAGATGAAGTAAATGTAGTCAGATAGTAGTTGGATCTGATATAATGAGTAGTATCGTCTAATTGGAGGAATTGAAACAAAGAAAAAAAAATCTGGAAAAGTCTAACATCTTTGTCGGAAATATTTTGAGTTAAACACTAGATTTGTCTTAAAACCAAAAACAAAAACTAATTTTAGGTGTTATTATCGTCACAATGAAGATCTAGCTTCGCACTCATTTATTTTCCTTTCATCAGCCACAATTCTAATAGTTATTTGTGTTTATTTTTTTTGTCAAACTGTTTCAATGTCTTTTAGGTCAAAATCATACTCACGAGCTACATACAAGAAATCTGATATTTTACGATAGAACCGTGATGTTATACGATGGCAAAGGTTGCATAACCTTAAAAGTCAATAGCCGGCCATCTGCCTATGGACCATTTAATTTTTTCGTTTTTTTTTTTTATCTATTTAAAAGACAGCGGAGATATAACGTTATAGTACATTATTACTAGTCAACCATTATACTCCTACTACTTTATGTTAGAGATGATTTTGGTTAGACAATAGTATTACATAAAATGCTTACACTTGCAAGGTTGTTTGATACTCAGTTTTTCAAACTTAATCATTAATCAAGAAAACAGTAGTTAAAGACATGATTAATTTACAGATTAGTCAACAAAAAAAATATTAAATTGGGTTTGCATCGTCATTAGAAAGATCAATGGTAAAAAGAGCATTGGTTATTTGAAGTTTATCGCATTTGTAATCAAAGAGTACAGGTCAAATAACTCGATTGACTTTTCGTCATTATATTTTCAAACGATGATTGGTATATAGTATCTGGAAAATGTCGTTTACATTTATTAGTCTCAATGTTGTGACAAAGAAGTGATCCCTTTCTTGATCATTCAAGATCTTTGTTGATTTACTCTAATCTGTGAAATTGACTAACTAAAAAACCATCACGATATTTAATATACTAACAAAGACCATTCAACATTAAAATATGTAATCTGATGGTGACGATCATGATAGGCATAGTGATGGATCAATCAAGAATCCTCTTTAGGTTGGAAAAAATGGACTAATAAACAATGTTAGGATTAACATTTACGCTCAACAAAACCCACAATAGTCTATTCTCGTTGGTTTCTTCTTAATATTATATTGTTGATTGTTTTGCACCAACAAAACGTACGGACCACATACTTTCGTGATTAGGCTTCTTTCAACATAATTTGATTGGCAATATTAAACTATCATCGTGTTACATAACACATGGTTTCTTATCCGATCCGTTTCATTCAACTAATGTTTCGGTTTCATCTCTTTGCGAATATGAAATCTGGCGTCGATATTTCAACTAGTGTAGAAAGATACCATTCAAAAGAAATAATCTCTAAGATCACGAGTTTGAATAGGAATGACGTAAACAAGCTAATTTAACATTGCTACGATACTTGGTTCGAGGAAACTACAAACCTAAGATTTTAATTTCTTTTTTTTTAAGGGTAAAAAGACGGATATATACCAACATAACGTAAGTAATTTTCTGTTTGAACACCATTAAATCATCCGCAAAACATAATTATGTGTGCGATATATGTAGAATGGTATATTTGATAGCAGTATACCCGATTATACAAGATATAGGATGTCTAACAATTATCAAGTGGTAAGCTAGAGAGAAAAGCCTTGAGAAAATGACAATACAGAATCCTATCCCTAGCTTTGTTTTACGTAAAATTTTTACTCTCTTTTCAGTTGGTTCAATAGTTTGATCTCCGTTACTAAATTATTAGTTACGTACTGATATTTTAGTTTAGTTGGTTCATGGTAATAAGTTTGCACGAGACTTTTGTGGTATTAAATACATAATGATCTTTTAATTAGATATTATTAAAGCATAGGTGAAAAATAAAGTGGATCTTTTACTGTTTTACAATGTGTGACGACTGACAAGAAACATGGACGTGTTAGGTTGGATAGATAGCTAGATACCATCACGGGCATTGTTTGATTCTTTCTGGCAAATAATCAAATATAATATTAGTCCACTAACCACGAGCCCTTTTTGCAGATTGACTTTCTAACAATTTATAATAGTATTATCTTCATAGAGAAATTCATTAGCTACATAATTAACAATAAAATCCTACAATTTTCTTCATAAACTGGAAAATGATAACAATCGGACAGAAAATGATTCATTTCCATCACTATTTTTTGTTTCTTTGATGAAGAATTTAAATCTTACTAAAATAAACTCATTTTATTGACCAAAAACAATGTATCTTTAAAAAGAAAATTGCACGGATTTTATGGTTGGAATATATTTTAGATTTTAGTTGCCATAGGATATGGTCAACGAGACATAAGTCTATATTCCTCACTAGTTCGTGTCCCTTTTTCGTTCGGATCCGGACAAAGATCTTGGATCGACAAAATTTTAGAAATAGTTTAAACCAGTGTTTTATCCCTCTTACAATTATTCGAAACGGTGATATTTCACAAAAATTTCTCAAATGATCGTAATAATGTCGCTAAATTCGGTATTAGCAGCTCAACCAGTTAAATATAAAGCCACGTTTTGAGAGAATTAGACTATATCTTAAATTCGATACTAGCTTCGAATATTACATTACATTTGATTTTGATTTCTTCAGATGAAAAAACTATTATGTCATTACCGTATAACTTCTTATGTTTCACAAAGAGTGTTATTCAAACATGTTTTACACAAATTAAGAAAATTGTTTAAGATTTTGTTTTACCTTTTATAAATACACTAAATGAATTTTTTTCTTGAGCCGAAATAATGGAGCTAAAAAAGAAATTTAGTTTAAAATTTTGCATAAAAAATATAAAAAGATACTTTTTGTGAAATAGAAATTAAATTTTAAAACGATATTTTTTGTGAAACAAAAGAAGTATTAACTTCATGTAATTTATCTATGTGCTTCACTTAAGTCAATAATGTTAGTGGTTGTATGTATAACAAAAAAAACTTGTATGCCTATATTTAGTACAGGCGGATAGAATAGTATCAATGTCACGTAAAAGTTTTATTTGGTTTAATGTTTTCACGTAAAAGTTGCTAAAGAAAAGCAAATGAAAAAAAAATCAAATGTCTTGCTTTTACTTTTCAGGTGCCTAGCCGTGTTCAGAAATCAGAGACCAAGCAATACAATGATCAAATGTAATACCAACAGTTAATTAATGCGGATTGTTGACAAAGAAAACATTTCATGATCGGATTGTTGACAAAACAAAAAACAAGACCAAGAAAAAAAATGTAAGTTAAAAATGAACAAAAGAAATTTAATGATATTTAAAACTTGGCAAAACCAAGCCGACATGAGCTGAGTCAGGTTCATGTCGTCAAAGTTAGAACATCCGACGACTGAGAAAGATTGGACCGCCGTGCAAGGGACTTACTTTTCTCCCTTTTTTTCTTCCTCTGACTTAACATAGCTAATTAATTTTAATTAACATTATAGTTTGAATATATTTAAATGTATCTTAATATAATTAATTAAATACATTATTTTTTAGTGAATTTCGGTTAAAAATTTCAGTTGGAAAATTTGGTATATATTTTTTTTTCTACCATTTGGATTATTAAAAATTTGTTTGTCAGTAAAAACATATTTACTTCGGTAATTTTGTCTACTCCTAATTTTTTTTGGATCAGACGATAATTTTTTTCTTATCGGCATTTTTTTGTTATAGTTTTATTAACATTTTAATATACATTTTTGAATAATTTGACACTAAAATTAGCGTTTTTTTTGGGGTTAAATCTTCATACTATTTTTTTCTTCTATATGATAAAGTTTTGGACAATTATGCCTCCAATATATAAAAAAAAAAAATTTGACGGAGACTAAAGAGAAAAAACAAATTTGACAATGATGCAAATTTCAAAAAAGTAGAAAAAAAATAAAGAGATGGATTTTAAAGGCGGGACCGGTCCGCCATCAATGCCACCTCCCAACTTCTTTCTCTATCTCTCTCTCTCTCTCTCAGCTACTTGCAGCAAAATTGCAAAATTGTCGACAGAAACTTCTCTCAAATTTAGTTCCTTTCTCATTTATCCTCTTAATCCACCAAAAACAAACTTCCAAATCTCTCTATCCTCACAAACTTTGTTCTGTTTCTCCTTCAACTTTCCATTGATAAAGTTTAAACCTTTATGCTCTCTAGTCTCTAATCTCAAAAGGGTTTTGTTTAACTCTCCTCAAAACCATGGGGATTTGTTTGAGTGCTCAGATTAAAGCTGTGAGTCCAGGTAAGCCAGGTACTTCAAGCTTTCATGTTTTTAAAAATAATTTTACCAAACATGCAAATGTTAATGATTTAATTCAATTTAGAAGTTTTCATTTTAGTTGGTATAAAGTAGGGTCTTAAATTAGATTTTGTTTTCTAATTTTTATTTCAATTTGAGGTTAGGTTTTTTGGTGGTTGGAGGATAAAATGACTTAACTTAAAAGTTAGGCTTAATGTATTGACAAATCTGTCAAAGGTTTCATAATAAATTGATTAATTATCTAAAACTTTGTCTTTTTTTTTGTTGTTTGGTTTAATTCACGCTTCATCATACATAATAAAAACAAATCAGAGTTTTACTTTTGTCTGATCTCTAAAAACAAAACATGAAAATGGGATTTGTCAAAAAATTGAAATCTAACGTTTTTTTGTATGTTAACTATGTGTTTGGTTGTTGTATAGGTGCAAGTCCGAAGTATATGAGCTCAGAGGCTAATGATTCACAAAGTATGGGAAGCAAAAGTTCTTCTGTGTCAATCAGAACAAATCCAAGAACTGAAGGAGAGATCTTGCAATCTCCTAACCTCAAAAGTTTCACTTTTGCTGAGCTTAAAGCAGCAACTAGGAATTTCAGACCAGATAGTGTTCTTGGTGAAGGTGGATTTGGTTCTGTTTTCAAAGGATGGATTGATGAGCAGACTCTTACTGCTTCTAAACCGGGAACCGGTGTGGTTATTGCTGTTAAAAAGCTTAACCAAGATGGTTGGCAAGGTCACCAAGAATGGCTGGTAAATTGAAACTGCTATATTTGCCAATTGTCTTTTAAAACTTTGACAAGATTTGATTGTTTATGTTTCTTTGATTGATGTTGTTGTTGTAGGCGGAAGTGAATTACTTGGGGCAGTTTTCACATCCTAATCTTGTGAAGTTGATTGGTTATTGCTTGGAGGATGAGCATCGTCTTCTTGTTTATGAGTTCATGCCTCGGGGAAGCTTAGAGAATCATTTGTTCAGAAGTAATGTTTCTCTAACACTCTTGTTGATTTTCAAGATTCTGTTTATTCGAAAACGTTTTCGAGTATTCAGATTTTGCTTCTTGTGGTTGCAGGAGGTTCTTATTTTCAACCGTTATCTTGGACTCTCCGGTTGAAAGTTGCTCTTGGTGCTGCGAAAGGTCTTGCTTTTCTTCATAACGCTGAGACTAGTGTCATATACCGTGATTTCAAAACGTCGAATATACTTCTTGATTCGGTATAAACTTCTTTTTTTCCTTCTTGGATTTGATGAAAGTAAAATGTGCAAGAAGGCTTTATGTTAAACCTTGTATTTGATATGATCGCAGGAGTACAATGCTACGCTTTCTGATTTCGGGCTGGCTAAAGACGGTCCAACGGGCGATAAAAGCCATGTCTCTACACGGATCATGGGTACTTACGGATATGCAGCTCCGGAATATCTTGCAACTGGTTAGTCTTGAAAGTCATTTCTTTCTGTGATTTGATAAACTTCTTTCTGATGGCCACTGAATCTTTCACTTTCTTCAGGTCATTTAACAACCAAAAGTGATGTCTATAGCTATGGTGTCGTGCTTTTGGAGGTGTTGTCTGGACGGAGAGCTGTGGACAAGAACCGTCCACCAGGAGAGCAAAAGCTAGTGGAATGGGCAAGACCATTACTTGCAAACAAAAGGAAGTTATTCCGAGTTATCGATAACCGTCTACAAGATCAATACTCAATGGAAGAAGCTTGTAAAGTAGCTACTCTGGCGCTGAGATGCCTCACATTCGAGATAAAGCTGAGGCCGAACATGAACGAGGTTGTTTCTCACCTCGAACACATCCAAACTTTGAATGAAGCAGGAGGAAGAAATATCGATAAGGTCGAGAGAAGAATGCGTAGGAGGATAGTGTTGCAATCAACCAAAAACCAAATGCAGGTTTTGCTCGGCAAACCGCTGTAGGCGTCATAGCTACTGCTTATCCACGCCCGTCTGATTCGCCTCTGTTTGTCTAAGTAAGAAATGATGTTCTGTTTAGTTCGGATGTACAGTTTTGTTTCTGCTTATGTACCGAAAGGATTCAGTTCATGGCTCGTTTACACGTCGCAGAGATTTGACATTCGATCTTTGTAGTGCGAGAATTGACTAACATAAGTATAAATGATCTCATGTCTTCAACTTCAGGAAAATGCACATCAATGAGACAAAGAGAGTCGATAATAATAAACAAGAGGCTTTCTTTTTTGGTGTTTGATACTTTCAATTCTTTGGCTAAGAAGTTTATATACAGTGAAGACACTATTTTTACCATGTTCTGACCAGTCCCGGTGTCCAGTTTCGCCAGTCTAGCTTCGAAAGCGACTTGTTTAAGTTCATCTTATCTTTGAGATCAAGAACCTTCTTACGATAACTACTCCCTTGCTTCTTTAGCTCAGGCTCAATCTCTCCATTTACCTCAGGTTTGATAATCTCTTCTGTTTCAGCAGCAACTGGGGGAGGAGCGTTTTCCGCTTCTTCATCGATGATGCGTCCAATAAGTGAAACGACTTCGCTCATTCTAGGCCGAGATTTCGGTTGCTTCATTAGACATTTGTTTGCTAAAGCAGCTACTCTCTGAACAGACTTCATACAGTAGTACTGGCCATCGAGCCGTGGATCGACAATGGCATGGAATTTCTTCGAGTCTGATACATAAGGTTTCACCCATTCTAAAAGCTTCTGTTCCCCCCGAGGTCGATTTCTATCCACTGCTCGTCTTCCCGTGATCAGTTCATACAACACTACCCCAAAGCTCCAAACATCGCTCTTTGCCGTCAATTTCCCAGTTTGTACATACTCAGGAGCCGCGTAACCAACCGTACCTACAACCTTCCATACAAGACAAAGTTAAAGACTTCAAGAGATGCTATGTTAGAGAATGCCCCAATAGAGATACATACTGAAGTTGAGACATGACCAAGTCCTTCAGGAGGTCCTTGCCTAGCTAATCCGAAATCCGAAAGCTTTGCACCGAATCTCTCGTCAAGCAAGATGTTTGAAGACTTGAAATCTCGAAATATCAACTAAAACATAAACAAAGAAGAAGAATCAAAACCAAAACACAAAACAGTCTTAAATCATATAAGTGGCAATGAAATGCAAAGTCTTAACCTGAAAATCCATTTCTTCATGAAGATAAGCCAAGCCTTGAGCAGCATCTTGCGCAATCTTCAACCTCGTCATCCACGGAAGCGATACAGACACAACTCGGCCTACGAGATGATCCTCCAAGCTTTTATTACACATAAGTTCGTAAACTAGAAGCCGCTGCATCCCTCTTTCATCATCATCAGCACAATACCCAACTAACTTCACAAGATTTGGATGATTCACTACTCCTAGAAAATTCACCTCATTGATCCATTCTTTATGCCCCTGAATACTAGACCAAAGCCACACACACAAAGATTTACCACAAGACATAAACACACACAACAAATCCAATCACAAACCAAAAGTAAAGTTTCTCCTTTTAGGTTCAAATTTGGTAGTAGCTCAGGACTGAGTCATACACACACATAATAACAAACCCACTTCGAAAAATCAATCACAAACCAAAAAGTAAAGTTTCTTCTTTTAAATTTCATCGTTTCTTGAATCAATTAGGTTCAAAGTTGAAACCTTTACGAGACTAATTGAAGCAGAACAGAGTTAGAAAAGATTAGAGTCATGCCTGTAAACCTTGACGATTAAGCTGTTTAACGGCAACATTAATCTTCGAATCAAAACCATTAGAGTCTGAAACATCAACAACACCTCTATAAACGCAACCAAACCCTCCTTCACCAATCAAAAGACCTCTACTAAACCCTTTAGTAGCTAACTTCAGCTCTTTGAAAGTAAACACCTTTAGATCATTCTCAGGAACAAGTCCACCGATCCAACGTTGACTCAATGGTTTGGGAAAACTAAGTCTTTCCGGTGAGAAACTCCAGTCTGAGTCAAACTCAGACCTCCGAGTTGGGTCTGAAGTGGTGGATGATGCTACGCTTAAAGACCGAGCCCATGAGAGTCTTGAAGCTCTTGAAATAACACTGTCTCCTCCTCCTCCTCCTTCGTCAATTGTTGTTCCTCTCTTGTCGCCATTGGTGAAGTGAAAACACTTCATCTTCTTCTTCTTCCCCCAAATCAGACCGAGTCAACGAAAATAAAAATGGAGACTTTTTGAAGAAGATGATATACACTTTGAAGATGGGTTATGAACTTATGATCTGATGTGACAGGTTTTAACTTATAGTTGATGACGTGGCGTGTTAAGAATCGTCGATTTTGAGAGATCTAATTTCTCTTGACTTGACCTAACTTACAATTAAATTTTGTATAGAAGTAATTTGCTCAGAACGAGTAATAGAGTTACATAAATGAATCTTTTTTTCGTGTGTGTGTGTGTGTTTTTTTTTTTTTTTGTCAACATCTATATTAAATAAACCAATATTGTGGGAAGTTGTTTAGGTGATAAGTTTTTTTTTTTTTTTTTTTTTGATAAAAGGCTTGCAATTTTATTAAAAAACATATGCCCATTGGGCTATTTCCGGAATAGGCCCATACATAAATCCCCATAGGGCCCAGTCCAATTACACCAAACCAAACCAGAACCCCAAACCAAAATCGACCCGGGTTGGAAACCAATCTAAACCAGCAAAACCAATCTAAACCGGCAACACCAAAAACCCTAATCTTCTACCAGAGAACCTGATGGAAGCCGCCTTCCCACGAAGCAGCGAATCCTCGCCGGAACAGGACCACCGACGAGCCAGGAAGACGGGAGTCGAACGGAGAAGGCGACACAGGGCCATCGCCATCCCGCCACCGTAGATCTGTGATGAGAAGGAAGAGGAAACCGATCTCTCAAGTCGAGAAGCCACGGCTCAGCCGTGAGAGAGGCAAAGCAGTAGGGAGAAGAAGTGGACAACCATCGACGTTGGCTTAGCTTTGCCTTACCGGACGTAGACCTCCCCCGTCAAACCGCCGGCCATGACAAAACCCCCTGCGTCTCCAATCGTTCAGATCTAACCGCTTACCTTTCTCCTTCGTCACCGAAAACCTCATCCTCCACTCCGCGTCGCCACACCGCCGGTATAGCTCTTACCGGAAGCGTCCCGCGGAAGCTTCTCCCCGCCACAAACACCCTTGATTTCGATCTGGAGACTTTGCCGGTAAGGTACAATGGACTGCGGTTGAAGCGCCATGGGCCATGGTCTCCTCATCGACGCCGGAATCGCCGGAGGAAACCCTTCATCGGTGCACGAGGTTGTAATCAGAAGAAGAAAGGAGGAGAGAGGAGAGAGACGCGAGTTGAACTCACGCGCTCTCCTTCAGTTTAATTGTTATCTCAGGCTACATCAGGCTACATCAGGTGATAAGTTACAGTTGGATACGAACATTTCGAGCCAGTTTATCCGCTTTCACATTCGCATTTTGAGAAACTAAAGATAACGAAAACACGTCGAACACCTCCTTGTCATTCTGAATCGCTTTTAGGTATATTGCAAACGCTGGCCACTCTTGCGGAGAAGACACCATCTTCACCAGATCGGAGCAGTGTGTAAGGAAAGCTACTTCTCTCTTGTCTTGGCCGATCATACTTTTTCGTGTGTGTTGATATTTTAACGTTTACATCTGACCACATTAATGAATTTAAAATAGAAAATTCTATAAAATAAATAAATTATTTATTTATTAAATTGTTAATGCACGAGTTTTATTAGGTAACCATAAATATACATATGAATTATTCAACTTTGATTTTGAACCAGTCTCGACTCTCGAGGATTGTTCAACTTGATTAATTCCACTTTTATTGTTGTTGTTGGTTGATCGGTCGATTCATTTTTATATTTCTTTACCTAACTCTCGTATATGGAACATGGACATTTTGATGGGTTTTTTTGGGACTTCACTTTGACATTTGATGGGCTTTTTTCGGATTTCACTTTTAAATTTGAATGAATTAGTTTTTAGGTTTTACTATTTAGTTCCTCAAAAAAAATCTGATTGTATATAGATTAGAGAATACAAAATTTTGATGTTGTTAATTTAAATAATGCAAACTTCATTTACTGGTTTCAAAGATCAGTTAATAATTATGTAAAATAACATATGAGACATTTTGTAGAAAAGAGAAGAATTTGCCCAAAAACTGATATGCTATTTACAAACTCATAATTGTATCTTGGAACAATCAAAACTAAGCCAATATAACTCAGTCCAAAGTTTAATTCATCACAAAAAAAAAAATCCTAACAACTCTCTAATAATAATTATTTGGATTCATATAGTAGATCAAATACATAGTTTTGCTTACTAGGTTAGTATCACTATAAAAACATCAATAACCAAGATAGGTGAAAATATTATCACACAAACAGCTTTCGAGAATGAGCTTATGAAACATAAGAAAATGAACAAAAGAAGTTTGTTTGTAGCTAGTAGTTGAAATTATAGGGATCAAATATTCTAGAAATAATTGTTAGTCGGATTTATTTAGTAATTTAAAAAACATAACCAGATAAGTCATCGTGAATATTAAATGCCGAGATGATTTAGGTTTTTCATAAATAAAATATCACCATAAAAACACCAATAACCAAGATAAATGTTAATATTATTACATGAACGGATTTTGAGAATGAATTTATGAAACAAAGCATAAGGAAAACATAATACAAGTTTGTTTGTAGCTAGAGGAAATTATAGGGACCTTTGGTTTGTACAAGAATTACTCCGACCATTTCCTATTCCATGTCACAACAATGTTATACACATATCATGAAATTTAATACATGAGCAAATAACTTGATTAAAGTATACAAAAAATGTACCTACAAAGAACTAAATCAAAACTAGATTACATCTCTCTATGACCAATTATGTTTTTTGGTGTCGTCTTTTACATCTATAACCAAGAAAACGGATCATTAACAATCCATAAACTTTTTAAATGCAAACATCATGCCATCACTATTCACGTCACCGCTGTTTATAAATTGGCACTGATGTCACAACCAACCTCACCAGCAGCAACCTCCCTACAACACCTTTTAAAGTTCCGCCACCACTGTTAACTCTACTAGTACTACTATGCGAAACATAGATTAAATTAACTTGGATGGAAAATAAACTAAGATATAAAACAAACTCATTGAATTATTTTTTAAATAAATAATGGACTATAATTAATATATATATATATATATATATATATATATATATATATATATTAGAGAGATATTTATGTTTTTGTTCACCTAAATATCATAAAATGTGGCAACCAAACAAACCCCCTACAAAGCTAAAACTATCGTTTGTGATATCTAGTTATTTCATACTTCCATTAATGCAAAAAAAATATCTCTCATCAGAAAAAATTAGTAAAAACGAAATGAAAACCAAAATAGTTGACGAACTAATGGATGTGATAAAACTATCAATTCACTTCTCAATTTGAGAAAATGCTAAGATTTTTCTTCAACATTTAATAGTTATTAAGTACCAATTTGGAGATTGTTACAACACATAAGTTTTCTAATCTTAGATTATATAATAGAAGATTGCATCATAGTTAGGTCAACTTTACAATGAGTTTGGAATCACAAGCGTTTTGAAGCCAAAATATCTATTTTGATCGGCGATTATGTAAATAAAAATTAAATCTAGGGTTTTGTCGATTGAGAGTCAATGAAAAGATTTTGAGTATTCCATAATTGTGGGTTTATAGATTTTTTTGATGTAAACATTTACTATTTAACTAGTTTTAATTCAATTGATTTTAACGGTAATTCTCTAAGTATGAATCTACAATAATGTTGAATACCAACAAAATTAATTGTATTTTTACAAAAGAAAAGTACTTGGGTTCACCCCTATGGGTGAATCCTTTTATTCACCCTTTCTTTTTCTAACCAATAAGAATCTGTTACCTAATAAAAAATAGTTAATTCATTTAACTGTAAATTCTAATCTGCCACAAAAACGAAGTTATATATCGGTTTGGGTTTATAAAGGACGATTATGGTTTAAATTTTATAATTAAACGAGATTAAATATATGTTTGGGTTTATAAACGAGTTTAGATTTTACTATTAAAAGAGGTTAAATATATGTTTGGGTTTATAAACGAGTTCAGATTTTACAATTAAACAAGGTTAAATATTGGTTTGAGTTTATAAAGAACAATTAGGGTTTATATTTTACAATTAAACGAGAATAAATATTGGTTTGTGTTTATAAAAGAGGATTACGATTGAGACTTTGTAACTAAATGAGATTATATTTCGGTTTGGGTTTATAAAAGAGTGGTCAGGGTTTAGTTTTTACAATTAAATGAGTTATAATTTTTTTTTATTAAATTACAAATTCTTATTGGTTAGATTAAGTATGGGTGAATAAAAAGATTCACTCTTTGAGGTAAACCCAAAAATTGTTCTTTACAAAATATATATTTACCGTATTTTTGCAAATTTCCCATTGAAACGTAAATTTCATATTTGTTTAGCGAATAAATTTTCAAAAGTGATTGAAAAAAAATTATAGATGTTGTAGGGAGGGAACAAAAGTAATTTCCCACCACCCATGTGCGAATCTCATCTTCTTTCTTCTCGTTAAGTATCCAATGGACCTTCTTCCTCTTTGATGTGTGACTCTCTCGTAGCTTCTTTCCGATTCCATCCTTTATTTTTAATTCTATTTCCTCATCTTTGTTTTTTGTTTTTTGTGTACACATTTAAACTACAAAAATTGATAGAAACATGAAAATGGATTATCATGTTTATCAATTTATTATTTATAAAGAGCAACCCACAGATTTTCTTTCTTTACTTAGTGGTAAATGGCAAGAAAACAAAATTATTTAGGTGAATGATAATGTGTTAACTTATTAAAATTTGGTAACGAAATTTGGAGCATGAGTCTTTCTAAATTTAACTGTTAAACTATTTTATATTATATATTTTTTATAAATGATACAATAATAATTAACAAGTTAATA
Organism: Arabidopsis suecica; assembly: GCA_019202805.1. Classification (NCBI taxonomy): domain Eukaryota; kingdom Viridiplantae; phylum Streptophyta; class Magnoliopsida; order Brassicales; family Brassicaceae; genus Arabidopsis; species Arabidopsis suecica. The sequence continues at coordinate 8,373,053 of CM032908.1, forward strand.
ATGATGTATAAGTCTATGATTAATACAATGCAAGCTCATAACAGTGAAAACAATTTTTATTTAATAAAATTAGATGTCCCACCTAATTAAAATTAGAGAAATTGTTAAAAATGCCCCTTTTTCAATACCCCTTTTCAAAAATGCCCCTTTGAGAGTCCATTTTTAAGTTTGCCCTCTTTTAATTTTTAATGACCATTTTACCCTTATTTGAAACAAAATTAGGTCCACAAAATAAAAAATATTTTTTGGCGGGAAAAGTGATCCCGCAATTTTCCCGCCAAAACACTTGTAAAAAACCTTTAAAATACCTTGTAAAATTTTCCCGTAAAAATTTATCCCGCCAAAAAATTTTCCCGCCAAAAATTTTTTTTTGCGGGAAAAGTGATTCCGCAATTTTTTTTTTTGGCGGGAAAATTTTTGGCGGGAAAAATTTACAAGGTATTTTAAAGGTTTTACAGAGTATTTACAAGTGTTTTGTAAGGTTTTACAATGTATTTTAAAAGGTTTTACAAGGTACTTATAAGGTTTTATAAGGTATTTATAACTTGTAAAACCTTATAAAAAACTTGTAAAACCTTATAACTTGTAAAAACCTTATAAAATAGCTTGTAAAATCTTATAATATCTTATAAATACCTTGTAAATACGTTGTAAAACCTTTTAAAATACATTGTAAAACCTTATAAATACCTTGTAACGCCAAAAAAATTGCGGAAAAAATTTTACGGGAAAATTTTACAAGGTATTTTAAAGGTTTTTTACAAGTTTTTACAAGTGTTTTGGCGGGAAAAATTGCGGGATCACTTTTCCCGCCAAAAAATATTTTGTATTTTGTGGACCTAATTTTGTTATATTTCCTTATATATTTGTGATATCTTTTATTAAAAGAAGGGTAATTTAGTCATTTTGTACATAAAAAGGGGTATTTTTAAAAATGGACAGCCAAAGGAGGTATTTTTGAAAAAGGGTATTGAAAAAGGGGCATTTTTGTGAGTCTCCCTTAAAATTATTGGTTTAAAATATAACTACGGATAAATTCGAATAAATATATTTAAGACATGTGTTAGTTCATTTTTTTATTTACGTCATAGTAAAATTCATCGTAGTTTTCTTAATTTTCATCATATGTATTGTCGTATAATGCAAATAGCCAAGTACTATCTTCTTCTAATTCATGATTTTTTTAAATAAAAACTGTTCCAAATATATTATAAAAGCTATTTATAATATTGGATGGTATGGGTTTGGCTCAAGAAAGAAAAAAACAGAAGGCAACATTAAATACTTTTCGTAATTATCTCATTGCTTGTGTACAAAATTTCACTATCATCCATTTTGTCTTAGGCTTTTAAAAGAAATTCCATAAAATCCCATGATTCTTCTTCTTTATTTTTTCTTATCATCTACTATTCCACCCAACCTTTTTCTTAGATAACTCAAATATTTATGGCCAATCAATTAATTTTCTTACTTTTATTTTAACTTTCTAAGTATAGTAACCAACCATAAGAATTGAATGAATACCCCCACCCAAACCACTTAACATAACCGAATTATAATCTACATTAAACACCCTTAATCTTAAGTGTAATAAATTAAAAAAATGGATAACCAATCTACGTAAATACATTTCGATCGAATATAACCTAGTTATCACTACAAAAGTTTTTCCGCTCTATAACAATATTTGGTTAGTAGCAAATTGATGTTTACTTTTGAGAAAAATAAAGATAATAAACCATAACATAGCCACATTTATATATAAATTACAATATAGAGTTCTACAAGAAGCATTTACAAACACATCTGCTTCACAGCTCCTTCTACTTTCAACAAACTTCTAATTTCACCCCAAAAGATTTACTAATTAAACATTTACGACCCCACACGCTAAAAAAAACACCACTGTCCACTAGGCCTGGGCAAAATATTCGTTTGATCCGTTTTGATTCGGTATTCGATTTGATTTGATTCGAAAAATCCGAATATCCGTAAGATTTTGGAGCAAAGCAAATAGAGAAATATAATATTCGTAAAAACCGGAGCAAATACCAAATACTGTTTTTAAAAAAGTTGGATATCCGCTTCGATCCGTATTTTCTTATATGTATTAGAATATATAATTATGTAGATATATACATATCATAATATAACTTGTGTATTTGTATATATTTTGGGCTTGTGTTTTTTTTTTTTATCTTTTGGGTTTGTGTTTTTTTAATCTTTATTTTTAATTTGAATATGATTTGTGAGCAGATTTGCGTTGCCAGAGATGGGAAAGCTATATTTATCTATTTTGTTGGCATTGTTGCTACCTTTATGTTTTTTTATGTTAAGATGTTAGTTTGATCTTTTTTTTTTATGTTATGTTTTGATCAGTGGCATTTTAAACTATCGGGTTTTGGTTTTTGGAATTAGTTTGAAGGCATGTTCTTGATCGGTAATGGTTACATTTGATTTTTTGGAATTTATTTTTAAAACATGTCAAACGAGAACTTTGAATATATGATATTTTGTTATTTTATATAGTCTACGGTTTTTTAAAAAATATTTAGATGTATCAAAGCGGATATCCGCAAATATCACAAAAAAATCCGGATATTCGAATTTCCGGATATCCGGAAATTTCCGAATCAAAGCAAATCACAAAATCAAGTATTCGGTTGAGACGAATCGAATATCAAATATCACAAAATTTCCGGATATCCGATTCGTGCCCAGGCCTACTGTCCACTTTCACACTCTCCAACGAACACATCAGAAAAAAAACACAAACCCATCAGAGGTAAGAAGATTGGAATTTTAGTGGTCTCTTAAAAAACATGATTATATATATTAAAATTTCTCAAATTACTAATGCCTTCGGCTGGAAATTTTAATAGTAATTATAAAAATACTAAATAGATAGATGAGTTTCCGATTTTGCCCTCAAACTCTGAAGTTCTTTCCCATGAAAGTCTGACCAAACTGCCAATTCGCCGGAGCAATGTTCCACGACGTCGAACTTCTACGGTCACTGCCTGTGACTCTAAAAGAAAGTGACTGACCAACCAAAACTGAGTTAGATTGCCAGTTTTGCCCCCAGTTTCTACTCATGCTCATCCACGAAGTATGTGTTCCTTTAACTCCTAGCCGGACTATGTTTCCGGCGCCGGCGACGTTTGTGACTAGAACCAAGTTAAAGTAACGGAAACCGTTGATCGTGAACCTTATTCCTCCTCTTTTCCGGCATGGCACACTGTTGTAATTAATACAAACAAGTCAAGGTTAGTTACGTCATTTCAATAAAAAGGAGAAAACGCGTTGTTGACTAAAAGACACCATTTCATTATTGTTACTCTTGACTTTTTGCTAATAGTACTGATAGGTAAAAAAGAGATTGTTGTAAGGACAGTTTCGTCTTTTTGCAGAAAATAAGATCTTTTAGATTTGGTAATTTAGACAAGTACTAGAGACCCGACATAAATGCTGCACCGACTCGCGCCAAGAATCAAAGACAAGACTTTTCAACCGTACCCCAATACTTCTAAAATGTTATGTTTAACACCCCAAACTTTAATTTCTTTCACATTAACCCAATTTTTTCAGAATCTAGAAATAAGACTTCACAACTACACCATGATAATTATAAAATGTTATGTTTAATACCCCAAACTTTTAATTCTGTCGGTATTAACACCAATCATTTGGACTTCTCAACAGCAACCCCAATAATTCTAAGATGTTAAATTTCACACCCCAAAGTTCATAATCTACCAAATCTAACCCCAATTTTTCTAACTCAAGAAACCAATCTGAAAAGTCTATGAGTTTGTTCTTCTTACCGGCGGAAAGAGACGGGGACAATTCCGGCACGATACTCAGCAATCTTAAGGAACATAGGCATAGCAAGATCAAAGTGAGGCCTAGGAGGGTTACACCAACCACCATTGTCACTAGGCTGAGCAAAGTTCGGAGGACAGAAATTAGTCGCAGTGATGAAGATTGAAGGACTACCAGAATGGCACCATCTTGGATCACTCGCACATTTGAGCTCAAAACAAGCACCACAACTAAAACCATTGTTGAACAGAGCCGTGCTTAGAGCCGCCGTGTTAACACCATAGCCTTGGCTGTATAAGTTACCATAACCACAAGCACCACCTGAAAACAAAAACAGAGCAAAAAGTTTTTGGGGTTCAAAATCAAGAAGATGCAATAATAAAAAAAAAAAAAAAAAAAAAAAAGAAGATGCAATAAAAACCGTTAATTTGACAATGTGGTAGTTTGGTTTAGCAAAGATGAACAAAAAGATTGGAACTTTAAGTTGGGTTTGTATTAAAGTTGAAACCTTTAAGGTACAAAATCAAGATTTTAACATTTTGACAATGTGGTTACAAAAAAAGATTGGAACTTTAGGTTAAAATTGATGAGAATGTGGAAGAGAAGAGAGAGAGAGACATACCCATGGTTCCAGAAGCATCAGAGCCACCATAGAAAGTGGCATGAGCAGTTTCCCAACCACCTCCATTGTAAACTCCTGGGATTCTTGCTTCAGACAATGCAAGAATTGTGGTAAGAACAGATAAAACCAAACCCAACAATGCCATTGTAAGAGAGAGAGAGAGAGATTTTGGGAGAAAGAGGCAGAGGAAGAAGAAGAAGAGTCTATGGATTTTAATCTCGGCAGCCCCCTGTGCTGGAATCATTCTCTACTTAGCCCCCAATATAAAAAACATATGTTTACTTAATTATTTTTATTTAGAAAAATAGTAAAAGACAAATAAAACTGGATTTTTCGACTTATTTACTGACCCAACCTTATTTTGGATCTAGATCCATATCAGTTTCGGATTTTTTATCTCCAATTTTGAAACCTAAAAACTCTAATTTTTTTTCTTCTCTCCACGACACTCTTTCATCTTCTTCATCTTCTTCATCTTCTCTCTATTGGAGACCGGAGACTAGAGTCGACAATACGACAAAGACAAAGCTTTCGATCTCTTTTCGTCTTCTTCTTCTCTCTTCTTTCAATTCCGTCGATACTCTTTCGTTTTCTTCTTCTTCCCTCTCTTGTTTCTATTGATCCAAAGATCCATTCTCTTTCTTCTTCTTCGTGAGAAATCCCGCCGTGAATCCGAGGAATCCGCCGTGAGAAATCATCTATGTCTTCTCTTTGTAAGATTTCTCTTGTTTGATCCATTTTTTTCGATTGATTGTTTAATTGGTTTGATTAGGGTTTGATTTTTCTTTGAAGGTTTAATAGGGTTCGACTGATTGTGTTGGGTTTAATTAAGGTTTGGATTTGTTTGAAACAGATTGATTATGGATTGGTTTTCGATTGAATTTGGTATTTTTTTTTCTTTGAGGGTTTAATAGGGTTCGATTGATTGTGTTGTGTTGGGTTTAATTAAGGTTTGATTTTGTTTGAAATAGATTGATTGATTTTTTTTTTTTATGATTATAATTCGGATTTAATGTTTACAATTTGGATTTGAATTACAATTCGGATTTGAAATTGTCTCTGTTAATACCCATTGTGACTAGTTGTATGATTACAATTTGGATTTGATGAATTTGTTCCGTATAGATGATTTATGAAATGAGTTAAAAACTAAAGATTATGAGATTGTTTATCCTTTGAATGTTTGATATTGAATATCATGTGTTGTTGTAGGTACTAATCACAATGATTAATTAGAGGAGAAGGATATAGTTCTAGAAGGGAAAGATTATCTTCTCCTTGGAGCAAGAGAAGGCGAGAGAATCGGAGCAAGAGAAGGTGAGGAAATTGGAGCAAGAGAAGGCGAAGGAGATAGAGCAAGAGAAGGCGAGGGAACATGAAAAGATTATGAAGAAGTGTTGGTGGTTGGGTTATTAGATACAATTGAGTTCGGCTTGTATTTTGGTTTCTGATTTTGATGTATAAATCTAAACGTTTAGGTACAACTGGTACGATCAGGTACAACTATGTTTCTGGGTTTATGTTTTTTGATTATGTATGAATCATTGAATCTGAATCTAATTATGTATGAATCTTTTAATCTGAATCTTAATATTTTTATGTATGAATCTATGTATTGAATATAATCTAAGAGGTTTTGAACCAAAAAAAAAAAATTCTAAATTAATCAAAAAATCTGACAAATATGTAGGTTCGTAAGGGTTTTGGAAAAAAAAAAAAAAGTGAATCTAGTTGATATTTTGGCATACCTAGCGCCGTTATTTTGAAAAAAATCTGACAAATGGCATACCTGGCGCCGTTATTTTGAAAACAATTATTAAATAATAGCTCAAATTTGTTCATAGTTGTACAGTTGTACTCGGTTGCACATTTTTGCTCATAGGTGTACAATATAGAGATTTTAGTAAATCTAGTTGTTATCAACTCTAATTTAATTTTTGTTGGTGGAACCGATGGTATTGCCTCATAAAAATACCATTACTTTGTATATGTGCATTTATATTTATCAAAATACAAGTATTTCAAAAATTTATAAAATTTTAGTTCAAATCTACAAAGTAACCATGAAAGTATAAGGTTGTTAGTGTATGAATGTGGGATTTTGAGTAAGAATTTCAGTATTTTTTAAAAATATGAATTTTTTTGTCAAAAACTTGTTGTGTAGTTTCATTGCCATCGTGTATGCATTTTTTAAGTTTTTTTTAATTTGGTTTTAAATTTTCATATTATATAAAATTCTGAAAATTGGCTAAGGCATTAGACCTTAGTTGTACCTGTGGTACTTAGTTGTACCCAGACTGACAAAATTTGCACAGATACGAGAAGAAAATCAACCATAGTTGTACATGCTAAAACTTAGTTGTACAACACAGAACATATAAGTTTCACAAACAAAACCAATATAAACAACATCGTTTCTTAAATTAACCTAATAAATAGCACTGAGAAATCAACCTTGGTCCCCCGCATCGTCTCCATCATCGTCTCCATCGTCTCCATCAACGCCCAAACCGCTCGATCCATGCGACCTCTTCTTACGTCCTCTTCCTCTATGTTCTCCAACGGAGGGGAATCTTGTTTCTTGTCTTCTTCCTTGTTTTACCTCATAATCTGGAGGATATGCAAACAGTTGCATTATCTCCTCAGGAAGAACACATTGACTATTATGGGGAACCGGATAAATTGTCCTCGTATACGCCAAAACCTAAAGCTCGATCCAATAATACTTTGAGCACAAATCATGTGCCCGGAGATCGGGAGTATGACTGAATTCCTTTTCATTGTCCCTGAAAAAAACAGAGAGAAAAAACGGCCTATAATTTCATAACTTTCGTAGCCATCAACATAGTTATACACATTTGTCCCAGTTGCACCAAACTTAGGGTTTCCGTAAATATTCTACTTAGTTGTACCCAGTGGTTTCAGTTGTCCCAAATCTGCAATCCTAAAATATTTCAACAAATAACCCTATTCAAGCTACGAATTCAACTTAATCATACTACACTAAGAAAACAAGTATACTTACCTTACAGTATAGTGGGAATAGAAGAAGAAGAAGAGAAGAGATATGTCTTTGGAGATGCAAGCTTTAATGGTGAGCTTCAATGGTAGATGGAGAAGAAGAAGAAGAAGAACGCCGGAGCTGCAACGTCGGAGCTGCTGAATAACGTCGGAGCTGCAACGTCGGAGCTGCTGAATAACGTCGGAGCTGCAACGTCGGAGGTTTAATGTCGTAAAAGGTGAGACATTTGATAGGTTTGTTTTTTTAATGAGAGAAGAGAGAGAAAGTTTTTGATTGGTTGAATAAAAAATGTGTTGGTATTAAATTAAATGTAGAATTAAAGGGATAAGGGGTAAAGTTGGTTTATGGAAAAATTGGGAAGGAGAGGGGGTAGTGAGAATAAAGAGGGGTTTTCCAAAAATTGATTCACCCCAAAGGGGCTAGAGAGATTAAAATCCAGAGTCTATTGGAGTGTCTCCATGTGTGTAGGGAAGGGTATAGAGAGGTGACTATATATAAATTTACATAAGCATTTATTTATTTTTCTTGATTTGTAGTATTATTCTCTTTCTTTATCATTACAAAAGTTTACCATATAACTTCTTTTTTATTTTTTAAATAAATAAATAAAAACCTTTTAACCTCTAGGGTCATAATTCTCTAGCTTATGAATAGATATTACTAAACATGATTTGTGTTTTTAATAAAAGTAATACAATTACATAATTCGTATGTTGAACTATAGAATATTGAGTACGTCTCTTATATACAAAAGCCATGCGTAAAAATCCATAATTAAATGTTGGGTCTTTGCCCTTTCCTATAATGTGTCTACCAAAAGATGTTTATTGCTAATATCACGCTTGGTGAATAGTGCGTGGGTTACACTACCCAATCATAATTCATAGTGTACGGATAAAGATGATGTTACTCCACTAAAATATGATAAAGATCTTCTCACGTTCCATTGAAGCGCGTTGGGACGACCACTCTTTAGTTGCTATCAATAATTTTCGCTCTTTAAAAATTGCTATATCGTATCTTGCTATGGACCTATGATAACTATTGATGTGTATTGAATTTTAGTATACGAATTTGGTATTTATAGTAATGGCTATATTAATTTTAGTTTCTAAAGAAACGGTTATATATAGCTTATAATCATGATAATATCATTGTTTCGGCTTATTGGTATTTTGGACAGAAAAAATCATAATTATTATATATTTCATGCAATTTGGTAAAAATATATTTCTTACATTAGCACAATGAAGTTGTTATAGTATCTTAAAATTAAAATCAAAGAAAAAATTAGTGTTTTAGTATCACACCTAATACCTTTCTTAAGCATAATTTCCCCTTTGTTGCAAGACACATGATTGGTCCTCCGTACGTAACGGACATATGAAAGAAAAAAAAAGAGAGTACGTGTTTGTTACTTGGAAGCTAAAATAATATCATTTATCAATCAAACTTCGTGAATCAAAGTTTAATACCCCCTAAAAATCCACACATGAATATCAATAATGCAATGTTATTTGGAGAACTAATTCAACATTTGTTGTTTGAAAATTAGGATGAAGCTTTACACCCATAATTATTTTAAGTTGAGATCAATCTTTGGCATTGTGAGAAGAATTTCTTGTATCATGAAGAGATCGAGCCATATATACATACACTTCAGTTCATATAGTTGAAGAATCTAAAGATTACAAGTGATATATAACATTTGAAATACATAAGAGATCTTTAATCTTAAGTACTCCAACATGTCTCCTCAAGATGGACCGATGGACGAGACCAACTTTGACACACATTGGAGTAAATTTGGCTCGAGACAATGGTTTTCTCATAGCATTAGGAAACATGAGCAACACTAACTACACCATATATATTAATATAACAAGCCCTCGAGTAACAATCTAAACTAGATACAAAAAAATTATTAGTTGAAACATATTTAAAATAAGTAACTGAAAAATAGAGTAAACAGGAAAAACAATAAGATTATGACGATGCATTAACATATTTCAATTATTGATGGTGGTATTTATAGTCCTACTCCTACCAAACCACACATGTCTAATTTTGTACGTATATGAGTATTAGCAGAAACATATCTAAGATAAGTGACTTAAAAATATAATTTTTCAGTCACTTATTCTATATACGTACAAAATCAGACATGTGTGGTTTGGTAAGAGTAGGACTATACACACCATCTAGAATTGAAATAGATTGACTAACCAAAGGAGATTACCTAAAAATATGCAAACATTGTCACATTTTATCATCTTATACTAAAAACAAACCTATCTTTGACGAATTTAGCCTCGAGTGAGTATGTAATATGTATGATTGAAGAAGGCTAGGATTGGATGATGAGTGATGACTAACATAAGGGACCACCACATGGAATCCTATCTAGTGTACTTGTCCGACGTATAACTTTGGGACCCTTTTGATTACCGTAATCATCGGAGCATGTAAACCGGTGAATCTGTTTAAACTAAAACACTTAAAAGTACTACATAATAAGCTCACTACCTAAAAAACAAAACTAATGTTAATACTTTAATGTTTCTTGAAATACAAAGACAATTTGAGAGAAAAAGATTGAATCTTCGAGCCGCACGCGCCCGAACAATGCCAATATATCTCTGTCTTGTTAATGGTGGCTCTTTTATTTTTCATTAAGACTAAAAGCAAAATGCTTTTTTGACATCTAAAAATGTTTGCTGAACATGTTGTGGAGCCTATTGTAGTTTTAGTAACAGCAAGAACACTGTAGTTTGAAAAATCACATGGTTCTATCATAAAAGCATTGTTTTTGACCAAGTGTCGTTAGCTCAACTGGTAAAGACCCTAGACGAAGCTTAGAGGTTGCCGGTTCGAGTGACGCTTGGGACGAAACTAATATTACATGCTGTGGTTTCGGGCCTAGGGGAATTACGAGTTTTGGTCCAGAACCTCCTGGTATTAAAAAAAAAAAAAGTTTGAATGGCTCTCTAGACGATATTATGCATCCACATATCGTAGCAAGTATTTCCTAAGCGTTAGGGTTAAGTGGTTTAGTTGTTAAACGGATTTAAATTACTTTAAGGACATTAGGTAGATCTAGACAACTTTTAAACATTTTAAACGTTAGATATTGGATTCTAGCTTTCTTAAAAACACTACATAAAAGTATGATAAGCTTTTACCATTGCAAGAAAATAGAACATAGAAAAGGTATTATGATAAAGAAAAAAAACATTTCGAAAGAATTTTGTGAAGAGAGCCCAAAATGGTTTAATAGAAGCTTGTAAAAAGAACTTGCCACTCTTCAAGAAGTCACGACTTCTCCAACCTCCCATGTGATCATCTCCACAACCCTTAAATCCAAAGTCTTACCAATTTATAAAAGTAACTACACTACGTGGACCATTGGCGTATGGCTACGTACCCGAATCGTGAAAATGTTCTTCGTATATAGGTTTTACGAATCCAATGTAGTAGTCCCCACCCTATGAAACTGTGTCTCACCATGTGATTATACCAAATCATATCTGACTCTAACATAGATAGCTTCGGCAATTATCACTCATTCTATTTTACTGTTTATTACTGATCAGGTTATGTTATCGTTTAATTTTCTATATTTTGAGAACCTTGTTTAATTTATTTTTACCGGCTAACTGTTTACACCAAACGGAAAACTGATATAGAAAAAAGAAAAAAATTTATTCATCTTTTTTGTTGGTTTTATGGTAACAGACTAACAGTTTGGGAAACATTAAAAGCTTTCAGATTGCGAATAGCACATTCTCACATAGTGTCATTTTCATTATGACGTTTAACGTAATGCTTATATGATACATTCAAGTTTTTTTGTTGGTTTTATGGTAACAAGACATTAAAATGGAGGAGACGTTGCTATAATTTGAACCAAGCAATTTCAACTTGCTCACATAAGCTTTTAGCATTAATAGAACGAAGTCAAAATAAATATGCTCTCATTAGTCCTCTTTTTATACATGGAACCCGAATTGCTAGGGAAAACTATATAGTTTGGATGTTCTAGCTAGTAACTAAGTAGCCTGATAAGCTTATGCAAAATCATGGCATGTGAGTAGGCGAAAACTTATAGTATCGAAACAATGTGATATCCATATAGGTATATTTACGTATCTCATGACATTGATATCCAATGGACCTGTAAGATTTTCATCAAATATAACTTTCATTTTACTAAGAAAATTATACATTGGAATGTGTCGTGAGTCGTGACCTAGTCGTCTTTCTTACTTTTTATGATTATGAATCCTAACTTTTTGGTCCAACCTATATACATACACAAAGATCTCGTACCGAAAGTCAAATATATGATATTATGGAGATGTACTATGTTTAGATATTACAGGTAGATCATTTTTATGTAGGGTAAATTTTATTGGAGTGGATCCCCTCTTTTCTCTAGTTTACATTTTGGAGGATCAAGAAAGGCCCAAAAAAACGATTATTCTCTGGGCTACAAAACCCAATTTGAACACGCTGAATTTCTGCAGCGATCGACTTTTTTTCTTTTTCTTTTTGTAAAAGATTTTTTTTTTTCCGACAACTTTTATACATGATTTAGTATTATTTTATGTGTATTGGAAATTTGGAATAATAGGACATAGACAGATCCTGGAGTAAGAGGCTGCTTTCTCGTAGTGTTAATGTAAAGACGGATAATCTGGCACGAAAATTTCGTACAGAACCGTTTCAAATCACTTATGTAAACAATATTCTTCAAAATGACTCTTTTGAGCTTTAATTAATTTTGGATGACAAAAAAAAAAAGGCTGCTTGCATGTTACGTTCTGAAGCCTGGTTTTGGAATAGACGATACAATATCAGCGTTGCTCAATAATTGAGTTTATTATTCGTAACCAAAGTTTTAACATGGATGATATCTTTTAGTAAACTAAAAGTTATTGAAATTGTTGTAAACACGAAAACTGTAGATTTCTTCACAAAAATTATTTTAACCAAAAAAATAAAAGCAAAATTTTTTTTAAGAGTAGAAGCCTAATATAAAAAATCTTTGCTGCATCAATAAAGCACCAATAACATGTTAACAGAATTGATTCCCTTTGTTAGGGTTTTCTAATTAGCAACATATCAATATTCTGACAACATCAAGTCTTCAATTCTTTAGTCCAAACATTTTTAAGGCTTCAACTCTTAACAAATGTAGCAATCGTCCGTCTTTGAACCCACTATTCCAAAACTCAACACCCACAAGGCCACAACCAATATAAAACCAAACCAAACAAAACAAAACATCCACACTAATACGACCACAGTCAGAAGTACAATGAAGTTTTACCAACAAAATGTAACTTTAGTAAAATGAGAAGGAAATTTCAAAATCCTTAGTGATCTTGTGATTTTTTGGCACAAGTTATCGCGCTCTAGGGGTAATTTCGGTTGTAAAGCTTGTGCTCATTTCAACATAACTTTTTGATCCCATGTCTTCTCTCCCTCCTCGCTTTGAGTTGTCTAATGCTAGACATTGCTTTAGTTCATTAGTAACTTGAGACATGGTTGGTCTTTTCTCTGAAGAAGGATTCACACAAGACATTGCTATCTCAAGAGCCTTCCAAACAGATGTAGGCTCATAATCTCTATTGAGTCTTGGATCCACAACGTTTTCAATATCTCCCTTAGTAAGCATGTATCCCACCCATGCTGCTATGTGCGGCTTTTCTCGGGTTTGCTGAATCACAGGTCGACTTGTGATGATCTCCAATAATACAATCCCAAAGCTATATACATCACTCTTTTCATTCAACTTATTTGTTCGATAATATCTACAAACAAAACATGAATTATCTTTTTAGAAAAGCAATTTGAATTAAACTAGTTTGGTAATGTAACACTTACTCGGGATCCAAATATCCAGGAGTTCCAGCAACAGCTGTTGAAACATGAGTTTCACCTCCAATGGGAAATGATCTTGAAAGGCCAAAATCTGCTAGTTTTGCTTGGAAGTGTTCGTCTAAAAGTATATTTGTTGTTTTGACATCACGATGTACCATTGGAGGTTTGCAACCCGTATGCAAGTATTCTAATCCTATGTGTATATAATTAAATTCATTCATGTTAGATTATGGAAATAAAGTGATTGATGTATAATGTATTTGAGCTTAAAACGAACCTTGTGCAGTTTCGACAACAATTTTTAGTCTACTTGACCACTTCAAAGGAGAGCCACCCCGTTCTCCTATAATTTAGAAATTTTGAGTGATGTTATCAAAGCATGAAACACTAAAATATGGTTAAGTAATTACTATTTTAAAATGTTGGAAAATCAAATTTATACCCGAGAGATGTTGTTTTAAGTCTCCGTTGGGTGCATACTCATAAAGGAGGGCCAAGTTGTTTTCTTCATCGCAATATCCAACCAAACTAACCAAATTGACGTGGTGCACTCTCAAAAGAAGTTTAACCTGACCACCCATGTCCAAACAAAATTTAGAACCATTGCATGTTCCATATGAACGTATATATGGTCCATGTTTTCACTAGTTTATAACATGTGTATTATGTATTAACATACCTCAGCTTTGAATTCCTTATAGCCTTGTACTGATGATTGAGAGAGTAGTTTAACAGCTACTGGTTGCGTACCATTCAAAGAACCATGATACACTACCCCAAACCCTCCTTCTCCAAGAACTCTATCAAAATTATCTGTCAATGCTTCTACCTCTGAATAAGTGAACCTTTTCGTTTGAGTAAAAATAGACGGTCTATTTGGTATCCCATGTTGAACTGTAGGTAAAGAATCAACTGTCCACAACGAAAAAATTCCATGAGATTAGGCATCCTTTAGTATCTGTCTTTAGTATGTGATCATGCATACATGTTACAATAAGAATATGCCCAGTTATATAGTTAAGTACCTTGCGTTGGCCTTCTCTTTTTGAAAACAAGAATGAGAATTAGCACAGCTACAATGATGAGCACAGAAGCTACTGATGCAACAACTGGTACAATGTACGTTTGACTCTTGTTTTTGCATGACCCATCTTCACACAACTTTGGGTTTCCTTGGGTACTTAAGAAAAGAAGAGTTGTTGAATCAGACTACTATAGCTTGAGGAAATTTGAAGGAAAAAAACATAAAGGTGAAAATCTTACGTTAGCTTTAGTCCATTCTTTTCTCTATCCACTACAAGAAAACACAGCAACTCCTGACAGTATTTCCGACAGACAACAATCCGTCGGGAAATACCGACGGATTACCGACGAATTAATGACAGAATCCAAGCCATCGATACTCGTCTTTAATCCGTCAGTAATTTCTGACGGCATTACATCTGTCGGTAATTTGTAACGAGAACCCGACGGAGTCTTGACGGAATATATCCGTTAGTAATATCTGTCGGAAATCCGTCAGTTTATTGTTACCGTTGACAAAACCGTTTGAATTTTTTAATTTCTGACAGAATACCGACGGCGTTTTGACGGAATATATCCGTTACCTATATCCGTCGGGAAGCCGTCGATAATTTGTTACCATTAAAGTAGCCGTTAAAGTAGCCGTTTGAATTTTTTGTTTGTGACGGAATCTCGACGGATATCCGACGGACGTCGTTAGAATTTTTTTTATAAATATGCATACCCACTCATTCTCAACAACACACTCATTCTAACACCTTTCTTCCATTCTTTAAAAGAAAATAACGAAAAAAAAAAGATATGTCTTATTTTAGATCGTGGATGGATGAACCAATGATGGATCCAGAGTCAAACTTATTAAGAGACGAATACGCTCAAGGGATATGTGAGTTCATGGAATTAGCTTGTCAACAACCAGAAGCAAAGAAAACCCGTAAGTTGAAATGTCCATGTTCTCTTTGCGGGAATGCCCATAATATTAGGATTGATTTAGTTTGGAATCACTTGTATTGCAATGGGTTTATGACGGGTTATAAGATTTGGTTTCTTCATGGGGAACGACCGGATTATGCTAGTACTAGCGAACCATATATTGTGGATAGCGTAGAAGAACGTAGAACGGAAGTAGATTTTGGTGTAGGTACTGTTCAGATGGTTAATGATGCCTATAGGGAAAATATGCAGTCGACTGGTGGAGATGAAGATAGAATAGAGGAACCTAACTTAGAAGCCCAAAGGTTTTTCGGAATGTTAGACGCAGCTAAACAACCTCTATACAAAGGCTGTAGAGATGGTCATTCGCCTTTATCATCTGCAAGTAGATTAATGACGATAAAGACAGACTACAATTTGGCTGAGGATTGTGTGGATGCGATAGCAGATTTTGTGAAAGACATTTTGCCTGAAGATAATATTTCACCAGCTTCATACTACGAGGTTCAGAAACTGGTAGCTGGACTTGGTTTACCGTATCAGATTATAGATGTGTGTGTCGACAATTGTATGATATACTGGAGAGAAGACGAAAACCGGAGAAGATGTAAATGGTGTCGCAAACCACGATTTCAGGAAACATCTGGCAGAGTTCCAATCCCTTATAAGCGAATGTGGTATCTACCAATAACTGATAGGTTGAAGAGATTATACCAATCAGAACGTACGGCTGAGGCAATGAGATGGCATGCAGAGCATAGAAGAGATGGAGAGATCACGCATCCTTCAGATGCAGAAGCATGGAGACATTTTCAGTCAGTGTATCCGGATTTTGCGTACGAGCGACGTAACGTATACTTGGGATTATGTACAGACGGTTTCAACCCATTTGGGAAGCACGGAAGGCAATATTCGTTGTGGCCGGTAATCCTAACACCTTACAATCTGCCACCATCGTTGTGCATGCGCCGAGAGTTTCTATTCCTCTCAATTCTCGTTCCGGGTCCAGAGCATCCAAAGAGATCACTTGATGTCTTCTTACAGCCATTGATCTATGAGTTGCAAATGTTGTGGGAGCACGGTGTTGAAGCATATGATGTATCATATCAACAGAATTTTCAGATGCGTGCCGTACTAATGTGGACCATAAGCGATTTTCCAGCATATGGTATGTTATCTGGGTGGACAACGCATGGAAGATTATCGTGTCCGTATTGTCAAGATAACACAGATGCCTTCCAATTGAAGCACGGACGGAAGACATGTTGGTTTGATTGTCATAGAAGATTCCTACCTCCCGATCACCCTTATCGTCGCACAAGAAATTTGTTCAAGAAGAATAGGTACGTGTTTGATGATCCACCTCCAGATGTAGATGGTGCGAGTATATTGACTCAATTCAGAGATTTTGGAGCAGCGAGGACTCCTGATGTTGGTGGTAATGGGCATGATCCTGTTGATGGTGCTGGTGTAAATCACAATTGGCACAAACAGAGCATTTTTTGGGATTTGCCGTATTGGAAAGATCTTTTGTTGAGACACAATATAGATTTCATGCACACTGAGAAGAACTTCTTTGACAACATCATGAACACCGCTCTAAACGTCCCAGGAAAGACAAAAGACAATTTGAAGTCTAGATTAGACTTACCAGATATTTGTTCTCGGCGTGAGCTTGAGGTATTGGCGAACGGGAGATGTCCAATTCCTGTCTATCGGTTAAATGCGGCTTCAAAGATGGCATTCTTCGATTGGATTACCCATGAGGTAAAGTTTCCCGATGGTTACGCATCGAATTTGCGTAATTGCGTAGATATTCGAGAAGGGAAGTTTACAGGAATGAAGAGCCATGATTGTCATGTTGTTATGCAGCGACTTCTTCCATTTGCCTTTGCCCATCTTCTACCAGCAAACGTCCATGAAGCAATTGCAGGTACATTTTAGTATTAAATTGCAAATATATCATTATATATAGTAAAACTTCTATAAATTAATAATATTTTGATCTACATAAAACTAATATTTTTAAAATTATATATTTTATAGTTTTAGACTTAAGAATTTAATATTTATAAAAGAAAGATTTTTTTAGTACGATGAATAACAAAGATTATGCATGTTCAAATCTATCATTATATATAGTACCACTTCTATAAATTATTAATATTGGGATTAAAATATTTTATTAATTTATAATGATATTAATTTACTGAAAGTTTTGTTTTGATTGTAAAAATATTTTTATAAAATTATGATTTAAAACATTTGATCTACATAAAACTAATATTTTTAAAATTATATATAGGTTTAATTGTATCTACTATTTTTAATATATATTAAATTTGCTTAAACATGCAGGAATTGGTGCTTTCTTTCGCGACTTATCAAAAAGATCACTTACGGTTGACGGTATCCGAAATTTGGAACAAAATATACCCATTCTTCTTTGCAATCTTGAGAAGATATTTCCACCGTCTTTTTTTGATGTTATGGAACATCTACCTATTCATCTACCGCGAGAAGCAGCACTAGGTGGTCCTGTCCAATATCGATGGATGTATCCTTTTGAACGGTACATGTTTCACCTCAAGAAGAAGGTTAAGAATTTAAGCAAAGTCGAGGGCTCTATTGTGGCACAAAGCATTAATGAAGAAGCCTCACACTTTGCGGAATATTACTTTCCGTCAGAAGTACGTACGAAGAGTCGACGTCCTTCTCGTCATGACGATGGAGGTGAGCAACCAACATATCCTGTCTACGTCCCAAGCTTGTTTACTCAAATTGGACGCCTTAGTGGCAAATGGAAGAATCGAAAACTATCAGAGCAGGAGTATACTCACTTGCATATGTATATTCTCACAAACTGTGAGGATATTCTTGAATATGAGAGGTACGTATTAAAATTTTCTTATGTCTAATAATTAAATTGTTATAATTAATGAATATAACTCTAACTATTTTTTTTACAGGATTTACATGGCTGTAGTACGCTCCTATTATCCGGAGTTTACAGAAGATCAAATTGTTGACCTTAAAGAGAAGGAGTTCTCGTCTTGGTTGCAATACTATGTAAGTTATAAAAGTAACTTTAATAATTTCGGTGGTAATTAACCTCTATATTAATTAACTACCATAATAATGTTATAGGTATCAGATGGAGTTTCTAAAGGTCAATCATTTCCAACATGGTTACTAGAGTTCTCTAACGGACCAAACTACATTGCAAAATCCTACCCGAGGTATTGCACAAGAGGATATGCTTTTAGGATTTATGAGGATGGAACTAGGAGGACCACAACTGATTCTGGTATATCTGTTCAAGCTGGTGGTGTTGTATACTATGGTATCCTTAGAGAAATATTGGAAATTCGCTACCCGGGAATGTTGAACATGAGATGCATTGCATTTTTGTGTGACTGGTACGACCCCGTGGTTGGTAGTGGTGTACGAGTTGACCAATTCGGTGTTACATCAATAGACTCAAGACGAAGGTTATTGAAATACGATCCATTTATACTTGCATCACAAGCAGACCAGGTATGTTCATTTATTAACATTCAGTTACAAAATCATAGATGATATAATTAAATATTTCCATTGATTGTTACAGGTATGCTACATCAATTACCCTCGAGTGACGCGCGTCAACGACCCATGGATAACAATGACGTCGGTAAACCCAAGAGGTCAAGTATATGGAGTTGCAGCCCACGAGCCTCTACAGGCAAGCGGAAGTTGTCAGATGGCTTCAGTTGAGCATTCCCTTGAAGTTGATCTTATGGTTGACTTCACCTTATTTGAAGATGAAATAGTGCATTCAGAGTCAGAGGAATCAGTTGGAGAATTTGATGATGATATAGACTCAATTCCTTCTGACTATTCAACAGATTCAGAGTAGATAATAAATGTTAACTTTATTTAAGACAATATTT
Source organism: Arabidopsis suecica (assembly GCA_019202805.1). Taxonomy (NCBI): domain Eukaryota; kingdom Viridiplantae; phylum Streptophyta; class Magnoliopsida; order Brassicales; family Brassicaceae; genus Arabidopsis; species Arabidopsis suecica. The sequence continues at coordinate 8,392,293 of CM032908.1, forward strand.
GGTACTACGTTTTATAATAAATTATTTATACTATCTTTTTTTTTTGGACAAAAAATTATTTATGATACCTTGATGTAAAATTGGCATAAACATGAAAAAATCTGAACTTGAAATAAATCTTGAAATATATATTAACATCAAATAAATTGGAAATATTAGTATAAAATCAAATAATTTTGGAAACTAAGTCTATAAATAAATTAATTTGAGAACTGAGTTTAAAAAATAAATATGAAATTTGCCATTATCGACGGATTCCCGACGGATATAAGATTTTCATCGGGTTTAAGGTTGGTGAACACGGTTACACGTGGATTACGGCGGTTACACGTGGATTACGGCCCGTCGGGAATCCCTCAGAAATTACCGACGGATTCCCGAGGGATTTGGGGTTTAGGGTATCAAATTTAGAAACTTTATAACTTAACGCATTGTAAAACACATTTTAGTACGTTTTAAAACTCTACTAATTGGTTTACACCCATTGTATAACTATAATTTAAGTTTTTGTTAATGTTAAAAGAATTTCAATAAAAGTGTTTCTATATATACTTATAATGTTACTAATTAAGTGTTTGATGTTGTGAGTCTTCTAAACTTTTTTTTTTTTTATGAGAATTTGTTTAAGGAAACATGTATAAAAGCTGAGAACTTACACTAATGTTAGTGGTAAGTGAGTAATAAATAGATTTTTGAAACTTTTTTTAGGTTTTGTGTTAAAATCCCGTAATCCCTTGGTAATTCGTCGGGAATTTTGATCAGAAATTCGATTTCCGTCGGAAATCCCGTCGGTTATAACCACGAAATTTAACCCGGGAACATTTCCCAAAATATTTGGAAACCGCGGTTTATTTAATTTCGTTAATAAACCGAGGGCAACCCGATGAGTGTGTCTGTCGGGAATGTGACTATAAATACAAAAAGAGACCCTCTGTTTTGCCGACCCATTTTCTCCACCTTCTCTCACTTTCTAACCCAGAATTTTTTCCTCCGTATATCTCAACTTCTCTCTTCGAATCTTCCTAATTTCGTCACCTTAACCACTCAACAATGTAAGCTTTTCATCCATTGAACTATCTATTTCATGTTTACATCAGAATTTTGGATTTGGAATATACAAATTAGGGTTTTCTTAAGCCAGTCGTTGCATATAAATAGTCTGTACTTCGCCGCTTGAAACAAATAAGTCTTTCTTCGTCTCTCTGGTCTTGTTTTATAGTTTTAGGTTTTAGCTTGTTTTCCTGAATTCAATTCGTATTTCATCAAGTTCTTAGGTTAGATGGTTAGATACTTAGAATTTTGCGTTGAAATTTGTTAGATTAGTTGTTTGTTATGTTAGATTTCGTGATTGTTAGGTTAGATTAGGTGATGTTTTTTAGATTTTATCAATTTTTGATAATTGGGTTAAAATTAAGTAAATTTCGGACTGAGATGGGAAAAGTGTCTGCAAGTAGATGAAGTGCCTAGATAAAACCAAATTCATACTCATTTTATCAATTTTTGATTCTCCAGTAATAATAGCTGCCACAACTCTAATTTAGATTTGTTTTTGTTTATATTGATTTGTTGAATTTCTGTATATAAAGACTTTTCTATGTCTTTTATCTCGTTTTTGAATTTTAACGAGTTTTTTGTTAAAGGATACGTTTAGGAGATTGTTGTTTAGTTTTTGATTGTATAATTGTTAATTAGAGATTTTTGGAATTATGATTTGTTACTTATATCAACTATTTTGAAGGAACTACGGAGAATTTCAACGTCATACTAACCGTTCCACTCAAAACCGAGTAGAACAAAATAATTCTCGGGCTTCGTCGCAAACCCCCTCAACACATGTCTCGGAGTCTCCCACATCTGCTGCACCTCCTATAATGTCCATTGAGGATTTTGTCTCTCAACCCGGACGAGAACGACTCCGCCGTCTCCATCCTCTCTACATCGACAATTCTACATGGTAAGTATAACACATATGTTTCATTAGCAATTTTAACTTTTCTTCTCAATTTTTAATGTTGGCTAAAACTTTTGTAGGTTCGAGGAATCGGGAAACGGTATTAGCAAATCTATGTTAAGGATGATGTATGGACTCCTCAAAGAACCATATCCAAGATATACGTCGATGCCGCGAGAGGACCGAGACTTGTGGTTCAAACAGTTTGCGGTATATTTTACTTCTTTATTAAAGTTAAATTTCCAGAATTTAGTTTCTTTAATTACATATTAATTCATTGAATTTTTTAATCTTGTAGCAAGACTTCAATTGGGAACGAGATTTGACAACGGAGGTCCGTCGAATGTTTGACGTGGAGATGGCAAGGGAATTTTCCCACACGGTAAACCAATGGAAGCAAAAGTGGGTCCTCGGAGAGACTCCGAAGTGTATAAACGAGAAGGTGTATGAAGGGTTGAAAGATCATTGGATACAACCCGCGACAAAAAAGACTTCATCTACCAATTCCAACAATCGGAATAGTAGACGAGGTGGAAAAGGGATCTCAACGCACAACGCCGGGTCAACAAGCTTCTTTACTCGTGGAAAACAACTTGTAAGTTATCACGTTTGGTTTTTGCTTTGTTATCTTTTTAAGAAAATTAAAATTAAACTTTTCTTCTAAAGACTACTAGAGATGGTGTGGCTCCGGATCACTTAACGCTTATGGAGGACACCCACACCAACAAAAAGACCAAAGAAATTCAAGACCAAGTAGCTAAGCAAGTAATCGAAGTTTGCCGGAAAAGGAAAGATGAGTATATCTTATCTCAACCTCCTCTCGATGATGACGGGCAACCCCCAAAAGTCCCTTTGGAATTGATGAACCAAATTGTTCTTGAGGTAATTATGTATTTGATTTACATTATTACATTATTTTTATATTTTCAAAATATTTATTCTTAACTAATTGTTCATAATTTTTAGGAAACTCCAAAAACCAAGGGACGTATCTTTGGGTTAGGAAAACTCGGAAAAAGAACTCGTTCACATCCAACATCATCCTATATGTATAATCGCGATCCCGAACTCGAGCGAGCCCTTCAAGAGAAAGACGATCGTATCGAAGTTCTCGAGAAGTTGATGGAAGAAGAGAAACAAGCGAACAAGAAGAGAGACGAGGAGATTGCGAAGAAAGACGCGGAGATGGCAAAGTTCATGCAAGACGTGTTGTCTAGGTTACCACCAAATTCAAGTTCTTAAATCTACCCTTTTATTATTTATGTAATTTTTAGGTTTTATGAACATGTCTTTTATTTGATTTTATGAATATTTTGTTTTAATGTATTTTGGATTTTCAAGTTTAGAAATATTTTGTTTTATTGTGTTTTCGATTTTCAGGTTTAGGAAATCAAAAAGTATTTAGCAGCATTTATAATTATGTTTAATTAAACAAAAAATAAAAAAATAAAAATAAATTTAAATGTAAAATATTCTACGTCCGTCGGGAATCCGTCAGAAATAACGAAATTTTTAATAGCCATACTTCACGTCAATTCGTCGGAGACCCCGTCGGTAATAGATCCGTCGGAAAAGCCCTCAGGAATAATTCATCGGTTTCATGTCGGAATTCTGTCGGTTATTTGCCGACGACTTCGTGACGGGATTTGCCGACGGGTTACGACCCTTAGAAAGCCGTCGGGAATAAGTCCGTCAGGAAGCCGTCAGAAAATACCGACGAAATACCGACGGATCTGTGTTCCCGACGCTTTGAAACCGACGAACTCCACCTCTCCGTAATCCGTCGGGAAGAGGTCTTCCCGACGGTTCCCTGACGGATATGGCCGTCAGTTTACGGCTGTTTTCTTGTAGTGATCATGAAACAATTTAGGAAGAGGACCCGTAAGATCATTCCAATTTAAATTTCTGTCAAGGTAAAGAAATATTACAAATGTCAATGACAAGTGACAACAAGTATGCCTAGTGAAAAATAAGTAGCCACTATGTTTGTTTACATCAACTTACATGATCGATAATGACTTCATGCTGGCTAGAAACTCGGGCACTCCTCCAGTAAAACTATTGTTTGACAAGTCCCTAGCATTTATAAAACGTAAAAAGGTCAATATATTTTTTTCGTTAACTGGATAAAGAAAATAGTATGAGATGATATATTTTTTCGTCCAATTTGTTATAAGATATGAGATGGTCACAATATATATGTTTTCTCATGCATGGCTCTTACAGTTTTCGAAGCTCGGTCAAATTTTGGAAGGCAGGCGCTATGAACCCTTTTAACTCTCGTGATGACAAATCCCTGTTTACATTATAAGAACAAATTTCAAGTATAAGATACTTGAGAGATTTAGGTTTAATATGCTTATGAGATAGTGATCGTACAAAGAAATAATTCTTGGAGGAGTAGACTTATTTGTGTAGCTGCATTTTAGATCTTCCCACTTTAATAGTTCAGGGACACAAGGATCTCCTTGCCAACTAATCATCTTCAACCCATAAATGGCTTCGATATTCTTCATAGCAGCGACTAACATAGTGGTTCGAGGAGGATGCCAAGAATTAACACATAGAAGATTAGATAATTTCTTATTTGCAAACAGAAAAGATTATAAAACCGTATAAGTTTGTTCATTTATCGCGTTTTTAATAGTATAGATTTCACACATTATTTAAAACAAATATCATGTTTAACACGATGTTTTACATGATATACTACGCTGGTTGTTCAAATCAAACGCGAAAACACATAATTTATTTACAATTTTGCCACCATATGTTTTTTTCTACCTAATTTTGTAAAACAATCTTTCAAATAAGCCCTTTCATAATTAGGCTATAGAGTATAGAGGAATAGTGACGTACCATCATTTGGATTTGTTTCAGCATATGGAAAGTCCAAAACCTTGAAAGCCTCAATAGCATTAATCAGTGGTGGAAGAGTTGACCTCGGAGTTCTAACGAGGTCCAAGTAGCACAACCCGACGCTACATTTTTGAGGTGATAGGTTGTATTTGGTATCTGATTGTAACATTGTAGGACTATATGCTGACTGAATAATCTTTTCTTCCAATTCAATGTCGAATTCTCTAGTATCATTGGCCCTCAAGGCTTGGATTTCGGCAAAGTGAAAGTACACGTTAACCTTGTCACTGTCGTCATCTAGAGACACTGAAAATCTCAATGGCAAGCTGGCATTTTCGGGCGTGATTCCCATCCTACTCACAACTTCTGGTACTTGAAAGGGACTCGAGGATCTTACATTGAGGGTGGTGTTCACATCCGTTTCGAATTCATTATATCGGTCCCATTTGCGATCAAAGATATCATCAGGATACCTAGAAAAAACTTTAGATTAGCCATGCAAAAGTAAATGAATCATGTTACATCTTTCTTTGATTGAACTAATGAATGCTCTTTCTTTGATTGTGTATTTAAGTAAGTCGTCTTTTTGATTAAACTAATGAATGCTTTTTCTCTTTTACTTTCACTTAAAAATATATTTTATGATTGAAGAACTAAAAGAAATCCAATGTAAACCTTACTCCATACACTTTACCTAAAATTCTCTAACTGACATTTTTCTTTGAACAAGTACATTAAGAGAGCCTAGAAAAAAGATGACAGTTTTCATGAAGAAACCTAAAGTTTTTTTTTTTTTTGTATGAATGTAAAATAATATCACCAATATCCTCTAGATCAAATTTAAAAAATTGACGAAGCAAGTAAAAGTGTACCATGAAAGAAAATATGTTGTTAGATTCTTAGAAGAGTTGCTAAGCTGAGTTTACATACCGTATAAAACCAGTAGAATTGCTACTATAGGCCCGCCTGTAAATGAGGTTCAAGGGACCGAATTGCGTCATATAGGAATCATTTCTTAGTGGCCTTAGCTCCAAGGTTGATATCATTGGTGTAGTTGATCCTGTTTTGACAAGACAAATCTGCAATAAGTTCGACTTTGTCATGTAAATGATCTCACGGTCTTTTCCGAATTCCAAATCAACCGCAATCCACATGTTAGGCCCAACATGTAAATCAAATTTTGGATATACATTTAGACCATCATAATTTCCATATCCAAAACCGGCTCTTATCAAATAGTTGATGCCTTGTTCTACTTTCAGATTATAGCAGTTTCGTATTCCATCGGGAAAATATCTCAAATCCTTGTACTGCCTGTAGATATAGGTCCTGTCATCCCCAACTTCACCACGTAAACCACTTAAAATAAAATCAGCATCAGATGAGAATGTTAATCCGGTTATTGGATCGGTATAAGGAGACTCATTAACGGGTAAACCGCAGTCCAAACTGATGAATCCTGGCAAGATACAAAATGTATTACTAGTGCAAATAATGTTTCCTTCTTGTTAGAACAAGAAGCTAATAACGAAGACAATCAAAGGTTTTGGATAACAGAGAAATAGAAACCTTAATTTTCTTATAACCAAATCTCTTATATCTATAATCGTTAATATGATTTTCATGGTGGCTATGCATACAACAGAGTAGAAATCGGTTAGTGATCTCGACCAGTTAAGCAAGAACACTAAACTATATGGTTAATCCTTAGTCAAAAAGTGAACATGAAGCAATTATTAATAATACTTAAAAACAGATATATAAGGAAATTAAACCTTTCTGATCAGGCGGCTGAGCTTGAACGAGATGTATAATGGCAAAAGCTCTAAAGCTCAACGCCAGTAAAAGTTGACGACGACGACCCTCCATTTTCAAGTTAACATACAAACTTTTGGTACGATAGACTCTGAAATATATGAAAGAAAATATTGATTTTCTAGTACAAATTATAGAAATACTTTAGATCAAGAAAAATACATATGCATGTTGACGTGGAAAACTCTCCAATAGAATCATTTCATGTTACTCGTCCCAGCACGACTGGAAATTAGTCTAACGAAATATATATTCCACTTTGTGGAAAAAAAACGAACAATTTAATTATAAATCAAAGAACCTGATGTAATCTTTTGTGTAAACAATATAAACCTGCCAAGTTGATCTAATGTCAAAGCTTCATAAACTATATGATAATTTTGCCAACGACTTCAACGACTTGTATTTAACGACAACTTGGTGGATTTAATACATTTTGATCTCAATCATAATCGCAATAGCTCTGCAATAATGTAAAATTCTTGGTCTTTAAAAATAAACTAAGATTAGTCTTTTCTTGACAAACCCTAATAAATATTCGTTTCGTTTGCCTGTGATACATTATCTATGGATACTCATAGACGTTGAGAGGTAGCTGGCTTCTTATAGTCAAATGTAACGATTAAGTATAATAATTCTCACCATATTTTTTCTATACTCTACCGTATGGATAACATGCATGTTTGCATCCATATCACATTCTCAGTACTATATACATTGTCAACCAAGAAATTAATTCTACGTCCTAGGTCAGCTGGCCCGAGATAAACCTTTGTTAATATCCCTTGTTAGGTGGATTTAGTGGGAAAAGGATCAAACCTTATTTTGGAAAGATCATTTCCAAACGCCACTGGACCATTATCCACTTGGTTCACAATTTGTATTTTTATGGAGCTTTGACAATCGGAAACTGTGTGTGTTAACTATATGAAAATATAACTCTTATGTGCTAATTATGTAATTTAACAAGTTTGTAATAGGTAAAGTGTAGTTGTGAATATATTTTTAAAATTTAGTACTGGCTACCTTGATGCACATATATTTGTATAAATATCTGAATTTGTAAGAAGCTAAATCATTGAATCAAACAAAAATGATCTCTTTATCTTTTTTTTTACTCCCCACAGTTTAAGAGTTCTCTCTTTTACAAATTTCTTCTGTCATTTTGTTCTTTCTTGAACAGCAAGAAATTGGTAGCAAAATTTTGATTTCTAAAATTATTTTTGAGTCAAATGCATGAAGCAAAATGTTAAATAAAAACTGATCAATAAGAGATTAAATCAATTACTTAGCAACTACAAGATGAAAATGTAGGCATTGGGCAAGTTCACATAATAGAATAACTTTTGGTTGGGTCGATCCAAAAAATAAGTTACTAACGTATCGAAATAACTTAAGGTTATGTGGGTTACGAGTAATGTTTCAAATAGGTTGTAACTTGTAATTGTTTTTCATATCTAGTGAATCCCTTTTTAATTAACGACCGGGTCCAAATTAAATTACCTAAAACAAACCTTGTCATATCCTTGAGCCCTAAGTGTTTTCGACATCCGTTTCATGCAGTGATCGAAGATCTGTTATTTTTGGTCAAGGGTTTAAAGCAGAGACCGATCGAGAGTTAATTCAACTGGAGATAGACAAACATTCATGCAAGGAAGTCTTATGATCATAGCCTATTAGAGTAAACACAAGTTGAGGTTGTAACGTGTCAAAGAAATTCACACAATAAACCATAAATAAAAAAATTCTCGCAATTATTCAATCTTTATGTTTGGTCTAAGTTGACTTTCTTTAATGTATTCCATTGTTTGTATATGAGGTATTTCTCATTTACGTAGCTTTCTTTTTTTCACTAAGCAAGTCTTTGTTATGTTCTTGATTTCCATCTAAGCTTTCCAAGAAGATGAGGAGCTATCTTTTGTTGGTCATAATTGGAACCTTTACCGTTTTGATTGGCGCCCAAAAACAAGAAGGTAATAATATATAAGCTCTTTAATGGTTATTCAGCAAGGATCATCCTTTAACTTGAGATATCTTATATATATATTATTAAACTTCGTCGCTCTTTTTTATGCTTGGACAGGTTTCATCAGTTTGGATTGCGGATTTCCTATTGAGGAATCTCCCTATAGTGATCCGTCTACTGGATTAACATTCACATCAGATTCGACATTTATCCAGACTGGAAAAAGTGGTAGAGTCGATAAAGAGCTCAACAAAATATTCCGAAAACCATATTTGACTCTACGATACTTTCCAGAAGGAAAGCGTAATTGTTTTAGTCTGAATGTCAATCGCGGCACAAATTATCTCATCTTGGTTACCTTCATATATGGAAATTATGATGGTCTTAATATATATCCAAACTTTGATCTCTATCTTGGTCCTGATAAGTGGGCAAGAATAGATATGGAAGGAAGAAAAAATGGTACATTCGAGGAGATCATATACAGAGTGAGGTCAAGCTCTTTGGATATTTGTCTTGTTAAAACAGGACCAACCTCGCCGATAATATCATCTATAGAACTACGACCAATGAGAAATGATACTTATGTTACGCATTCGGGCTCACTGAGGAACTCTTTCCGGGTTCATTGTAGCACTTCCGATAGGGAGATAAGGTAAGTTGACTTTATTTAATAAGTGAGAGTCCTCTGTCATTAATCATGCATGGCATTAATTTTCTTATACATAAATTATTGTACTTTTGGTAGTATATAAACATCGTTGTTAAGAATTAATTAGGATAAAATTAAAACACAAGTTGCAACTATCACCGCACAACATGTTTTGTTTTAATATTCAACATTTTGTTTTGGTTCTTTCTGTTATTTATTATCAAACTATCATCGTTATACAATTTTTTTTAAACATGTAAACAAAAATGATTCGTATTTGAATTAAATGTAGTTTGGATTGAGATTAGAATTTGTGTGTGTCAGCTATTTTTTTCTGTTTAAATTGGTTTTAAAACATTGAGTTTGGGGGTCTAAATCCTAACAAGGGTTGATTTGCTTAATTATGTTGCCTAATACAACTTACTTGCAGGTATGATGATGACTCCTACGATCGTGTCTGGTATCAATTCTTCAGCTCTTCATTTAACTATATAACGACTAGTCTCAATATAAACAATTCAGATACATTTGAGATACCAAAAGCTGCTCTCAAAAGTGCTGCCACACCTAAAAACACTAGTGAGCCATTGATCATCACCTGGAAACCAAGACCCTCTAATGCTGAAGTTTACTTCTATCTTCATTTCGCTGAGATACAAACTCTTGCAGCCAACGAGACGAGGGAGTTCGACATTGTGTTGAAAGGAAACTTTAATTATTCAGCTTTTAGTCCTCCCAAGTTAGAGCTACTTACATTTTTCACAGCTGCACCAGTGCAATGTGACTCAGATGGTTGCAATTTACAACTCATAAGAACTCCAAACTCAACGCTTCCACCGCTAATCAACGCTTTTGAGGCTTACACTATTATCGAATTCCCACAATTAGAGACAAGCCTAAGTGATGGTACCTCACTCGAACTTTCACTTATTATCACATACTTGTTTTTTGGCTTTTCATATATGCTATTGACTTTTTGTATCTAATTTTTATGTTAGTTATTGCTATGAAAAACATTAAAGCTACGTATCGACTGAGTAAAACTAGTTGGCAAGGAGATCCATGTCTCCCTCAAGAATTATCCTGGGAAAATCTTAAATGCAGTTATACAAATATCTCCACCCCACCAAAAATAATTTCATTGTAAGGGCATTACGAAACATAGTTCCTAATTCAAAACTAAATTAACCAAATATATTTTCAGTGTTTATCTTATTTTATTTGTTGCATTGTTAGAAACTTGTCAGCCAGTGGATTAACTGGGAGTCTAGCCTCATTTTTTCAAAATCTAACGCAGATACAAGAGCTGTAAGTAGTACTTATATTCTTGACTCATCAAACACAGAATGGTTTGTTCGGATGTTACATGTAAGCGAACCATATGTATTTATGTATGGCACGCAGGGACTTATCTAACAACAGTTTGACTGGACTTGTGCCTGCTTTTCTGGCCAACATTAAATCACTATCTTTGATGTAAGTTTTTTAGAAAGAAGAATGAACATTTTGCATGTGTTTTAATTGTTGTTCGATTTGGCTACATATATATATATGATGGTTTTTTTTGTTTGTTTCCTTAACAGAGACTTGAGTGGGAACAATTTTACCGGTTCAGTTCCACAAACTCTTCTTGATAGAGAAAAGGAAGGACTTGTCTTAAAGTAAGATTATTTTTCCCATTAAAGGCATACATTTATCAACTAAATATAAATGGTATAAATAAACGGTAGTATTTGTATAACAATTAGATATTGCTTAAATATATTGATTTATTTATGGCAAGATATGGTCTTAGGTGTCCTTAGAAATTCAGATAGGTTCCATCCATCTCTGTATGATACACTAATTTAACAATCTCGGTATCACATGTTCCTTGTAGACTTGAAGGAAATCCAGAGCTATGCAAGTTTAGTTCATGCAATCCAAAAGAGAAAAAGGGATTATTGGTACCGATTATTGCATCAATTTCCGCTGTGCTTGTTGTTGTGGCTCTCTTTTTTGTTTTCCGAAAAAAGAAAGTGCCTTCAGGTGAGTCTCTAAGCATATAATCATTAGAGAAATTTCCTAAAATCAAGGTATATAAATCAATCATTGTACCTTGTAGATGTACATGCTCCAACAAGCATGCCTGTAGTAGATGTTGGACATGCTAAACATTCAGAACCATCATTCGTCTCGAAAAAGATAAGGTTTACTTATTTCGAGGTTCAAGAAATGACAAATAACTATCAGAGAGTTCTTGGTGAAGGCGGCTTTGGAGTCGTTTATCATGGTTGTGTTAATGGTACCCAACAAGTAGCTGTTAAATTGCTCTCTCAATCATCTTCTCAAGGCTATAAACATTTTAAGGCAGAGGTTAGACTTTGACCCGGTGATCTTTGTTGGAATCTAATTGTTGTTTACATGTACTTTCTATCTTTAAAAGTATTAGCTAATGGGTGGTTCGTTAGGTGGAACTTCTTATGAGAGTGCACCATAGAAATTTGGTGAGTCTTGTTGGTTATTGTGACGAAGGAGACCATTTGGCCCTCATCTACGAGTACATGCCAAATGGAGACTTAAAACAACATTTATCAGGTTAAATTTTTTGTTAAAATTGAACCATGACGTTTAGAGTATTGTTTGAAAAATAAATTAAAACATTAATCATCTCAATTTTGTGTCGGTTTGATACAGGAAAGCGTGGTGGATTTGTCTTAAGCTGGGAAAGTAGACTAAGAGTAGCTGTCGATGCAGCACTAGGTACACACTAATTTATTAATAACACTTTTAAGAAGATTATATAGTTCAAATTTTAACTTTTAATAGTATTAGACTTGCTTCTAGTGAATCAGCAAGCAAACATATACCATGTGGTGCACTGAAAATGAATTATGCGACACTCGATGAAACACTTCATTTTAGTGATTTATTTGCCAAAACATTATTCGGCACTAAAATTTGTTATGTAGGTTTGGAGTACTTACATACTGGATGCAAACCACCAATGGTTCACAGAGATATAAAAAGTACAAACATACTTTTGGATGAACGTTTCCAAGCCAAATTAGCCGACTTTGGGCTTTCGAGATCTTTTCCTACCGAAAATGAAACACATGTTTCAACTGTTGTTGCTGGAACTCCTGGTTATCTTGATCCCGAGTGAGTATTTTCTTCATATTGTATGTTAGTCCATAAACTTTCACCATCCGTTTTGATAGTTAATAGTCATAAACCATCTCCCATGTTTTGGTTTGCAGGTACTATCAAACAAATTGGTTAACAGAGAAAAGTGATGTTTATAGTTTTGGAATTGTACTATTGGAGATCATAACAAACCGTCATATTATTGAGCAATCTCGTGAAAAGCCTCACATAGTAGAATGGGTCGGATTTATTGTAAGAACGGGAGATATTGGAAATATTATAGATCCAAACCTCCACGGAGCTTACGACATCGGTTCTGTCTGGAAGGCTATTGAACTAGCTATGTCATGTGTGAATATTTCTTCGGCAAGAAGACCAAGCATGTCTCAAGTTGTTAGCGATCTTAAAGAATGTGTGATATCTGAAAATTCAAGGACAGGAGAGAGTCGAGAAATGAACTCAATGAGTTCCATCGAATTCAGCATGGGAATTGACTCCGACGTGATCCCTAAAGCACGCTAGTTCTTTAAAATGAATTTACCCTTGTTGCATTATGATGAATCTTCAATTCTGTATCTCTAAAGGGTTTACTGTAAACTGATTATTGGATTTGATGCAATATTCAAATAATTTTGTTGTAGTTTGATTTATGTTGTCGTGGAAAACTTTTGAATAGCTAGAAAACTTTTATGGTGAAATGCACACCATATTTTCTTGTTGACAAAAATAAATGCACCGAATAGAGGCACTAGATGAATAATTCTACTACGTTTTGAAGAAGTTCATTGAAAGACGATTTTTTGACGTAACCGAACAAAAGTTTGAGTAGTTCAATTTGGATTCAGTTTAAGGGCTATCAACCGACCATATTTAGTGTGAAGATAGTTCGAATTTTGGTGAGGTTTGGACAAAATATATACAAAGTTTGTATCCTTTTTCCTCCGTTTATTTGGCTGGTCAATCCTAGATCATCTTTTGTCTTAGATATAAAAATCTTTTCTTACGAAGAACCTTGGATTCTCTAATCATTTATTTTCAAATATTGCTTCTCCATCGTCATTTTCTTCCGTTTAAAAAATTTCAAGAAACCAGACACAATTTATGATCCTGTCCTCTCTTTCCTAGTTCAAAAGCACTCTCCCCCTTTTATTAGTTCTTCTTTCATTTTGTTCTCTCTTGCACAACAAGTAAATGATTTCAAATATTAAATTTGCCTCTTCTCTTATTGTTGCACCAATTGGAAAAACAAAATTTCAATTGAAACCGATCCAAAATAAAAAAAAATAAAAAATTAGCAACTGGAAGATTAAATTCTTCATAAACTGTAAGTAATATATAGAACTAAACTATGATTAGTTTGCCGCTTAAAAATTCAAGAAATACAATGTGTTAGTGAATAACGAAAATGATCTTTGTTTTATAATTCTGAAAAATTAGTTATAAATATAATTATATATATATATATATTGTTTTTTTTTTCAAATCTTGTAAACTAGTTTATAGGTCTCGAAAAGAAACCTTAATATATCTTTGTGTCTCGAAGGTTTCTGCATTCATTTATTTTGGTGGCTGACTACTAAATGAAGATATACCAAATTATTTTTCTTCACTCAAGCAATTTAAGCACATAGACAAAGTAAGACCATCTGGCGATAAACCACACATTCGTGGAGGACATACTCTTACACATGACGAGTCTCCTGAACATATACTACTAGATCCAACACCAGATAGATTACTTCCACGATCATTATTTAGTTTTCTACCCGAAGTTGACTTTTGTATATTCCTTGGAACGTATACATGAGGTGTTTCTCATTCTCATATCTTTTGCAGTTTTCTCTAAGCGAGTCTTTGTTGGTTTTATTGATTTCTATAGAAACCAGAAAGTGATCGAGAGAGAACATGAAGATTCATATTTTCTTGGCCCTGATTGGAACCTTTGTCGTTATAGTTGGAGCCCAGGATCAAGAAGGTAATAATATATCATCTTTTTCTTGGTTATAAATCAGTCCTTTGACTTGAGATATCTTATATAAGAATTATATCATTTTTCCCATTTATTGCTTTTATGCTTGAACAGGTTTCATCAGTTTAGATTGTGGATTACCTATTGATGAATCTCCTTACAATGATTCATTTAATGAATTAACATTCACATCGGATTCCACTTTCATACAAACCGGAAAAATTGATAGAGTCGATAAAGATCTTAGCATAAACTTATCAAGACAATATATGACTCTTAGATACTTCCCAGAAGGAAAACGTAATTGTTACAGTCTCGATGTCAAGCGTGGCACAACTTATCTCATCGTGGTTAGCTTTGTATATGGAAATTATGATGGTCTTAATCGTGATCCAAACTTCGATATCCATCTTGGTCCAAATAAGTGGAAAAGAATAGATTTGGATGGAGAGAAAGAAGGTACAAGAGAAGAGATCATACACAAAGTCATGTCAAACTCTTTGGATATCTGTCTTGTTAAGACAGGAGAAACTTTTCCAATAATTTCTGCCATAGAAATACGGCCACTGAAGAATAAAACGTATGTTACACAATCTGGTTCGCTGATGCTGTCTTTCCGCGTGTATCTTAGCAATTCAGATGCATCTATAAGGTAAGTCAATTCTATTTTAAGCATTCAAGGTGAGTTTTTTTTCATAAATATCACATCTCTTTTATTTCTTAAGCAAATATGAATGAGGATATGTTGAGTTTACTTGTGTTGAATACATTATCGGTGAATGATGTGATCAAATTATTATGACTCCAACTACATTATGCCACAACTACTAACGTTATGGCGAAACAATAGCTCACTTGGTTTGCGTTGCTAGGGTCAAAAGGGAAATGATTCCACGCATATGATTGAGTATAGGAACTAAAAATGCATTCTCATTTTTGAAAGTTTTAAGTCCTGTAGGTTTAGAAGGTTCACGAAACCCTTTTAAAGTTTCGCGCCCATACAAATTACTTAATTCCTTTGGCTAATACAATTAACAATTTACTGTAGGTATGCTGATGATGTCCATGATCGTATTTGGTCACCATTCACCGGCTCTTCATTTACGCATATAACAACCAATCTCAATATAAACAATTCAAATGCATATGACATACCAAAAACTATACTCCAAGGTGCTGCTACTCCAAAAAACGCGAGTGCGCCACTCATTATTACGTGGGAACCCATTCCCACCAATGCTGAAGTATACTTGTACATGCACTTTGCGGAGATTCAAACACTTGAAGCCAACGAGACAAGACAATTTGACGTTATCTTGAAAGGGAATTTTAATCATTCAGGATTTAGTCCAACCAAGTTAAAGGTATTTACATTATTCACAGAAGAACCAATGAAATGTGGTTCAGAAGGTTGCCATTTACAGCTAGTAAGAACACCGAATTCAACTCTTCCACCTCTGATCAACGCTCTTGAGGCGTATAGTGTTATCGAGTTCTCACAATTGGAAACAAGTCTAAGTGATGGTACCTCTCAGCTTTCATTAATAATTATAGAAAAGTAACTTATAATCTACATTATGATATTGATTTTTACATTCTCTTAATAATTGTGTCAGTTGGCGCTATCAAGAACATTAAAGATACTTATCAACTGAGTAAAATCACTTGGCAAGGAGATCCATGTCTCCCTCAATATTTGTCATGGGAAAATATTAGATGCACCTACGTAGATGACTCCACTCCACCAACAATCATTTCCTTGTAATGTCATTCACAAACTTACCTTTTAATTTTAATATAATTTATCTTATATATGTGTTTTTGTGATTGTATAATTAGAGATTTGTCAAAAAGTGGATTAAATGGGAGCATATCCCTAATTTTACAAAATCTGACGCAATTACAAGTACTGTAAGTATCTCTATATTTTATCAACTGAACCAAGAATGATTTTTCGGATATGTAAGCCAATCTTTTTTGTTTGTGAATGTAACCACAGGGACTTATCAAATAATAGCTTGACTGGACCAGTGCCTATCTTCCTTGCCACGATGAAATCGTTATCCTTAATGTAAGCTTTCGAAAAAGAACAATTGAACATTTTGACCATGAGTTTTTTCGTTGAAATTGCGTGTGTATGTTTACATATAATGGTTATCTTCATCTCAACAGAAACTTAAGTGGGAACAATCTCAGTGGCTCAGTTCCTCAAGCTCTTCTTGACAGAGAAAAAGAAGGACTTGTGTTAAAGTAAGATTTCTTTTTCCATGAAGGGAATGTATTTGCTAATCATATAGTAAAAACAAGTGGAGGAACTTCATTTTTGGAGACTATTTAGCAGCTTTTTTTTTTCAAGAGAGTTCATGTCGAATAATTTATCGCAAAATATGGTGCTTGACAGTTCGATTATGCCTTTCCTATGCACGTTGATTAACAATTTCAATATCGCATATTTTTCGTTATAGACTTGAAGGAAATCCAGATTTGTGCAAATCCAGTTTTTGCAATAAAGAAAAAAAGAAAAAAAATTACTTGCTACCGTCTGTTGCATCAGCTGCCTCTTTGCTTATTGTAGTTGTGGTTGTGGCTCTCTTTTTTGTCTTCCGAAAGAAGAAGACCGGGCCTTCAGGTAAGTTATGAACCAATACTAATTATTGACCTGCTATAAATCAATGCATATAGTTAACCTATCCAAATACTTTACGATGTAGATCTACACGATCCACCAAGTATGACTGTCTCGAATGTCGAGAAAACTAATCAATCATCAATCATATCAAAAAAGATTAGGTATACTTACTCTGAGGTTCAAGAAATGACAAATAATTTCGATAAAGCTCTCGGTGAAGGAGGATTTGGAGTCGTGTATCATGGTTTTGTTAATGTTACTGAACAAGTAGCCGTTAAATTGCTATCTCAATCCTCTTCTCAAGGCTATAAGCATTTCAAAGCAGAGGTACCATTTTTCCAGTGATCCTCAATAGAGATCCAGTAAATTTGTTTATCTTTAAGAGCAGATGCTGATGAATGATTGGTTAGGTGGAACTCCTTTTGAGAGTTCACCATATAAATTTGGTGAGTCTTGTTGGTTACTGTGATGAAGGAGAACACTTGGCTCTTATTTATGAATACATGCCAAATGGAGACTTAAAGCAACATCTATCAGGTAATATCACATATATACTGTTTTGTTAAAAAAAAATAAAACCTAACCATGATATAAAATTTTACTTGAGCAAAGATCATAATTTAAGTGATATGAAATGTGTGTCTAATCGATACAGGAAAGCATAGCGGATTCGTCCTGAGCTGGGAAAGTAGACTAAAGATAGTTGTTGATGCAGCACTAGGTATTCATTAAACTTTTAAACAAATTTTTAGTTAAGAATTTACAACTTTTAATCGTATTAGTTTGGCCTCGACTGGATAAGAAAGGAGTCTTATGTTACCATATGATGCTATCGAAATTAATCTTTATTCATTTTCGAATTAAATAATATATAGGATTGGAGTATTTACATACTGGATGTATACCACCAATGGTTCATAGAGATATCAAAACTACGAATATACTTCTAGATCAACATCTCCAAGCCAAATTAGCTGATTTTGGGCTTTCAAGATCTTTTCCAATCGGAAATGAAAAACATGTGTCAACTGTTGTTGCTGGTACTCCTGGATATCTTGATCCTGAGTGAGTATGACACTTTATAATCTAAAGTTCACAAATCACCATTCTTTTTGATACTTTATAATCACAAAACCATTTTTTTTTTGCAGGTATTATCAAACAAATTGGTTGACAGAAAAGAGTGATATTTACAGTTTCGGAATTGTATTGTTAGAGATGATTACAAACCGTCCTATAATTCAGCAAACCCGTGAAAAACCTCACTTAGTGGAATGGGTCAGTTTTATGATAACCAAAGGAGATATTAGAAATATTATGGATCCAAACCTCCACCACAATTATGACATTGGTTCTGTCTGGAAGGCCATTGAAATAGCAATGTCATGTGTGAATCTTTCTTCTACAAGACGACCAAACATGTCTCAGGTTGTGAACGAATTAAAAGAATGTGTGATATCCGAAACCTCTAGGATAGGAGAGGGACGAGACATGGAATCAAAAGGTTCAGTGGACTTCAGCAAAGACTTTTATAATGAGGTAATCCCTCAAGCTCGCTAGCTCGCCAAGTTCATTCTTGTTTGTTTTTCTTCTCATGGATATTCAAATTTGTGTTTTCAAGAGTTTCTTTTGCCAATAATAAATAAGACTTTCATTTATAACATGTAATACTGATGTTGAATTGTCGTAGTGTGATATATATTTTGTGAAATACATTTGGTGAAATTTCCTTTAATTATTTCATGAATTTGTAATTCACAACTAAGTCTCGTCTTTGTTTCTATCTCAAGAAAGGCGTTAGGTTGTTCCCACTTTGGGTATTTTTGAAACCAAAGGAAGAGTTAAATATACCAAAACTTATGTATTTCCTTCATAGCTTAAGAGCTGTTTTTATTTCCTTCAAAAAAGATAAATAAGAAAGATATAAATGGTCTAATAAACCAAAAGTTCGAAATAAAAAAAGATATAAATGGTCTAATGTTTCTAAATTATAAAAAATACTGAAACTTATGGAATAAAAAAGATATAAATGGTCTAAGTGTCATTTTTTTTCTTATAATTTAGGAAAGAATAATTTTCCATATGTAGAAGACATTTTTATATATCAAATTAAATATTTGAAAATTCAAAATTTATAATTCTGTTAAGTATATTTAATATTTGTATATGTTTGGTTATTAAATTTTTTTTAGTTTTGTTATTTCTAATTAATTGCATATATTTTTATTTAATTGTATATTGTTATTTGTTAGTCTATATATGCCCTATTTGCTATAATACATAAATGTTATTGTAACTCAACGGTTGGAAGTCTCTTATGAGTATGAGTTCGATTCCTCATGGACATAATTTTCTATCTTATTTTCTAATGAAATAACATCGTTTTGATTTAATGGAGACTTATTACGGAAAGTTAACATCGTGATCGTTTGGTTAACGAAAACTTAACGGCATGCCCAAAATGGCCAAGTCAACAAAACTTGACCATTTTATCAAAAAATAAAACTACTTTATGATTTAAATGACATTTCAAAAGTTTATGTTTTTTCGTGAAAAATTTGAAAGTTCGCGCTTTTTCGACATTTTTTCCATTTTAATTCTATGTACTTCATCGTAATGGGTAACAACTAATGTTTTTATATTAAAAATAATATGTGCGTCATATAAAATCTATATCTTAGTTATTATAAAAAGTAGTTACAAAACAAATTTAGTAAGAAAATAATTTAAATTAGTCCAAATTTGTTCTGGAAAACCAAAATTATTTTAAATATATTTTTCTCTATGTTGTAATCTCTTAGGTAAAATAATTTTGAAATGCTTTAAATTTTTTAAAATAAAACATAAATTAAAATATACTTAACATTTTCACCAACTAATCTAATATTCATTATTTTAATAAATAAAATTGGATGGTAAATTCCATCATGATAATATAATAATAAATTAATTTATCAATCACATGCATGGTTATAGAACTAGCTCCCTTTGTTATGGTTTTCTAATTAGCATTCACCTGTTAAGTAAATATATCAATATCTGTTCATTTAAAAAAAAAATACATCAATATAGGACAACACGGTCTTTAATTCTTTATATTCCAAACATTTTTGGGCTTCTACTCT
Organism: Arabidopsis suecica; assembly: GCA_019202805.1. Lineage (NCBI taxonomy): Eukaryota > Viridiplantae > Streptophyta > Magnoliopsida > Brassicales > Brassicaceae > Arabidopsis > Arabidopsis suecica. The sequence continues at coordinate 8,412,385 of CM032908.1, forward strand.
TTCTATCTATTGTTTTGAAAAGAGTACTGTTCCAAAACGCAACATACACAACCAAACCAAACCAAACATAACATCCACACTCACTTGTGAGCACAAACAGAACTAAATACAGTTAAAACCAATAAAAACTTTACTGAGCATAGGATTTTTGGCATAGTTTATCGCGCTCTAGGTGTAACTTCAGTTGTAAAGCTTGTGCTCACTTCAACAGAACTTCTTGAACCCATGTCTTGTCTCCCTCCTCGCCTTGAGTTGTCTAATGTTAAACATTGTTTTAGTTCATTAGTAACTTGAGACATGGTTGGTCTTTTCTCTGAAGAAGGATTCACACACGACATAGCTATCTCAAGAGCCTTCCAGACAGAAGTTGGCTCATAATCTCTATTGAGTCTTGGATCCACAATGCTTTCAATATCTCCCTTAGTAAGCATGTATCCAACCCATTCTGCTATGTGTGTCCTTTCTCGAGTTTGCTGAATCACAGGTCGACTAGTGATGATCTCCAATAACACAATCCCAAAGCTATATACATCACTCTTCTCATTCAATCTATTTGTTCGATAATATCTGCAAAATAAGACATGAAATTTCATTGATGGTTAATAAAAGGGAAACAAACTTTGGCCAAAATTAGTTTGATAATAATTAACTTACTCAGGATCAAGATATCCAGGGGTACCAGCAACAACTGTTGACACATGAGTTTCACCTCCAATCGGAAAAGATCTTGAGAGGCCAAAATCTGCTAGTTTCGCCTGGAAGTGCTCGTCCAAAAGTATATTTGTTGTTTTGACATCGCGATGTACCATTGGAGGCTGGCACCCGGTATGCAAATACTCTAGTCCTATAAATATGAAATTAGAATCATTTATGTTAGATAGTCGATATAAGGAGTTGATGGATGTTGTGATCGAAACAAACCTTGTGCTGTTTCAACGACAATTTTTAGCCTACTTGACCACTTCAACGGAGAGCCACCACGTTCTCCTATAATTTAAAACATTTGAGTGATGTTGTAAAGATATATAACATCAAAAATGGCAAAATATGTTTATTATGTAATATGGTACATTCAAATTTCTACCTGATAGATGCTGTTTTAAGTCTCCGTTGGGTGCATACTCATAAAGGAGGGCCAAGTGGCTTTCTTCGTCACAATATCCAACCAAGCTAACTAAATTGACGTGGTGAACTCTCAAAAGAAGTTCAACCTGACCAGCCGTGTCAACAAAATTTAGAGCCATTACATGTTTTTTATGAGAGTAATCTATGTTTAAATAGTTTATAACATATGTATTATGTATAGACATCAACATACCTCTGCTTTGAATTCTTTATAGCCTTGTACTGAAGATTGAGAGAGTAGTTTAACAGCTATTGGTTGCGTACCATTCAAAGAACCGTGATACACTACCCCGAACCCTCCTTCTCCAAGAACTCTTTCAAAATTATCTGTCAATGCTACCACCTCAGAATAAGTGAACCTTTTTGTCTGCGTAAATATGGACGGTCTACTTGGTAACTCGAGATCGTGTTGAACTGTAGGTAAAGAATCAACTGTCCACCAAAAAAAAAAAAAAAAAAAGAAACAAATATTCCATGAGACTAGGCATGTTTTAATATGTCATCATGCATGCATGTTACAAGAAGGATATATACCTTGCCTTGGCCTTCTCTTTTTGAAAACAAAAAGGAGAATCAGCACAACTACAATGATGAGCACAGAAGCTGCTGATGCAACAACTGGTAAAACGTACTTTTGATTGTTATCTTTGCATGACGCATCAGCACAAAACTTTGGGTTTCCTTGTATCCTTAAGAAAATTAGTGTTGTTAAATAAGAGTGAAACTAAACAAAAGCTCGTGGAGAGTTTATAGAAAAAAACACATAATGTGTAAAAATCTTACGTTAGCTTTAGCCCATTCTTTTCTCTATCATTAAAGGCTTTAGGAAGAGGACCCGTAAGATTGTTCCAGTTTAAATTTCTGTCAATGCGGAGAAAATATTACATGACAAGTTGACAACAGCCGAATATAAAATATGTAGTGAAAAATAAGTGGCCAGTGAACGTTAGTTTAATTCAAATTACATGATCGATAATGACTTCATGCTAGCTAGAAATTCAGGCACCCCTCCAGTAAAACTGTTATTTGATAAATCCCTGACATTTATAAAATAGAAAAGAGTCATTTCATTTTCGAATGTAAAAGACGAAAAAAGTAGTACGCATTTACAATTTTCGAAGCTCGGTCAAATTTTGGAAGGCTGGCGTAATGACTCCTTTTAATCCGCGTGATGATAAATCTCTGTTTACATTATTACAACGAGTTTAAAGTATTAGATACTTGAGATATTTGAGTTTTAATTAACAGGAAATAGTGCATGAGATAGTGATCTTACAAAGATGAAAAAGTGTACACTTACAAAGAAATAATTCTTGGAGGAGTAGACTTATTTGTGTAGCTGCACTTTATATCTTCCCATTTTAAGAGTTCAGGGACGCATGGATCTCCTTGCCAACTTATTATGTTTAATTCATAAATTTCTTGTATATTCTTCATAGCAGCAACTAACACAGAGGTCAAAGAAGAAGTAAAAAATTAGCATACACGATATTAGACGTTTCCTAAATCAGGCTATATGATAGAGGAAGTAATAGTGACATACCATCGTTTGGATTTGTTTCAGCATATAGAAATTCCAAAACATTGAATCCCTCAATAGCATTAATAAGTGGTGGAAGAGTTGATCATTCAGTTCTTACGAGTTTCAAGTAGCAGGAGCCAAAACTGCATTTTTGTGGTGATATATTGTATACTGTTTCCGATTGTAACACCTTAGGACTATAAGCTTTCTGAATAATATTTCCATCCAATAAGATGTCAAATTCTCTAGTATCATTTGCTTTTAGTGTTTGGATCTCGGCGAAATGAAAGTACACATTAACTTTGTCACTATCGGCGTCAGGATACAAGAAAAAGTACAATGGGTCGCTGGCATTTCTGGGAGAAATACCCGCTCTACTTACAGCATCTGGCACTGCAAAAGGATTAGATGACGTCACATTGAGAGTGGTGTTTACATTTGTTTCAACCCAGTTAAATCGATCCCATTTGCGATCAAAGACGTCATTAGGATACCTGAAAAAACTTTGGGTTAGCCATGCAAACGTAAATGGATCATGTTAACATGGTCGCATGTTATTGCGATTGTTGAGTGGAAATGTATTAGTTTCAAGGTCGTTCAATTTCAATCGTGTGTTACACTACACGTCTATATATTCAAACTAACATCTTAGGACTATAAGCTTTACTTTTCCATAGAATCAGTTTCGTTGACTTGGTCATTTTGAGCATGTCGTTAAGTTTATTTTAGTTTTCCGTTAAACTAAAACGACGTTGTTTCGAAATACACTTTTCATATATTATATAAATTTTAGGTCATATGTTATCGTGGTTCAATGGTTGAGTGATTCTTATGTGTTTAAAAGGTCAGTAGCTTGATTCCGCATGTGATTAGTTTTGCTTTCTTATTTTTGACGCTAACGGAAAGTTAATCCCGTGATCGTCTTTTCAATGGTAACTTAAAAATATGTCTACAACGGTCAAGTCAACGAAACTTGACAATTTTATCAAGAAATCAAACTAAAATTTAAAGATTAAAAGACAAGATTAAAAAAAAAAAAGTTCTCCTCCTTAACCTAAAGTCGAAAGCTCCAACCGCCACCACTTTTGCTCGCCTCTCCAGTGGCCGGTTGCGACCGGTGCCGTGAGAGGGCTTCCTAGTTCTGTTAGATATCTCTGGTTCTGTGCCGCGGTAAGATTTCGTCGGCTCTGGATCTTGTCTTCAATCTCGCAGCTGGGTTTTGGAGATCTGATTTCTCGACTCCTCTTCCCTCGTGTTTTCCGACGATGGAGCTTGCTTCGTTTCTCGGTGGTGTTGCTGCTACGGCCGCGCTACCCAGATTCAACGGATTCACTCTCTCTCAAGCTAACGCTTGGAAGATCGGCCGCGTTTCGTTTCAATTTCTGGTGGTAGGTGACTTCTCCGATGTTCCTGCTTTGAGGACGGTGGTTTCGGGTTGAGAAGTAGCCTCTGTCTGCCCCGAGTTGTTTCGAGTAGTCTTTAGGAGCAAGTGGTGTCGAGTGGTTTTGGCGATTGATTCAGAGCTTCGTCGTGCACTTGGGCTGGCTTTCTCCTCTGTCTCTCCCATCGCTAAATCCTCGGCCACTTACGCTACTCTCCTTTGGATTGGATTGGGTCTTTGCTTTCGTTTGCTCTGTTTTGGGTTCTTGCCTCGTCGTTTTCACTTGGCAATTGAATGGTAGCTTGTCTGTTGGTCAAATCTGCCTAAGGACAGCAGCAGATCTTTTAGGAGAGCTATTGTTGTGGCGTGTCTTGTGTTGTTTTCGTCGTGGCTCCTCCTTTCAAGCATCCCGTCAGCTCCATTGATGTTGCTTTGGTTATGTCATGGCCACCGGTGGTGGCTGCTTTTTCATCTCCATTTCGGTAGCAGCTTTGGTTTCCTTGTCTTGATGTTATCTTCTCCGCCCTGGTTTTGGTTGTGTCTTATTGTTGTTGCTGTTGTGAGGTGTGGTTAGCGACGCCTTGAATTCTTGTTGTGGTTTGCGTTTGTGCTGAGATCTAGAGGAGCTAGTAAGGCTAAGGGCGTTCGGTGTGGTATTATTTGCAATTATTTAGCTCTGTACTAGCCGACTTCGGGGAAAGAACTTGGTAGGGTGAGCTCGCACTGTTTGCTGGACTTAGCTCGTGAGGTTTCATTCTGAGATAGCTCATGGATTTGCTTGCCGTTGACGGCTTAGTCTTGGGCCTCCATTGAAAGGCTTCTAGATTTTCTGCCCTCGCAATTTTCAACTTTTACGAAGTGCTTTCGCCCTTTGTCTTCAACAAAGCAACCGAGAAGAGCGTCCAAAATCGTTTTTCACTTCGTCTAACTCCATTAACCTAGTGTTGATGTTGAGTGGATGGACTGAGTTCTTGTGTTTGAATTATGCTTCCATGTTTTTAGCTTTTTTTTGCCATGGGACCATTACTTTAGGTGTATAATCTTTTGATTGTAAACCTATATCATTTTCATTTTCTATGAAATATTTACCTTCTTAGCTAAAAAAAAAAAAAAAAAAAAAAATTGAAGATTTAAATGATATTTCGAAAATTCAATACTTTTTCGTCCCGAATTTGAAAATTCATATTTTCGACATTTTTTCCCAAAAGTATTTAGGGAAAATATTTAATTTCACCTTCTAGTGTTGCTTTTTCAGTTGCCATTGTGTTCACTTAAGGGTAAAATAAACCCATTTCAGCCTCTCTCATTATCTTTCTCTACAGCAAATCTAAAATCTTGATGAAAAAACGTAAAATCATATGATAAAAAATACTATCTTTCAATTGTTTGGAAAGTAAAGTTGCTGAAACTGACTTTACATACCGTATAAATCCAAAAGAATCGCTTGTATAGGTCCGCCGGTATATTAGGTTCAAGGGACCGAGTTGTGTCATATAAGAATCATTTCTTAATGGCCGTAACTCCAAGGTAGATATCATTGGTATAGTTTCTCCTGTCTTGATAAGACAAATCTGCAATAAGTTTGACTTTGACATGTAAATGATCTCACGATCATTTTCGAATTCCAAATCCACCGTAATCCACTTGTTAGGCCCAACATGTAAGTCAAATACGGGATATACATTAAGGCCATCATAATTTCCATAGGAGAACCCGGCTCTTATTAGATAGTTGATTCCCTTGTTGACTGTTAGATTATAACAGTTTCGTATTCCGTCAGGAAAATATCTTAGATCCTTGTACTGCTTGTAGATATTGGTCTCATCCACTTCACCACGTTTACCATTTTGGATGAAATTGATGTCAGATGAGTATGTTAATCCGGTTACCGGGTCGGTATACGGAGATTCACCAAGGGGTAAACCACAGTCTAGACTGATGAATCCTGGTGAAACAGAAAAATAACGGTGTAAATAACGAGGGTGTGATTGGTTGGAACTGTAAAAACTTTTAACTTTTAAAAATATTTTAAGAGTCTAATTTTCAGAAATCATACTTTACTATTTTGAAAGCTCTAAAAACCCTCATAAAATCACAATCACTATCAATTTTTTTGCAATAACTGAAAAAACGTTTATACAATAACGCATAACCAATAACTTTTAATTTGTTTTTTTTGTCCTGATAAAATACGACCAAGCTTAAAGAAGACTAATAAAAATGTTTTAAAAAGAGATAGTTTTCAAATTTCGAGTAAATTCTCTGGGGATCTATAGTTGTTATGTGAATTATATCATGCATACAACTGGAAACAATATAATCGACCAACAGTCTCGACAAAGCGAATTACAAAGAGATAATCTTCAAAATTAGCCCATAAAAAAAAAGAGATAATCTTCAAATTTTATGCCAAACCTCTGGGATCTATAGTTGTTATATGAATTGTACAGTGATCATGCATACAACTCGAAACAATCGATCATCGATCTCGGAGAAACCGAGTTACTACCATGATTAATTATTATTCTTTAAGTGACAAAGATTGAATGAAACAATGAAAAATACATTAACAAATATTTTAAAAACCACCTTGTTGATCAGGCTGAGCTTGAACAAGATGTATAATGGCAAAAACCCCGAAGCTCAACGCCAGTAATAGTTTGCGATAACATTCCATTTTAAAGTTATCATACAAACTTTTGCTTCGAAAGATGATATGAAGTATATGAGATAATATATTGATTTTCCATGCGAAAAGAAATACCTTAATATTTAAAATATATCAACATCAACATGTTGATGTGGAAAATTCTCGAATTATAATCTGTTCATGTTAATCCCATCACGTCTCTCAACTGGTCTAATAAAAAACATATACGTATATAGTCCAACTTGTGGGAAAATGTGAATATTAAATCAAAGCACCTGATGTTATCTTTGTTTAAAACAATGTAAAACCTGCCAAGTTGGTATAATGTCAAAGCTTCATAACTATATGATAATTCCACCAATGACTTATATATAACAATAACTAGATTGGAAACGGCCAATTCATATATAGACTATACTGTCCCTCATACGATATGTCTATGACGTTTTGAACTTTGATATTCGTACACGAACTATGATATTGACTTAATGCTACCTGAATTATTTAAATTAGCTTAAACCAAAATTCCCTGAAGCTATGTAATTTAATCTATTTCTATATTTGCTAGGTAGAATGCCACGTAATTTTACAATATTGTTCAAACGAAGATGGTTTTACAATGTTCAAACGAAGATAATATCAACGTGACATTAGATCAAAAACGTAGCCTTATCGACCGCGACGACTGGAGGTCACTCTTGGACGACACACAGTTACGAGATTTTTCTATTCCCAGAGTTCTATGAAGTTTTCGGATTGATGCAAGAAAAAGCAAGGAATAGTTATTTTAACGCAGCTGTATATTTTGATTAATTCACCATTCCCTCAAGTTGGACTATAGATGTATATTCTTTCTCAGACCAGTTGAAACGTGAGGAAGTAAATGAGCAGATTAATTCCAGAATTTTTCAAACTAATTGACATGTAGATATATTTCTTTGTCACACAAGTTATTTAATAAATAACATGTCATTTTATCTGATGTCACGCTATATTTCATGATACCGTAAGCAAGTGCGAAGAGAGTTTCACATAAACCCCACACAAAAAAAGTTTTAAGAGTATTATTTGGTCAAACTGCACAAAAAACAGTAACTTTTTATTTACCATTTTACCACTAAAATGATTTTCCTTATTATGTTATAAAACTTACCTATTTAGACCCTACAATTCTTTCATATCCAAACATTGATTTTGCAAAGAAATCTCTATTTGTTTTGTCTACTGAATCCGTTTTTCGTACCGGGTCCAAAAAAAAATATTTGTTATATCCTTGTGTCTCTCAATAAAAGGTCTATTTGTTTGGTCCAAGGTTTAAAGCACAGTCTGTAACCTCTTTTTACACTTAATAAATGACGACATAATTGTAATTATATGGTTTGTAGTTTATGTTTTTATCTTATTTTTGAGTCTTTTATCGTGTTTTTCGAATTCTTTTGGTATTTTGGGAGTCTATAGAATATTTAAAGTCATAAATAGGTGAAAAGATACGAAATAAAGCTACAAAAAAACAAAGTTGCAAACCACCAAGGAGATGGTCCAGATGGACTAGTCAAAAGCAACGGTCAGACGAGCTTTCACACACTTGGTCTGTTGTTAGCAGAAAATGGACCAGTCTATCTTTAACTAGCATGCAAGAGACTAACAAGTTTAAAGACTAATCGAATCGGAAACAAGCTACGTAGTTTGTAATTAAGATTGTACTAGCGAACTTAGGTAGTGAGAATTGATTCGGGGAAATTCTAGTTAACTTAAGATACTTAATCAATCAATAAATGCTAATTCTTAAACTTTAGATCACTTGATTAGACTAAATCATTTTTATAACACTAATCCTATGCTATTTATCTAATTAACATATATTGCTCTATGATTTGCTTTATTTGTTCCATGATACAAAGATAAACTGTTTCACCTATCACAAGAGTAAAGTAAAACATTTTTACAGTTGACTTACTAAGCTGGGTTTAATAAATTTGAAAGTTTAAATATTCAAATATAATTTTAATATACCGATTAAAATGGCTTCATATATGGCCCGGGTTTTGATAAAAAAAATGCGGACTAGGTATTCCACTCTCCAGAGTTATTCGCTGCCTCGTCTGACCATATAGGTCTTTTCTTGTTTGGCTCACAACGGTGTGGCCATACCGTTAGCGAGCGAAAGAAAAAGCTTAAATTGCCTCACCTATATTCTCACTTGGGCCTTGACGGATAGGCCGAAAGATTTATCCAAAAAAAACACTGTCGGAAAATTGCATCATTGAATCAGAAACTTTTATTTTACATTTTTAGGAAAATAAATTCAATGTATTTGACTCTAAAGTCTAAATATATGATACTAATATTTCGCTATTAAATATATAGAGTATGGATATAAAAGCGATACAACTAGTTTTAATATGTGATATTTCTCTCTACAATTTTGCAAAGGGTATGAGTCCTAGTATTTAATAAGGATTTTTTTTTAACAAATTAGCATTTGAAAAAGTTTGTTTTCGAAAAATTACAATGTTGGTGTATTTTTCAAAAATTACTATTGTTTAGTGTGGTCCACATTCATGGAAGAAAATATATTCTTTACTTTGACACATTCATGGAAGAAAATTCCTATTCATGTCATACGAACATAGCCTATATATTAGATGAAACACCAGTTGACTTCTTGTAATAATTAAAAATAAAAAAGCACCAGTTTACTTCTTCTTATGCAATATATTCTCCTTATAATCTGCATATCTCATCATTTATTCATTCTAAAGGGCTTATTCATTCTTTAACTTCCTCGCAAGAGTTGACCATTTTTGTATATTGTTTTTTGCTAAATTGTAAATATTGTATTCAGTTTAAGTTACAAACATGAATCTGAAACGTATACATATGAATCCATGAGAAAAAGAATAAAAACATGAAAACATAAAGATGGTTAATTAAAACCACGTTTTCGGTCCATCTTTTCGACCAATGCTGTGAAGCTGCGGACGGAGATGAAGCGAATCAAGCGATAACGTTCATAGCTATTCTTCTCATATGTGATACAAAAGCAGGAGGCCTAATGCTGATTGTTTAAATTCACCTTATTGCGACGAACCAAGATGATCGTAACGTAATTGGTAAATGGGGTGAAAGCGAGCCCCTTATAATGGAAAAATTAAATTCAATGAGGATTTGGTTCATCCTACACGTACACGTCACGGGGAAAAGATAACTCCACTATAGAATAGGCCGTACTTCAAAAATCAAAAAAGGAATTGTGAGCAGGCTTACTTGTCAGTGCTAGCTTGACCGGCTTTGCGGGATTGCTTTAAAGGACCTGATCCACGTTAGAAACCTTTCGCAGGAATGTCCGAGACCAAGCCGTCAACGGTTAAAAACTCCAAACAATTCTTCATTGTAGTCCATGAGCTATCCCAAAAACGGAACCTCACACGCCAAAAATGCAAAAGGTGCAAGCTCCCTCAATACCAAGTTCATTCCCTGAAGTCAGCAGCGCAGAGCTAGATAAAAACCATTCACCACCACACCAGAAGCCATTAGCCTTACTAGCTCCTCTAAGGCACAATCCAACCGCAAGAAAAAGGGGAGAAACGCTCCTAAAAGTTCTGCTACTTTCCTTAAGCAGAAAGAGCCAAGAGAGACGCGGATCTCCAGAAACTAGACTCGACGAAGAAAACTAGATTAAACTCAGAAACCAATAGTAACCATTCACTGAGTACCTAAGCGAAAGAGGGCCAGAAAAGAGAGGCCGAGGCATCAGAAGCTACAACGGGTCGATGGAGAACACCAACCACAGAGCCAATGAAAACCGCTCAATTCAAACTCTAACACACAGTCGACACGTACGGAGAGGATAGAAGCTTCAGACGTGATGGAGGAAGTTGTCCTCAAAGTGAACCCCGCCACAGAGTAGCTCAAATCCCTGGCAGACACGCATCGACACGCAGCAGAAAGACCAAGAAAAACTTGGAAAAAATGGAACCGATAAGAAGAGAAGCAACCACGACAAAGCCTTGGGACGCGGAACTCACAGCCGGGACCACCGGGAAGAAGGAAATCTAAGACAGATCTACAAACCAAGGCTTGCTCCGCCGCTTGAGATGCGAGACGCTAGGGCCGAAAACACAGAGCATCCTTGGCCCACCACCGTCTAGATGCAGTGGAGGTAGAAGCACTAGGAACAGCCACCGGAGACTGGTTCTCTCGCACGACGGATCCTTCAACACTCGCCACGCAATATAGAAACGAATTGGCTGTGAATAACATGTCTTGATCTTAGGTTCCTTCCTAAAACCCTCTTTTGAGCAAACATATAGAAGCCTTCCTACTTTATCATTTTTTTCTTCCTCCGTTATTTTCTTATATTGAAACCATGTTCGCCTGCAAAATTTTTATAAGCTTTGTGCAGTTTCATCAGAACTAAACTCCATTCCAATACACAGTTCTTTCTCTTCAGTTTTAACGTAGTCCTCTTTATTAGCTATGTCATCTTCTTCTTCTTCGAATTTACTGACTGAAGCCTCGTCTTCACTTACTGAATCATATTTTTCCTCAGCTTGAAACTCAAACGATTTTTTACTAAAAAAAATGGATTCATCTGAGACTTGCAAACTAGATCCATATTGATCAGCAAGAACAATTTTATGACTACTTTCCATTGCAATCTGCACTAATCAATATAATATTATTGTATATATATATTTCTATTATATTATATAAATCTTGACAATAAAACAAAAAAAATAGTAATACAGTACGATCTTACAACAACAACAACAAAAATGACGAGGAAGAAGAACAATTGGTTTTGTCATTGGTGCAACAAGAAAAAAGTCTGACACTTGAAAACTAAGTTAACAAAACATAGAATACAAATAAGGGAAATATTACAAAGTAGCCAAAAAAAACACATGAATTAAGGAAGTAACCATGCGTCAGAAACTTTTGGTAACTAACTCTTTTTCTTGTGGGGTAGGGGTAGGATAAATACGAAATTATCCTTGTAAGTTATAGTAATTACAAGAACTTTGTCGCTGGATATAAAAAAATAAGACAGTTTCGTGAAATTTTTGAAAATAGCATGTAACATTTAAATTTCGCATGTTATATTTAAATAAAAGACATGATATTTTAACAAACATAGTGATTTTTTAAGAAAAAACATTGTTACGTAGTGTTATTTTAAGAAAAAACATTGACATGGAAAATTTAATCTGAATAGTAACTTTTTAAAAAGAAATCACATGTAATCTTAAAAAAAATCGTGTATTACTAAAAAATAATCACGCGTTTTATTACAAAATAACATGATAAAGACAGATATTCACATGTGATCTTAATAAAACACGTGTATTATTACAAAATAACATGATAAAGACAGATATTACACTGAATATAATGTTTTTTTTCGAGAAATACTATGTGTTCTTTATAAATAACATGTAGTACGAGAAAAATACATGATAAAAAGAGATATATTATGCTATCACATGTAATTCGAAAAAAAAGCGTGTTACAAAGGACATATACGTAATTATACAGCCATTCCGACATGTTACAGACATGATACTGTAGCTCATGGTTAGTTTGTGAATTCTTTTTGAATTCAAGGTTAGTTTCTATAAATTCTCTACAAATAAAACCATACCACACAAAAAGCATAAAAAGTCACGTACTAACATGTTTAGAAAAGACAAACAATTTCTCACTTCTATGATATTCAATAGAATTACGTGAATTTAGTAAAAAATATATATTTAATTGACTAATTTTCAAACAAAGAAATTTTGATGTACATAGAAATAAGTATTTTGACTTATGTTCAAATTGTGTGGAAACAATATCTCCTTCTTCTGATAAAACTAATCTCTTTTTATTTTATGTGAGAACAAGAAAAGAAAAAAACTATGAATAAAATTAGGGTTAATGGCTTGAAAATTCAGATTTAAGGTTAAGTTTTTTTTTTCCTTTTGGATTTAGAGAGAGAGACGTGAAGAAGAAATTAGTGGGCTCTATAATTAATTCAGTTTTGAGTTTTTAATGATTTAATTTAATTATTTTATTTGAATAATATTAATCTTTATTTTTTTAATTAGATGATATGGTAAATTTTGATTGGTTATTAAAGAGGGGGTAAATGAATTGGGTTCACTCCTCAAAATACATAGAATTGAACTTCAACTTAATTAGTGAAATGTTACATTGATTGATTATGACGAAATTTATACTTTTGGATAAAAACATGTAGTAACAACTTTCAGATAAGAAAGTATTTGATTTAATACAGATCAGACATCCTATTTGGTTAAATTTTCCTGGTTCAGTTTGACTCTTATCACTCATTCTGGGTCTTGGGCTGTATCAAACACTCTAGGCTGGATCCTGAACTTTCTTTTTCTCACGCATTAATTTAGAAAACATTTACCAACAAGTTGTTGGCAACAACCAAAAAAAAAAAGAAAAAAAAGAAACAACATGATGATTGTTTTGTGTTGTAGGCACGTCCCTTGTTTGATCGTTCACTTCGTTATATATTTGGTTAACATCAAATAATCAGGAGCCATTCATTTTTGTATAACTAAAATCACAGCGTTCAAGACGTGCTCGGGGATAAACACTAATTTCGGAACATTTTCACCAACAAACCTGTTGGCGGTATCTTTTAATATTAAGCTTTTCTCAACTTCGGACTACTATTTACCACAACAGCTACTATTATATAGATTTCTGTGTGTAATATATATCTTTTCGAGCTCTCAAAAACTTCATTTTTTATGGGTTAAAAATCTCTATTAATTTCCGAGACTTTGGCATTTTTTCTTATCTTGGAAATGGAGGGTCATCATGGAATTCTATTGGTGTTGATCTTTGCGAGTTTTTCCATTCGACATCTTGTTCAAGCACAGCAGGATCAACAAGGTATCTTCGTTCTACAAGTTATATATTATGTTTATATACAATATATCAAAAGTAATATAGTGAATTCCATAAGATTTTGGTCACCTTGATCACCTTCAAAATTCAGACATTGTTTCATTGTGTTGTGTGAGTTATAAAAAAAAGACTAAGATATAATAGACTTCTCAAGAGTGAGAAATGCCGTATTTGTTTAGTACGTGAGGTATCTTCTTTAGGCTTGCGATTTTGATTTTGGAATTTAACGTATTTTCACATTTTCTGATCTTCTACGTCTTGGCAGGATTCATCAGCTTGGATTGTGGGTTACCAACTAAAGAGTCTTATATCGAACCAAAATCCAAACTGAAATTCTCATCGGATGCAGAAATCATCCAAAGTGGAAAAAGTGGTAAAGTTGACGATAGTTGGTTATCAGATTACAAGCCATTTAATGTTTTGAGATACTTTCCCGGTGGCGATGGACTACGAAACTGCTACAACTTGAAAGTAAACCCCGGCACAGATTATCTCATAAGAGCTGGGTTCTCATATGGAAATTATGATGGTAAAAATATAGATCCCAAGTTTGATATGTATATAGGGCCTAATCTGTGGACAACCGTCGAGTTATCTTTTGAAGACAATTACGAGATCATTCACAAGGCAAAGTTGAACACTTTGCAGATTTGTCTCGTCAAGACGGGAGAAACAACACCTATGATATCAACATTGGAACTACGGCCACTAAGAGATGGTTTATATGGTACTCAAAGCGGCTCCTTACGACTCTCGGAACGGTTGTTCTATCATGATGATAATGGTCCTAATATTCTACGGTACGTCAGCTTAACCTAAATATGATTTATTGCCAACCAAAGCAACTTCACGTCTATAATTAATTTTTCTAATCCATCAAGGCCGAATTATTTGAATGATTAAAACCGGCTAAAATAACTAGGATCCTAGAGATAATATCTTTTCGACTACATAATCGGAACACTTTTGTGATTGTTGCATTGGCTTTTTCTAATTGAAAAAGTAACATTTATTCAAATTTAAAAGTATACTGGTATGTCAAATAACTGTGGAGTAGTAGAATAACTGAATTATCAAATAACATAATCAATAGAATGATAACACTCTTAACAATAATAGAAATTATTTATTTTTAAATTAAACGCCAAAAATATATTATTTAGTAGATAAGTAAATCTTCTCTAATTTAGTATAATTCTATAATGTGCGGGAAATATCGCTGATAAGGATTAAGTTATAATGTCTAATCACTTGCTGCCTTAAGTCTATGTCAAGTCATTGCAATGAAGGGTATCGAACCTCAAGGAACAAACCATTAACACACTAAGAATTCATGCAATCAAACAATATAAGCAAGACAGGTTTAGTTTTGTTTTATATCAAACTTAAATAACAATGTTCGAGAGTAAAAAAACCGGGAAAATGACTTAGAATGGTTTAAATCAATAGATAAAAGGTGAGCTCTCGGGTTAAGGTACTTGACTCAGATGACTACTTGCTAATCTACGGAGTTCATGCAATCTAACGAAGCTTAACTTTAGGCCTTAGAACACAAATTTATATTAATCCACTTCCATGATACTAATCACTAGGATATGACCCGCGGTACACCGCGGGATAAATATATATTTATAAATTTTATATAAATTTATGATATTGTTGTATTAATTTTTTATGTTTTATTGGTATAAACTTATGTTTGATTTTGGGTACACCGCAGCTCGAATATTATTATAACTAATACTTTTAATTATAAGTTATATTTGTTTTATTAATATTGTTTGTTTTGTTTAGTGTTTAAGATTGTATAATTATATTTTAATTGTTATTTCTAGGATTTCACCCGTGGTATATCGTCCCGTATTAGTATCGACCAAAAGTCGTCCCTCCATATAACTCGTCTTGTAATATTTAAAATTTTTTTATTTATTATATAGAAATTATATAATATATCGATACTAATATTTCTTAATTATATCGATACTAATATTTCTTAATTATATATTATAAAGTCGTCCCTCCATATAATTCGTCTTGTAATATTTTTTTTATTTATTTATTATATAGAATTTAATTTGAACAGATTGCTCCAAATTTTTAAAAATTTACGTATTTTCTTTTATTTGTGATATTTTATATTTGAGAATATTAATTTTGGGCAAATCCCGAAAAACACACGGGTTGTAAACTTGAACCGATTCGAAAATTAAAAAGGTCTTAATTAAAATTTTTGCACAGGCCTTTTTGTTTTTACAATTTTAGCACTAATCTATCCTTAATGATTCCTGTAATTAAGATTTCCTTGAATGACATTTGATACAAAGGGTGTAGTATGATAAATAAAATGATACAAAACTATTAAGGCCTAGTTATGGCTAAATAGTCCATCACACCACAAAAGAGAACCAAGATAGGCTAGTTAATTTGAAACAAATAAAACAGTCCAACATGGGCTAATAGGGGAAACTAAAAATGAAGCCCAATTTGTGACCTCTCTCTCGTTGACTGATGATGCCAAATTGCCAACACATGTGTTGATTTCTCTGAGAAGAAGAACAAACGTTAATCGAAACAAAACAGAGGCATGCAATTAAGAGGAGAACCACTGTTGAAGCATAACAGAGGCATGCATTATATTTTTCCTCCGAAGACTTGCAATATGATTTCGAATCAGAAGATCAGCTTCTTTGATAATTGCCTTCCACTGATATGGATCTGTTTCGATGGAGGCGGCGGTGACTGCGTTCAGTCCAGATCAAATAGATGGAGGCTGCCAAGCAATGAGGTAGATGGATCCGTTTCTACGAAGCCGTTTTGGAGCTTTGTAATTCCTTAATTGGCCAAAAAGAGATTCCCAATTTCTTAGAGAGTTGAAGTTGCAACGCTTTGATAAGATTTTTCAAATCGTCCATGAGAATCTGCATTTAGAAAAGAGGTGTGATCTCGATTCTAGGAAGGAGTTACAGAGGAGGCAAGACGGATCCGTTTGCAATCCCCATTGCAAAAGACGATCAATTTTTGGGCTTCGGTTGAAGACCATAAACCAAGTCAAGAACTTGGGTTTAGGAATTCCACCCAAGAACCAAATCTCACGGTACCAGGTAACAATTGGCATATGTTTTCTAGTTTAGATTTTAGAGTTCTCGAGTACAATATCGGTCTCTCTTGTTATTTGGCCAGCATTCATAGCTGTCCCAATTTTTCGTGATTTGAAGAGTAAAGAGGAAAAAGTGAACCATGACTTGTGATATAGAGAAAGCTAAGAATCAGAACAACCATCTTTTATCTTCAACTCTGTTATATATTTAACGAAACAGTCAACGTTTGTTAATTTACTGAGACTTTACAAATACATTTTATATATTGTTGTTAAAATCCTCCATAGATTCAAGGTAAATAAGAAATTTGTTTAAACTAACTCTCATTATCATAAAAATCAATACAAATTACTGCAAGTATAAGTGAACACATCCCTGTAAGTCTATTTTTGGTCATAATGTTCACCCTTTTTGTTCAAAAGGAAGAAGAAGTTAAACATATCGATCACGACCGATGGCTCTTACAGTATAAAACCTTGATTTACATCAGGTTAGTTCTTTCAAAATACTTAGTGTTAGAAGAAATATTCACATTAACATATATTATTCAAACAATCTAAATAGAAACTTTGAAAAGTTGTAAAACACAATTTATTCAATAACCAATTGGAAAAGCCAGAAAACCAAACTTGAAGCAAATACGTAAACCATTGCAAGACTAAGTCATCAAAATAAAAGAAAACCAAATAAAAACTCCAAAACCACGGTAGCAATTCACTCTTTCTACTCAATCTTGACTTTAAGACTACGAATCTTCTTTGAGTCATATTTTCATTGTTGAAGTTCACATCTTCCTTCTTATCAGCAGCCTTCAAAACCATTTTTTCATCAGTTTTTTCCAAGTAATTTCTTGGTGCTGGATGAATGCTCAGAAGATTCGCCTAATAATGAACTAAAATGTCGTCTTTTGAATCTTAGTCAACATTAGTGGAACCTAACAAAGATAAAAAAAAAAATTAAATTCATTATTAGATTATTGAGTTAAGAACAATAAAATAGATAATTAGTATTAAGTTTTGTAGTAGGAGTTGGTCACCAGAGATAATGGAAGCTAGATTGATCCTATTTCCAGAATCTTCATGAACTTCTTCTTCTAGAATTTCATCATTAGACAGTACTTAAATATTTAGACAAAAAATAAACACTCGTGAATCAGTAATGATATATTGAAAGCTAAAAATCAGAACAACCATCATGAAAGTAAGTTGATGCATACTTAGGGTCATTCTTACCGCAGTTTTGTTTAGAAAACCATCTTGTAGAGATGATTGGTTGGTCAGAATTGTCCACTTGCATGAGTAATATCAAATGTCTCAATGAATCTCCATTCACCAAATAGGTGGTGATTCACCTAACGTACGGATCTTAACACTCTAAGCTAAATAAGAAAAACAAAAGCTATTAGAGATGAAACAAAGAAAACATAATATGTAATGTTAATATAAAGGAGCAAGTAATAACCTTTATATCGTGCTTGGTGAGATTAGATGTTGTGAATAAGGTTGTATTTATAGTGTTTTGAGTAGGTGTAGGGTTTTGGTATAGTGAATAGAGCAAATATATTATATCTTTGGAAATTTTTAAATCGTCATAGATAAAGAATATGCTACATAAATAATCAACCAAATAAGGATAAAATCGATTAGTTATGAGACATTTCCAAATCTTTTAGTTGGATTGAATATCGAATTTATATCGTTCATTTTATTTAGGAAACAAATGTGATTTGCAATAAACTCCTTAACACTTTAATAGGAAACCATTTGTACCGGAAAAGATTTGCTAGTTGAGAATAATCAATCTAATCTATGTCCATTTGTACATTTACGATTGATATCTTTCCAAAATCAATCTATTAATTTCGTTTTTCCTTTTTTTTGTAGGAATAATAAAGCCAAAATCGAAGATCTCATTGTAGGGATTATCAAATATGGAGAGTAATTCTCGGGATATAAATTAAGGTAAGATAATATGGTAAGATAATTCTGTTGAAACATGGATTTTTAAATATGGAATGTGGAATAATTGTTAAGAAAACTAACTTGTTAAGATATGTTGAAGATATGGACTTATATACTCCGAAATCTTTGCTAATGTTTTAGGAAAGTCTCATAACTATAGGTCTAACGTTTAATGTGGGTCATTTAGATATTGTTAGGATTTGGTAGATTAGGAATGTAACTAAGCGAATATTTAGTCGAATTACTTGATTTTTTTTTAGGAAAGTCTTATTTAAAAGGATCCGAGAGCTGTGATTGGCCAATGAGTCGGGTCAAAAAATCTAATCGGGTCAAAATCTTTTAAAAAACCCGACCCGATTGGCTTTGAGCAAATTTGTACTTCAAAAATGTTAAGTAGATTTGCCAAACATGCAATTTACAAAAACTTCCGTTCAAAATCACAAGCAAGTATTAAATCCAAGCCTAACTAACTACTAAAAAAACTAATCATGAATTCCCATTTGGTTCAAACATTTCATTGAACACCTTCCCGGTGTAAACTTATTTAAGTACTAAATCAATATGCTAGTAGTTTAGCATAAAAACACACACATACTGATGAAGCGGAAGCTTCTAGGGATAGAACTAGATCCGTTGATTCTGAGAATACCCGGAAACTAGGGTTTGAGAGTCCTCCTCTCAGGGCTTTCGCAAAAGCTCTTAGGGTTTGTGAATACTCTTCACAGTGGTTTATGAAAACCTCTTTAAATCTTTCGATTAATCAATTCAATAACAACTGAATACAATAGGAGGCCTTAGAAGGCTATTTATAATAAAGCATAAAAACCCTAAAATCCATAGAATATTCTAGAATAATTATAATTAATATATTAAAAGATAATAGAAATAGATATTTGGAATATTTCCAAATATCTCGCTGCATCAGGTCTCGCCGGCCAAGAAAAGATTCGTCCTCGAATCTTGTTTCTGCGCTGCATCAGCTCCCTCCGGCCAAGAAAGATTCGCCCTCGAATCTTCAACAGGGTTTTCAGCATAGGAGATCTTCGAAGATTCAACTTTATCTCCATCTTTTGATCCTGCCCGATTTTTGCAAGATCTGGATCTGACCCGAAATTTGCACGAATCTGATTTGACCCAGAATTTGCACGAATCGGATCTGACCCGAAATCTGCACAGATCTTATCTTCCATGATTTCTGCAGGAAACCCGAATTTTGCACAAATCTGAGTTGGCACGAATTTTGCACGAGTCAGATTTCGCACGAATTTTGCACGAGTCAGATTCTCGAACGTATCTTCTGGAAATACGAAATCAATATCTATAACATCATCTTCATAGATGTCATAGATGGGATCACCATAGATCTCTCTGTAGATCTCATGGTTTTCTTCTTCTTCAGAAAACAGACTTTCGCCTGTGATAGGGTAGACGTTTCCGGTCAACATGACATCCAGAATCGAGCCTTGACTTAGAAATCAAAGCACTGGCTCTGATACCAAATGATGAAGCGGAAGCTTCTAGGGATAGAACTAGATCCGTTGATTCTGAGAATACCCGGAAACTAGGGTTTGAGAGTCCTCCTCTCAGGGCTTTCGCAAAAGCTCTTAGGGTTTGTGAATACTCTTCACAGTGGTTTATGAAAACCTCTTTAAATCTTTCGATTAATCAATTCAATAACAACTGAATACAATAGGAGGCCTTAGAAGGCTATTTATAATAAAGCATAAAAACCCTAAAATCCATAGAATATTCTAGAATAATTATAATTAATATATTAAAAGATAATAGAAATAGATATTTGGAATATTTCCAAATATCTCGCTGCATCACATACACACACACTGAGAAAGGATCTATGATAATCTAGCCGTAAACTCCATAAACTAACTCATAATCATCCTAATATACTTTACCCATGACCTTAACGATGACTACCGACAACACATCATGAGAACACAAAACACTTGGTTTGATCTTTGCATAATCATGTTTATAAGTGAAGTAGATTAGAGAAATCAAAAGGGAAAATGGATTTAAATACTTAAAACTCCAGGATTCATACAAAGTTGTGAAAATAAACCTTAAAGAGGAAAGATTATTCAAATCAAACTTAAGATGAGAATGTTTTGGTCTAGATAGTATATATATAGGAGATGTGGAGTAAACCAGGTCAAACTGAGACAACCTGATCAAACCCGGTTTAGTTGGACCAAAAACGGCACTGCATCGGCTCATCGGGTCGATGGGAAGCTTCTGCCTCCGTTGTAGGATGCTGTTTGTGCATCGAACTCTTCAGGTCGATCGGCTGCGATCGCTGGGGAGCTGATCGTTTTCAGGGGACTTCACACCGGACGAGCTGGCTATGATCTACGCCTTGGTCTGATGGGGAGTGATCGATGGGTTACCACCCTCCAAGTTGTTTCTTCCCCTTTCAACTCATTTGACCTTCTCTCTTAATCTCCATAAACGTGATTCTTGCTCTTTTACGATCCAAACTTCCTCTCCAAGCCACATTCTTTATGATACATGCTCTAAAGTTTAGGAAAAAACAAAGTAATACATATGCTCACTAAACATGCTTAAAATGAATGCAAAATGTAAGAAAAATGAGGAAAAAACAACTAAAACAGATGAAAACCACAAGATCTCAATCGCGTCACTATATAATACTCCCTCCGTTTTTTTTATTTGATGTTTTAGGATAATGCACACAGATTAAAAAATAATTTAATTTCTGTTTATTTCTAAACTAAAACATCATTTATTATCTAATCAACCAATAGAAAAACGATCTGCATAATATAAATTATCAAAACCAATAAAAAAACTATTTAATATTGTATTGAAATATGACATTATCATCTATTTAAGAACAAAAATTTAAGCATAAAACATCATCTACAAAAAGAACGGATCTAGGGAGTAATATTTTATTATTTTATTCTATAATTTTAAGAGACATTTAGACTTGTTTGTCTAAGTAGTTGAGAAAAGAAAAACAAAGAAAAAAACACATGTGAGATAAAATATATTGTACCAACATAATTACTAATTATATGAAATATTGATAAAAACAGTTATAACAAAAACTTTAATATATGTATGTGACATCGCGAGGAATCTGAATCTTATAAATAACTGTTAAAACAAAAAAAAAGATATAACCATTTGTTTCTGTACATTACACATTGGCCCATGGGTTTAACTTTTATAAGAATGGATTAACAATCAAACAATGATACAAGAGACTGAATTAGCTATGCACCATCCTATACATGGAACTTGCAAATGTATATTGGTTTATTTGTTCTAGTGAATTCAATAGATTATATTGGACGCAGGGCCGGCTCAACAATTTCATGGGTCTTAGGGCTAAAAAAAATTTTGGATTCTTTAGATTTTTTTTTTTAATGTTTTTTTGCTAAAAAAAAATTTTGTATACTATTTTTATTAAAAACAATTAATTATTAATACTAAAAACAATAAATAAAAAAAATTATGGGCCCTTCTAAATTTTATTTTTATGTTGTAATCTAATTTTTAAAAATTTTTGTAAAAATATTTTTAAAAATGGCCCCTTAATTATTAGAACACGGGATTAGACCCCTGGCCGTCACACCGCCCGCCCTCTCATATGAGCCGGCACTGATTGGACGTGATCCGACATGTAGAGAAACCGTTAACAAACTTCGTCTTTTTCTCACTACAAAAAAAGTGGACATTGATAGCACAACATAATAGCACGGATTTCGTTAATGCTATTAAAAATGATACTCGGATTTTTATAACGATATTATAGCATTTTAGAAACGCTAAGCCCTATAATAGCAGAGCGGAAACTAAAATTACTTAGACCGCCAATATTTAGCGAAAATTTTGCCCAAACCGCCAATAACTTAGACAAAAAAAAAAATACTCAAATTAACAATCAAACCCTAATTTCTATTTTCTCCATCCCCTTTCTCTCCTTTACCTCTTCGCTCTCTTCCTCGATTCTTCCTTTATTCTCCCATCGCCTTAGCTTTCCTTTACCTCTTCACTCTCTTCCTATGAGGCTATGATTATACGAATCTGGATCTACTGGATTTTATCAATTTCTATCACTCTTTGTAACTCTCGCTCTCATCCCTAAATTCTTCTTCTTCTTAAATTCTATAAATTATCCATCCTCCATTCTCAAATTTCGTAGCTTTTGCTTCTTCTGTGATTTTGGGTTCAGTCACTTTTCGGGTTGGTGATGTTTTTGGTGTAAAGCTTTGGTTTTTATTTTTGTTGCAATTGTGGGTTTAGCTTAAAACGAGGTCTTTGTACATGGGTTCTTGTGCTCAAATTTCGTGGCTATTGCTTCTTCTGTGATTTGGGTTTTAGTCACTTTCTCGATTTGTGAAGTTTTTAGTTTAAAAGTTGTGATTTTTATTTGCTGCAAAGGTTGAAGATGTCAACGCCGAAATCGGGTGGAGATCCACTGCCACATCCGACGAAAGAACAGCTTCCAGATATCTCTTACTGCATTACAAGCCCTCCTCCATGGCGTTAGGTTCTCTTCTTTGCCTTTTCCCCTGAACGTTTGACTTTTAGCTTTTGTTCTCGGCATATCCCTAGATTTGAAGCTATGTGATTGATTATCTTCTTCCATTTTGCTTTTTCTTGCAAGTGAGGATTAGATCCTTACTTTTCTCTTTAAGAATTATTCGTTTTACATTGAGAATCTTCCTAAGTGTTTTGAAGAAGAATAAACTTAATCAGCCCTTGCATTTAACTAAATCATGTCTTGTTTATTATGTATCATTCTCTGGATTCACTTCTTCCTATTAGGGAACTGGAAATAACTTCTCATTAGATTCTGACTCTTTTTGGGCATATGTTCAATCTAACTGTTGTTTGTAGTGATATGTTTCTAATTTGACAATTCTTGTTTGAATGTTGTATTTTTAAGCTTCTTATTTAGTAAATGCGAGATTGAGAGTTTATTCTTATCTTTCAACTGAGGCTATTCTGCTTGGAGCAACCTATCACTCAACTGCGGTGGATATGTGGTCTGTTGGCTGCATTTTTGGTACTACTTCTTCTCTTTTAGTTTCACTTCAGTGTCAATATAGTAAGAACTAACAGCTTTGTATATTTTTTATTTGTAGCTGAACTAGTGACCAAGTAAGCAATATTGTAAGAACTAACACATTTCTCAATTCATAAATACACAAATATGACGTTCACTTACTCATAATTAACACTATTAGAAGAATCTGAACTTGATTTCTATTTGAATAAAAAGGTAACTTATGAGTGCTTTGTGGGTGTTACCTATAGGAAGTTCTTGACTGTCTAATTGTCAATCCCTTTTACCTTGCTGTATTATGAGATAGTAATTTGAAATATCTTTTATCTCTGGAACATTAAGTAGATGAAAGATATGGTTGTTTTTCTGGTAAACTTGAAGGTCCTCTTGTCAAATTGTGCATCTTTATCTCATGATGGATCTCTGGTTGTTGGTGGGTTCTTCGATTCATCAATAAAGGTATGTAATTCTGGTTTCTGAGTTTAGATTGATTTTAGCTTTGGTGCTCTACTAGTTACTCTTCTTTCTAGTAGGCATCTCAAGTTCCGTATGTTCCTCTTCTTATTGGCATGTAAGTTCCCATTGAAATACATTGTGGAAGGATGCTAAAGTATCCTTTAGAGTCTATGGATATTCCTTTTTATCAATCAAATTTGTGTTCAATATCTCTGACTTGTAACGTCTCTTTGTTGGGAAAATGCAGGAGAATGAGTAAGGACTACGATTGCAACCTTTAAAGACGTAGATGTGTACGACGTAGAGTTTTGTGTTGAGAAGACATGTCTTGAGTAAGGATGAATCTACTAAAGTTGGACACTTAAAGGACTTCAAGGAAGAGAAGGAGAAGGTTATGTTCAAGAAGAAAGTAGGAGACGTTATTGAAGTTTGTCTTTATGGTGTTAGATTTATTTTGTTTAAAACTTGGTATGATGTTATGAAAAGGATGGATAATGTAATATTATTGTTTTGTTGTTAATGATTGATGATTTATGAAATATAAAAAGTGTATTATAAATCCAATTAAATTTATTTTGCAAAATAGGGTTCAAATATAATAATTATTTATAAAACCAATTAAATTTATATAGCAAATATAAAATGCTATATTACAATATAAAATAGCACTAAACGTATGCTATAATATAGTATATTAGATCATTTTACTATCGCTATAATTGAACTACTTATAATAGCATGTCAAAAAATGCTATCGTAGGTGGAAAACCTACCATAGCTGCCGATGTCATAGCATTTGTGAATTCGCTATGTAATATATATGATAGCAGATTTTCCGCGCTAACGATGAACATATTTCTTGTAGTGTCTGTTTCTTCATTTATCCTGATTTTTCCACTCAAGACATCTTCTATTTTTGACAGGTATCCAGATGACGTTTACGATCGTATATGGACTCTAACTACTCCTTGGAGGGATGAGGAAGTGATAAACACCACTCTCACCGTAAACGTATCCAATCCCTTTGAACCACCACAGGCTGTATTTAGGACAGCTTTGACGCCGAAATTTTCTAACAAGCCATTGAACATTTACCTGTATTCACAAAACCCTGAAAAAGTTTATGTGTACCTTCATTTTGCTGAGATTCAATCCCTACAACCCACTGATACCAGAGAATTCGACATATTATTGGATGATAATATTTTCAGCGCAGCTTATAGTCCTAAGATGTTACAAAAGGATACCATATACAACGAATCTCCCACTGTAGGATCGCATCTGGAGCTAGTGAAAACGAAGAGGTCAACTCTACCTCCAATTCTCAATGCTATTGAGCATTACTTTGTTATGGAGTTTCTATATTCAGAAACAAATCCTAATGATGGTATGTTAATATGAACCTCCTACTTACTGTTTTTATCCATAATAATTCTTGATCACTTCCTATATGTTTATATCAGTTGCTGCTCTCAAGAATATCCAAACTACTTATGGACTGAAGATAATTAGTTGGCAAGGAGATCCTTGTCTCCCTGAACAATGGAAATGGAAAGGTGTAGAGTGCAGTTATAAAAATAAGTCTATTCCACCAAGAATCATTTCCTTGTAAGATCACTCTCAATTCTCACTTTTATTGGTGAATCGTCTGTTTCTTTAGTATATCCATTTACTTGAACGTTTTGCTCATGTAAATAGAGACTTATCGACAAACCAGTTGAAAGGAAGCATAGCACCTAGCTTACAAAACTTGACCGAGTTGCAGAAACTGTAAGGTTTCTCAGTTACTTTAGTTTCATTCGTGTTGTTATATTGTAACCAGATTTCTTCGTTATCTAGTAACATATCTTAATTATCCAAAAAAAAAAAACTAGTAACATATCTTATACCCAAATAAATTGTTTTCCAAAGAAAGTTCCATTGACTTCTTAATCTTCCTACAATTCCTAGGGATTTATCAAGTAATAGTTTGTCTGGAGAAGTGCCCGAGTTTTTAGCCAACATGAAATCGTTGTTGAGCATGTAAGTTACTAAAAGGCAGAACCAATATTTATTTTCTTATTATCTTTTGAATTTCAAATATTTATTTTCTTTATATTTTTGTATTCAGCTTGAATTAGTTTCATAAACCGAGTTATATGCCTCTTGCAGTAACTTAAATTGGAACAAACTTGAAGGTACCATTCCTTGGGCCCTTCGCGAAAGAGAAAATAATGGGCTAAAGCTAAGGTAAAAAATTTCAAATATAGACTCTCCATTTCAATTTTCTTTGTTCACTTATCTTTTCCATTGTGCTTTGTAGTATTATAGGAAACTCAAAGCTATGTCAGGCTAATAAATGCAAAAATAGCAACACCAGTGTCCTTGTACCGGTTGTTGCATCAGTTGCTTCCATGATCTTTATTGTAGCTGTGCTAGTTCTCATTATTTTTGCTAGAAGGAAAAGAAAGTTGAAAGGTACATACTAGAGATCCTACAATACCTTAGCATACTAAGATCCCATAGAGTTAGATATTTAGTAATAATAAATGATACCTTTGATACAGTTCGTCCCAGATCACCAATTACTAAGTCAGAAATTCTAACCAAAAAGAGAAGGTTTACATACTCGGAAGTTGAAGCAGTGACAAATAACTTTGAAAGAGTTCTTGGAGAAGGAGGATTTGGAGTCGTATATCATGGTTCTTTGAATGATACAGAACACGTAGCTGTTAAACTGCTCTCTCAATCAAGCACACAAGGGTATAAGCAATTCAAAGCAGAGGTAATAATACAACTGGAATGTCTTGCATTATACACACAAGCTAAAATTATATAAATTGGCTGTGTATTAAATTTATGTTTTTATATTTTGACAAGGTTGAGTTGCTTTTAAGGGTTCACCACACAAATTTAGTAAACCTTGTTGGATATTGTAACGAAGAAGACCACCTGGCCCTCGTCTATGAGTATGCTTCCAACGGGGACTTAAAACAACATCTCTCAGGTAAATGTGCATTCTGTACATAACCACTAGCGCGAAAGAGTAATCACTCGTTAGATTTTATGTTTCTTGTGCCGATGACGAGTTAATAACATTAGAACTAAAAGAGAAGGATTTGACATTTATGTCATGGCAAAATACAGGAGAGTCAGATGGAGTTGCTTTGAATTGGGCAAGTAGACTGAGAATCATTACCGAGACTGCACAAGGTATGTCGTACTTTCGGCATTCCTCAATTTATTATCTTTGGCCGATAAATTGATTGTTGCGCATTCCCCTAAAACATTTCACTAGAAAATACATTTTTTGTTGGTTACTGAAAGGAATATATTTTTCATACAATAGGTTTAGAGTATTTACACACTGGATGTGAACCGCCAATGATCCATAGAGATGTTAAAACAACAAATATACTTCTTGGCGAGAACAACCAGGCGAAACTCGCTGATTTTGGACTTTCTAGATCTTTTCCCGTTGGAGTTGAATCTCATGTGTCGACACATGTTGTTGGTACTCCTGGATATCTTGACCCTGAGTAAGCATTAATATAGTTCATGACATTATATCAAACTACAACAGATATTCTTTTTTTAATTGGTTAAGATTATAAATGGCTTGTTTTGCAGATATTATCGAACAAATTGGTTGTCCGAGAAGAGTGATGTATACAGCTTGGGGATTGTATTGTTGGAGATGATCACAAACCAGCCTGTGATTCAGAAATCCCGTGAAAAACCTCACATAGCAGAATGGGTGGGATTAATGCTTACAAAGGGAGATATTGAAAACATTATGGATCCAAAACTGAATGGAGATTATGACTCAGGTTCTGTTTGGAAGGCTCTTGAGCTAGCTATGTCATGCGTCAACCCCTCTTCGTCGGGAAGACCAAGCATGTCTCAAGTTGTTAATGAGCTAAAGGAATGTCTCGTCTATGAGAACTCAAGGAAAGGAGGAAAATCAGACATGGATTCAAAGAGTTCCCTTGATTTAAGTACTAGCTTCACTGCTGAGGTTACCCCTGATGCACGGTAATCACTACGAAGAAAAATACTTCGGCGGAATATATATGTATTACATTTTGCATATTTTAAAATCTTCATCAGTTCCATACAATGTGACAGGTTTTATGTAAAATTTCTCTTTTATACTATAAGTGTCTGTATACAACAGTCGCACTACAACCTGAAACTTTGTTTAAGACAGAGGATCCTTGTCTAATTTTTATTCTCTTACAACATACAGAATGATTCATAATATATATTTTTTTTTTTGTAAAAAACAATTTAACGGCATTCGGTTTCATGTGCTACTTACAAATATTGAGCTTAAAAATACTTGTTACTTTATCGAGATGTTCAACGAGATTAATACTTCACTTGTGTCCCTTGATTCTCCGATTTCATGGTGCTTTTTGCTTTCCACCTCAATCAATCATAAGGTTGCCACTAATTAAATTGACCATAGAGGAATAAAGGTTGTAAGCACGTCGTAGTCATGGTGACCAATTATCCCAGTTGTTTATGTCCTGTCAACAATCTTTTCATAATCATAAGTCAAAAGTCAACGATCAACCTTAATCCTTGACTTGAAAAATGAACAAGAAATATATCAGACAGGCGATATCTGTTTTCTTGTCATAAACACCTCAAAAAATGGAGAGTCTTCAAGTACTTTTGCTAGCTCTGATCATTGTGGCTTTTGCCACTACCACACATGTAATTCAAGCTCAGCCTGATCCAAATGGTACATACTCTTTTAAACACTTTCCTCTTTACAAGTATTGAACCTTACATGATTTCTATGTCGCCTCTTACCAGAATTCATCAACTTAGATTGCGGTTTGCACCCCGCGATATCTCCTTATATCGAACCATTAACAACATTGACATACATATCCGACGCCAACTTCACCCAAGGTGGCCAAAGTGGTAGAGTCCAAAAGGTTTGGGAAGAAGCTTATAAGCCATTCACAGTTTTAAGATATTTTCCAGATGGAATACGAAACTGCTACAACTTGAGGGTCACTTCATCCACAAAATATCTTATCAAAGCTCTCTTCCTCTACGGAAATTATGACGGGCTTAACAATGGCCCGATATTCGATATGTATCTAGGTCCTAACATATGGACAACGGTCGATTTAAAAAGCTCTTTACTTTCTCAAACGGAAGAGATCATACACATCACAAAGTCAAGCTCTTTGGAGATTTGTCTTGTTAAAACAGGGAAGACTACACCAATCATTTCAGCCTTGGAACTAAGACCTTTGAGAGATGACACTTACATCACTCAAAATGGTTCCTTGAAGCTCTTAAAACGCTACTATGCTAGCGATTTTTTCGGTCCTTCGATTCGGTAATTTAACTTTTTTTACTTAACAAGAAACAGAATTTTGTAATAGGTCAGAAACATTTGATTAGTGTTGATTAATGTTCAGGTATCCTTCAGATGTATATGATCGTGAGTGGAAGCCAATAAGTCTTTCGTTTGGCTTGACTTTCATAAACACAAGTCTCAATGTAAACTCCTCTACTCCTTATGAGCTACCACAAGAAGTAGTCTCAAAGGCAATCATTGACAAAAACGTGACTGAGAAGTTATCTTTCGACTGGTATGTCAATAACCGCGAGGATGAAGCTCTTATATACCTACATTTCGCTGAGATTCAAACACTTAAAGGCAATGACACAAGAGAGTTCGACATTATATGGAAAGGAAACGATGGAAACATTACCATCTCAGCTTATCGCCCTTCGAAGTTACAGCTAGAGACTCTATACAACACATCGCCTATGAGATGTAAGTTTATGCAATGTACAGTGGAGCTGGTTATGACTAAGAGCTCAACTCTCCCACCAATGATCAATGCTATGGAAGCTTACCAGATTATTGAGTTCCCAGATGCAGAAACTAATCCAGAGGATGGTTAGTCAATCTTCATTACTATAGAATTTTCGCGATATATAAATATGTTTCGGTATATTTATTTCGGTTTTATTGTCAGTTGTTGCTGTCCAGAATATTCGAGCTACTTATCATGAATTGAGTAAAATCGACTGGCAAGGAGATCCTTGCGTTCCTCGATTGTTCAAATGGGAGGGTATAAATTGCAGCTACACAAATGCTTCTATTCCACCAAGAATCATTTCCTTGTAAGACTATTTAATTACAGATTTAGTATAAAAAAAAAGTGTTTAAATCTCTAAAAATGTGTGCTCTGTTTTTATAAACAGAGACTTATCATCAAGTGGGCTAAATGGGCTCATAGCACCTAGCATACAAAATCTAACCAATCTACAAGAACTGTGAGACAACACTATATATCCTTAAAACTGCATTTATTTTGTTAGAATCTCTTATATTTCTTATTAATTGTTATCGTAATCAACTGATAGGGACTTATCGAATAATAATCTAACTGAAGGAGTGCCTGAATTTCTAGCCAACATGGAGTCATTGTTGATCATGTGAGTTTATTTCATGGCAAACAATAAGTGATCATACTTTCTTGCACCAGATTTATGGATGATGTGTATATATCATAATGTCTTCTCTGTTTTGATAGAAACTTAGGTTGGAATAGCTTAACCGGTCCAATTCCTCTAGCCCTTCGCAATAGAGAAAAGAAAGGGCTAAAATTGGTGTAAGTTTTCTCCTAAATAGTTTTTTTTGTTCGTGATGATTTTGCATATTCAGTACCATTCTTGTTCTATAGTGTTCAAGGAAACCCAAATCTATGTCTCTCCGACTCATGCGACAACAAGAAAGTCCTAGTGCCGGTTTTTGCATCGCTTGCTTCAATGGCGGCTCTTATCGCCTTGTTGGCTCTCATTTTTGTTTTGAGAAAGAAAAAGCCCTTATCAAAAGGTAAATAGATAAATAGATATATCAATCAAGAATTGCACACAAAGGCTTAATAATCTATTAAGTTTCATGGTATATAATAATGGCATTCTTTTTGATCTTTCCCTCTACAGTTACTACACGCGAGTTACCAAGAAAATCATCAATCTTTGCCAAAAAGAAAAAGTTCACTTTTTCGGAAGTCGTTGAGCTAACGGATAACTTCAAAAGAGTTCTTGGAGAAGGAGGATTTGGAGTTGTCTACCACGGTTCTTTGAGTGATACTGAACCAGTAGCGGTTAAAGTTCTATCTGAGTCATCAGTTCAAGGCTATAAAGAATTTAAGGCAGAGGTATGTTAACGTTTTTGCACTTTTTTTAATCGAAAAAAAAAAAATGTTTTATGTGTTATTAAGAGTTTTATATAATATGAAATTGACCGAAAAAAGGTGGAGCTTCTTCTAAGAGTTCATCACATAAACTTGGTAAGCCTTGTTGGTTACTGTGATGAAGGAGGCCATTTGGCACTAATCTATGAGTACATGGCTAATGGAGACCTTAAACAACATTTATCAGGTAATTAAACATTAATAGTTGATATGTCTTTATCTGTCTTTGAATCAATAATTTTGATATCTTTTAACGGTAAGGATTTAGCATTTTCATTTACAGGAGAATCCTCTGGACCTACTTTGAAATGGGCTAGTAGACTAAAAATTGCTATCGAGGCGGCACAAGGTTAATTCTTGCTAACTTTATAATATTGCAAAAACATTATGAAGTACTTAAACTTCATATACTTCCCCATTCCTTTTAGGCCTACCAACTATACAATAATCGTTCAACATAAATATGATTTTTTGTCCATAGGTTTAGAGTACTTGCACGTTGGATGTGAGCCGCCAATGGTTCACAGAGATGTCAAAAGTACGAACATACTATTAGACGATCGTTTCGAAGCCAAACTCGCGGATTTTGGACTTTCAAGATCATTTTCCGTCGGAGCTGAAACTCAAGTGGCAACAGTTGTTGCAGGAACTCCCGGATATCTTGATCCTGAGTAAGTTTTCTAACTCGTAGACCACTAATGTAACTTCAATTTGTTTTTCCTTCATTAATTCCCATAAAATTAACTTTTTGCAGATATTACCTAACAAATTGGTTAAACGAGAAGAGCGATGTCTACAGTTTCGGCATAGTACTCATCGAAATCATCACAAACCGATCAGTAATCGAGCTAACCCGAGAAAAAGCTCATATAGCAGAATGGGTAAAGATTCTTATAAGCAGAGGAGACATCGAAAAAATCGTCGACACAAACCTTAGTGGAGATTACGATTCAAACTCAGTCTGGAGAATTCTTGAACTAGCAATGTCATGCGTGAGCCACTCGTCATCAGATAGACCAAACATGTCCAAGGTAGTTAACATACTTAAAGAGTGTTTGATCTCCGAGAATTCAAGAACAGGACAGATTCATAAAGATGACTCAAAGAACTCAGACTTGACTTTAAATTTCGGAACCGAAGTAACCCCTCTTGCACGCTAGTGTCTTACAAGAATCTTATCTTTAAAATAACTTTTTTATTTATTATTTTATGTTAATTATAGACTGCTTGTTCTTGTTATGAGAATTCATTTTCTTGCTTTTCTTTTTTTTTGGTAAGGATTTTCTTGTTTTTCTATATTCCAAATTTGAACGGATAAAACAAAACTCTACAAGGAATTTTTTTTTTTTCTTCTTTTACATCATCATTAAAAATATTTGATCTAATCATATTCTAATGTACACTATCTACAACATATGTATTACGATGAACAACTTTCACGAGTAACGATTTCACCTACAACATATGCAATTACGATGAACATCTTCCACAAACAATGATTCTACGGTGCAGTTCTCTTCTAAACATTCGGTTCCACAAAGAACTGTTTTGCATGTACGATATCCGATAAACATGTTTTTTCAATCCCGCAACATACGAGACCACGACGAATGCTCTATCTGTAGTATTCTGAAACTGCCAATAAGTTTTGCACCGATAATCTGCAAAAAATTGTATTATCTTGGATTCATGGAATTTGAACTCGAAACCTTGATGTATAAACCTTTAAACCATTAACCACTGGACCAAGAGTCCTTATAGTCAACCCCATTATAGTCACGTGCCTGTCCCAGAAACTATATATATTTAAATTAATCAAAAATAATTTTAAAAGAATAGAAATATTATTTTTTTCCGGTGGTGGTAGATCTGAATCAGAGAATTCAGAACTCAAAAGCAAAAACAAAAAAACTTCAAGATCGGTAAGAAGTAAGAACCCCTAGCTTTAGATTCGTCCGATTCTGACTACTCGAATCAGAGCAGGGTTTTTTGAGACTAAAATCCGATCTTGTGAAGTGGGTTTTGCATCGAATCGGAAAATATGAAAGAAGGGAAATCATCGAAGTCGAATCAACAAGAGCAGCATGAACAGATTTATCACCAAAACAGTCACTTGAGTTCTTTCAAATTCGCCAAATTGTTTGATTCTGAAGCTTCCTGGGACAAGGTATAGTCTCTCTAACTTCTTATTGAACCGATCGCAGAATCTGTTAACTTTGAGTTCGTTGGTCATAATTACTCTAAAGTTGATTTCTTTATGTTGTGGGCACAATCAATTGTAGCTATTGAGCTCTAAAGTTTAAATCTTTTTCTCTTGTGTGCACTATTTCATTGTAGCAATTGAGCTCTAAAGTTTAAATATTTTCTCTTGTGTGCACAATTACTTGTAAAGTTGATTTCTTGCTCTTGTGTGCCTTACACTGCTTTTTTTAGCCCTTCTTGTGTCTCTATTGGTCTATGAGTATAAGAACATGTTATGGAAAAAACCGATTTGTTGATAAGTAATGAATATGTTTCCTTATTGGGTTAACTTCTGATTGAGTGTTTCCTGGATAATAAAGCAATGCTTTGTGTTGGTTTATGTTTGTGAGATTGTTTCAAGTGGTTTTTAAATTTGTGGTTGTTGTTGGGATAGGATCAATTGGGAGATGTGTTGCATTGGATCAGGCAAGTAGTTGGATTACTCTGCGGATTGGTTTGGGGTGCGATACCTTTGGTTGGAGGGATATGGCTACTTCTGTAAGTTCTGTCATTTATCTGCTTACCATAGTTGAAGGTCTATTAGAAATCTTAATATATCAGTGGTATCTTAACATAGTGGAATCTGTTTTTCATAAGTGAGAAACAACCGTCAAAACGTGAATTCAATATCTATTTTTATTGCATTGATTAGTTAAGTCTTTACTTTGAGCTTATTTATCTACAAGACTAAAACTGTTTCCGGTGACATTAATAGATTTTGAGTCATCAATTACAATCATACTAGATAGCAGGCCTTTCGTGTTGAGTTGGTTTGTCTTAACAAGTAGCATCGTCGACTGTAAAATTTGGCAGATTTCTGGCAATCTCATCTGGCATAGTATACGGTTACTATGCATTGATTCTAAAGATCGATGAAGAAGACTTTGGTGGTCATGCAGCTCTGCTCCAGGACGGTCTATTTGCTTCTCTAAGCTTATTCCTGGTATGTAGATTTCTTCTCTCTGCCTATCAACAATTCTCTAGTTAAGATAATCCTTCGAGTTTTCATACAATCTTGGAAATTGATTTCGGTGTGATGAATTACGTTTCAGCTTGCGTGGATTCTGGTGTATAGCTTGTCTAGCTTCTGATAGAGACACACTGTATGTCTTGTGCTTTAGCTGCTCCGAACAAGTTTAGCAGAACGTACCTTTCATTGTTTCTCCGATTTACGCTGTGCCCTTCATGCTTTTGTTTTCTGAAGATGGGAACTAGCTTTGGTAGATTTTTTCAGATTTTTGATGGAACTTTTGGTTTCCTTTTGTTCTTGTTAATTACTATGATTTTTATTTTGTGTAATAAAACTGATTGTCTTATTATGCAAGGATATGTGTTTAGTCCAAAAATATTACTTTCTTTTTAAAAATTTTGAACAAAAAGCATCACTGAAAAAATCTCTCAGGTTACACAAAAGAAATTGCGTCTGCCGGGAGTCGAACCCGGGTCTATTGCTTGGAAGGCAATTATCCTAACCGTTGGACTACAGACGCTTTGATGTTTAATAAATTGGCAACTTTTAATATTTCAATTCTGTAAACAAAAAAACAAAACAAAAACAAAACAAATCCAAATGCTACCATTTTATTATGGCAAAATCATTAGTAAATTTGTTAATTTACACACATTTTTTTACCAAAACAAATGTCATTGATTACACGTTTTTCTGAACATATTTTAGGTTATTTTATATGACAACTACGCTAATTTTTATTATCATGTTACAAATACACCATATAGTTACGATTTTCCCACCGTTGTTAGTTCTTTCCAATTTTGAAGAAAATTTGGTTTTCTAACAACGAAACCTTTAAATTTCAAACAAAACCATTTTAAGAAAATAAGGCCTCGTGACTTCTTTCTACCATGACAATCACAACTACATTCACTTGTCTCCCAATAAAAACAAAAACACAATAAATCAAGGCCTATCGAAGTAAGGATCCCACTCATGCCTCTCAACATTCCCAAACACATTATATTTCCAAGAATACTGCTCCGGAAAATCGAAAATCTCCTCTTTCCCTTCCTCTATCCTCTTCCTTAATCCCTCAACTCTTTCCAACACTCCTTCCACCGCGACATCGAATGCATCTTCAAACCTTCCCGTGTCTTCACTCTTACTCGACGGGTTAAAATACATTAACCTCGGTATCAGCCTTATCACTTGTTCTCTCATCGCGAAAATTTTCGTCCTTGGGATCCTACTCAAAACATTCTCTATACTCACTTTACCTTCTTTCACGTTTTTCTCTGGTATAAAAACAGAGTATTTCGCGATATCTTTCGGTAAATGCCAAATGTATTGCGCGTAAGCTGACCCCGGATGGAAGAAAACCGGTATGCAACCTGCTAAGATGGAGTCAAAAGTGGAGCGGCGTGTGTATGAGTCACCGGGTGGTTGGAGACAGAACGTTGAGCTTAAGAAGAATTTCAT
This sequence comes from Arabidopsis suecica, assembly GCA_019202805.1. NCBI lineage: Eukaryota > Viridiplantae > Streptophyta > Magnoliopsida > Brassicales > Brassicaceae > Arabidopsis > Arabidopsis suecica. Next base: position 8,448,456 of record CM032908.1, read on the forward strand.
GATTTGGTCGGGTTTGTAGCATTTTTGAGAACCCGATACACATTCTAGAAGCTTGCATTTTCTTCTGGAAGCTTTGCATTGGTCCATGATCTCGGTTCTTATGCTGTCACCGAGATTTGGACGTGGGGCACCGACAAAGGAGAATAGGTAACGACGATTAATTCTTCTCATTCTCATCTGCCATTGGATGATCTCCGCGTAGGTTGAAGGGTGGAAATAGGTCGGGTAAGGAACCGCGAATCCGTGGTAGTTCCATGGACTTGATTCAATTAGTAACATCGTCATGTTTCTTACTTCCGGTAAGATCATTAACCTGGCTAGGTAGATAGAGAGACACCAATGAGAAGACTTGTCCAATAAAAACAACTTAAAACATTCATGAAATATAATTCTGCAACTATTTTACCATACACATAATTCATCAAGTTTTCATGTTTTAAAGGATGGTGGCGTACCTATTGCCCCAATCGGATTCATTCTCAGGTGTACGCATAAAGTCCCAAGTGGTACGACCAGCCACCATAAAATGATCTCGGCCGTCCATTCTCTTCCACTCTGGACTCTCCCTCAGCCACTTCATCAAATCAAGCGCCGCAGCATCTCTCATGAAAGGGAACGGTCCCCACAAAAACCGCATCAAGTCTAAACCCGGATAGTAAGGAACATACACCGCGGAAGCTAGAGACGAGTCTTTGGTCAAGCACTTGTATTGCTTCATCCTGTTGTGGAATATCACTTCTAATGTAAATTGGTTTGTAGCATACCAACCAGAAACTCCCTCCATGTTTGGTAGACGAGGGCCTAATCCGAAATTCGATGTTAACTCACACATATCGGTCCACCTGCTCAATGTCCAGCAATTCTTGAGAAGCTCTTCGTTAAACAAAGCTGGAACTTCGTGCATATACACATATTTTCCTTTACATGGATCGTTACTTCGCGTTTCTCTTGGCCGTAACGTAACTTTACCGACTCTCTTAGGTTGGTTTCTCTTTGAAATTACTCTGTTTTTCGCCTTGGTAGTATTATTATTATTCGATGAAAACTTTCTCTGAGTTTTTGGTTCGGACTCAGAGGTGTTATCATCCTCAACATCATCACTGGTCAAATCATTCGGCAATTCCTTACCTCTCTTGCTCTCTAAATCGTCGTCATTATCATCAACTTGTGCTTTCTTTGGTTCCACGTCTTTCTTAGCCTCAAAAAAATTCGGTTCTTTGTCTAATGCTTGATGATTCTCATCACTATTCTCCACATTGCTCTCATCATCATCCTTTTGACGAACCCTTTTCTTATCTGCCTCCAATCTACCCGAAGATCTCGCCTTTCGTGGCTCTCGACGTCCTCTCTTAATCCTCGATGACCGTCCAGTTATAACCAAATCCACTCTCTTCTTCTCGTTCTCAACCCTCTCTTTCTCAAGTTCTTCAACGAGATCAGTCACAACCTTCTTGTCTTCTGACATCTGATCATCCGGAGATATATCGACCGAGACAGGAAGAGAACTGTTATCAACAGAAATGTCCTCAGAGACAACGACAGGAGCTTCATCGGATTCGTGGTTTTGTGGGACGTTTTCGACAGGGAGATCGATGATATTTTCTTGCCGGAACAATCTCTCGTGGTTATGAACGGTTTTAGCGGAAGAACTAAAAAGGTAAAGCAAGACAAGCCAAAGGAGGAAAGAGGCCATTGCAACGTACCAGAACTGGGTTCTGTACTTTGAGCTAGACTTCTCCATTGCCATTGTTCCTCCTCTCCTATGTGGTTTTCTCATGCATTAATTAACCAAATCTTACCTCCAATATTGCTTGTGATACAAGAAATCGTTAAAGATTGTGTTGATTTCTGGATCTGAACGATAGATTTGGGGCAAAATGGATGGATCTTTGGTAGATTCAGAAAATGAATGGACGCTGTGTGAGAGAGATGGTGAGATTGGGATGGTGTTGAAGCGTTGGTGAGATTGGGATGGTGTTGAAGCGTTCAAAGGTTTTGTAGTGATTAATGGAAAGATTTGTTATTTTTTCAATAAAGCGCGTTAATTAATTACAATTGGAGCTATATTAATATTTTGTTCATGCACCTAAATTAAAGTCTCTTTTTCAACAAAATTGATGTTTAGTACTTAATTTTGGTGTAACATTCTGGCTAATTGGTCCGTCCCTCCACTCGCCGCAGGCAAATTTCATGCAAGTAAATATATATAAATGTGATGCAGTTTCTAGAAATATGTTTGATCAAGATCGACTGCGGATCAAGATTTTCCATAATACTTTTGTATTGGCTTCGAACTTTGGCAATTATCGGTGATTTCAATAAAATTGTAGGACATTATTAAAAATTCAGATGGCCTAGAAAGAGTTTGTTTATACATTTCCACCTTATGTGACAGAATTGTGAGATTGTGAATTTTGATTAAGGATCCGCTTACGAGGTTAGATATAGGGAAATATATATATATAGGTGATTCTTATGAGTTTTCTAGGTTCAAAGACTAATTTTTGGTTCACATAAACTATGTGAAATTGTTCGAACAACGGTGGTCAATGCTACTCAAACCCAGGTGATGGGAATTACCTTCCTTTACCACTAAACCAAGGCGACTTGGAAAACATATATAACATAGCGTTTAAAAGGGTATAATCGACTAAAAATAGATATTGCAATTTTGTAACTCAAACAAAAGTCTATATCCATTTTATTCAAAAAAATGATAGATTTTATTACGCTAATAAAATCATAGTTACTAATATAAAAGGAAACAAAAACAAATAGAAGTTCTACTTTTACACACCAAATTCTTTTTGTCATGTAATTTAGTGTTCAATTTCTTCTAAACATATAATATGTTCAATCCATAAAACATTTCAAATTTACCGAAAATATTTTAATTTAAATTCTAAACAGAAGTTGTAGACAAAGAAATAGATACTTTTGTAAATATGAAGAACTATATATTTGTTTTTCCCATGTCATTCCTGGTATGGTTGTGTCATATCTTCATATCAAAAGACTGAATTGTCCGTATCTCGCATGTGTATAGACATGTCAATCGGGCTAGCCCGGCCCGGCCCGGCCCGAAGCCCGCAAAACCCATATATATTTGAGCCCGGCCCGGCCCGGCCCGTAAAAATTCCGAGCCTATATTTTAAAGCCCGGCCCGGCCCTAACAGGGCTACAGGGCTTTTCCGGGCTTTTTTGGGCTTTTCTTCTGACAACAAAAAACAAACTTATAATTTATAATATCTCTTAAAAAAGAATCTATATATGAAACGAGTAAATCAAAATTTAAATAACCACTAACGCTAATTTATTTTTTAAAAAAGAGAGTTAAAATCAAATAAATAATCCAAATAAATTGTTTAAACTTATACTAGATAAAATATAAAATCAAAATAATTCAAATTAGGTAGTAGAGCTAATATTTGCTTTTTCGATTTATAGTAATATATAACAAAAAAAAACTATGTTTAGGGTTTTCAACTCTATCAAAAAAAGTTTTTACAACAAATCTTACAATTAAACGAAAATATTAACAAAAAAAAAGATCAAAATATTTTGTAAAGGGCTTTTCGGGCTAGCCCGAGCCCGGCCGGGCTAAGCCCAAAAAACCCTTTAGCCCGAACGGGCTTAGCCCGAAAGGCCCGATTTTTTCTGGACATATATTTTGAAGCCCGAGCCCGCTGTTTTTCAGGGCTGGGCCGGGCTAGCCCGCGGGCTTTGGCCCTAATTGACATGTCTACATGTGTATAAAGAGACTAATCGTCTTGCGGATGGATTAGCCAACTGTGCGTTTTCATTACATTTAGGTTTTCATTTACTATAGTCGATGCCTAGTTGTTTTTCTTCGACTATGTTGGATAGTTCTTGCGCGATTCCACAGCGAATTGGTGTTTGATTTGTTTTTTCATTAATAATAAAAGGGGAGGCTACTTGGTTCTCACCAAAAAAAAAACTATACATCAAAGAATTCATAAATGAAGAATTCATTCTTTGGCTAAACGTTAAGTAAGAAATAGAAGTAAGGAATAAACGAAACAAGGAATTCATAATTGAAGAACAATTCTCAACTATGGACACAGTTCTAGACTAACTATTTTTCAAGACATTAACCACTAAATTCGACTACTCAACCACTAAACTTTCATTTGTAGTTTCCTAATCAAAATTCGCATTAACAAGTTGGTTCATTTCGTTCATAATGCGTTCTAACGTCAACTTTCGTTGGCTAGAAACACATTGCTCAAATTACATTCATTCAAGCATTCTATCGAACTCTTTTGATGCATAGAAAAAACTATGTTCTAAAACAAGGAGATCAATCCTATTCTAGCATTAAGAACATGTAAATCGAAGAATCTAATAGTAGAGAATTCTCTATGATAATCTATTCACTAATTCATTGAATCTCTACTTGGAACCCTAAAACCCAATTAAGAGACTACTCACACATGGCAACAGAAACAAGACAAATAGATTGAAAAGAAAACATAATTGAATTGATTAAATAAGAAAAGGGTTTTAGAAATCTTCTCCAAATTGTCAAGATGGATGAACCTCTAATCCAAAATTTTGCTTACAAAAGGAACAGTCTCTAAAAAATTGCAGAAAAACGTGAATCGAAAAATAGGTTTTCGGGGCTTTTATACTAAAGTACAAAAAAATAAAGATAAATCCGGTTAAGAAAACCCGGCTCTGGACGTCAAGGCTCGGATCGATCGATCCAATAGGTGGATCGATCGATCTACAAGTCACTGGAATTAACGTTGTGACGTATGGGGATGGATCGATCGATCTTCACCTGGGATCGATCGATTCTGAAGCTCCTAGAAGTTTGCATCGTCGACGTGTGGAACGGGATCGATCGATCCCCGCCTAGGATCGATCAATCCTCATCTACTGACTCCGGCTTCAACTTCTCGCGAGCGTTTCTGATCCAAATGAGCCCTATAATGGTCGAAAACATCCGCGTCCCGCTCCAATACCTAAAACCTGTAAAAGACTCAAGACGCAACCGAAAAGACGCAAAAGACGAATTACGACACGACAAACAACTCAAAACGAGGATCAAACAAAGACTCAAAACTGACAAAAACACATCATATCATGCATCATTTTTCTATAAGTCATTCCGGCAATGCCATAAAATATTCTACTTTTCTTTAAGAGATACTAACCCGTTTGAGACCTTCACAATTCCGACTAATATTGATGTCAGTCAAAATAGTAGTTCCCATATACAATAAATAACTAGATATTTTATCGTTTACCATTATCTAAAGTACTCATAAATGATGCTAAATTTTTTATTCCTTTTTCCTACTTTTAGGTTCGTCTATAACTGATGTAAATTAATTGATGCCAGATCCTCTTTTCAAGATTCCTTGAACCTCAATTCTATAAATATCCTTTCAGTATTCTCTCATTTTTCCAAATTTATCAACTAAAATTACTATTGTTAATTAATTAATTTTAAGAGACCAGAGAAAAAAAAACAGCTATGGCTTAGGCAGCTTCATCACTTGTTTTTCCAATCATCTTCCTTGTTATGTTTGCTTTAGGTAACACATTTAATCTTCAGATTTATTCATATGAAATATTCAAACTTTTCATATAAACCTAATAATCTTTATTAAGGTTTTTTAGAAAAAGATAATCCTCCTCCAAAGATATACATATATATATATATATATTTCACAAAAAGTTACTTTAATGTAGTGAATCGTGATGTTAGCCTTAGGTATGTATACATCTAATCTACCTTCATGGTTTGCTTATACCAATATCTTAATTCTTAAAGCTTTCACATATGATCTACTATAGGTTTCAGCTCTATTTATTAGCATATATCAGAAATGTTGTAGTTCAATCTTCAATGTAATGATTTCTTCTAAGTTCTACTAATATTTTGTTATCTAAATATATATAGAACGATTTTGTTGGTTATAGTTGAGCAAAATATGGGATGCATGGCGGTTCTTGGCTCGTGCGGTGTCATTACAGACTGTAGTGGGACATGCAAGACTAAGTTTGGACAAGATGCGAGTGGCGATTGTGACCGCGGCGGTGGTCTTGGAACATGTGTTTGTGGTTATTCATGTCCTTCACCTCATAAGCCCCATATGTGAAATCTATAGTATTTTAAAATATAAATTTCTTCAAAATGTATAAGTAGAAATCAAAATTGAAAAATATATGTCAAAACTGGTATGTGCTATGGTCTTTCATAATATTTTTGATCAAATATTAATAAAAGTTAGCAATGCTTGAGAATTGAAAGCCAAATTTAGGGGTGTTTAATCCGAGTAAATCAATCTGATCTAAACTAAACCAAACCGAAATACACAATGTTAACACCAAACCATATCTGAGTATGATTTACATGAATTCATTTATCTATATTATAGAAACCAAATGGAAAATAAAAATCGATCTAAAACCGATTTTAGTAAAAAAAAAAGTTAAGCATATATTTGACTAAAATATGAATCCGAATCAAAACCGAAACGATACCATTATCTTACTTTGAAATACCATTATTCATACATCGATTCGAAAAATCGAATAACATGAACCGAAACCCTGATTTAGACATCCCTAGCTAAAATGCATCTTTTACTTGTTTTGTTACTTACTGGAAAGCCAAATCCAGTAGAGGCACGAGAGACTCTAGACCTTTCAGAGGGTCCAAATATAGAGATGCAACAAATATTTATAGTACTAGTACTATTTTGAATCCATTATTAAAACCTAATCTCGAGTAACATGTAATTATTGATAAGATTTTCTCTAACGTTTCAAGATCTTGTTGTCTTGTCTATAATAATTATACGTATAAATACTAATGATTACGATTATTTTAACATGTTTGACGGTTTTAGAAGCTAAGTCAAAATTTAACATTTGGATTCGAAGTAAAGGAACATATTTTCTGTATTTACAAGAAACAGAAAGGAATATTTTCTATTTTCAACTCTACTAATATACAAATACAAACACAACTATATAATATAGTATTGATCATGTGATTAATATTCGAATCGTTTAAACTCATGTGATTTAAATCAAGATTAAATAAATAAAAAACTATATATTATAAAATTAAGGGAAAATTAGCCTCAGTACCACTTTTTTCAAAAAGTTTAGGTCCAGTACCACTTTCTGAGTCCACTTAGCATCCATACCACATTCGTCATCTGGAAAGACGAAACTACCCTTCTGGCTGCGTCAGGAATGTGTCAGGGGAAGGAGCTACAGTCTGCCGTCCTTTTTCTCTCCCCTGGCGCATTGGTAACCGTTTTCGTCCCTCTGGTTGGTAAAACAAAGTTGTCTCCGAATAAATCCAGATCTTCGTAGTCTCCGAATTTTCTGCCGTCCACAGTCTCTCTCCTAACGCATTGGTAACCGTTTTCGTCCCTCTGGTAAAACAAAGTTGTCCCCGAGTAAATCCAGATCTTCGTCTTCGGCTCTTTGGCGGAATAAAATAAAGATCAAGTTGTCTCCAAGTAAATTCAGATCTCTGGCTGGTAAAACCACATCATCTGGCGATGGACAATCAAGAGAAGTTGTCCCCGAGTAAATCCAGATCTCTGGCTGGTAAAACCACATCATCTGACGATGGACAATCAAGAGATCTGGACTTATTCTTGGGGGACATCATTCACTCTATTTCATAATTATTGTCCATGGTAAATGTAAACTGCATTTAATGCAATGTTTTGTCATTCTTCTCTGACACAAAGTTGTCTTTCAGACAAAGTTGTCCTTCTCTGACACAAAGTTGTCCCCGTTTCCCAACCGGCGTCTACTGTAGCTCCTTCCCCTGACACATACCTGACGCACAGAGAAGGGCAAAATCGTCCAAGAGTTGCCACACAAACACCAAATGTGGTATGAATGCTAAATCCATTTCAAATGTGGTACATTTGCTAGGATTTTCCCAAAATGTGGTACATTTGGCAAAATTCCCTAAAATTAATTATTTGTTTCCTAAAGTATTATTACATATTTGGTCTTAAATTCAATTTAATTAGCTTGTTCACAAGGAAATGCCTCAAAAGAGGAAAGACGATTGATTCATCTTACCTTCATCTTCTTTAGAAACAACAATGTCATAAAAAGTTTGATCCTTTCTCTTTAGATTTGGCTTCGAAAATGGCTCGCGATCGGCGGGAAGGTCTGGAGATCAAGGTGGTGAATCCACCGGCGGTGACAAACAATGTGTCTGTAGAAACGTCTCCGGCGACGGCGACGAGGAGACGGAGACAACAACGAGCTTCGTTTGCTGAGTTTAGACCGTTTAAGCTTTGGTTTCCATGGCTTGTTCCAGCTATCGTGGTGGCTAACATTGCCCTTTTTGCCATTTCGATGTTTATTAACAATTGTCCTAAGAACTCGGCTTATTGCTCAGCTAGGTTTCTTGGGAGATTTGCTTTTCAGCCTATGAAAGAGAATCCTCTTCTGGGTCCTTCTTCTTTGACGTGGGTAACCTTAAAGATCTTAACTTTGATTCGAAAAGTTTCCACATTTTGGTTGAGATTCGTGTCTTTGAGTTTGAAATGTTGAAACTTTTTTTGTTTCTGATGATTGGATTTGTTAATATGGTGATGGGTTATTAAAAAGCTCATTACTTTGTACAATTTGGATTAGATCTTAGACTATGGTGCTGAGATTGAAATTTGGTGAAATTGTAGTTGTGACATTGCATTTTAACAGTTAGTATAGTTTTTGGTAATTAGTTTGAAGAGTTTTTAAGTTTGTGGCAGGCTTGTCTCGTGGATGAATCATGAGTGTTTAGTTGGTAGTGTAAATGGTTTTGTTTTGAGTTAAAAGTGTTATAGTTATGTGTGTTCTTTGATACCAGATTGGAGAAGATGGGGGCTTTAGATGTATCAATGGTGGTTCATAATCACGAGGTGTGGCGATTGTTCACGTGTATATGGCTACATGCTGGAGTTTTTCATGTTCTTGCCAACATGTTGAGTCTTATCTTCATTGGCATTCGACTCGAGCAAGAATTTGGATTTGGTATGCATCTTAATTTATCTAAGCCTTTATCTTTATAAGGATGAAATCATTACTCTCAGTGGAAGCTTAGAAATTTTGCGAGATTGCTGGATAATGAGTTGATTTATGTGCCAAAATATGTATGGTTGATGCTGAAGACTTGCCTTTTTATTAATTTTTGTGTTTACTAATTCTCATTTTCTTTGACAGTACGCATTGGATTGCTTTATATGATATCTGGATTTGGTGGAAGTTTGTTATCTTCTCTCTTTAACCGGGCTGGTATATCCGTCGGTGCCTCTGGAGCATTATTCGGCTTGCTTGGTGCTATGCTTTCAGAGCTTCTCACTAATTGGACTATTTACGCAAATAAGGTAGCCAAATCTTCCATAGTTAAAAGCCTCCCTTTCCCCCCCCATTTCCATGAATGGTGTGTCTGAAAATCTCATCGGTTTTCTCCATTTGCAGTTTGCAGCTCTTTTGACACTCATCTTCATCATAGCCATTAATTTAGCAGTAGGTATTCTTCCACATGTAGACAACTTTGCCCATCTTGGAGGATTCACATCCGGGTTTCTTCTAGGCTTTGTTTTCTTGATTCGTCCTCAGTATGGATACTTCAACCAGAGGAACAATCCTCGGGGTTATGCTGCACCGTCTGCTAAATCCAAACACAAGCCATACCAATACGTTCTTTGGATCACCTCTTTAATGCTTTTAATAGCTGGGTATGCTTCTTTTTCTTTCACCATTAATCGACTTACAAAATGAAATACAGATTTCAGTCAATTCTTTAATGCAAATTTATGAAATTTTGGTGTTAGATATACCGCTGGACTCGTAGTGCTTCTTCGAGGGACGGATCTGAACAAGCATTGTTCATGGTGTCATTATCTCAGCTGTATTCCCACGTCGCTTTGGAGCTGTAAATCTCAAAACGTCTACTGTGAGGTAAAAACTTCTTATGCTCTTTATCTAACATATATAGTTTGATCCCATCATTCTTGTTCTGTACTTAATAGTTTTGTGTTAATACTTAAAAAGAAGACACTAATCTTTGTGTGTGACCATCAAAACCGGGTTTTGGACTAGATAGAAACTAGATAAGCATTGCGGAAGCGAAGAAGATAGAACAAATACCTTTCATTTCATATGTTTCGGATTTTTTTGTTGTATTCGAGTTTATAAAACTGAAGAGTGATTGTGGAATTCGTGCAGTCGAGCCAAATTGGACAGCAGATGAACTTGACATGTATCGCGAATGGGAAAACAGAGATGTACAAGCTTTCTAACGATATCCCGTCTCGGGTTCAGCAGTTGTGTTCCCAATTGTGCCGTTAATACCACTAAACGTCTAATTTTTATACCCTGTAGAAAGTTAGGAATGTCTTGGGGAAGAGAAAGATTGTTCATTTAACATGATCATGCACTTGTGGATTCTTCTTTCTGATCATTGTTTGGTTCCACTTCTTGTTTTATTGCATATGTATTGACCATGATCTATGTAATGAGAACATAGGTGCAGAGAAAGTTGAACAAAGTTTTTGTTCTTTAACATTTTAATTATAAATCAAGATGTTTCATTTCATCTAAATTTTGTTTTGTATTTAAGATATATAAAAATATTAATTAGTTGTATATTAAACCATTTATATAATTGAATTAAAATAAATGTAGTTTACTAAAAGCAAACTATATAATACATTTATCATTCGAAACTTTTGAATTTCCACTAAAGTACGGAGGAACAAATTATATAATTAATTTAAAATTTTAAAATTGATTACGTAAAAGTTAAAAGTATCTAATCATATTTTTAGTTTCATACGTATATGATTAGTGCGAATATGAAAACTCCACTACCATCTTACTCTTTTTTTTTTTTTCAGGAACATATGCGTGTTTAGATTTACATATTACATAATATCTCTATAACATTATCACAAATCGTTAATAAATATATCTCTTACCAATTTGAAAAATCTTCACTTTTATGTCACCGATCCAATCCTAAATTTTTTTTAGTGCATTAAACTGTTATGTACTCTTACGTAGGTTTAACTTTATCAACATCTATGGTCTTTTTATTCTTTAGGTCTCCTCCACCCATCGTAATGTTAGGTCGGTCGGTGGATTATATTGTTGTTTATCCATTGGTTGTTACTTTGAAAATTGGTCACAAATATCAAAATCATTATTTGAATCTTGATTTCATAATCGTTGATGTTACATTTACATACTCAAAATTTAACATTAGACTTACCAAAACCAGTTGGCGCCAAATCGCAAAATATTATAATCATGATTGTAGAAATTTTGTTATAATGGTTATAAATTCAAAGAACGTCCGAAATGGCCTAAGAAATTTCCTGACCAAGTGGATTTCTGATTCATATAAAGCGGACAAAGTAGTGATTAAACAAATGTGTAAAACTTGTATCTATCTTCTATTTATTCTTCTCTATAGTTTTATACATAAAAAAAATACTTAGTCTCCACCACTTACACAGATCATTTCCTCCAACACAAAGCTTTCTTCTTCCATTAGCATCTGAATCATCGCATCTTAATCCTCCTAAACAGGTATGCTTGTAAATTTTGTTTCTTACCAGAACTAAATTCACTTTGTTAATTTGTGATTAGATTCTCTGTTTTCTTGTGCTTATTATTAATCTTGATCAGGGACAAGAACATTAACAGGTTTTTGTGTCGGAGACTAAGAATATAACAAGGATTTTGCGTTTTCTTGTGGAACAATTTCTAGGGTTTATTAGGGTTCTTGATTTCATCAATGGGTTCTTACTCCGCTGGCTTCCCTGGATCTTTGGACTGGTTTGATTTTCCCGGTTTAGGAAACGGATTCTATCTAAATGATCAACCTTTGTTAGATACTGGATCTGTTCCTCCTCCTCCAGAGCCATATTCGGAACAGAATCTTGCTTCTGCGGATGCTGATTTCTCTGATTCTGTTTTGAAGTACATAAGTCAAGTTCTTATGGAAGAAGATATGGAAGATAAGCCTTGTATGTTTCATGATGCTTTGTCTCTTCAAGCAGCTGAGAAATCTCTCTATGAAGCTCTCGGCGAGAAGTACCCGGTTGATGATTCTGATCAGCCTTTGACTACTACTAGCCTTGCTCAATTGGTTAGTAGTCCTGATGGTTCTTCTTATGCTTCAAGCACCACAACCACTTCTTCTGATTCACAATGGAGTTTTGATTGTTTGGAGAATAATAGGCCTTCTTCTTGGTTGCAGACACCGATCCCGAGTAACTTCGTTTTTCAGTCTACTTCTACTAGAACCAGTCCACAGTCTGTTCTTGGTAGCGGTAATGCAGTTTTCGGGTCAAGTTTTAGCGGTGATTTGGCTTCTAATATGTTTAACGATAGCGAATTGGCGTTACAATTCAAGAAAGGGATGGAGGAAGCTAGTAAGTTCCTTCCTAAGAGCTCTCAGTTGGTTATAGATGTCGAAAATTACAGCCCGGCTTTGACATCCAAGGAGAAGGATAACTATGTTCCTTACAGATTAACCGGAAAGAAGAGCCATTGGCGCGAAGATGAACATTTGGCTGAAGAAAGAAGTAGGAAGCAATCAGCTGTTTATGTTGATGAAACTGATGAGCTGACTGAGATGTTTGACAAGATTCTGATATTTGGTGAGGCTAAGGAACAACCTGTATGCATTCTTAATGAGAATTTCCCGAAGGAACCCACGAAAGCTTCATCGTTTGGTAAGAGTCCTAAAGGCGAGAAACCGGACGCTAGTGGTAACAGTTATACAAAAGAGACACCTGATTTGAGGACAATGTTGGTTTCTTGTGCTCAAGCTGTGTCGATTAATGATCGTAGAACCGCTGACGATCTTTTAAGTCGGATTAGGCAACATTCTTCATCTTACGGCGATGGAACAGAGAGATTGGCGCATTACTTCGCTAACAGTCTTGAAGCACGTTTGGCTGGGATAGGTACACAGGTTTATACCGCCTTGTCTTCCAAGAAAACATCTACTTCCGACATGTTGAAAGCTTACCAGACTTACATATCAGTCTGTCCGTTCAAGAAAATCGCAATCATATTCGCTAACCACAGTATAATGCGGTTGGCTTCGATTGCTAATGCGAAGACCATCCACATCATAGATTTTGGGATATCTTATGGTTTCCAATGGCCTTCTCTGATTCATCGCCTTGCTTGGAGACGTGGTTCATCTTGTAAGCTTCGGATAACGGGTATAGAGTTGCCTCAACGTGGTTTTAGACCAGCCGCGGGAGTTATTGAGACGGGTCATCGCTTGGCTAAGTATTGTCAGAAGTTCAATGTTCCGTTTGAGTACAATGCGATTGCGCAGAAATGGGAAACAATCAAATTGGAGGACTTGAAGCTAAAAGAAGGCGAGTTTGTTGCGGTAAACTCTTTATTTCGATTTAGGAACCTTCTAGATGAGACGGTGGCAGTGCACAGCCCGAGAGATACGGTTCTGAAGCTGATAAGGAAGATAAAGCCAGACGTGTTCATCCCCGGGATCCTCAGCGGATCTTACAACGCGCCTTTCTTTGTCACGAGGTTTAGAGAAGTTCTGTTTCATTACTCGTCTCTGTTTGACATGTGTGACACGAATCTAACGCGGGAAGATCCATTGAGGGTTATGTTTGAGAAAGAGTTCTATGGAAGGGAGATCATGAATGTGGTGGCGTGCGAGGGGACAGAGAGAGTGGAGAGACCAGAGAGTTATAAGCAGTGGCAGGCGAGGGCGATGAGAGCCGGGTTTAGACAGATTCCACTGGATAAGGAACTGGTTCAGAAACTGAAGTTGCTAGTGGAAAGTGGATACAAAACGAAAGAGTTTGATGTTGATCAAGATTGTCACTGGTTGCTTCAGGGCTGGAAAGGTAGAATTGTGTATGGTTCATCTGTTTGGGTTCCTTTGTAGACAGTTTGTATCTCTTGTATCCCAAGGAATGATTCTATTTTAGGGCTCTTGGTTCTTCTTTAGGGGGTTTCTATACTTCCTGTAACAATAGTATCCGGTTAGGGCTATTACTACTTAGGCATGAGTCCATGATGTAAAAAAAAAACTATTTTACTTGTAACATTTTAATGTATATTGATAATGTTGGATAATGGTTAACTTAGGTGAACACTTTATGGCTATTATTTGCAAAATATAACGTAAATTAAAGGCAAAAGCATAGATAAGTGAAAAATGTTTTGGGTGTTTTGACCAAAATGTTTTTAGCTATTTTGTTGAATAACATATCGTCGAAACAATTGGGTCAGGTAAAACAGTTTATGCATGAAGATTTAAGTGGAATAAAGATGATTGAAATGGAGATTAATACTTGAAAACTTGAAATGATGTGCATTAATAGATTTGTCCTACTCATTCTTTATGAATACAGTAGAGGAGTACTTAAAAAAAAACTTCTTAACATTTTCTTAATTTTTTATTCCAGCAAAATTTATTTAGTTATTTTTCCATTGGGTTCCATTACAAAATTCAAATGGTAAATTTTAGAAGAATGTATAATTCCACCATATTATTCTTAAAAATTACTTCAATGTTTAGGTGCACTGCTCAATTCATTGTAAGATATGTGTCTCAAGCCTCTGTTCACTCCATCTCGGAGGTGGGAACGCAATGTGATCAATAACGTTGGATGAACGTTTCCTGTATTGTTGAAGTTCTGTTTCATTACTCGTCTCTGCACATACAACAGTCCACACCTCCGACAACGTTCATCCACGCTATTGATCACATTGTTCGGTATCAGCTTTCAACAATACAGGAAACGGATTCAAACAAATTCAAAGATTAGGTGTGTCTATCTTCTTATCTGTTTTTATACACTTAGTCTTTTTTATTTTACATCTTTGGATCGACAAGGTCCGATCCATAGCCAATCCCTACTACTCGGAATAACGCGATTTAGTTGAATCGAACTCTGGTGGGAACTGTGTAGTCAAATATACTTAACCACTTGACTAAAAACATTTTCCTTACACTCGAAGTTCTTCTCATAGGCAAAATGTTGCATTTAAGGTACACAAAATTTTATAGTTGGATAAATTTTACATTTATTAAAAAAAAAAAAGTTTACTTCAATTTTAAGACTAAAGCACCCAAAAAGTATTGAACTTCTATCAGTGGAACATCGAATTGGGCCAAAGCCCAAGCTAAAACTTTAGAGAGATGAAACAAGTCAACCAAAATACCGAACCGTCACCAATTTCTGTTTGACTTCTGGAGACGAGTTTTCTCTCTGGACCACTTCTTCGTTCCTGTAAAAAAACCTCATTTGGTACTTTTCCTGAGAAAGCTGTCCTAAAACCCTAACCACACACATCTGTAATAATTCAAAGATCATAACTTTAAACCTCGTACATCATCAGATTCATTCAAACTGAGGTAAGCAATGACATCAATTTCCCGTATTTCACGTGTCCTCTTTCACATGTGCAATTCAATTTCGGTTGCTTCTCGAATCTAAAGTTTGAATTTTTAATCCTCCTTTGACCTCTCTCTCTGTTTTTGTGTTCTTCCTTCTTGTCTAGCTTTTTCTATGTGGGTTTTGTTACAGAACAACTAGGGTTTTTATTATGGATCCAAACTTCTCTGAATCTCTCAACGGCTTTGAGTATTTCGATGAAAACCCTAATTTTCTAGCTGATCCAATGGAAGATCAGTATCCACCACCATCTGATACTTTGTTGAAATACGTGAGTGAGATTCTTATGGAAGAGAGTAATGGAGATTATAAGCAGTCTATGTTCTATGATTCATTGGCTTTACGAAAAACCGAAGAAATGTTGCAGCAAGTCATTACTGATTCTCAAAATCAGTCCTTTAGTCCTGATTCTATGATTACTAATTCTTGGGATGCAAGTGGAAGTATCGAATCCGGTTATTCGGCTGATCCGCAACTCGGTTTACCTGTGGATGAGTCTATGGTCAAGAGTATGTTTAGTGATGCAGAATCAGCTCTACAGTTTAAGAAAGGGGTTGAAGAAGCAAGTAAATTCCTTCCTAATAGTGACCAATGGGTTATCAATCTGGATATGGAGAGACCCGAAAGGCGTGGTTTGGTTAAAGAAGAGATGGGATTGGATCAGTTGAGAGTTAAGAAGAATCATGAAAGGGAAATAATTCTTGATTTTGAGGAAGTTAGGAGTAGTAAGCAATTTGCTAGTAATGTAGAAGATGGGAAGATTACAGAGATGTTTGATAAGGTTTTGCTTCTTGATGGCGAATGCGATCCGCAAACATTGTTAGATAGTGAAATTCAAGCGATTCGGAGTACGAAAAACAGAGGAGAGAAGGGGAAGAAGAAGAAGAAGAGTCAGGTGGTTGATTTTCGTACACTTCTCACTCATTGTGCGCAAGCCATTTCGACAGGCGATAAAACTACGGCTCTTGATTTTCTGTTGCAGATAAGGAAACAATCTTCGCCTCTCGGTGATGCGGGGCAGAGACTGGCTCATTGTTTCGCTAATGCGCTCGAGGCTCGTCTACAGGGAAGTACCGGTCCTATGATCCAGACTTATTACAATGCTATAACCACCTCGTTGAAGGATACCGCTGCTGATACACTTAAAGCGTACCGAGTTTATCTATCTTCGTCTCCGTTTGTTACCTTGATGTATTTCTTCTCCATCAGGATGATTCTTGATGTGGCTAAAGATGCTCCGGTTCTTCATATAGTTGATTTTGGGATTCTCTACGGGTTTCAGTGGCCGATGTTTATTCAGTACATATCAGGTCGAAATGATGTACCGCGGAAACTGCGGATTACTGGTATCGAGCTTCCTCAGTGCGGGTTTCGCCCTGCGGAACGAATAGAGGAGACAGGACGGAGATTGGCGGAGTACTGTAAACGGTTCAATGTCCCGTTTGAGTACAAAGCCATTGCGTCTCAGAACTGGGAAACAATCCGGATAGAAGATCTCGATATACGACCAAACGAAGTCTTAGCGGTTAACGCCGGACTAAGGCTCAAGACCCTTCAAGACGAAACAGGAAGCGAAGAGAATTGCCCGAGAGACGCTGTCTTGAAGCTAATAAGAAGCATGAACCCGGACGTTTTCATCCACGCAATTGTCAACGGTTCATTCAACGCACCTTTCTTCATCTCACGGTTCAAAGAAGCGGTTTACCATTACTCCGCTCTCTTCGACATGTTTGATTCAACGCTTCCTCGGGATAACGAAGAAAGAATTAGGTTCGAGAGGGAGTTTTACGGGAGAGAGGCTATGAACGTGATAGCGTGCGAGGAAGCTGATCGAGTCGAGAGGCCTGAGACTTACAGGCAATGGCAGGTGAGGATGGTTAGAGCCGGGTTTAAGCAGAAGCCGATTAAGCCTGAGCTGGTAGAGTTGTTTAGGGAAAAACTGAAGAAATGGCGTTACCATAAAGACTTTGTGGTTGATGAAAATAGTAAATGGTTGTTACAAGGCTGGAAAGGTCGAACTCTTTATGCTTCTTCTTGTTGGGTTCCTGCGTAGTGATTTAGTGTTGTTTTGTAGTTTTGTTACAAAAATCATGTAATTTTAGGTAGGAATATATCTGATAAGTTTACAAGAATTTCTAGCTAAATTTCTGTCCTATTTGAATAAAAATGTTTGGCATTATAAGTTTATAATAACTAAAGTTAACTTAATTTCCCACTTAGGAGTAATCCGAGATAATGGGGTTTAAACATTAGTAACCAATGTAAAACTCTTCATTTGGTTTCCATTCAAGTTTGGTTTGTTTCGTTTTTATTTTTTCAATCAAATATAATATTTTAAAAGAAATTCTATATCGATTCTATTTAATTTTATTTTATTTTCGGTTGAATAAAATAAAACCGAAACTGCAGTTTGTAATTTATATTATCGAGTTCCATATTATATCTAACTTTTTTTTTTCTCGGATCATATTTTCTAAAAGTTTTGAATTTTACGAAAACTTTTTTTTTTTTGGATTTAATTATTTCGTTTAGTTTATGTATAGTCACTGAAATGTTGTTGATGTTGTTGACGATTTTCATTACAATAATATCAATAGTGTTGACAAAAATGAAAAGATCATCGGTGACAGAGTTGATAAAGCTAAATCACGGATTAACAATATCAGAGCAGTGTCGATATTCAAAAGACTGAATCCTTTGGCTAAGGAGTTTATCCCTTCTCACTATAACTCTAAGAAGACCAATTAGATGAAAATGATAAATTATATGGTGATGAAAAGAGAGATATGATCATCTATTTAGATATGATTCTCATAATAATTTGAATCTTCAATAGTTATATATAAATAAATAAAAAATAGTAAAATGAATATTAAAACCTTCAAAACCACCTTCTAAGCTTCAAGATGTATGGAGAAGATTTGCAATGATTTTCATTTTACAAACTTATATGAAAATCAAGTTTGAATAAGGATATATTTGGATTGCACATATGGTGTACACCATTGAGCAATCATAACACATTGATTGAATCACCATCAAGAGAAAGAAGATGCTCTCGTCTAAAAACATATACAATAGTGAACACTTAGATTTTATTTCACATTGCCTTGTTTTGATGTCGTCGATGTAGAGTTTTTCTTCTTATACTGAAATGATTTTTTTTTCAATTTGATAGTCGAAGGTTAATAGACATATCTTAGATGAGAAATAAGCTTCAATATAGGAAATTTCTTGCAGCAATATTTACATTGCAGCTTGGGTGACATCACGTCTTCACGTAAGTACTATTTTGAAGACTAAATACATCATACTCATTTTTGTAATGTACAAACAAATCATCATTAGCAAATACCATTTCTTCTTCACTATGTCAAACATGTCCTTCGTTACCAATGAAGACAAAATATGATGAATCTTATTTCTCGATTTCTTGTTGTTCTACATTGTCGAATATCCTTTTTTTGTTTCGAATAAAAAAAGGTTAAAGTATTACACTTCTTCTTTATTTCTAGATCTCATGGATGGTAAAAAATGAAAAAAAAAAGATTAAGCTAGAAATACAATGTTAATAGGTTGTATCTTCAATAATTATATATAAATAATAAAGTATATTTAGATGAATATCAAATCCTTCGATACCAACTGAAAAGATTGAAGTTTGAATAGAGATATTTTATCCAAAATTTTGTTTCTTTTAACCCATCTTTTCAAAAATTATGATATTTTCTTATGAATGAATCTCTTAATTGTAGGTGACACTATATCATATCTCATAATTGTTGTAGTTACTAATTAATTTCACTCGCTCACATATCACCTCACCTCTTATATATACACTTACATATTTACGTATTAAAAAAGTATAATTTTAAATATATACTCTAAAGATTCACCAAACCTTAACGAGAACAAACAAAAAAACTAACATGCTATAAATAAAACCTTAAGTTTTGGAATTTCTTTTGATTTTTATGTTCTCTCTTATAAGTATTTAGAGAATGTCAAGATTTTGCTTCCAATAATATGTGATGCAGTAGAAATATATCAGTGTCTCAAAACTAAATTCACTTGGAGGCTTTCTTGTTCGGTAAATAACCGATTGTATTAAATTCTACGTAGAATTAACAAAGTCGAGTAACAAACCAATTAATCTGCACACATGTTCTTTTTACTTTGATACATACGAGAATATATGATCCCAGTTTCTTCGGCCCGTTAAAACCTAGAAAAGAAGTGTCTCAAAACTAAACTCACTTGGACGATTTTTGTTTGGTAAATAACCTATTATATTAAACTAGATAAGCCCCGCGTAAATACGCAGGTTAAAAACTAAATAGAAATTTATATCGATAATATTTGAAATCTAAATAATAATTTATATATTTTTGATCTTATATGATAATCTTTTTAAAGCGGATTTGAACTTCACATATTCTATTTTCCAATACAATTTAACTATCTATATCATCATAATAAACCATATTTTTATCTTTACACACTTAATGAATTATACCTCAATTTTTTATATCAAACACAATATATACATAATATTAAATCTATATCTTAGTTAGATTTTAAAAATCAACAAAATAAACATAATTAGTAAAAAAAACAAAATATAATCCATAAAGAAATTTGGAAATCCAACATGGTCTTAATCAAGAATACATAATACTTGACAATCATATGAGTTGATAATATTTTTTTTTCAATCATATTTAACTTTTTTTTTTGTTTTCTGAATTGACATCTAAAATAATTAGTTTCTTTTTCTTTCTTTTATGTTTTTTTTTTCTCTTATTTTTAAGATGGGTAGTTGATTAACACATGAAACCTAGACAAATTTAATTTTTGCATTTTTATTTGAATAAAATTTAGTGAATTATTTATGTTTTTGTTTTTTTTTTGAATCGGCAATTAAAAATAAATTGAGTTTTTTTCTTTACCGTTTTAAAATTAGCAATTGATTGCATAATTTATCTAATTTAATTTGAGAATGAAATATATATATTTTTTTTTTACCTTTTCATTAAATTTAATTATATATTTTAGATTCAATCCATATTTATGTTAATATATTGTCAAAATCTAATTAGTTAAATTTTTTTCACGTGTCAAAATCTTATCGAGATACTTGAGACATATCGCTATCATTAACTTTGAAAACTAAACTTTATATAATAAGATTCCACGTAGGATTAACCAGAAGTTTGTTGATACATATGAAAATATACTATCCCAGGCCCATTAAAACCTATAAAAGAAGTATCTCCCTCTTATTCTTCTCTGCAATCAAAACAACTTTTCCAATTTTCCAGTTCTGATCTGGTACCATTGACTAATACGACCTTCGAGCTTCAGAACCCTATAATCGGATCGTTTCCTTCTTTGGTATAGTTGATCAAACTCTAGTTAACTTTATTGTTCTTCCTCTGTTGGATTTTAACCCAATAAAAGTGTTCAAAATTGTCCCGATCATCTTTATCTATTTACTCAATCTAGATTCATCCACTAAGGTTCCATAAGTTTGGATTTTAGTTTGTTTTAAGTTTTTCCGATGATCGCTTTTGATTTTGTTTTCTGGAGAGATCTTATCTTTATGGGTTTGAAACTTTGAATTGAAATTCGTATTGGATCATTGTATGAGATTCTGAAGTTGATTTTTACTTTGTTTATTTTGTGCCCATAAGGTATTCGATGATTTGCCTCAATGGGTTTTGTTGTAAACCAGAATTTTCTAAATCTTGTTACTAAAGATCAGATTTTGAAGTGTTTTTCTTTTTCTTTTTGTGGCAGTGGAGATATGAATGGAGATGGTTCTAGCTTCGAGCAGTGTTACCGTTGTTACCCAGTCACATTCATTGACAAGGTCTGATTTTTTTTGTAATCTCAGCTCTCTTTGATGTATCTTTCAAGATGATAAAGAAAGTGAAAGCCAAAAGATTCTAATTATAGACATTTTAAATGCAGGCACATCTTGAGAAGGGTGACAAAAGTAAATTTACTATTCTCTTCCTTTAGTCTCTCTATAGATAGTTTCTTTATGATATATATCTCTGAGAAGTGAGAATACTTGTAATCTCTGCAGTTATCATGCCTCCTTCCGCTCTCGATCGTCTTGGTAAGCCGTTAATACTGCATCTTCTAATGTTATTTTAGTCTTTGCTTGAACTTTTCTGCCTTGTCAATAAAGGTTGGTCTCTGAATCTATCTTTTCAGCTTCTTTGCATATTGAATACCCAATGTTGTTTCAACTGAGTAATGTTTCTGTTGAGAAGACCTCACATTGCGGTGTACTAGAATTCACTGCAGACGAAGGCCTAGTTTACTTGCCGTATTGGGTATATACTTGATTTTCATCTTCTTTCTCTTTGTTTCTTTCACTAGTTTCTTAATCTGATCTTCTTTGTTTCTGTTGGCATTACTTATAGATGATGCAAAACATGTCTCTTCAAGAGGGAGACGTTATGCAAGTTAAGAATATCAGCTTGGTAAAAGGGACTTACATCAAGCTGCAGCCTCACACTCAAGATTTTTTGGACATTTCCAACCCAAAAGCCATGTTTGTAGTTTTGAAACTGAATCATTTTCACTCTATTGAATATGGTTTTGAAGAATGTGTTTCTTATCATTCCTCTTTTGCAGCTTGGAGACTACGCTTAGGAGCTACTCTTGCTTAACCACGGGTGATACAATTATGGTTCCGTATAACAACAAGCAATATTACATCAATGTGGTTGAGGCAAAACCTTCTTCAGCTGTGAGTATTATTGAAACGGATTGTGAGGTTGATTTTGCTCCTCCTCTTGATTACAAAGAACCTGAGAAGCCACAGAAGTTGACTCCCTCAAACAAACGACCTCTCGAAGGTTTGCTCATTTGGAAATTATTCTCTATTGTGTTTCAATACCGTTCTTTCTAGAAGTAATAGCCTCAAGTTGTACCTCTATTTTCTTTTTTGTTCATTGTAGTTAAAGAAGAAGAAGAACCTGCAAGCAAAGTTCCCAAATTCACTCCATTCACTGGATCAGGAAAACGTTTAGATGGAAAAGCACAAACACAAACTGAACCAGAAGATACAAAACAGCAAGAAAAGCCAACCGAAAATGGGAAATACGATGAGAAGCTGTCAGTTACCACACCACGGCAAAGATCAGGAAAGCTTGTCTTTGGTTCAAACAGCAAACCATTAGCTGCAAAAGAAACAGTGAAAGTATGTCTCTCTTCTTTGGACTGTTCCATTTATGTGATTCACTTTAGTCATCCATTGAAGATATAACTTATCCTGTTTGTATGGCTTCTAAATGTATGTATAGGTTGCTCCAAAGAACATCGAGCAAGAGAGTTCAACAAAATCCGATGAAGCTAAGTTTCAAGTGTTCACAGGGAAGAAATACTCACTCAATGGTTAAAAACAGGGTTTAGACGGTTCTGCTGAAGATAAATTATCTGTTTAAGCATTCATACATTCTCTCGTCAGTTTATTGGAACAGCTTGGATGGAACCTAAGCGACCTGGACCCTCAGGATACTACAGATTTGTCTGAAAGCTTTGGTTCTTTAACTTAGATGTGTCGGACCATCCTTTTAGGTTATTGATATGTTCCTTTCTCTGATATGTTTTGAGACTGAAAATGAACAAATCAGAAATTTCGACTAGGGCCTATAGTTTTTCATACATACACAACTTTCTCATTCATCGACCTTGATACCATCAAATTTTACAAGTTTTTCATAGTTATATTTGGTAAAATATTGGAAGATGTAACAATATCATCATCAATCCTTTATTACAAATCGCAAACTATAAGCAGAGTGAAATTAAAAAAAAAAAAAAACAAATCTTATTAGAAGCAATAATTTAGAAAACAAAAATATTCATTTGCTAACAAAGTCCCTCATCACTAAAAACATTGAAGAACAAGAGAGTGCTTTTATTTTTTTTGAATTGTGTTATTGCATTCTGAATTAAAATTTACAATTGTAACAGTGACGTTTCTCTTACGTCGGAATAACCTGTGGTTCAAGCGGAGGAGCTCCTTCATCTACCACAGGCTCCACTGTCGGTGTGGCAGCTGAGTCCTTCTCACTCTCCTCAAACCCAGACTTGAACCGGTCATAATTGGTCACCTCGGCCGACTTAAATGGACGTTCACCTAAAACTTTTAAGAGATCATCCTGATGCAACACCTCTTTTTCTAGTAAAAGTTCGGCGATCTGAGCCACTTTCACTTTGTGTTCCTCAACCAGCTCTACTGTCCGCTCATAAGCTTTGGCCACCCATTCCCTAACTTCTTCGTCTATGATAGCGCCGGTTTTGTTGCTGTATGGTTTAGAGAAGTCGTAGCCATCATCCCTTGGAGGAAACGAGAGCAGCCCAACCTTGTCGCTGAAACCGTACACAGCTACTTGCGCGTACGTCATCTTTGTCACCTTCTCTAGATCGTTCTGCGCACCCGTTGAGATTTTTCCTATCAATACCTGCGTTGAGAAAGGACCAGAAACTTAAAACATCTTGAACCGTAGCAACCTTCCTATATTTTCTGTAAAGGATCGAAGAGTGGAAACACGGTAATTAAAGTCCATCCCGTTTTCTTTTCAATTAAATTTCGGGATGTCCAATTTAATGTGAAATGTTGAAGTAGCAATTAGGGTTTTTACCTGCTCAGCTGCACGGCCACCGAGGGTCATGCAAGTCATGTCAAAGAGTTGCTCTTTGGTCATGAGAAGGTTCTCGTTTGGAACATATTGCGCAAATCCGAGAGCCGCTGTGCCACGTGGCACAATAGTCACTTTCAGCAAAGGCTCTGCGTGTTCGAGGAACCACCCTACAACCGCGTGCCCAGATTCATGATATGCAACCGTCCGTCGCTCCAACTTGCTTATCACCTGCTCATAAGTAATCAATTCAGATAAAACCATTTCCAAGCTTTTTGGAAAAAGCAGAGAAAATAGTAAAAAGCATTGTCAAAAAGGAGAAAGCATTTTACCCGGTTTTTCTTCTCAAGACCACCAATAACACGATCAATCGCAGATTCAAAGTGTGCCATTGTAACCGTTGCTCCTTCGTGTCTAGCAGCAATAAGAGCTGCTTCGTTACAGACATTCGCAATGTCAGCTCCAGCAAATCCGGGAGTGAGAGCCGCAAGCCTTTGAGAGTAATATGATGGCTCATGATCAAGTTTGATCTTCTTCAAGTAAATCTGGAAAATCTGATCACGCCCTTTAATGTCAGGTTTATCAATGGTTATCTGGCGATCAAAACGTCCAGGCCTTAACAAAGCTTTATCCAAAATATCCGGTCTGTTGGTCCCAGCAAGAACCACAACTCCAGCAGTTGTACCAAAACCGTCCATTTCAACTAGCAACTGATTCAGAGTGCTTTCACGCTCATCGTTTCCGCCTAAACCTCCACGACCTCTTGCCCGACCAATCGCATCAATCTCATCTATAAATATAATGCTCGGTGCAGCTTGTCTTGCCTCTTGGAACAAATGTCTCACCCTCGAAGGCCCAACACCAACAAACATCTCCATGAAATCTGAGCCAGATATAGACAGAAATGGCACACCTGATTCTCCCGCTGTGGCTTTTGCTAAAAGGGTCTTTCCGGTTCCAGGTGGACCGACTAAAAGTGCCCCTTTCGGAATTTTAGCACCCAAATCTTCATACTTCTTTGGGTTCTTAAGGAAATGTACAAACTCCATAATTTCTTGTTTAGCCTCGTCACATCCAGCAACATCCTTAAAATAAATCTGGCAAAGAAAACAACAAAAATTCAGTTTATAAATTCCAATAGGATCATTAAAAAAAGGCAAAACTCTAACCTTATTCTTGGAATGTTTATCCGCTCTTGTTATTGTGGCTTTGCCTATATTGAAAATTCCACGACCATTCTTACCGCCGGTTCCTCCTACACCCAATCCACCTTGCATCCGTCTCGCCCCATAGATAAGAGTACCCAAGAGCAATAAAGTCGGTGCAAACCTCATGAACTCTTGATACCAGACCATTTCAGAGACGTATGTGACAGGAACATATTCATGACGATCAACACCTAGCGCTTCTTGAGCTTCTTCGAGTTTCTCCTCAAAAGAATCAACACTACCGATATTGAAGTAGTACTTATACTGACCACCTGTTCTTTTAGCAGGAATACCATTACCATTGCCATGGACAACGTCAGTTGTTTGTTGGTCTTTCGGTGAGCTCCTCACATAGACTTTTGCTACTGATTTGTTTGAAACATCTATGTGGTCAACAAGACCAGGCTCGAGAAGCTTGTTTTTGAACTCCTGGAAACTAATCTGAAACAAAAAAAGGTAACATGGGATATTAGTGGAAAACATACAAGCAGAATCACATCAGCAGTTCCATATCCAAGAATATCACAAAGCTTAGTTTAAATATGCTTGCCTGTTGTTGGTCCCCTGAGCCAAACGAGAAAGAAGAAAAGAACACAGCAAGAGCTAATAGAGGAATCAGCAAATTTTGGAATCGATTCATGAACATATCTCCCACGTTCTCATTTTCATTCTTCTCTGAACCCTCTGTATTGCAACAAAAACATATTCACTTATTAGAATCCTTCAGTAGCACCAACAGGTCAGTATCTTCAAAAGCTAAGTTGTTATAGAAATGACTCCACAAAATACTGACCATAACTTCTAAAAAGCTAGGTTAAATTCATTGGCGAGAATTAAGACTCCGGTAAAAGCGAAAACAATGGTATAAAGATGATTCAAACTTCTATATATCCCTAAGTTTCCAATACATAAGAAAACTATAGAATCACTGTTATTACCTTTATGCTCTGATTTCTGATCACTCTTGGGTTCTTGCTTTGTATCTTTAGGAAAATAGTTCTCATAATCTACACAAATCATCAAAATGTAGACAACAACAAAAAACACTAATTTAGAATCAATTCTCAACACTTAATTAAAAAAGTTAAAGAGTTTTTGCAAACATACTCTTCTTCTTAGGAGCTTCATCAGAGAAGAATCGACGAAGTCTTGGATTAGCAAAAACACCAATCAAATCATTATTGACTAAACCCTTCCGTGAAGCTAAAGCAGCAAAGTGTCTTCTTATAAACCCTAATCCACCTTCCACTTGATTCACAGACGCCGCCTCAAGACCCGGCGAAGTAACTAACCTTGCCTCGTTTAACACCGCCGATCTAACACCACCACCGTACAAAAACCCCTGATTTCATATATAAAACAAGAATCAGGAGAGAAACAAAAACACGAATTGAGAACGAATCTGAGAAGGAATCAATGAAATGAAACAAACCCTTGAACGAGAAATGGAGCGATTAAGCTTAGAGAAGAAGATCATTGTCATATAGGAATCACGAAGAACAAAACTTAGTTCGCATAATAGTTAAGAAAAATGGCGAAATCGAAGATCTGAAACGAAAAAATGCAAACTTTTTTTATTGGGTTTTGTGGAATCAAAAATCAAACAAGATAAGAAGAGATTAGGGTTTTTGATTGGGGAAAATAAAAAGTTTGGGTTTTTTTTTTTTTTTTTTTATATCTGAAGTTTATCGAGAGAAGAGAAGGTTTATGAATTGTCTCAAAGACATGACTCTGTACTTGTTGTTTCTGTGGATTATCTTGAACCGGTTTTGTTATACAGAATCCAACTTGTGTTTGCCGGTTTGTTTAAACCGGTTTTTTGTTTTTGAATCTCAAACCGATTTCCGAACAGGCCTAATTTTACACATCTTGGGCCTTGGAGAACATATGGGCTAGCTTTTGTCATATAATAAGAAAGAAGGTCATCAATTGATTAAAAAATAAAAGTGAGAGATACAAACTTGAATAAAACTTCTCCTCCAAAACTTCTCCTCCAAATAGATTCTACAGAATCTATGGTTAGTCAACAATAAACATCTTCCATTAGCATTTACAAAACTTCAAATTTTCCGGCTAAAAAAAACATAAAATTTGAAATTATATTGTTTTGTGGGAAACTGACTCTCTTCCTAATTCGAAACATGAACTTGTAGTTGTCATGGTTTGTATATGGGTTTATTTTTATACTCCCTCCGTATTTTAATAATTGTCGTTTTAGAAATTTTATTTTTTTGAATTGGATGTCGTTTTCAAATTTCTATGCAAAATTTATTACTTTTTAATGTTTTATGATGTCATAAAACATTAAAAAGTAATAAATTTTGCATAGAAATTTGAAAACGACATCCAATTCAAAAAAATAAAATTTCTAAAACGACAATTATTAAAATACGGAGGGAGTACAATTTTTTTAGCACATTGTTTCATTGTTTTATATGTATCATTAAGTACTAACCATCACATGGTAGAGCCGTAGCATATCATCACTTTATTTTATTTTCAGTATCTGTACCATTAACTAAAAAAGGTATTAAACATCATCAACTAAATGCTCTGCATTATTGTTAATGAAACAATTACGTAACTATCTTTTTTGCTAAAGAAGAATTATGGCTCTTTAAATCATAAGTTTTGACAAACAAAAACAATTATAACCACTCACGATATATATGATAAAATTATAAACATATATTGAATTAAGAACTAAGAATCTAAACCCTAATGATCAAGACTTTGTGTATATAAGAACAACTCTTCTTATTACCTTTGAAACTAACTCAAAACAAAGGTTACACAATCTCTCTTAATCTCACAACTCATAGGGTTAGCCACAACCTTGGCACCTCTATTTATACTAAAACATAGACCTAAACATGTTGAGATAAGATCACAATTACACCGACTTACTTATAAACCGACTTGCTTATAAGTTTCTTGGGCCTCAAGCCTTTATGTTTTTATCAAGTTTGATCAACATTCTCCCCTTCAAACTTGATATCTCTAACCTTCACATCTTGAACCCCTACAAGCTCCCTCATTTCCTTGAACTTGATCCGTCCTAATGCTTTGGTCAGAATGTCTGCCTTTTGTTCATCCCCGGGAACATGTTCTAACTCGACTTGGTCATTCTCAACACATTCCCTAATAAAATGATACCTTTTATGAATATGTTTGCTTCTGCCGTGAAACACAGGGTTCTTTGCAAGTGCAATAGCAGATTTATTGTCTATCCGGAGTAACACTTTGTCACCTGCTTCTCCTACAACTTCACTTAGAAGATCCTGCAACCATATCGCCTGTTTTGCTGCCTCTGTTGCAGCCATGAACTCGGCCTCGCAAGATGACAAGGCTACTGTGTTCTGTTTCTGTGTACACCATGTAATAGGACAATCATGTAGATAGAAAATGTGGCCTGTAGTACTTCTACCATCATCCTCATCTACATTGTGGCTGCTATCACTGTAGCCTAAGAGTCTTGTCTCAAGTTTTGGTCCTGTTTTTCTAGCAAACGTTAAACCATAACCTGTTGTTCCTTTCAAATACCTGAGAATTTGCTTAAGTGCTGCACCATGAGACTCCTTGGGCTCATGCATGTATCTGCTTAAAACACCAACACAAAAGGAGAGATCTGGCCTAGTATGTAATAGGTATCTTAGACATCCAATACTTCTCCTATACTCTGTCTCATCAATATTCTTTTCTTCTGATGCTTTACTCAACTTCAGATTTGTATTCATTGGTGAGTGAACTGCATTACAGCTTTCCATTCTGGTTTCACTTAGTATTTTAGATGCATACCTTTCTTGCTTCAAAGTAATGCCTCCTGCATGCTGATGTACTTCTATACCCAGATAATAAGTCAATTTTCCCAAATCACTCATCTCAAACTTTGTTGCCATGCCCCTTTTAAACTCAAGTATCATATCTAGGTTTGAACCAGTGACTAGCAGATCATCTACATACACAACAATAATGAGAAGGTGATCTTTATCCTGCTTCCGGTATAAGGATGGTTCTTTAGAACATTTGACAAACTTCAATTCTTTAAGAATAGAGTTTAGTTTGTTGTTCCAAGCTCTCGGAGCTTGTTTTAAACCATATAGTGCTTTGTGCAACTTGTAAACCTTGGTTTCACTACCTTTTATCTCAAATCCCTCTGGCTGTCCAACAAACACAACTTCTTTCAGTTCTCCATGGAGAAATGCAGTCTTTACATCTAAATGATGAACCTCCCATCCATTTGATGCAGCTAAAGCAAGGATAAACCTAATAGTCTCAATGCGTGCTACTGGTGCAAATACTTCTTCAAAATCAACCCCATATCTTTGAACATATCCTTTTGCCACAAGACGTGCCTTGTACTTGTTTATGCTTCCATCAGAGTTGCGTTTTATTTTAAAAACCCATTTCAGACCAATTGCTTTAGCTCCTTTTGGAAGATCTACTAGACTCCAAGTCTTGTTCTTGTTTATTGAACTGATTTCTTCATCACAAGCATCTCTCCATTCTTTTAGCTCCTTTGCTTCTTTAAAATCCCACGGTTCCTCATTCAATGTTAGCAACAGATGCTCAATTATTTCATATTCAGCTTCAGCTAAAAGTACATAGTCATTTAGGTATCCTGGTTTATGACTCTGTCTCTCAGATCTTCTTAGGGTTGGCTGTATTGAAGCCTGTTCTTGGTTTTCAGTTTCTTCTGAAGATATTTCTGAAGTATTTTCTGAGACATCATTCTCATCATCTAAGGTTTCATCATTGTTTTCATTTTCTTCTCTTATTTCTTCTGTTCTGTTTTCTGTTTCTGAAGTTTCTTCTCTTAGACCATGGTTTCCGAATTCTCCAAGTCTGAATTTGAACATTCCAGGAGCATTATCATCCTCATCTTTTCCTGAATGATTCCAATTCCAACTTCTTTTCTCATCAAAAACTACGTCTCTACTTACCACAACTCTTCTTCTTGCTGGATCTAACAATCTATATGCTTTGGATCCGGGTTCTGTTCCAAGGTGGACTAAAGCTTTTGACCTGTCATCAAGCTTTTTTAAATGCTGAGTCTCAGTCTTTGCATAACCAATGCATCTGAATACTTTCAAGTGTACAATGTTTGGTTTCTTTCCCTTAAATGCTTCATATGGAGTTTTATCCTCTAATATTCTTGTTGCCACTCTGTTTATGAGATAGGTAGCATGTCTCACTGCTTCTCCCCATAGGTAATTTGGTACTTTCATATGTTTCAAAATGCTCCTAGTCATCTCAAGTAAAGTTCTATTCCTTCTCTCTACTACACCATTTTGTTGTGGTGAGTATGGAGCTGTTAAATGTCTCTGAATACCTGAATTTTCACAGAAATTTTGAAATTCATGAGAGGTAAACTCTCCACCTCTATCAGTTCTGAAAGTCTTTATCTTTGCTCCAGTTTCCTGCTCGACTAGAGCTTTGAATTTCTTAAACTTTTCGAATGTTTCACTTTTCTCCTTCAGAAGTAATGACCACATATACCTAGAGTAATCATCTATTAGCACGAAAATATACTTGTTTTGTGCAGCTGTGGAGGGTGTAATCGGTCCACACAAGTCTCCATGTATGAGTTCTAATACATGTGAAGCTCGGTATGATGTAGCCTGAGGAAAACTTTTCTTTACCTGTTTCCCTAATAAGCATGAAGAACATGTTTCTTTTTCAACTGTTATACTAGGTAAACCAATGACTAATTCTTTATTTATCATAGACTTCATAGTATCTGACCCTATGTGTCCTAATCTTGCATGCCACTTAGCTGAGTCACTGACTTCTTCCACTTGTAAAACTTTTGTTGGTTCAACTTCCATAAGAACCTTGTATAGTCTATTCTTTGATCTTTTAGCATTTACCAATAACCTACCTTGTTGGTCATGTACTGTTAACTGCTCATCTTTCATCCTAATATCACAGCCTGCTTCTGTGGCCTGTCCGAGACTTATGATACTACTTCTTAGATCAGGTATATAGTATATATCTGCGAGTACTTTTCTCTCACCATCCTTGCTTACAAAGAGAATTGATCCTTTTCCTTTAATATCTATGCATGAATCATCTCCAAATCTCACCTTTCCTGTGACTGTTTCATCAAGCTTTGAGAAATAGTCTCTGTTTCCTGTCATGTGGTTGCTTGCACCATTATCTAAATACCAGATATTGTCACCATCCTTCTGAATCTCAAACTTGTTTGGCTTTACATTTTTTTCATTTAAGTAGACAATTTCATGCATCATTAGTCTATCAGCTTCTTGAGTTTCTTCTTCATCATTCTCAAGTGTTTCTTGGAGTTTTAGCAGTCTATCAGGGCAATTTGAAGCATAGTGTCCACTTTTGTCACACCTGTAACATATGACTTTAGATTTATCTTTTCCTTGTCTGATAAAACCATTATGTTGAACACCAAAACGTCCTCTACCTCTGCCTCTGAAACTAGATCCTCTGCCTCTTCCTGAACCATAATTTTCTTGATAGGTCTGTGATTCTGAATTAGCATACATGAGCTTTCCTTGGTCATCATGTTTATCTTCTTCATCACAAACTCTATCTTCATATACTTTTAGTCTTCCGACTATTTCCTCAAAACTTGTTTTCTTTAGATCAAGTACTTGTTCAAGAGAAGCAACTATGTGGATATATTTCTTTCTAGGTACACTTTTAAGAAACTTCTTGACAAGTTTTGGTTCCTCGATGCTTTCTCCTAATGCAACTGACTTTGTTGCTATTTCAGAGAGTTTCCCTGCAAACTCATCAATTGTTTCAGTTTCTTTCATCTTAAGCCTATCGAATTCAGCCATTAAGGTTTGTAATCTTGCTTCTTTTACTCTGTCCGCACCTAGATTTCTTGTTTTGATTGCTTCCCAAACTTCTTTCGCAGTTTCATGTTCTCCAACTTGGAGAATCATTGCTTCTGATATGGATTGAAATAACAGAACCCTAGCTAAGTCATTCTTTTCAACATCGTTGTTCCCTGGTTCTATTGTATCCCAAACCTTATGAACCCTAAGTACCCCTTTCATACGCATGTTCCATACTGTGTAGTTGGATGCATTAAGCATCGGACACTGTATAGAAGAACTACTTTCCTTGTTCCTAGCTGGAACCGGAACTATCTCAGCCATGCTTTACCCTGTGACGAACTCTGTTTCGCAACGTGTAAAGCTTTTCCTTCGATCCTAGGTTACCTAATCCAATAGTAAAGCGCTCTGATACCAATTATTGAATTAAGAACTAAGAATCTAAACCCTAATGATCAAGACTTTGTGTATATAAGAACAACTCTTCTTATTACCTTTGAAACTAACTCAAAACAAAGGTTACACAATCTCTCTTAATCTCACAACTCATAGGGTTAGCCACAACCTTGGCACCTCTATTTATACTAAAACATAGACCTAAACATGTTGAGATAAGATCACAATTACACCGACTTACTTATAAACCGACTTGCTTATAAGTTTCTTGGGCCTCAAGCCTTTATGTTTTTATCAAGTTTGATCAACAACATATACATAACTTGTCCCTCATAAACAATTTATAGGAACTTGATAATGATATTAAGCAAAAACTCAATATGGAAATCATGGCACCTTATATCATCGTAATGTATATTTTTTGGCGATGGACTGTCTATTTATTGACATAGCTACGTAATAAGAAGATATATATAGTATATGTTTTTGAAAGACTCATCTCATCATTTACGTCGATTAGATTAAAAAATATAAGGTTAAAACTATACGTTTCGGTTACTTCACGTATCTAATCCAAAGGAATATCGATCGTGTTAATCCCTAGCTACTCTCCCCTCTTTTCTTTGTACACGTTTTAGTCGTCTCACATCAAATCCTCTATCACATATATATATAAATTAATAATAGGAAACAACAAAGATTGAGAGAGACACTTCCAAGCAGAAATCATGTGAAAACTTTGAGGTAGGGCTTAATTAAAGAGGGGACAAATTGGATAAGAAAGGGTTGGAGTATGTTAAATCTCTGTCCACCAAACCCTTGGAATGGTTTAGAGACTCTCAAGTGGACCAATGCAAAATCATTTTACTCTGAAACGAATCTCTGATTCTCTGACTTTAGACAGAGACAAATCGGGGACAATGAATTAGATTCATTTCAATCTTCTTCGTTTTATGGAAGTCGAGAGTTCCACGTAAGCTTAGTTACAAAGTGTGTTAGGTCTCATGCACGTACCCAACTGTGGACACGTGGCGATTCGTTTTATCACGAGACTACAAATATGTTTTGTCTCCTTTCCATGGCTCAACGATTCATGTACTTCCGTGTTTGTGACATGATATATAATGATAATTGTTATCTAATCTTATACTGTAAATACGATTAGTTACGTTACTTATGACGTTGTATAACTATATAATAAGTTTGCTTCCGTACAAACAACTACGTTATCTCAGCTCTTTATGTCTGAACGGAATCTTAAACAAAGATCCGGAATTATTGCATTGTAGAAAATGATACAGAAGAAAAAAATAAAAACAAGGATAAATCGAATATTATATAGGATCCAAGAGGTTAAAAAAGAAAATTCAAAATCAAAATTTGGCTTTTGCTTCGGATCCAAACATAACGCAAATATTT
Organism: Arabidopsis suecica; assembly: GCA_019202805.1. Classification (NCBI taxonomy): domain Eukaryota; kingdom Viridiplantae; phylum Streptophyta; class Magnoliopsida; order Brassicales; family Brassicaceae; genus Arabidopsis; species Arabidopsis suecica. The sequence goes on from CM032908.1 coordinate 8,482,409, forward strand.
CAACGCAACTGTCACAACATGATAGCAATAAGCTAGTTGGAATTTGGAAATGTACATTAGAGTTCAAAGATATTTCAAGAAAGTCCAAAGCAATAAAAATAAGATTCATTGAATTGCAACTTTACATAAGATTTTTGAGATACGAATTTACAAAAGAAAATGGGCCAAATTGGAGGCCAATTTTAAAGTTAAAAAGAAAAATCTCTACTAATAGAGAAATTATAAAGATGACTTATTCGACTAATAAAAAAAAATCCAACTATGCCTTAGGCTTAAATCGGGGTTACTCTTATTGGTAAACCCTTCTTGGGTACAGGGAAAGGACCATACTGTATACCTTCTTCACCTCCTATCACTTCCCATCTGCAAATTAAAACCCATAACTTCATCAATTATTATTCAATCATAAGTAAATTATTTGATAAATAATAATAGTAAGATTGAAATATACAAACAAATTGATATCAAACGAGATTCACATCTTTTGTGTTGGACCATATATAGAGTAAGTACTAATTTGACAGGTCGCCGATTCACATGTTTTGATAATTATTTTGGTACTACAAATTATTGTTGTCAACAAATATCTACTCGTATGTATTCATGAATGGAAACAAAATCTAAGATTGATTCTTATATTACAGCTGGCAATCTCTTTCCAAGTCTTTACTATCACAAGTTTTTTTTTTTCTCGTCATGGGTTCATATGGACCCTTCGTGATCACAAGTTCAAACTAAACATCTTTAACAAAACACGTAGTTAATATATCAAAATAAAAGTTTTTAACGCATATATGACATCATTAAGTGATGACGTCTTAGAAAAGTTTTGAAGCAATGTAGTATTATAGATGAGAACTTGAAAAGAATTGTGTTACGATAATTCTATCAATTAGAAGCGACTTGTGTAGTTGTGTTATATGGAGTAAAATGAAAAGGTGGTTATAGTTATTTCTATCAATTAGAGGAGAGTTTTTTTAATTATACTTGCAATATATAAAGCATATATTATCTACATAGAAACCATATTTTTTAGAAGTTTATTTTAGAGAAGGTTTTCCCCTATAGTTCTTGTGTTTATGTCTAATTTTTGTCATTTTATAATCCGAAATTTTTAATTTTAAAATACCTGAAGGAAGTAGTGAGGTGGTGAAGGAGGATAAGCATTTCAAGTTTAGCCAGCTCACTTCCTGGACATGAGTGCACTCCATTTCCAAATGGCATATACGTGTAAGGTTTTGGTGCCACCTGTCGACATTACAAGATATCAGCTACATGCAATGTAATAAGTCCATCAAAGTCCCCACATTGTTGACTTAACCCTAGATTTGGATTTGAGTTCCATCAATGTTTTACTCTTATTATATTCATGCATTTTTCTATCTTTCACCAACAATAATTTGTAGTAGGCCAAACACATCCATATACATCATCTAAAGGAATCGTTCCATGTCTCAATGATTTTATCTACCATGCATATGTCTACGTAATTGATAATCTTAACCTTTTGTTTATTTACATATATACCTCGAATCTAGACGGGTCAAACTTTTCGGGATTTGGGAAGAATTCGGAGGAGTGATGGATTCGCCGGAAAAGAGGAAGAACCTTCCAACCCTTTGGGATCAAGTAGCCATCGAATTCGACGTCTTGTACTGCTTCTCTAAATGTAAAGGACAGTACACTTGCTGCTCTTAGTGTCTCTTGTATCACCTACCAAAGTACGTATAGTAACCATTAATTGATTGTACGATCCAATAATATGACATAATCATATTTATCAATATATTGAAATGGTGTATATATACCCTTGTGGTCAGTGGCATTTTTCTTGTATCTTCCCATGAGATTCCTCGGTTTTCTTTTCTTATTTTTTGCCGAATGCCGACTTGCTCCCTCTATTAAAAAAAAAAAGTTTTACATAAGAATAATGAAATGGCTTATTGGTTAGAAAACCAAATTCTTTGTATTAAAAATAAATAGTACGTAATCTGCATGTGATTTAAATAAGTAGTGTAATCACATATTAATCGAGTTTGATAAAATATATTGTATCACACGCTTTGCTGCGATACAATCTTTCCATATGTAAGATGTAACATATTTATTCCTAGATGGATCTCTCGCAATACGCACATGCACAAGATAAACTCAAAAGAAAAAAAAAAAACCATATATAGATAAAGTAGTTGCTTACCGAAACTTCTTGGAGTAGATTGGGGTGGTCGTGTAAGTACTTGAGAAGCCAAGTTAAGACAGAAGCGGTGGTGTCAGTGGCGGCGAAGATAACACCAATGATGTTGTCGGAGATCTGTGAATCGCTTAAGCCATTGCGTTTTTGATCCTTTGCTCCGAGAAGTACTCCCAATAGTCCTCCTTCTTCTCTCCCATTCTCTCTTCTCTTCTCTATCACTTTCCTTAGTTCCTCGCTTAATTCTCTTCTTGCCTTCAATTTTTTAATTACAGAAAAACATAGTTATTTAATAGGTCCTTATTTACTAACCCGACTATTAATTAGCTCATTAAAATAGAATAACATGAATGGAAGTATTTTCATCACATCAAACATCTACGCTTGAATATGACTTTGTCTTTACGTTTTTGTGAAAAGAATCTAACCTATGTCAAATAATATCGCACACATGTGGTCCCCTAAAAAAAAAAACCTGTACAATTTTTTGTTTTTCCAATATTCTATGTGGTATATTACAATTCTACATGGACTTGTCACGTTCTACGTACAAATTCCCTTAAAATTTTCATCTCTATATTTGTATAACAATCATGGCTTCATCTATTATACGTTATATACATTTATAGTTCATAAACTTTATATACCTTCATGGATTTATGAAAAAGTGTGCCCGGTAGGTCGAGAGGCATGGAGTTGTAACCTCTTTCGAGACGTTGATAGAGATGCTTAATTGCTTCAATTGCAGTGGGCTCCTCTTTGTCCCCGAACGCTGACATGATCGCCACATCGAATGCATACTACACCCACAAATCCAATTCCCCCCTCTCAAATCAATTATTTCATAAAGATCCAATACAAAAAAATATAAAAAGTACAAAACATCTATAATCTTTTGTGAAATATTTTTTTCTTTTCGCACATTTATTATTAAGAAATAGAAAAAAAATATTTAAATAAGGGAATAATGGTAATGCAAAAAACACAAGTTCCAAGCTTTTCTTTTATCTATTTTCTTTTAAAGAAGTGAGCCCCGCAAAATTTGGAATTTATTTGGCCAATATTTCTTTTGGCATGCCTCAAGGACCATTGGACCATCCATGCATATAACCCAAAATAGACCAAAGAGACATACTCGTTTCATGTATTCGAGGGTGTTGATGGACTTTTGGGATGTCCAAGAGGAAAGAGTTTGGAGGACAAGGAGCTCGATGTGAGAGACGGTTGGTCTGAGAGCAGAAGGCATGAATGAAGACTGAACGAGCCGCTTGAGGGTTGAATGGTACGGACCTTGGTGGAAGAAAAGAGCCTCTGGTCCAATCATACGCTCTTTGCTTGGAGGATAAGTAGGCTTAAACAAGTGAGCTTTGCTCACTAACACCATTCGGGCTGCCTCAGGACTACTTATCATCACACATGGACATCCCAATATATGTGTCTTGAATATCTCCCCATACCTGCGGATCGGATATTTCACACTTAAGACTATTTTCGAAATTTGTGCAAAAACATTGTTTAAACATTTAAAGTGATTATTGTGATTAAAACTATAGTGAAAGGACGCAACGATTTATAATGTGAATCCTTCAACTACAAGACTATCATGATTTGGTTAAAAAAACATTAAATGCGTTTTTTTGTAACAACAAATTTTTTGCTTTGCGGTCCATAGTTTACTTGAATGAGGACTAGAACTGATTAATATTCTTGTCCCTCTCCACCATCCCTTCCAAATATCTTAAAATTAATTTACCATCAAATTTATAGGTTAAAGAATACAATGAACGATACACCTAAAGTGAATACTTGCCTATTTATGTATGTAACTATGTAGGAGAAGAAAAGAGTACTTGTTTTGGCGAGTGGCGAAGAAGGAATTGGGATTCTCTGTATAGAGGCGGAGTGTCTCTCCGATGTAAGGCAAACCCATGGAGCCAGGCGGTAGCCGTCGTCTTTGCTCTTTCCGGTGCAACCACCATTGAAATAGTAACACTACTACTACCACTATTACTACACTCGTTATTGTGATTAGTGCCGATTCATCAACATAAATAGAGGAGAATGAAATTGATGATGATGAGATTTGCATTATTCGGAAGTGATTTGATGAATTGTTGTTATAGTTAGGAGTTGTGTAAGTGTTCTTCTTGTTAGTGAATTTTGCTTGAAGAGTATGGAGGGGTTTATATAGCTATAGTTGAGGTGGAAAAGACACTTCATTCCTGGCCTTTCTTTTTTTATTTTTTTTCTAAAATTTATATTATTTTTTTGATATCTTGTAAAATTTATATTTATGACAACTATAATAATCACAGTTTTGCCGCCAAGGAATACCGTATATCAAAAAATTTTGTTGCATTTTTTTTTTATAGCAATACAAAAATTTGCCGGCGGTTCTTTGGTCCAATAAACACAAACTTGAAAAACTATCTATATATAACACTATAATTCAGGACTTATCACTTTACTTGTTTTCTTATCAACAATTGATTTTACTCTTTTTTTTAGTATTTACAGATAGATATTTATACACACAAAGTGTTCGATCGGTGCAGTACTCTTTATGTGGTTATCGTTTGCTATCCTTTGTTGTTCTACGATTAATTATTTTCGAAATAGATTTATATTTTGTGTTGATACGAAAACCTGTACGGAAAAAGAAAGGAAAAATAATGTGTAAATTCATTGGTATTTGTGTATTTGGACTGTATTAATGTTTTTATTTTACTTGCCCTTTGGCTAACCCCACACTACACTTTAGTGACCACAGAAAACAAAGACTTTTAGTTCATAATTTTATTTCTTTGAGATAAATGGGATCCACTGAAAATGTTGTATGGTTGAGTTCTCTTGTCAGCAAGAAAAAATCTAGCAAAGTTGAAGTCCTTTTTTCTTTCTTATAGAAAATATTAAAACTTCCATTAATTAAACAAATACTACGTTTGAGTTTTTCCATATTTGTTTTAGGGAATTTTGGCAAATGTGCCATAATTTGGGAAAAGTCTATGAAATGTACCACATTTGAGATGGAGTTAACACCCATACCACTTTTGGTGTTACAGTCAGAACTTGTGGACGATTTTGCCCCTTCTTTGGGCGTCAGTTGTGTGTCAGGGGACGGACTCAGCTACAGTCGGACGCAGCTTGGGAAACGGGAAGCGGCTGCATTAAATGAAGGGAAATGATGATTAGTTTTATTTGATGGGATTAAATAATTAAGTTGAAAATTAGCAAGATTATAGCATTTAATGGGGACGAGATGGGGAACTATTTGGGGGAGAAATAAATCTCGAAATTGGCTAGTTTGTGGAGTGGTGTTGAGAGAGTTTCTGGTGGGCGACATTTAAAGCGAAGAAGTGGTGGCCGGTGAGGGACATTTAAGGCGAAGGACTGAAAGTTAAGAGAGGTAAGGAATTGCTTCTTGTGTAGCTAAATAAATGCAACTGCAGTTAATTTTGGGAACCCAGTAGGTATAAATAAACTGTTGTAAATTTAAACTAATGTTGGCCGTTGACGGCACATTTGGGACAGGGTTGTAATGGACAAATCTGTGATGATGCTAGTCGGGAAGTGGAAATGTCTGGAGGGTGGTATGTGGCGGTTTCGTATGTCAGAGCGGTACTTTGCAAAATGCGTTGATGTAGAAGACGAAGACAAGTTTGATGCAGTGGAAGATAAAATCGCGAAAGTGTATGGGATAGATAAGAAAAAGACGAAAATGGAACTCAGTTTTTGGTACGAAGGGGGAGACGCGGTGTTCACGCAACAAAAGATGCCGCCTGTTTCTGTGGACAGCGAGAGTTCGTTGACAAAATTCAAAAAAATTCGTCTGGAGAAAGGGGGCATGAACATGTACGTAAGTGTTGATGAAGACGAGGACGACCTGCCAGAACGCGGAGGACAGAGTGAACTCAGCGCTTACGATGAGAACGTGTTAAGAGCTGTAGCAATCGCGGAGACGGGGCACAGAGGAAGTTTCCAGGCTATGGGGGGACAAGACTTGGGAAGTCACTGTCTTCCATATACGTATGAAGAGGTGGATTTCTTAGCAGAAGTGGATGAGATAGAGCAAGTATACAGGGCTATTAATGTGAAAAGAGGTCGAGGTGCGGATTATTTGGAGGAGGTTGGAGCTAAATCTGGGGAAACGTTGGTGAGTTGTGAGATCTCAGAAGATTATGATTTTGATAAAATGAGAGACAGGATCGACAGAGAGTACCCCGTGGACTGGGATCCTTACAACACTAAGAGAGTCAAGAGTTGGTCCGCTGCTGGCGATTCTGAAGTTAGAGTAGAAGACGATGGCACGAATATCTCGGGTGGTAAAAGGATTACAACGGAGGGGACGAGTGCAGCAATAGGCGGGGAAAATATCAGGGTGTCCCCGGACGCAAGAACACGGGCATGTGATTATCGGGAAGTGGAGGGGTGGGGACAAGATGATGCTGTAATGTTTAGCTATGAACAGTTGGCGCAGTCGCTACAAAACACCGAAGTAGAAGAAATAAATGGTGCGGAGATGGACAGCGAAGGAGGGCGTGGGACAGGGGCGGGAGATGGACCAGAGACTGCTGAATTGTTGTCCATTGAATTGGCACAGGAAGTTATGTCCCCGGTTATGATATATAGTGCATGCGAAACGATAACGCAGGAAAACACAGACGCCGAAGGTGAAAGACAGTTGTCCCCGATACTGAGGAGGAGGGTTGGGGATGGACCGGATGGTGGTGTTGCGGATGCAGACGATGGCAGTGGATCATCTAGGAGACCGACGCAAATGAGTGACTATGGAGTAATAAGCCTGGTGTCCCCGATAATAAACTCGACTGAAGGATCTTTAGCTGATGAAAGGTGTACTAATGGAAAGCAACCTAGAAGATGTAGTAGGTTATCGCTGCGAGGACGGAAAAATGTAGCAGCTGAAGATCTGGGCAATGTGAGTTCTGGGGGACCAGAACTAGTGGATGAAGAACAACTGGAAAATCTAAGTATGTCCCCCATTGGGAATAATCTTGGTGCAGAACATGGGGACAGTACGGGACCAGAAGAGGGAGCTTTGGCTTTGATGGCCATTGGAAATCAAAGGATGACCCCCAGGAGGAGGTTTAATGTAGGGGTGGGAGAGGAGAGTACGCTGAACTACAATGCAATGTGTGAAATTCCGGAGGACGATCCGATATTTTTAGGTGACGCGACTCCGTTCAAGGACAACGCAGTGGCAGTTGCCGGAGACAAGGCAAACATGAATTTAAGGAAGTCGGAAGATTGTATGTATATCGGGAGGGTATTCAGGAACAAGAACGAGCTGCATAAGGCATTGAGTATTTACTCAATAAAAAGGTTGTTCAATTTCAGAATAAGCGCATCTGACAAGACAAGGGTGATAGCTGTTTGCGGGGACAGGAAATGCCGTTGGAGGATATATGCAACGTATCACAAGGACTCGGAGAGTGTGGAAATCCGAACAGCAACGCTTAAACATACGTGTGATGTTGAAGCAAGGTCAAAATACGGCAAGAAGGCAACGGCCAGTATATTAGGGGAATTACTGAAAGCGAAATATGCTCATGGCAAGAAGGGACCAAGAGCTTGTGAGCTCCCAGAAGTTGTCTTGTCGGAAATAAACGTCAGCATAAGCTACATGAAAGCTTGGTATGCGAGAGAGGTTGCTATGAAAAGAGCTCGGGGAACAGAGGAAGAAAGTTATAAGTTCTTGAAGACATACCTACATCTCTTAAAAACAACGAACCCAGGTACGTTGTCTTCGGTGGACACAACATATTCTGACAAGGGGACTGTAATGTTCAAATATCTGTTCTTTGCTTTCGGAGCTTCAATTGCGGGGTATAAATACTTAAGGAAGGTTATAGTAATAGATGGGACCCAGACGAAAGGAAAATACAAGAGTTGCCTAGTTGCTGCTAGTGGACAAGATGGGAATTATCAGATTTTTCCCTTGGCATTTGGTGTGATCGATGGAGAAAATGCTAGTGGGTGGACATGGTTTTTTACAAAACTTAAGCAGTTCGTCCCCGATGAAGAGGATCTTGTCTTCGTCTCTGATAGGCATCAGGCCATATATGCTGGGCTCAGGAGCGTGTACCCCCTTGCGAAACATGCTGCGTGTACGGTTCATTTGTTCAGGAACGTTAAACACAATTTTAAGAGTGCGGGCCTTGCAAGCATGGTCTCAAATGCAGCCAGAGCATACACTGTCGGTGATTTGCGTTATTGGTTTGAAGAAATTCAAAAGAGGAACATGGAATGTGCCAATTATCTGATTGAAATAGGTATATCACATTGGACACTTGCTTATTTCCCGGGGATGCGCTACAACTTGATGAGCAGTAATATCTCGGAGTCCTTAAATGCTGCGTTGCAAAAGGCCATCGATTTCCCCATAGTTACCTTGGTGGAATCAATAAGGACAATGCTGATGAGATGGTTTTGCGAAAGACGAGAGAAGGCGAAAAAGGCCTTGACACGGTGTACACCGGAGATAGAACAACTGCTAATAGATCACCTAAAAGAAGCTACCGACTGTGCTGTGATTGCTTCAACTGAATGGATTTATCAAGTAAACGACGGATATGGGACGGTGTTTACAGTTGATCTACGTAAGAAGACATGTACATGCCGTGTTTTTGATGTCCTTATGGTACCATGTTGCCATGCTTTAGCCGCTGTAGGAATAAGAAACGTCGACATCTACTCTTTGGTAGGAAAATATGCATTTGTGAGTGAATGGCGTAAATTATGGACAGAGCATATTCTTCCTCCACCAAAAGAAAGGGACACGGAGGTGCCACTAGATATAAGTCAGGTGGACGTGAATGCCCCGAAGACAAAAAGGCCGTCGGGAAGACCAAGGACAGTCCGCATCCCATCCCAGGGAGAGCATCATGTAAGAATAAAAAGTATACTATCAAAATATAGTATCTATTTATTGGTCCTAAGAATGTTACCATTGCCTTTTGTAGGGTAAGGGAGGGAGGAAGAAAAAAGAAAAGAATTGCACAACTTGTGGGAAGAATGGGCACAACCGAGCAACGTGCAAAAATCCAATATAAAATGGATTGGAGGAGGCGGTTTTGTTTTTGATTATGGGGAGGACAGGAGTAGGCGGGTTTTTTTTGGGTTCCCATAAGTATAATTAACGGCGTAGGAATTGCGGATATGGTCCATAGAGACAACATGGATTGCGGGTTTTTTTGGTGTGATTGGAGATATCATAGTTGAAGGGGGTTGGTTTTTCAGGGACACAACAGCATGGTTGGGGGACGAGATATGTTTGGGCACGGGGAGTTGTTTAGTTTGGTCCGCATTCTATAACTAGAAAATGTGGTTTTCTTTTATCTTTGGATTAGGGGATGTAATTATGGAAATATTGATGTAATATAATGAAACATTCGTAAAAAAAATATAGTACAATAGTATCGGTCAAAGAAATGTGTTCAAGATAAACTGTGGGGGACGAGATATATTGAGGTGATAGAATAAACATTGGAAAAATAATAAATATATTGCATTACTATTGCAAAAAAGTAATGATGATTTAAGGGCAAAACGGTCTAAAACCCGATTGCTTATTAAAACCCGATCCAGGATTCGTTGAACCCCAAAAAAAATAAAAAAAATACCAAAAATCGAAATCGTTTTCCCCAATTCAAACCCAGCTAGAAAAAAAAAAAAAAAAACCCTAACTTATCAAATTTCGAATTGAAAACCAGAAATCGAGGTACTAGATGAGCAATGTTTCATCGAGCTCGACAGGTCCTCGTGGAAGAGGCATAGTATTCGGAGTGCCAAAGAGATGTTGGTGTGGGGAAGATATTGTGACACTAACTTCGAAATCCGATGCCAATCCTTGCCGGAGATACTATCGTTGTGGTTTTGCATTTAAACACAGGGTAATTTGTTGCCCCTGTTTCAATTGTTTTGTATTCTATCTTGTTTTAGATTCTGGTAATGGAGCAATGACTGTTAATTTGCAGCTTAGGAACGACGAACACACGTTTAAATGGGTAGATGAAGCCTTGCTCAATGAGATAGATACATTGAAAGGGAAGAATGGTGAACTGGAGCAGGAGGTGAAAGAGATTAAAACACAGAGGTTGGAGTTTGAGAAGGAGATATTTGAGAAGGTGGGACATGCTTTGTCTGAAGCCAAAGGAAGCACGAAGAAGATGATGATTGCCGTTGTGATAGGGTGTATGATCATGATTGGATTTAACAAATTAGTCGGATGATCATTTATGATTAAGACAATGGTGTTTGTAGATTTGGACTCATGATCAAAGAATCAATGTAATAAGAGAATGGTGTTTGGTTTGTGTTTAGATAATGGTTTCTGTTTTGTGGTATGATAATGGTGTCATCCAGTTTAATGTCCCCAACTATTACTTGCAAATCTCAAACAACAGAAATTGTATTCTCTATAGGATTTTGACACATCTAACATCAATGGTGTCCTCCCGATTAATGTCCCCACATTCAACTTACAATTGTCTAACAACACGAATTTTATTCTCTTAGACAACAGGAATTGTCTAACATTGTTTTTACTTTACTAAATTAGTCGGATGATCATTTATGATTAAGACAATGGTGTTTGTGGATTTGGACTCATGATCAAAGAATCAATGTAATAAGAGAATGGTGTTTGTTTTGTGTTTAGATAATGGTTTCTGTTTTGTGGTATGATAATGGGGTCCTCCGGTTTAATGTCCCCAACTATGACTTGCAAATCTCTAACAACAGAAATTGTATTCTCTATAGGATGTTGACACATCTAACATCAATGGTGTCCTCCCGATTAATGTCCCCACATTTGACTTACAATTGTCTAACCACACGAATTTTATTCTCTTTACTACATTCGTTGTCCTTACCTACTAAAACTCCTTGTATTCCTATCTATATATAGTTCTTCTGGTTTTTGTGCCAAACCATACTTCCAAAATCTGGATATGTTTTTGTGGCAACAGCTTCCCAAACATCTTAGGGTTTCGATTGTCCTTCTTGTTGGTAAGACATGTTACCGACACTTAGGACCCCTAATCCTCTCTGGGAAGGCTGGCATGCGTCTCGCACTTGATCCATCTGTTTTGCGGGAGACTTCTCTGGCTCTCCTTGAATCGCATCCTCAAAATATTTCCATCGGTTCACCCATTCACTTGTTTGTTTTACGATGTGTGAAGGCTCGGAATCCGGTTGCTTGTTACTTAGAGAGCATTAGGCTCGCTGCAGTCGAAGGGTTAATCAAAGAAGCAATGGACATGCTGGGTGATATACCCGATCCATCCCCAAAAATTCTATTCACCAAAGGTCTCTACCTTGTCTCTGTTAATAGACCTATGGATGCGATCACCGCCATGAATCAATTCAAACACGAAGTTGTCTCTTCCCGCAATGCCGATCGTGTGGCCACGCTTGTGATGACCGACATTAAGAAGATCGCCCCAGACCAACTCAGGTTCACCTGGACTGGCTATACGTGCTACTTGATCCATCCCCCTCGTCGATATTCAGAATGTTCCAAATGCAATTTTTGGAACCCCTGCCCTCTCTGTGTTAATTGGTGGGTCTTATGAGTATTTAATTTTGTCTTTATACTGTCTCCCATCGATTTTATTCTTCGCATCGCTTGCGTCTTGATTTGTGTCTCCCAGCACTTGGGTCTTTATAAAGTATTTATAATGTCTCCCAGCGGTTTTGTCTTTATTTGTGTCTTTATAATGGCTCCGATGGACAATACCAAATAGCAGAGTTACATGTGCAGGACAAAAACAGAATGAATGCAAATTAAGAGTCTTTGGTATTTAGGTAGATTGGTGTGTTCATAAGGAAATCTAAAAATATTACATAACTAGTAGATGCGAGTACAACAACAAAAAGACAAAATAAAAGCCGATAGACCTTGATAGATACTACGAAAGTTGAAATTATGGGGACAATAAAGCCGATAAACTTTTAAAAACGCTATTAAAGCTCTGGCCGCTACATATAAGTTCCAAGCAAGAAAGCGGATATGGGGACAATAATCGCGAGGACGATGTAGAGGTTGTGAGGAAAAGAGCGAGCGAGGTCGACAATGTTACGAGGGGCGCGTTGCAGAGCACCAACATTATACTCAAGTGCATTAATGGTTTCCTGGAAAAGCTCGAAACGCTCCCACATCGATGGAGGGTCAATGCGGTCACCATTAGGCGCGGTAATTAAGTACTTGAGGTGTTCATCCTGTTCCCTGATTGAGCTTCTTATAGCACAAATCTCGTCCATCAAAGCTTCGTCCCACCATTTGAAAATATGGCGGCCCGGGCCCTGAGACCCAAGACAAGGACGAGTGATGAAACAGTAGTAGATTGAATTGAACAAAAACATACAGAGGATGATTAATAAAACTTACATGTCTCATCTCGCACTGATAGAACCGCCTACCGGGATCAGCTTCGGTGATGGAATTAACAAGATGGACAGGCCCTCCACAGAAACACATTTTAGGTATACCAAGGCTGTCAGGATTGTTGTAAGGGGACAGGGGCGGGGGCGGGGGCGAGGAGGAGTAATTAGGTCCATAGGACCTAAGAGAATCTTGGGAAGAAGACGATGGCTGGCTATAACTATGGAGGCCCATTAGGCTGCGGAAATCACAGGAAGCGAGAAAGGATGGTATAGTTTGGGAAGACAATTTGAAAAGAAGGTAAGAAATGAAGTAGCTTAAGAGAACATAAAGCTGGAGAGATAAATAGAGATGGTTGTCATTGACCCCCAAAACTTCCCCCCAAAAAAGCGTTAAATTTAATTAAAATGAAAAAAACTTTTACTTAAACTTTATGTGAAGCTAAGGGGAAGCTAAGGGATTAGAGGAGAAAACAGTGGGTGATGGGATGTCACATAGAAAAAAATTAATGGAAAGCAGCTGGCAATGTCAACTACAAACATAGATAACCGTGTATTCGAAAGTTTGGTTTGGTTTTCGATAATTTACATAGTTAATTAAAGTTACAGGGACGTGATTGTAGTTGAATTAAAGAAAACCTAGAAAGTACTTATAAGGGACATGTTATGTTTGCTTAGGTTCGATCCAACAAAGAAAAGAAAGAGAAAGACAGAATATTACAAAACTAGGAATAAGTTTTTTTATAGCCAAGTACTAAATAGATTAAACACGAAGAGTCTGGATGAACTCTTCGTAGATGTCGACAGCGAATCTGAGCCGTATATTCGCTACCATTTCCTCTGTAATGACATCATGGCTGATTGCTTGAAGATGAAGCTCAATAAACTTAACAGAAAGAGGGCCGCTGTCCCCGATATCCTCGCTTTGGAATATTTCAGGCATTCTATCAACTGCAAATTCCTTGGGCACTGGGGTCTCGATGATATTCTGGGGAACCAGATCCTTGATTAGAGAAGGGAGTATCACAGACAGAGGTTTTAACATGTTGTCCATCTGTTTGGCCTCTGCTGGGCCGCCCACATTAGAGTCGAGGATAGCGATTGAATACTCTTTCAGGTCAATGACAAGCGAGACCCAGTGACCATCGGGCAGATGGAAAGGGGCATACAGAGTATCGACATCTGTCAACCAAGCCTGTCTGTTGTAGCGCCCGGGGACGATACCCCTGACAACATAGTCCTTAAACTTACTGCTCCACACCCAGTCCGATTTGTTTTTTGACTTCTTGAAACGAGGAAACATCTCGCAAACGTTCACAGAAAACCATGTATCCAATAGAGCAGCCCTACTCTCGACAAAAGAATCCCCCAACTTGCGCCATAGGAGACTAAGCATGGCATCAACGTGCTGGAATGTATATGAAGTGAGCAACATAAAAAACACGTAGGGATTAATAAGATAAAAGGACTGCACTAACCTCCTGGTGGACAGGTTGGTGAGAAGTGTGCAGATCTTTAAAAAATGAACGGGGGACAAGATGGCCATCAAGTAAGTAGTCCCTGTAAAAAAAGGAATAAATGTAAAGAGTGTCACACTAATCTAATAATTAAGACTAAGCGCATAGTAGGGATTTTTAAAAATGATGGGAAAAAAACTCACTTCTGACGATAAGCTTTGAGTGAGGACATGAACTTTTTCCGCAAATCATCATTTACTTTGACGAATGGGGAGAGGACCTCTGAAGGCAGCTGACTAAAAGTACTTGTCCCCTGAACTTCTTTGATTGGAGGAGTGTCAAGGAAACGCTGGGGTTTTTTCCTTTGCCTTTTCGAAGGGAGCACCTGATGTGAAGAATCCCCAGTCTCAACTTCACTGGTACATTTTCTTTTCTTCCCCAGAGAACCTTGGACAACAGGACTAGTCCCTACTCCCTTGATAGATGCATCCTAATAGGCGACAATATAAATATATTGCATTGATAGTCACTTATATGAAATCTATGATAACTCTTCTTGTTTAATAAAATGAATACGTGCATGTTACTATAAAAATATTACCTCATCGCCAGAATCGTGATCATCAACAGGTTCAACGTTTAGGTCCTCGTCAACTTGATCATCTTCTACAGCCATGTCCTCAGGACTGCCACCACCACTAGTAGTATCGCTTTCCTCGTCCTCGGCTTCAGATTTGCCATCATCATTGTTGTTGTCTACGTCCTCAGTCTCGACGTTGGGTTCTTGAGCTGCTTCAGTCAACTTCGTTCCCTCAGCGTCGTCCTCATCAAGCCTCTGATTTACATCTTCTTCCTCTAGGGCCCCATCTACTTTTTCTTCCCCACCAAAACCATCTTTTGCAATGGGAACCTATAAAAAACAATATAGTGTTAAAGAAATTAAGCCAATAAAAACAAAACAATAAGTAGGGAAGGAAGGTAAATTGAAACCTGCACAGTCTCCTCTCCTTCTGCTGCTTCATCGTCAGACGCTTCCAGGGGAGTAGAAAAAAGGTTTGGCTGTGATAGAGAATAGACAAAGTAATTAGAAACTAAAAACTTCAACGGTAAATTAGGATATATAAACCGATAAATTGAAAAAGTTACATTGTGATCTTGATGAAAATTAGAGGAGGAAGGCTTTAGACTATTTAGCACATCAGTTACTCCTCCGTAAGGGATCCACGCTGTCCTTTCCAACTCATCCAAAAGTTGGTTGTGGTCCTTCTCCTTCATCTCGTTACTTACAAAAGCAGAGGAGGATGGATGGTTTGAGACAGGTGATGCAGACTTGTCCTTGTCAATGTTTTTTTTATTGTTGTCCTTTACCTTAGAATTTCCTGGCGAGGTTGGGTTAGGCTGATTGTTGTCCCCATCATTCGAAAGAGAAGACTTCTCGCCTCCTCTGGGACTTTTCGTAGGAGGACACTTCTCGCCTCCTCTGGGACTATTGGTAACAGGAGCTTTTTCTGTCCCTTTGGGACTCTTCGCAACAGGAGATTTTTCTGTCCCTTTGGGACTCTTCGCAACAGGGGATTTTTCTGTCCCTTTGGGACTCTTCGCAACAGGAGATTCCTCTGTCACTTTTGGACTACCAGGATACTTTCCGCCATACCGCAGGTTGCTTATGATTTCATCTAAAAGTTCATCTTTCATCAGCTTCTTATCAATATCAACCACCCTTCTGATTTCATCGTAACATTCAATTTTCAATTCCGCCCTAACGTCACGGATTCTTTGTTCAACTTGTTCCATGATAAGCGCGTGAAGGACATCCTGTCCCTGTCCCCCAGGATTATCCCCTGGAGGATGAGACTCTTCATCAACTTTCTCTTTCCCTCGGGAGGACCCAGGGATATCAGTTGTTTTTGTTTGGCGCTTGGCAGGCGCCTTTCTTGTCCTCGAAACCTTTTCTTCTTTGCCCTTCTCATCAACCATAATTTGAGGCCATTTAGAATAACCACCACTCCATACATCCTTCGTGAAATTAAAACGACTCCCTATAAGGCTTTCCATATAATCCAGAGCTGGGTCAGCAACTTCGTCAACCCAATGGAAAATTCGTGCATCACCATCCCACGGCAACAGTGGAGCAATATCCAACTGCAAATAGGGACGACAACATTTTTATAGGAGAGCAAAAAGGGACAACAAAGTATAATCAATACCATTAATTCGACAGCTGGAAACTTACACCAGCGATTTTCTCAGTTTCCATGATGTTGGAGTTGTGGAAAGTTTTCAACGGCGCTAACTGGAGGACAGACCGGTCAGCGAAGGTCTGTTCATCATCAGAATCTGGAAGATATTTTTCCAGGGCTGGGATGGCCTTGAACATGAGTAATTGGAAGGCAATAGTGAACCCGTGGGTTGAGGAATGAGACTGATTAAACTTAGAAATGAGATCACTCCGACTTTTGACTTTGGTGCTAACTTTAACCATACGCATGGTGAGGAGGAATGACTCACGGCCCCAAGGAAACAGTTCAAAAGTCTCCAAATTCCTTACCATTTCGACAACTTGCTCGGAAGCTTTTACGGGTTGAGAACTGCAGATAATGATACCATCAACAATGACGATGAGGGCAAGACGTAGCCTTCTCCACTCATCCATCCTCGATGCAGGTGGAAGATTCTTGTCCGCCCTCAACCACTCAACAATATCTTTGATAAGGACAACAGGTTTGTCCTTACCAAAAAGAATGTCCCAGTAACCTTTCTTTGGTTTGGGGACGAGAGGTTTTTGCGACTTCAAGATGTCTGCTTGCGCTGCGTACTGATGGCAAGGAAGCCCAGTCAAAATGTGGAACTCTCTCAGAGAGAAACGGAAGGGCTTCCCAGCGAAAACGAACCAAAGTTCATGTTTTTTCCGGGTGTACAAGCCTCTACATAACATCTGGTGGACTAGTTTGCCGGATAGGGAGCATTTGCGGACTGGAAGATCGAAAAGGGGACCGAAAACAGACGCTCGGATATAATTCCATTCTTTCGTACCTTCTAAGATATCAGCGAGATCAAGCAAATACTCTGGCTTGGAGTAAGAATTGATACGACCAATAGGAGGGTAGCAATCGGTTGCATATAACCTTTTCGGAAGGAGGGCGGGGTCAAACGCTGGGACTTTAGGCGCAGTAGATCCAGAGGGCGTCCTTCTGTCTTTAGATCTTTCGGGGACAAACGCGTCATCTGGTCGGCGAGGGACGGAAGGTATGGATTTCCCAGACGGAGATCTGCATTTACTAGGGTTTGAGTTCATCTGTGGACAAGGATACGAAACTATTCAGATAAAAGACAGATCCATTTAAAAACAAATAAAAAAACATAGTAATATAAAAAGAAAGGGACAACAATCGGCGGAACATGGAACTACCATGACCGATATGAGGACAGAAATTAGACAGCGATGGGACCAATAAAGTATGACGCTGATTGATACTGTATAACATGCAAGAAAGACAGGAAATCGGGGAAGAAAGGAGTTACCTGTTTATCTCTTCCGATGGTAGAGATAAATGTTGAAGAGAGAGAGAGTTGTAGAGAGATAGTTGAAGAGAGAGAGAGTAAAATGGAGAAGAGTGACGAAAAAATGATGATTGGATTTAATAAATTACGCAGACGGTTTTCGAGAACTCGACAGGAGAGAGAGAGAGACGAAGACGGTTTTTCAAAAAGCGTCAGGAGAGAGACAGTGCACTGCAGGAAATTCGGAGAGTCCCATCACCCGCATGCCTTGTCGCCAGGTGGAGGGTAGTTTCGTCTTTTTACATGCCGAATGTGGTATGGATGCTAAATGGGCACAAAAAGTGGTACTGGGCCTAAGTTTTTAGAAAAAAGTGGCACTGGGCCTAATTTTCTCTTTGTTTTATGACGATGAATCTTTTCACTGTACGATGTGATAGTCAATTATTTTTACGTATATAGACAATGACGATCGATAGAGGATAATACAAAGAATCTTTACTTTTGCACTAGACAACAATTGATAACATGATAATTAAGAAAATAATAATATCGTTTCTTTGAAAAATGGATCAAAATTTATTAAGTGTCGATAGTTCAATTAGTAAAGATTCTCAGACAAAACCTATAAGTCGTCGGTTCAAATGGCATTTGGAAAGAGACCATATAAAATGCGTTAGTCTTTCACTTGAGGGGATGAACGAGCCTAAACCCAAAACTTCTTAGATCAAAATAAATATTTTACTATCTTTTACCTAGTCATTTTATAAAATAAGAGGTTTCAAATTACTCTAGTCACCAAAAACCTTATTTTCTAAACTATTTTTGAAAACTTAATCTTATTTTGGTAAATTACATACTTTAAACTAACGTTATCTTAGTAAATGAATCACTTAAAATTGACGTAAATGGTCGTTCGTTGTGGTGAAAGGGCTGTATAGTGGATAAGTTGAATAAAGATCTTTAAAATATAAATCAAATAACATTTGAAGGTTTAAAAAAATAACATAGCCGGTGACATCCTGAGAATCCACGTACGCGTAACGAAGAGACGAACCAGAGATCACTGCAAAATGCAGTAACCGCTTCGCTGAAACTCCTCAGCTATTCACACTTCAGCTTTTCCTCCTCTTTAAGAAACTTCCCTTTGTTCTTTTTTTTTTCTTTTTCTTTGTTAAGTCTTGTAGGTATATTGTTATAAAAATATAAATGTTCTTATCATTATTCTCATAATCATTTTTGGTCTGCGATCGCATAGTGATGAAATTTTCTTTATTTGTTGCAGTCAGTCTTTTTTCTTTTTATCTTTCTCTTTCTTTTCGGGTTTGGTCTCAAGTCTTTCGTATATTGTTATAAGAATATAAATGTTCTTACTTTTATTTGTAGACATCTCTGTACTGGTGTTACTTGCTGAAAAAACTCTAATTAATGGAAATGCGTTTGATGTATCTTTTTTCAAATATTGAGTAGGCAAGCACTGAAAGATGAATTCTATATAATACTTACCATATATCTATTAAAAAAAAATTGATCTACAATTTTTTTTTTGATAAATACTGATCTATAAAAACATCTCTCTATTGTTCAATTCGACATTCAATATCAGATTCTCTATCTTCATGATGTATCGGTTGCATAGTGAAGCGTTCTTCACTCGGGCTAAATGACACTCTTCTTAGCTCAATCTCCCTGTTTTGTGATGGGCTTTGTGGCCATGGTGTTGTGATTTGCACAGTTGAAGGGCTTGGAGTCATAGTATGAATGGCATTGTTCTTGAAAGTATGCGAATTCATGTCTTTCTCATCAAAGATTTTGAACAAAATCTTTACCTTTCTCCACAAGGAATCCTCGGAATCATCAGCAAGAGTGTGCCTATGTTCGTACAAGAAAAGAGCCACGAAGACGAGTAATGAAAAAAATATAGCAATGCCTACTATTAGAAATAGACCCAAGAAGCTACTGAGGCTGAGACGGTTGGACGAAAGAGCGGTCTTTGGATCAAGGCAATCATTCTTTTTCGGGAACCATTTGCTCTCGATTTCTTGCGTTACATTCTTTTGAGTCAGATTCAAGATAGCCCTTGAGAATTCTCCAGTCAAAGGTGAATTCTTCGGAAATGCCTACACATTGATCATGGAAACAAAAGTTGTGAGCAATGAAAAAAATCCGAATACCCGAATGTGTTATTCTTCCCCTTATTTTGTAAAAATTCATAGAAAGGAAAAAGAAGTAACTTACAAAGCCAAAACCAGCAGTCTTAAATGTTGGTTCAACCATGACATATTTAGAGCAGGATTGAGAAAGGATAGCCTTAAGGTAGGCCACTTCGTCGAAAGCTGCTGCGATTGTTCCATTGGACAAAAGGTCGTCGGCTTCTTTGGCAGAATAAAAAGGGTTTAGCTGATTTTCATGAAATCCCTGCCCTAATAGAATATCTTTAACGAAAGCACCACCTTGGTACCCTACATAATCTCTATTTTTGATGAGATCGTTTACATTTGTAACCGTCGGTTGCAAACTTTGTACCGTGAGGAAAGAGGTGAGACTCGCTGTGTAGCTCTGAGTGAGAACAAGCACCACAAAGCACCACACAACCACCACAAACCTTGCTAAACTGCTCACTACCTTCTCACCTATATGCACACGTACAAGTTTTCACTTTATCATTACAATCATAAAATAAGTTGAGATTTTATCTAAAAATATAAACAATGTAATTTGGTTTGGAGATAAAAGCTACAAAACTTAAATATATATCATTATTAGATTATTGGTTGGTGTAAGAACTTACGGTGGGCAAAAACCATGGTGGAGAAGGAGAACCATAAACTAGTACCGATCTGGTAGTGAGGCGGTCCACGGAAGTCGGTGTTGACTCTGTGTTCGAACAGCCACACAACAAAACCAATGAAGAGGAAGAAACAACCGGTGGTGACCCATAGCTCTAAGCTCCAAGGTTCGAGGAACACCCATGTGTTCTTACTCTCATTGTCTCTCACCGGCACCATCATAGAAACTCCAGACTCTGTGTACGGTAACGTGAAGTCAACGTACAAAGATCTGTTCGCTGTGATGGTTACATCTCCAACAACTGCATCCCATGTCTGCTTCATACATTAATATAATATGTTACAAATCTAATTAACATCCAAAAGACATAAAATTAGGGAAATGGTTTACAATGTAATTTTGTGAATGTTTAGAATTTAGTTTGTAAGTACAAATATGGGAAGAAAAAAAGAACTAACCTTGTTATATACTTGGTAAACCAAATTGTTGTAGTCATTTGGAGTCTCGAAACTGACGTATTCAGGAATGACTAAATATGGCAATTCCCTAAGAGCAGCTTCAAAGATTTCAATGGCGTAACCCGTTGGGGTCTTTTTGTTAGTGATCGGATCTACGGTTACCTTAACAAAATCAAAGAAGCCTTTCTTCATTGGAACGCCCACTCTAAGCTTCTTCCCTGGAATCTCCCATCCTTTTGGAACAACTTTTGACTTCCCTGGCCATATCACTGGCCCCAAATTTGTTTTGTTTGAACTTTCATCCATGAGTCCATCTCTTGGTGTCCAAAATCCGATAGTCCTCTCTTTATTTCCGACAAAATTTATGATCTCAAACTTTGGTGACTGGAGCTGCCCGTCTATGAGTTTAAACTCTCCTGCCATACCGTTGAATCTTACTTCCGAGAGAGCCTTTTG
This sequence comes from Arabidopsis suecica, assembly GCA_019202805.1. Taxonomy (NCBI): domain Eukaryota; kingdom Viridiplantae; phylum Streptophyta; class Magnoliopsida; order Brassicales; family Brassicaceae; genus Arabidopsis; species Arabidopsis suecica. The sequence continues at coordinate 8,503,660 of CM032908.1, forward strand.
AAGACTTGGACCGTAGAGAGAGACCCCTAAGTTCCCCAAATCTGTCCTGTTTTTTGACAAGGTGCTCCCATTATCATACCTTAAGCTCTTTGTGTTGGTTTTCTCCACAGCCTTAGCCAATGCAGTGATTGAATCATACGCCCATAATGCAAAAACGTTTAGATCGTCTCTCATCGATGGATTCTCCTTCTTGAACGTTCTTTTCCATCTCAAGCGGAAATCTTCGAGCTCTTTCGATTCGGGGACATGGCTCCTCACACCTAACACTCCCTCTATAGTATTTAAGCTATGACCATGGTCGATATGTCTCACCATATGCGTCATTCCATTGGTCATTAACCATACATACCCTTCCTCCATCATCCCGATCTCTCTAGCTTTCTGAAAAACCCGTAAAGCCAGACTTGAATCCATGTGGACAACAAATACTCTCACTTGCCTCTCCATTAGCTTATAAAGTTCTTTTTGAATCTCATCATCAATAGCCTCCGGAGGGATCACACTTCTCTTGACGTCCACGTCTTGTAAAGCGTCAAACAAGAAAGGCATGAATCCTTCACCAAACTCGTTGTCCACATAAATGGCGACGACCCTTCTCCACCTGAAGAATTTGAAAATGGACGCAATGGCTCTGACCTGGGATGAGTCGTCGATAGTGGCTCTGACGAAGTAAGGGCTTTTGATGGATGTCAAAAGAGGGCTTGTTGCAGAGAATGTGATGGTCGGTACTTGAGTTTTGTTGGCCAGTTTGATCATAAAATCTGCTTGCATAGAGGTTCTTGGCCCGATGATGGCGCTCACTTGCTCGTTCTTGATTAGGTCCAAGGCTGCTTGCACCACAAGCAAACATAAAGAAAAGAAGAAGGGTCAAATATCCTTCTTTTTTTTGGATAAAATCTCTTCCATTGAAGTTACAAGGCAAAGCCATGTTTGTCGAGTCCAAAAGAGCTCTAGTTGCAAAGTAATAAGACAATACTAATTCACATAAAGAGTTCAAATTGTAGAGATATCATAAGACCACTAGTTTTCGACTACTCATCTAATATATTAGGACTTATGAGTTAAATATAATTAACGAGACTAATAGTAATAAGGATTTCTGCGATCATACAACCGTCACCAAGACTAGAAAATAAAGAAAATGGACTTTGTCATCAATCAAAGAGATTGCTCTAATTACCATACACATTAGAACACATAAGAAGACACTTGGATTTTTAGTAGTATAGTCTAAAAGATAAATCGTCACCAAGACTCTTAGCATTGATCTTTCATATATTATACTGATCTAAAATATTGTTCACATTCAGTGAAAATAGTAACCAGCTAAATCATGTCTACCGTAACCATAAGTTCCTACGTAATATGCTTCATTCAACTACAACTATATAATTAATAATTCATAAATCCAAATAATCCGGAAGCTTAAGCAAGACATAGAGAAGTAACGAACCTGCAGCTGAAGCCTGAACAGTATCTTCCATGGAATCTCTAACGTGGAGCGTAAGTCTTGTGAGGTAATTTGGATGATCCGCGTAGAAATCGGACACCGCCATGTTTATAGAAGTGAGGCAGATCTTGGAAAATGTTGTATTGAGATCAAGAACTACTCCTACTTTGATTTCACTTGTTTGGTTTTCTCCTAAACCAACCCCCATCAACAAAAAAACCCAAACAAAGTAACTCAAAAAGGTGTTATTAGTTTTTGTAGGGTTCATCATCATAGTCACCCAAAAATTGAGGAGACAAAAACACTTTATGTGATTCTTTAACTTCCCTTTTTCCTGTTATATATATACAGTGGAAGGATCGGTTTGAAAGACTATTAAAATCTATGGAAGACTTTGAAATGCTATGCCAAAATTGGTTTGTCATCAACGAAAGAGACATATAGAAATTAAAAGAAAAGTGTGTTGACTAGAAAATAATAAAACTGGTTTGAAAGAGTCAAATGAGGCTTTTGTATATAGACAAATTGTAAAGGAAAACAATACATGGTTCTATTTATAAAATATTAGCGTTGATCGCAATATTTTTTTCTTACATTTAGCATTTTAACTGACGTAGTTTAATATAATAATTCAAATATTTAAGAGTTAATTGACATAGTTTTTGCGGATAGCATTTCTGAAGTAAAAAACTACTGTTTTAGTTATCATCCATCCCATGCTAATGCACGAGATAAAAAAAATTGTAAGTTTTCTTTTAATAAAAAGAATATATACATTTTTATCCAGATTTAATGGTAAAATTAAATATTATAATTTTTTAATAATTGTTTTGGCCAAGTTTAAGAATTTTCAAATGTCTTTTGCAATTGGAATTACAATAATCGAAATAGGTAAGATGTAATATTTGGAAATAAATGTGTTTTAAAGAGAATAAGAATAAGCAACAATGTGTTTGGAAATATAATAATAATAGGATTAAATTAAAAAAATGGTTGAGAATATTGAAACATTGGCCTCTGGCATCCATTTAAAACATAAAATTAAGGAGCATCTATTTTATCAACTTTGAAGGTTTTACGGTAATATAAGGTAAGTAAAACATGGACTTCTAAATATAGTTAAGTAATTTAATATATATATATATATATATATAATATTAAATGCTGTAAAATATTGTAATTATTAATTAGTGTAAAAGAGAAATTTGTTTGATTTGTCTCTGGTTACGTCTTACGTTGGTTCAAGTGGATTTTACAATGACAAAGCTTTTCTCTCTATTGTTTTTCTGTAAAAACATTTTGCTTAGGTGAAATACTTAGGTTTTTCTTTAATCTACTTTGTTTGTTTACAAAAAAAAAAATTACACCCAATATTTTAATTTATTGGGGCATTTTAATGTTAGCATGGCTCTGCATACAGATAACAAAAATATAAAGGTAAGTGAAATGATTTTTTTTTTTACGAGCAGTCGGAAATTTAACGGACTTTTCTTGGTTTGGATTTATTCAGACTTAGTTTGTTCAACGCGCTCTTGGGTTTAAACCCAGCCAATGCCATATGACTTTTTTACAATCCACCCTATTGATACTCCACCTCACACGGCCTGCCATACACAATATGATTGGCCGTTAGAGAACAACATTTTCTTACGTATGTTCAAGAATAGGACATGAAGACGTATAATATATATGGGCAAACTGAAAACAAATATTAGTTTTGTCAACATTATTTATTTCCAAAACAATAAAAAATACATTAATCCTAAATTTTTTAAACTCGGCTACGTTGTGTTGAAGAATTGATTCAACTGAAATGCATTTGGTTCGTTAATTATAAGGCTAAAAAGTCTCCGATTCGAAGAGAGGGTTTGCTAAAAGACAACCACTTCGTCAAAGGCAGTGTTTGCTTTTACATAGCTATGTGTACCTTTGTCTTTCTTTCTCTGTTACGCTTCTTCGTGCTTGAGGTTGTGATATTGTAGAGCTATGAGCATTTGTAAATAATGATATAGTAAATTATTGGATCTTTTGGCCGAGATGTAAGAATCACGTATGGTGGATGGATCATGAATGACCAGAGCCCTCTTTCGCGACTATGGTTGGGAATGGATGCGAATCATGCTATCATGCGAATGGATAACCTCGTTGATTTGGATCTAGGAACTTTCCTTAAAGTCACTTGCCAGTATGTACATATGAAGTTTTTAGCGTTGCTATATATTTGCCATGCGATGCTATAAATATAAACTTTGTTATAAATAAAAGAATAATAACTTTGATGGGAAAATATACAGCGAACCTAGCTAATCCTATATTTAACTTGTTATGGAATCTTCTAAATTTATCTCTATTGTTCAACTCCACATTCAATATCAGATTCTTCATCTTCATGATGTATAGTTTGCGTAGTTAAGCGTTCTTCATTCGGGGTAAAAGACACTCTTGTTAGTTCAAACTCCCTGTTTTGTGACGGGCTATGTGTCCATGGTGCGCTTTGCACAGTTGAAGGGCTCGGACTGTAGTGAGTCATAGGTGAACTCACATTATGAACAGCGCTGGTCTTGAAAGTATGCGACTTTATGTCTTTCTCATCGAAGTTTCTGAATAAAGACGTTAGCTTACCCCATATCGAATCTTCAGAATCCTCACATAATGTATGCCTATTTTCGTACAAGAAAAGGGACACGAAGATGAGTAGTGCCAAGAATGAAGCAATGCCTGCTATTAGAAACAGACCCCAGAAGCTACTAAGGCTTAGACGGTTAGACGAAAGAGCGGTCTTTGGATCAGGACAATCATTCTGTTTCATGAACCATTTGTTCTCGATGTGTCGCATTTCATCTCCTTGAGTCACATTTAAGATAGCCCTTGAGACATCTCCTGTCAAAGGAGAATTCTTGGGGAATGCCTACACATTGATCAAGGAAACAAGCAATGAAAACCCCGGAATACTCGAACTGTGTTTTGTTTTTTCTATTTTGTAATTTTGATAAGAGAAAGAAGAAACTTACAAAGCCAAAACCAGCAGTCTTAAATGTAGGTTCAACCATGGCATATTTGGAGCAGTATTGAGAAAGGATAGCCTTAAGGTAGGCAACTTCGTCGAAAGCTGCTGAAATACTGCCATTGGACAAAAGTGCGTCGCATTCTTCGGAAGAACCAAAAGGCTTGAGCTGAGAATCATTAAATCCCTCATTTCTTAGAATATCTTTAACGAAAGCCCCGTGTTGGTAGCCTACATAGTCCCCATTTCTTATGAGATCTTTCATAGTTGTGGCCCCTGGTTGGAAACGCTGTACCGTCAAGAAAGAGGTGAGATTTGCTGTGTAGCTCTGAGTGAGCACAAGCACCACAAAGCACCACACAACCACCACAAACCTTGCTAAGTTGCTCACTACCTTCTCACCTATATACACGCAAAAATTACTTCATCATTAGAATCTTGATTCTTGTTAAATAAAAAAATTATCACATTGAAAATAAGTTGACATGAAAACCAAGAATTTTTTTAACATTTATCATTGTTGGTGTAAGAACTTACGGTGGGCAAAAACCATGGTGGAGAAAGAGAACCAAAAACTAGTGCCGATCTGGTGGTGAGGCGGTCCACGGAAGTCTGTGTTGACTCTATGTTCAAACAACCACACAACAAAACCAATGAGGACAAAGAAACAACCAGTGGTGACCCATAATTCTAAGGTCCAAGGTTTGAGGAACACCCATGTGTTCTTATTCTCATTGTCTCTCACCGGCACCATCATAGAAACTCCTGACTCTGTGTAAGGTAACGTGAAGTCAGCATACAAAGACCTGTACGCTGTGATAGTTACATCTCCAACAACTGCATCCAAAGTCTGTTTCATTTTTACTAATATGTTAGAGATCTCAAATATATATTAAAAAAAAAAGACATAATCTATAGACATAGTTTAGTCTACTCATTACTAACTGCTTACATGGAATTGCATGAACTTGTAGATTTTTGTTTAAGAAAAAAAAAAGAACTAACCCCGTTGTCGAGCTTGTAGACCAAGTCATCGTAGTGATCATCGGGAGACTCGAAACGGTAGTATTGTGGAATGACTGAATATGGCAACTTCTTAAGAGCAGCTTCAAAGATGTCTATGGCGTAACCCTTTGGAGTTGTTACGTTAGTGATAGGATCTGTGATTACTTCCACAAAATTGAAGAAGCCTTTCTTTACAGGAACACCGACTTTAATCTTCTTACCATTAGTTGGAATCTCCCATCCTTTAGGAACAATAGTCGACTTCCCTGGCCATATCAACGGACCAAACCTCTCCCCTGTAAATGAAGTTGTTTTGTTTGAATTTGCATTCACAAGTCCATTGCTCGGTGTCCAAAATCCGATAATCCTCTCTTCATTTCCGACAAAATTTATGATCTCAAATTTTGGTGACTCAAGCTGCCTGTCTATGAGTTTAAACTCTCCTGCCAAACCATTGAATCTTATTTCCGAGAGAGCATTTACAAGACTTCTACCGTAGCGAGAGACCCCTAGGTTCCCCAAATCTGTCATGTTATTTGACGAGCCACTTGCATTATCATACGGAAAGCTGCTTATGTTGGTCTTCTCCACGGCCATGGCCAATGCAGTGGTTGAATCATACGCCCGTAATCCAAAAATGGTTAGACCATCCCTCATCGATGGATTCTCCTTCTCGAACTTTCTTTTCCATCTCAAACTGAAATCGTCGAGCTCTTTCGATTGGGGGACATAGCTCCTCACACCTAACACGCCCTCTATAGTATTTAAGCTACGACCATGGTTGATATGTCTCATCATATGCGACATTCCATTGGTCATTAACCATACATACCCTTCCTCCATCATCCCGATCTCTCTAGCTTTCTCAAAAATTCTTGAAGCAAGACGTGAGGCCATGTGGACAATGAAAACCCTAGTCTGCCTCGTCATGAGCTTATAAAGTTCTTTTAGAATCTGGTCATCGTTAGCCTCCGGGGAGATCACACTTCTATCAACTTGCACGTCTTGTAAAGCGTCAAACAAGTAAGGCATGATTCCTTCACCTAACTCGTTGTCCACATAAATTGCGACGACACTTCTCCATCCGAAGGATTCAAAAATGGCTGCAATGGCTTTGACCTGGTATGAGTCATCGATAGTGGCTCGGACGAAGTAATAGCTTTTAATGGATGTTAAAAGAGGGCTTGTTGCAGAAAATGTGATGGTTGGTACTTGAGTTTTGTTGGCGAGTCTGATCATAAACTCTGCTTGCATAGAGTTTCTTGGTCCGATGATGGCGCTCACTTTCTCGTTCTTGATTAGGTCCAAGGCTGCTTGCACCACAAGCAAACACAGAAAAAAAAGTTTAGAATTTCACTAAATGTAACAGCAGTAGTTTAAGACTTGATGATAATTAATGAGACAATTATAATCTATACAAGAGTTAAAATCTTTATTGTAAAGGTATCACATGACATGTTACTAATAGTCTTTGACTATATTTCATCCGAGTGAAAATAATAATTAATAAATCCAAATGATCCCTGACAAGTAGCAGAGAAGCAAAAGACAGAAAAGTAATTAACAAACCTGCAGCTGAAGCCTGAACAGTGTCTTTCATGGAATCTCTGACGTGAAGCGCAAGTCTTGTGCGGTAATTAGGATGGTCTTTATAGAAATCGGATAACGCCATGTTCATAGAAGTGAGGCAGATCTTGGAAAATGTTGTATTGAGATCAAGAACTACTCCTACTTTGATTTCACTTATTTGGTTTTGTCCTAAACCAACCTCTAGCAACAAAAAGAACCAAACAGAGTAACACAGAAAGGTGTTATTGGTTTTTGTAGGGTTCATCATTAAGAAAAGATAGAGGAGACAAACAATTTACGTGATTCTCGACATCTCTTTTTCTGTTATATAGACAGAGGAAAGAAATCGGTTTGAAAATGTCTTGGAAGACTTTGAAATGCTACACCAAAATTGGTTCTCAATGAAAGAGTCATAAGATAATAAATATCAGTGTTGACTAGAAAAGATTTTAAAAAATGGTTTGAAAGAGTCAGATGAGACATTGCCAAAGAAATTTCTTGGCAAAAGCAAACCTACAAAATTATATGAGGAAAATAACTACCTTTAATTGAGGTACTTGGTTCTAGAATAAAAGCCTTGTTCGTAATGATTTGAAAGTTAAAATTTGTACTTCAGTTAGGGATTGGCTACAACGACAAAAACATATAATTTAATTTGATCCGTTTTTCCAAGATTTAATTTCTTTTACATGCACTCAGAAATTTTTATTTGAAGGCTTGACTGAGTCCGATAAATAGCAGAATAATGAAATAATTGGATAAAGTTTTCATAGAATTATTATAAAATACTAAAAAGCTAGTTTTAATCATTACACGTTTTATTTTTTATAGTTATAGTTTTAACACGTTAATAGTATATAGAGATGGCAGACGGGCCTGCCCGCGCCCAAACGGGCTGACCGCGATGGGCCTTTTCTAAATCTGATCCGCGACGGTCTTGCCCGCTAACGACCGCGGGTTACAAACACAAGCCCATACCTGCCCCGCATAGCCCAGCGGTTTGACGGTCCGGCCCGCGGGCATTCTTGGTTCAACGATTTTAGGTTCAGTTCGTGCAAGAAATCCTCTATGTTTTAATACTATGTTCTACAACCCAGCTAAAAAATACTACGAAACAAATCTATGAATACAAGCTATGAAAACTCAACAAAGATACACTTGGCTTGAATTCTTTAAAAAAAAATGCATAATTCATGACCAGAATGATTATCATTCGATTCATTCCACACATCAAAAGGCCATAATTTATTCGTTTACACCAATGTTCAGACATAAACTTCATATATAAATTGACTTCGTAAGGATGGTGACATAGTGTTGTGAATGTATGGTTTATATGTTAAGACTCCAAATCAAAACCAAAACATATTCTTAAAACCAGAAACTGATTCTCAAAAACAAACTGAAACTCTCACACAAACCCAGAATGATTAGAATGATTAATTCATGACCAGAATGATTATCCCAAAATATTCTTTAAAGAAACGCCTAATTCATGACCAGAATGATTATCATCAACAAATTTTCACAAACGATATCAATTCCCGTCAATCGATATGCCATCCCTCAATCATTTCACACCAATCGTCAGTCACGATAACTTCAGAGTTCAGATTCACTACAAACTTCAATCAATGTATGGAGAATTAGAGAAGAATTGAAATAGCTTGGAAGGAGATGAAAGATTAAACGGACCACCCGCAAACCCGCGACCGCTATGGGACAGAATCCGTCTGACCCGCAAACCGTACGGGTCGAGTCCGCGAGACCCGCCTTTTTTTGGGCATCAGTTTAAAGGCCCATACCCGCCCCGCTAAGTGACATAACGGACCATGCCCGCGGGTTTGAGGCCCAATTGACATCTCTAAGTATATAGATGAGTCACTTTTCCAAAACGTCAAAATTTGAGAAATATATTGAATGGTAAAAAATAGCGGAATCACGATTTCAGAACGTGAAAACGTGAGCCAGTAATATACCATCCATTTCCTGAATTTTTGGTTGGGATTCGTCTTACTAATTTACTCAAAGTAGATCTCAAAAAATACTTTTATAAAAAAATATGGCTGACTTCTTTTAGATGTTTTGAGAAGACTTTCAAAGGTTGACCAATTGTATACCTAAATCTTGAATCAACGGGAAACCTGTGTCTTGAAGCTTCACAAAGTGGTTTTCTTACTTCTGAGTGCAAGAGTTATTTTTTTAAAATATTGTATAAATGGTAAATTTTCACCATATAGTGCAAGGACATTTGTACTAAAAACTAAATTTATGTTCAACGCGTTTTTGGGTATGCCATATCTCATCAAACACAATGTATTGGCCTGTTGGAGGACCACATTTAAATTTTCTTACACGTCTCTGAGAATCAGACATGAAGACGTATAATGTGGGCAAATCCAAAACATATGTTAGTTTTGTCAACATTTTTTTCTTCTTCCAAAACACTGAAAAAGACATATCCATCTCAAAAGATTATTTTTTTGTGTGTCATTTTGCAGATTATAAAAGTTTGTGTTAAGTTTATTTCTCCCTAATTTTTATATAACTCTAAATGGAAGAATATTATAATCCAAATTCAGAAATCTAACTTTGACACTAAGTTTGAAAACAAACATAGGAATACAAGATGTTTACAAAAGAAAATACTACTGTTTCTACACCCTAAAACCACACTGGCTAACTTGTTATGCACTTTGGCAACTTCTCTCTATCATTCACCTTAACATTGAATAATAGCAGATTCCTCATCTTCAACTTGTTCCGTGAAAAGTTCTCCGCTCGAGATGGAAGACACTCTTCTTGGCTCAAACTGATCCCTATTTTGTGCCGGACTTAGTGGCAATAGAGTGCTATGATCGGTCAAAGGGCTTGAACTTCCTTGAGTAATAGGTGAACTCACATTATGAACGGCACTCTCCTTGAACATATGCGACTTTATGTCTTTCTCATCAAAGATTCTAACCAAAAAATTTAGCTTTCCACGGAAGGAATTTTCGGAGTCATCAAAGAGTGTTTGCTTGTGTTCGTACAAGAAGTTGGCCACGAAGATGAGAAGTGCCAAGAATGAAGCGATGCCTGCTATTAGAAACAGACCCCAGAAGCTACTAAGGCTGAGATGATTGGACGAAAGAGTAGTGTTTAGATCAGGACAATTACTTTGTTTCTTGAACCATTTATTCTCAATATGTTGCATTTCTTCGCCTTGAGTCACATTCAAGATGGCCCTTGAGACATCATCTGTCAAAGGTGAATTCTTGGGGAATGCCTACACATTGATCATGGAAGCATAAAATCAAAGCAATGAAAATACCTAAATACTTTAAATTCGTACTTTTTTTTTTTTTTTGTAAAAGTGTAAGGTAAAAGAACTTACAAAGCCGAAACCAGCAGTCTTAAAGGAAGGTTCAACCATGGCATATTTGGAGCAGTTCTCAGAAAGGATAACTTTAATGTAGGCCACTTCGTCGAAAGATGCTGTGATTGTCCCATTGGAAAAAAGCTCATCGCATTCTTCGGCAGAACCAAAAGGTTTGAGGAAAGACTCATGAAATCCTTGACTTATCAAAAGTTCACGCACGAAAGTGCCTTGTTGGTACCCAATATATTTGTTATTTTTTATGAGATCTTTCCAATTTGTGACCGCTGGTTGGAACCGTTGTACTGTGAGGAAAGAGGTGAGATTCGCTGTATAGCTCTGAATAAGCACAAGCACCACGAAGCACCACACCAACACCACAAACCTCGCTAAGGTGCTCACCACCTTTTCATCTATACACACGAACAAGTTATTGTATATCAATATACTATATAAGAATCGTATTTAGACTACTTTCATCATCTACCAATTTTTTATTTTGGGACCAAATTCTAAGGAGAAACCAATACTATTTCCCGAGGCATGTCGAAAATAAGAAACAAGATAATATTGATATAAAGCTGGATATTAACCAAAGGCGAAGTTTAATGATGTTTCTTGATGATGGGACTCGTTTCCTAGTGTTATCCCACAACGACTGATAATTTACGACTTGAGCAAATACCACTAGGCTATTCCAACTTTGTTCTTGATTGGTGTAACTTACGGTGGGCAAAGTTCATAGTGGAGAAAGCAAACCAGAAACTGGTGCCTATCTGATGGTGAGGCGGTCCACGAAAGTCGGTGTTGACTCTGTGTTCTAAAATCCACACAACAAACCCAATGAATACGAAAAAGCAAGCGGTGGTGACCCATAGGTCTAAGCTCCAAGGTTTGAGGAACACCCATGTATTCTTGTTCTTGTTGTCCTTGAGAGGCACCATCATAGACACTCCAGACTCTGAGTACGGTAGCGTGAAATCGACATACAATGACCTGTTCGCTCTGATGGTTACATCTCCTACAACTGCATCGTACGTCTGATCCGTTTATAAACGATATGTTAGAAATCACACCCAAAGGAAAAAACAAAGACATAATCCACTATATAGTCGACATAAATTACTCTACGAATTGTTAATTAATGTTAAGTTGAAAGTAAAGAACCATTGTAGAAATAGGGGAAGAGAAAGAGAACTAACCCCGTTGTAGACTTGGTATACCATTTCGTCGTAGTTCTCATCTGGAGACAAGAAAGCAATATATTTAGGAATGACTGAGTAAGGCAACTTTTTAAGAACAGCTTCGAAGACGTCAATGCAGTAACCCGTTGGGGTCATTGCGTTACTGATTGGATCTGTCTTTGCATCCACAAAATTTAAGAAGCCTTTCTTCACTGGAATGCCCACTCTAAGCATCTTCCCGTTTGTTGGAATCTCCCAACCTTTTGGAATAACTCTCGACTTACCGGGCCATATCACCGGCCCAAAACTCTCCCTTGAAAACGACGTGGTGTTTTTTGACTTTGCATTCACAAGTCCATTGCTTGGTCTCCAGAATCCGATAATTCTCTCTTCATCTCCAATAATATTGATGACCTCAAACACTGATGATTTGAGCTGCCCGTTAATGAGTTCAAACTCTCCGGCTAAACCTTTGAATCTTACATTCGAAAGAGCCTTTAGAAGACTTGGACCGTAGCGAGAGACCCCGAAGGTCGCTAGATCTGTCTTATTATTTCTAGAAGCGATCGGATGCTCATACCGCAAGCTCTTTATACTGGTTTTCTCTACGGCCATGGCCAAAGCAGTGATCGAATCATATGCCCTTAATGCAAAAATGTTCAGCTCTTCATCATTCCCCTTCTTATCAAACCTTTTCTTCCATCTCAATCTGAAATCTTCTCGCTCCTTCGATTTGGGGATATGGCTCCTTACACCCAACACCCCTTGCATATTCTCCAAGCTGCTACCGCGTTCATTAGATTTCACCAAATTCATCACTCCATCTGTCAATAACCATGCATATCCTTCCTTCATCATACCAATCTCTCTAGCTTTCTGAAAAAACCGAAAACCGAGAGTTGGTGGCATGTGGACAACGAATACCCTCGTCTGCATTGTCATAAGCTTATAAAGCTCCTTGAGAATCTGATCATCATTAGCTTCTTGAGGGATCAAACATCTATTGACTACAAGAGCTTGCACGTCTTGTAAAGCGTCAGTTAAGTAGGGAATTATTCCTTCTCCGAATTCGTTGTCCACATAAATGGCAACAACGTTTCTCCACCCGAAGGATTTGACAATGGCCGCAATGGCTTTGACCTGGGATGAGTCATCGAAAGTAGTTCGGACGAAGTAAGGGCTGTTGATGGATGTCATAAGAGGGCTGGTTGTAGAGAATGTGATGGTCGGTACTTGAGATTTATCGGCGAGTCTGATCATGAACTCGGCTTGCATAGAGGTTCTTGGCCCGATGATGGCGCTCACTTGCTCATTCTTGATTAGGTCCAAGGCTGCTTGCACCACAAGCAAACACAAAGAATAATAAAATAATAGAGGTTAAATTTATCACTACATATAACACTTTTCTATAACTAACGAATGAATCAGAGTCTGATTATCAGACAAATAATGTTTACGCATGAGTTAAAATTAAAGTATTATGTCTTACTCGGACGAATAAGAGTAATAAATACAGACCACATAAGAGGTTTGTGAATAGTCAACCATCTATATGACTATATTCCGACGAAGCATGTTCATATAAATCTCATCTCGTTTCAAAACCCATTGACCCAAAAAATGATAACAGACCAAGCATGCATGTACGTGTAACGTCCGCCACTGTCGATATACCAAGTAGCACCGGTTTACATATATCATAACCACCACCGTTGTCGGACAAAACCGCCGGTAACAATATCCTTATCGTCATTCATAAATGTCGAAAGAACCAAAAAAAATTTAAGTGATAAAATTGCTTCAAACTATTACGAGTAAAACAATTTCTACCAAACCATATATGCTTTCACAAACCCGTATCAAATTTGTGAAAACAAAAACAATTACCACAAATTTGTTTTGAGTTGTGTTTCAATATTCCATTAACGGTAATTAAATAACTAGGAATTGGTTACCGTCATAAACGTTATATTTGTTGAAAACTAGATCTTGTATAACGTATGTTTCATTCAACAAAACTAATAACAAATCCAAATAAAGTTTCAAGAGATAGAGAAGAAACGAACCTGCAGATGAGGCCTGGACAACATCTTCCATGGAATCTCTGATGTGAATGGCAAGTCTTGTGGTGTAATCAGCATGATATTTGTAGAAATCGGACAACGATATGTTAATGGAAGTGAGGCAGATCTTGGAAAATGAAGTTTGGAGATCAAGCACTACTCCTACTTTGATTTCAGTTGTTTGGTTTTGTCCTAAACCAACCTGCATCAACACAAAACCCCAAACGAACAGGACAAAGTAGTACATAAAGGTATTATTATTTTTTCTAGGGTTCATCATTTTCATCCAAAGATTAAGGAACTTTATGTCATTCTTTAACTTCCTCTTTTTTTGTTCTATTGCGTAATATACACACATAGCTAGAGAGAGAGGGAAAAGTGGGTTGAAAGTGATATAAATTTTTAAAACAAAGAAACAAACATATAAAAATAAAACAAACGAAGTTAAGGTTTGAAAGAGACAGAACAAAATTGTATGGACCATATGAGCTAGTTTTTGTCATTATCTACCATGACACTCTTCTTTTTTTGGCTATATCACGTTTACTTTGAAAACTCTCCAACTTCAGTCTTCTTAGTTGTTGTTTCAGGGAAGATATATATTCGTCTTCCAGCTAGAAAGATCCGTTTCATACACAGGAAAGGTCAAAAGTGATAATCGAGTGATGTCCGCTAGTGAAAATCCTCTAGAGAAAATTTAACAAAGAACAAAAAATCTTCTTGAAAAATTACAATGTTTTTTTTGTGGTGAAAATTTTATATAATCAAGAAAAGATCCACTACAAAAAACAATATATGATTAAGTGGAAAATTTTTTGAGTAGACAAATTAATTGAAAACAAGGTGAAGTAGAATTTATTTTCTTGTCTGGAGGCATTAAACTAGCATATCATCGACACCGTGGTCTCCCTTGTATATTGCATTAGATTGATGTCCTGAATGAACTTGTCAATGGATGAGGTGAGTCAAGCGAAAGGGGTAGCTACATGACCTTCTTTAGTTTCATTTCTTTCTCGCCAAATGTGAAATCAAACGTTGGAAGGAGACACGCAATAGGTTTTATGGGTTATAGATTTGAAAGAGACAAACAAACATAAAGATGAAAATAAGACAATAAAACTGGCTAAGGGATCAAAAGGCTACAATAACTTTTAAACTTTTATTTATTATTCAGCTTCACATTCCAATTAGGGAGTGAAAAACTCTTGGCTTTCGAAAGAAACACATCTTGGCTCAAACAGCATATTTTGCGATGGACTTCGTGACCATGGTGTGACTTGCACTGTCAAAGGTCTCGGAGTGCTTTGACTAATAGGTGAACTCACATTATGAATTGCGCTCTCCTTGAACATATGCGATTTTCTGTCTTTTTCATCAAAGTTTCTAAGCAAAAATGTTAGTTTTCTGGAAAAGGAAATTTCTGACTCCTCATGTAGAGTATGCCTATGTTCGTACAAGAAGTTGGCTATGAAGACGAGAAGTGCCAGAAATGAAGCAAGGCCTGCTATTAAAAATAGACCCCAGAAGCTACTAAGGTTGAGACGGTGGGACGACAAAGTGCTGTCTATATGAGGGCAACTCTGATTCCCGAACCATTTTTTTCGATTTGTTTCATTTCTTCGCTTTGAGTCACATTCAAGATCGCCCTTGAGACATCGCCCGTCAAAGGCGAATTCTTTGGGAATACCTACAAAATCATGCAAAAAAAAAGGTGAATGAGGAAAAAGATATGTGAAATTAATAATCGAGTTACATACTTGTTTTCCGGATTTGTGAAAGGAAAAAGAAGGCACTTACAAAGCCAAAACCAGCAGTCTTAAAGGAAGGATCAACCATGGCATATTTGGAGCAGCTCTCAGAAAGGATAACTTTAAGGTAGGCCACTTCGTCGAAAGCTGCTGCAATACCGCCTTTTGATGTCCCATTGGACAAAAGCTCGTCACATTGCTCAGAAGTATTATAAGGCTTGAGCTGAGATTCAAGAAATCCTTGACTTTTTAAAAGTTCATGCACAAATGAGCCGAGTTGGTACCCTACGTTCTCCCCATTTTTTATGAGATCTTTCATAGTTATGACGTCTGGTTTGAACCGTTGTACTGTAAGGAAAGAGGTGAGATTCGCTGTGTAGCTTTGAGTGAGCACAAGCACCACAAAGCACCACACAATCACCACAAACCTCGCTAAATTGCTCACCACCTTCTCTCCTATATACATGAAAATACTATATGTGGTCGGGTCCAATGGGGCCGTATGGCCGTGGGTCGTGTGATCGGATGAACTCTTCCGTGAAGGCATTGCACTTGATCCTGAGATTGCGTGCAGCTCCCCTTGACCTTGTGACAGCTCCCGGAAGGATTTGAGGTACCTTGGTCGCCGATCGTGTCTCGTGGGTCGCTTCGGGTTGGTCCATGTCCCGGCCCTCGTCCCGGCCCTCGTCCGGATCGTTGTCCGTATGCTGTCCGGTAGGTTGGGTCTCATTATCCCCTCCCCCTTGGGAAGGTTCTGACCTCAGAACTCCTTCATCATTCCCTACATCAAAAGGAACCAAATCAGAAACATTGAAGGACGTAGAAGTGTTATACGTACCGGGTAGCTCCAAGCGGTAGGCGTTGTCGTTGATCCGCTCGATGACTTGGAAAGGGCCATCTCCTCTTGGGCTAAGCTTGTCCTTTCTACGTTGTGGGAACCGCTCCGGTCTTAAGTGTAACCAAACCCAATCTCCCGGCTTGAAAATCATGGCCTTGCGGTGTTGGTTGGCTTTTCGCGCGTATTGCTCGGTTCGTCTCTCTAGATTTTCCCGGACTTCGGTGTGTAACTTCTTGATCAGCTCGGCCTTTGCTAATCCGTCTTGACATTCTAGCTCATTGGGTGGTAAGGGTAGCAAACTCGCGGGGGTTAAAGGTTTGAATCCGTAGGCCACTTCGAATGGGGACTTCTTCGTTGCCGAATGCACGGACTGATTGTATGCAAACTCCATAAGGGGAAGTAGCTCTAACCAAGTGCCCGGATTGCTTGCCACGGTGGTCCGGATTAAGGCGCCTAAGGTTCGGTTCACGACTTCAGTTTGACCATCCGTTTGAGGATGACAAGCGGTTGAGTATAGTAGCTTAGTTCCCATCTTTCTCCATAAAGTCCTCCAAAAGTGACCAAGGAACTTGGGGTCCCGGTCCGACACGATGCTACGGGGTATTCCATGGAGCCTCACAACTTCCCGAAAGAACAAATTGGCTAAGGCCGTGGCGTCCGATGTCTTGTTGCAAGGTATAAAATGAGCCATTTTGGAAAATCGGTCTACTACGACGAAGATGGAGTCTTTGCGGTATTGGATAGGCAACCCAAGCAAGAAATCCATAGATAAATCTACCCATGGTGCATTCGGAATTGGTAGGGGCTTGTAGAGGCCATGTGGCCGTGGGGTGGCCTTGGCGGTACGGCAAGTGATGCAACGGCCAACGAACTTCTCGACCATCCGTTTCATCTTAGGCCAATAGAAATGTTCTTTTAAGACTTCCAAAGTCTTAGTAACCCCAAAATGCCCGGTTAGACCTCCTCCATGTGACTCTTGCATTAGTAAGGTTCTAATAGATCCGGCGGGTATGCAAAGCCTTTTGTCCCGAAAGAGAAAACCGTCTTGGATGTAGAACCGTGAGTGAATTCCTTTGCCGTGATCCCTATAACTCTCCCCAAACTCCGGATCTTCTTGGTAAACTCCCTTGATCCCTTCAAAACCCAATACCCTTGCTTCCATGGTTGTAATCAAGACGTGTCTTCTTGATAGTGCGTCGGCTACAACATTTTCTTTGCCCTTCTTGTACTTGATAACGTATGGGAATGCCTCTATAAACTCCAGCCACTTCGCGTGTCTCTTCTTCAAGTTGGTTTGGCCTCTAAGATGCTTCAAAGTCTCATGGTCCGTATGGATCACAAATTCCCTCGGTAGTAGATAATGTTGCCAAGTCTCCATAGCTCGGACCAAAGCGTATAACTCCTTATCATAAGTCGGATAGTTGAGGGTAGGGCCATGTAGCTTCTCACTAAAGTAGGCCACGGGCTTGCCTCCTTGGGTTAGGACCGCTCCAATCCCGATGCCGGACGCATCACACTCTACTTCAAAGGTCTTCTCAAAATTCGGTAGAACTAGGAGAGGCGCTTGTGTTAATCTCTTCTTAAGCTCTTGAAATGACGCTTCTTGATTCGGTCCCCAAGTGAATTCTTCATTCTTCTTAGTGATTGCGGTAAGAGGTGCGGCTACGGTGCTAAAGTCTTTGACAAAACGCCGGTAGAAACTTGCTAATCCATGAAAGCTTCTAACTTGACTAACGGTTGTCGGTGTAGGCCATTCCTCTATTGCTCGAATCTTCTCTTGATCCACTCTAAGGCCCTGCTCACTCACAACAAAACCTAGAAAAACTAGTTCATTAGTACCAAAGACACACTTCTTGAAGTTAGCGTATAGCTTTTCTTCTCGAAGTGTGGCCAAGACCATCTCTAGGTGGACCAAGTGATCCTCTAGGTTACGGCTATAGATTAAGATATCATCAAAATAAACCACAACAAACTTATTAATGAAAGGTCTAAGGATGTGATTCATTAACCGCATAAAGGTGGATGGGGCGTTGGAGAGGCCAAATGGCATGACTAGCCATTCGTAAAGTCCTTGCTTGGTCTTGAAAGCCGTTTTCCATTCATCACCCTCTTTCATTCGGACTTGATGGTAACCACTCTTGAGATCAATCTTGGTGAAAATAATAGCTCCATCCAACTCATCTAGCATATCGTCAAGTCTTGGGATAGGGTGCCTATACTTCACGGTGATGTTATTGACGGCTCTACAATCCACGCACATTCGCCATGATCCATCTTTCTTAGGTACTAGGAGAACCGGTACGGCACAAGGGCTAAGGCTCTCTCGGACATATCCTTGCTTCATGAGGTCTCCCACTTGTTTCTCTAGTTCTTTAGCTTCGGTTGGGTTGACTCTATAGGCGGGTCTATTTGGCAATTGAGCTCCCGGGATAAGGTCTATTTGATGTTCAATCCCTCGGATAGGTGGCAAACCATGCGGTAGTTCTTCCGGAAACACATCTTGAAAACGCTTGATGATGGCCTTAATCTCCTCCGGAATGTCCTTGCCTTCACAATCTATAGTCAAAACATCTTTGAAAACCATTAGTAACACTTGGCAAGAGGAGTCACATAGTGATCTCCTAACATCACTAGAATTAACCAAGAAATTTGACTTAGAGCTAGGTTCACTAGACATTTTCGATTGCATTTCATTGACTTGGGTGGGTGACAAAGGCTTTAAGCAAATCCGTTTACTATTATGGATGAAAGTATACTCGTTGGTAAGGCCACAATGCGATGTCCTCTTATCAAATTGCCAAGGCCGACCCAACAATAGGTGGCTAGCTTGCATAGGGACAACATCGCATAAGACTTGGTCTTGGTAGGGACCAACACTAAAAGAAACCAACACTTGTTCCGAGACTTGGATTACGGATTTGTTGTTCAACCATTTAAGCTTATAAGGTTTGGGATGGCTTGTGGTAGCCAAAGAAAGTTTCTTGACCATATAAGAACTCGCAACATTGGTGCAAGAGCCCCCATCTATGATCAAGCCACAAACCTTCCCACTTACCATGCACCGGGTGTGGAAGATGTTGTCGCGTTGGTTGGAGTCGTCCATGGCTTGGCTTGTACTTAGCATGCGGCGGATCATGAGAAGTTCTCCAACTTCCGGTTCGGCAATGGCTTCCTCGATCTCGGAGTCAATGTCTTGGCCTTGTGGGGCTTCATCTTCGTCTTGGGATTCATAGTCTCCGGCGGTGGTGATGATCATGGTGCGTTGGTTGGGGCAGTCTCGGGCATAATGACCTCGGCCTTGACACTTGAAGCAAATGATGTCTCGGGTCCTTGAGTCGGCGGGTTGAGGTCTTGGGTCGGGACGATTGTCTTTGGTGGTCTCTCGGGGCTTGAATCTTGTGTCGATACGGGCAGCTTTTAGTTCGGTGGTACCTCGGTTGGTCTTGTCGGCTACTCGGTTGTTCCCATGAGACGGTGAGGCGTTAGGCGACCAACTTGGAAGTCCTTGTCCCTTGGTCCGGATGGTGCTTGCACTTTTCCTCTTGATTTGTTGTTCTACTTGGATGGCTAAGTGCAACATCTCCTCAAACCCTTGGTAGGATTGGCGTTCGACCTTCCTTGTGATCCGATCATTCAATCCGTCTAAGAATTGGGCCATCAAAGCCTCTTCGGTCTCTTCTAGTTGTAGTCGGTTCCTCAAGTGTTCAAAGTCCTCATAATACTCCTCAACGCTTTTTATCCCTTGAGTGAGCTTCCTAAACCGCCGTTGTAGGTCACGGCTAAAGTATTGGGGAATGTATCGGCGTCTCATGACGGCCTTCATTGCGTCCCAAGTGGCTATGGGTCTCTCGTGGTTACGTCGTCGGTCGTCGACGTCACGGTCCCACCAAGTAAGGGCATGGTCCGTGAATTGAGCGGCGGCTATAATGACCTTTCGTATCTCCGGGTAGTTGTAACAAGAGAAGACCTTGTCCATTCGGCCTTCCCATTGTAGGTAGGCCTCCGGATCAACCTTTCCCGCAAAGGTTGGGACGGTAAGCTTGCAGGAGGGTCCGGTGAGATTAGGACCCATTGGTCGTTCGTTGTCCCGTCGGTTGTTTCTGCGTCTTGGATAATCGGGATCTTCTTCATCCGAAGTGTGACCCTCAACTTGACCTTGATCTTGTTCTTGGTCGTCGACTGGTGGGAGTCTTTGATCTCGGACCCGTCGTACACGTGGCACGGGTGGTGGTATAGCTTGCTCCAAAAGATTAAGCCGATTATCGATCCGTCCCATTTGAGCTTGGATTTGGGTCAGAATGACTCCAAGGTCGGGTGGAGGAACGGGTGCTATAGGTGGGTCTTGTCCGGACATCGTACGGATTCCAGTACACCGGGAAATGTCAGACGGCGGCGGGTGGTCGGAAAGTTGGTCGGAGTGAGTAACCGGCGATGGTAGACTGGTGGCGGTCTGCGGCCGATGGTCGATGGTCGATGGTACGTACGGTCGTTGGTCGATGGCCGATTTGGTCCGTCCGGCTAGCGATGTTCGTCCCACCTATCCCAAACAAAGAACACGTGCGTTTTAAGGTTGCGATACGTTGATAAGATGGAATCAATTTCAAAAAGGGTGACAGCTCATGATTGGAGAGAGAACGGTTAAAAAGCAAAAAGCAACCTAAGACCAAAACAAAAACGCTAGAGGACAAACGGTACGAAACCGTGTGACCCCAAACGATACACGTGGTTTCAAGGCCACCAAACTAAAGCGAAAACACTACGGAACAAATCAACTAAAGATCTAGCAACCTAACAAGATGAAAACACAATGAAAAGCACGAAGAACACGAAGAACACAAGGAAAGGAAACTTTTTTTTTTTTTTTTTTTGAAATGAAGCAAAGATAGATAACACAAAGAGAAACTAAGAAGGATAGATACAACCTTAGGAACCTTCGGCTCTGATACCAAAAAAAGCTGATGCGTCACGCGGTCACGGATGTAGCCTTCGGGACGATGGTACGGTCGGTGCTCGGTACGGATGTAGCCTTCGGATCACGATCGGTTGCGGGTCGGCGAGGGAGGTCGACGATGAGTAGCTCGAATCGCCTTGACTCCAAGGAGATGGTCTTCGATGGTGGATAGCGACAACCGGTGAGTATCTCGAACCGGTGGTGACTTGGAGAAACGGTGCGTGAAGGTGGAACGAAGTAACGACACACGAGTGATGGTGGGCTCGCGATACGGTTACGCTTAGAGGCTTGGAATCCGATTCAAAGACTCTAAGGAGCTCTCAATGTTTTCGCAACAAATGAGAAAAGAAAGAACTGATTTTTATTTCAAGGAAGCTAACCCTTACAAGTGACTTAGAGGGCCTTTATATAGGCGTTTACAAGGGAGACTCATAAAACCCTAAAGCAAATGGTCAAAGCGCGGGTCAACAAGGATAGACGTGTCAAAATACAAACCATAAGACAAGAAGAGCCTAACGGCTTTATTACGAAAGGAGGAGAGATGGCCACGTCATGCGGAGATGCGTGGTCATGCGCTAGTGTACGTTGGCCTCGTTAAAACCCTCTTGGTAAACCACGTGGGATAAACCCAAGTAGGGAAAAAGAGTACCACGTCCAACTAGTGACTTTGATGCCTTCACCTAGTGATGGTGAAGACGGTCCGGACAAGCTCATGATCGTCCGGATGGTCGGGTCCAATGGGGCCGTATGGCCGTGGGTCGTGTGATCGGATGAACTCTTCCGTGAAGGCATTGCACTTGATCCTGAGATTGCGTGCAGCTCCCCTTGACCTTGTGACAGCTCCCGGAAGGATTTGAGGTACCTTGGTCGCCGATCGTGTCTCGTGGGTCGCTTCGGGTTGGTCCATGTCCCGGCCCTCGTCCCGGCCCTCGTCCGGATCGTTGTCCGTATGCTGTCCGGTAGGTTGGGTCTCATTAATATGTGTGCTAGATCTATATGTTTGTATGAGGAGAGAGTGTATGGAGTTTGTATGTGCATAAAGTAAGTGAGACACAAGAGATTTGTTAACGGGGTTCGGTTAACCTACATCCTCGGGACCAAGTCCAGAAACCATTCACTAGAAAAGGCCGCAACCTACAATTGCTATATGGCATCCACCACTCTTTTCTAGAATTACAATGAAAGAAAACTACTACTCCTATTGTCTTTTCCGACGAGTATAGCTTCTCAACAAAACCATCAAAAGATCTCTCTATCTTGTTGATGGGGCAACGTCACACACATGTGTGCCTCTCTCGATAAACCCTAGACGCGCAAGTCTTCATGTTGCCGTCTCTTGGTATTTATATCAAGTGCCAAAAACCCTAGACGACTTAAGCCACGCTTCAAGTCTCTACAAGCAATTGGGCTTAACTTGAACAATGGCCCACGACCAACGTGGCCGTAACATAACATTATGAACGACTAAATCTCGTTATGATCTTTCGTTCCAACAGCTTAACACCTGTTTCAACAATATCTGCACTTTCAATCTCTCCTTTTTTGACTGAGTTTTACAGCTCAAGCTCTCCATGTTAAGCATGCATACCCATCAATAATCATGACATAAAAGCTCTCCCTTAATTTTATATCATCGTGCTAATATCTGTTCACGGAGCTTTCTCAATCTCCCCCTGCTTGAGTGATAAAACTCTGTTAAAACATTAAGTGCAGAATGAGCTTAGTTATACCTGTTGGGCATACTCCACTATCAGAAACGCCTTCCCCTTTGAGCTCTACAATGATTTTCATCCTTCCAAAGCTTAAAGCACAAGAACCTCCAAAATAAAAAGATCCACATCTGATATAGATTACCAATTTTTGCTTTCTAACTTGTTAGTTCCATCCATAATGCTTACTCTTTATCAGCAACATAATCCATGGCTTTAAAGCACTACTCATCATAATCAAGCATCAAATGAATCAATACAAACCAAAGCTGCTCCTTGGATTAATATCTTCACGTTTCTCTTCAATTGCAAATCTCACCTGCTTAATTGATAACCAAAATCAACACCAATAAAGAGTCTTTACCTCAAATCGTCCATATGAGTTAGCTACACGGCGGATAACACTCCCCCTACACCACTGCATCACTTTCTCTCCCTGCTTGGATGCTCCTTCATAGAAAAATCACAGACTCTATGTATAAACCATCACACAACTATTTCAGACCTCTGTTTCAACTTCCCTGTCTTCTCACTTGAGTTTTACATCTCACTCATACATAACCAGTATCTCTCCCTGATTGAGTTGGTAAAACTCTGTGAAACACTTGCTTTTCTCCACTTGATTCTGTGCACAAAGTTCTTGTAATACATAGAGTTTGTCAGATTTGAAAACAAACAACTCAGATTCTTCCAGTGAACACATAATCTCATGTCATAAGTCAAACTTAGCTGCTTCATTTCATTTTCATTGAAACTTCTCTGCGTCTATCTGAAATAAATTTCTTTAGACCTTGATCACAACCCTTGAATTACCAGCAAATTTTGCCATGATTCAACAGTTCATTAGCAGCAAACCTTGCTCCCCCAACAAGCTTCATCCTCTTTTAGTCCAATACTTCTGCAAACTGAAACTCAAACCTTCACATACATTGCAACAACCACATGTCTCCCGGACAGCCATTTTTTGAAGTTGAGTCTAAAACCAGGTCTGAAGTCAGAACACTTCTGTAAAACTTCCATACAATTGTTTCTCAGCGCAGCGGAAAAATACGAGAAGCCTTCAAAAATATGCATACTCGTGTAGAAGAGAAAGACGAATGATGCTGAATTCATGACCATTAATTAAAGCAGAACTTGATACCTCTTTTTGGTAGCTTTCCTTTCAGCTATCTCACACCAACTGATCCAATGACGTTCTTTAAACTATTGTTTTAACAACTTTCCTTGATGTCATACGTGCTGCTTGCATCACACTTTTCGTTAAATCCCATCAGAAATCCCAAATTGCAACTAATCATTGTCCGCTGGCAGTCTTAACGTGAGTAACATTCTCTTTATCCTTGTGAGAAGATCTCATCCATTCTTATGCAGTGAATCCGAAAACTTGTCCTTGTCGCCAGCCATATAACCTCTACAAATCCTTCATTGACAAATGATCTGATGTTGTATCTCACTCAATGTTTCAACAAAACACACACGCTTTCTAGACTTGTTTCATTTTGAATCACAACAAACCATCCTTTGAAACATGCATATCAATTATCTCCACCTAAAACAGAAATCTGCTTGTTTCTTCATCTTTCTGCAAACAACTTTTCTTTTTATCAGACAAGCCTCTTTTCTAACACAAAAGAGCACAGAGTATGCAGAAGCATCAAACTCAGACATTGAAGCCATGTTATCACTTTGATGATGAAAGCATAACTCCGTCAGCCACGTGATTCTTTTAAACCAAATGAAGGCTTCATAAATTTTGTGATCTGTCACTTATAAAGGAAAAATTCTCTTTCTTGACACTTCATAAGCTTCATTCCAAAAAATTTCAACTTGAAAACAAGAAAACTGCAGATTCCTGAAACTTCTTTGTTATATTTCCACATTCACCAATAGTTCTTCTCTAGAATCCTAGAGCCTTAACAAAGAGTAGACTCCTAGCAAGTTGTCCATAATTCTAAAATACACAGAAGCTGAAGACTTCCCAAGAGTAAAGTGCCGTACAAGGACTTACAGTAACTTGTTAATTCACTTCTTGGGCACAGTAAGCTGAAACAATCTCTTCTAGAATCATTTGCAAGTCACCTTTGCAAGACACAGCTTTAAAAGTCTCCGAATTAACTACTCTGAACCGCCATCATTCTACTCTATTCTCGGACTCCGAATCCAATGCCCTCCTACCAGAATCTAGCTCCGTAAGTCTAGAATATCTCTGCAAAATTTCATTTCATTCCGAGTTTAATTGGTCGCCCATTTGATGTCTCCACTATAACTGATCAGATCTGAAATTTTAGCTGACATGTGCCCGGAACAGATTGAACACGCTCGAATAAAACGCAATCCAACTGTCAAAAAATTAATCCCACCGTTGACACTCAAGACAGTAATAGCAAGAAGCTCACTACCAAGTTTCAGCTCGATCAGATTACTTTTAGGACTCCAATCGTTGTCTCGAAGATCCCATCTCGTAACTAATTTCTGCAATTTTTCAATCCCGTAAAAAAAAACTCTTCCCTCCTTTGATGTTGCAATATAGATCTTCTTCGCTTCACTCTTCCATGCTTATGTTACACAAGCTATACCTCTGAAACAATCTTAATATCCACAAGTATCAGGTTCATTCCACTGAGACAGAATCTTCACACAATCTACACCTTAGACTTGTAATTTGCAGAGGAAACTGAGACTTAACGTCTTAAAAACATTATGATCCTGATGTTCATCGCCCTGAGAAAATGACCTCAACTCATGCCTTCCTCAACTTGGAACAATCTGATACCTTAGAGAGATCTCCACCATCAAACAGTTCTAGAAAAGTAATATTGTCCTCGCTAGAGCCGTAGGAGCAATATAAACCAGAGTATATCACAACGTATCCAAAATGCGCATATTGACGAAATCTTCATGAACATACACTTCTTGATCTGTCTTGATGCAGAACACAAACGGAGTAGGAAATCAACCCAGAAAATTATGAAATTTGGTGAAAATATCCACAACAGTCATACCAAGCCACGAGAAAAAACGGATCACGATTTGGGTTTACGGTTTGAAAGTTATGATCAATTCTGCAAGACAGATCCAGAACGATACAAACCTGCGAGCAGCCAACTTTAAGAGCGATTTCCCATCAAACCACAAGGAACCAGAAAATGATCTTTATATCTTTGAAAAGATCTCATTCTCAAGTTTTCATAACATCTTTCAGAGATAAAATCCGAGGTCTATAGAAGAAAACGAAGAACCAAGAATCACCCATGAGAATATTCTTTCGACCTTGCTCACCCACCTTTGTAGACTTTTCATATTATTGTTTCAGTACAGTCTTCTCCAGTATTCTGATGAGACCTTTCATTACCAGTACCTTATTCTCGATTCCATAAACGCAAATAGGCTAGTTGTTTTAATATCTGAAAATTCTTGAGCTTTCGCTTTAACCTTCGAAGATTTTCTCTTGAAACTGCTGTTGCCGTTGAGCTTCTCCATTATAAAATTCTTCTTTCTCATTCGATAGCGACAAGCACTGATGCAATCCCGATCAACAGTAACACATCCTCCAACATGTATGTCATAGCCAATATCGCCTCCATCACTGATTAATTTCAGAGTTCTGAAAAATTCATCTTTGTTTATATTTTCTCCATGAATCTCCTACAATATCAAGCAACTCTTCTACACTGAAGCACTTAATCCAGACCCATCTGTCTTGGTTCATCTCTGTCATGTTCATAATTAAAACAAACTCATGTGTCTCTGTCAACAAACGGTCTGTTGGAACAAGTTTGGAGGATGCCAACTCATGTGTCTCTGTCAACAGACCAATTTCTTTTCTGGTGATCCCGTTCTTCATCGAACCTCCGACGAAGCAAAACAAAACGAAAATTTTCTTTTTCTTCATACCAGACGACAAGCATCCTTGACAAGCATTCTTGTTTGACTCTGACCCGCTTCAAATTTTTCTCAGAAGCTTAAGCTTTTGGTTTCAACATACTTCTCCCCCTTGTTGATTGTCTGTCTCAATAAGGCAAAAAGCCAAGACAAGACACATACAACAACACAAAACCAAGAAAGCTTATCAAAGAACCATTAGATCCAAAGCCAGCAACATGTCGACAATAGCTAAGCTCCATAATCACAACACATAAACTTAAGCATAACAGAGACGACAAATGTATACACGTATACACCTGAAGCCAAATTTTTTCTCTGCAACCGAGAATCACCAGTACCGCTCAATACATTTATCTTCTAGTTAGTACAAAAACTGCAACAGAGAAGTCTTGCAGCGAGGGAGACTTTAAACATACATCTCAACGGAGAGGAAAATCCTCAATTTTCAACTTCTTTTCTGAAAGTCATCATAGAAGAACAGTTACCTTGGTTCAAGAGATTGAGCTTCCAACGATAAACTTAATGGCTGCAAGACACATTATTTCTTGAATCTTTAGAGTTCCATGTCTCATATGCGCCGACATCTCAATCAAGAGCTCCAACTCAAGAGATTTTGATTTTGCCTTTCAAACGCCCAAATTAATGCCAGCAATGACCACCAAGACTTGAGACAACTTTCATAACTAGATATCCTACCATAGGAGAGCTCCATCCCCGCTAATCTTAACTCTGGATCTTGTTTTCTCCTCCATGGTTTTAGAAACTTTGCTTTTCTAGACCACGATATTCTAAGTGTGAGTTGAGAATATATATATCTACATATACATTTTTACAGGGGATTTTTGCATAAAGTCTTATGGATCCGGGTTTGACCCGGTTTTATTGTGTTCGGATCTTGGATAAGCAATTTTAGGGATGTTGTCTTAATTTCAAACTGATAAATGAAGCCATGTTGTCTTTAATTCATTTACCATACCTAATTGATTAATTCCATTTTTTCCAAAATCAATACAAATAAGATTTTCCGATACCTTAAGTGTATATTGTTCCTTTATTTTCGCCATTGCAATCTGCAACAAATTTATTTTTTGTATCTGTCAATTAAAATTCCTTCCAAATATGTGTTTCCCTCTACTAAGCTATTATTTCGCACTTGCCATATTCATAAACTATTTCCATAATCAAATATCTCCGAATGCTAATAATACCTAATTGATTCTACTGATATTTACACAATCAATATTTTTTAAAGAAAAACGACATTAATTAGTTAATAAATTCGTTTTTCTTATTTAATATCACAAAGAATCTTTTTTGGTAATATTTTCTGATTTGGGATACGGAATATGACGAATTTATGACAATAAAACTATAAAATCTTTATTTAAAAACGACAATTATGACTACAATTACTCTTATATTTCGGTTAATCTTATTTCCTAAACCAATTGCCACATTAATCGGCTTTATTCCTTTTTATCTCTAGATGATTTCGAATCTTCACACAATCTAAACGAATTACTTTCAACATACCATATTTCATCTATATTATCTCTAAATTCTGCAATACAATATTTTTAAATCCTAATAATATGTATCTCGCCTAATTAATAATCAAATATTTCAAAAATCTTTATCTCCTCTTAAATCCTAACCATAAACCGCTACTCAATATCCTTATTTCCTTTAAATTCGTGTATCATTCATTTAGATATCTTCTCAAGAATATATTTTCATTAACATTTAAGATATTTTAACTTTCTCCCCAAGATTTTCGAAACTACTTGAGCCAAAACCCTACCCTCCTTCTACACTATATATATATATATATATATCAACGTCATTTTCATCTACCACTCAGCCAGCAATTACCTCTATTCACAGCAAACGTCTCATTCATCTCCAGTAAGCTTTTTAAATAAATACTTCAACAACTATTGTTTGTATAACATTGATTTGTATCATTTTTAAAATGAGAATATTTACCTTCTTAATAAATTCTTACCAACGTGATATATTGTTTGCAGGGAACAAAGAAGACCATAAAAGGAGTCTTTGAGATGACTGAGGTAAAGTTATTCCTAAACCAATGATAATATTAAACAAAAATATATGTATTTTTCTGTTTATTGGACTATTTTAAGGATTTAACTAACTCAATAATATGTTGATTGAATTTCATTTGATATAAAAGCTACTATAACTTTATTAGAAAAAGTTATACTTAGAAAAAGTTTAACTTTATATATAAATTTACTTAGAAAAAGTTTAACTTTATTAAACGTTTTAAATATGTATAATATCAAAACTTTTATGAAGTTTCAAATATTATAAATATTTGAATTTTATAAGAATTTATAAAAAGTTTAAATATTATAAATATTTATAAAAGATATTAATACGGGATGGTATACTACGGGTGAAATCCTGAATATAACAATCAAAATACAATTATGAAGTTTGGGTCGATATTAAAACTTTTATGAAGTTTCAACTATTATAAATATTTGAACTTTATACGAATTTATAAGAAGTTTAAATATTATAAATATTTATAAAAAATATTAATACGGGACGGTATACTACGGGTGAAATCGTAAATATAACAATCATAATATAATTATGAATTTTGGGTTGATATTAAAACTTTTATGAAGTTTCAACTATTATAAATATTTGAACTTTATAATAAAATGACAAAATGATGTTTATTTTCACGGGACAAAGTTATATGGTGAGACAGGTTTTGGTCGATATTAATATGAGATGATATACTATGGGTAAAATCCTAGAATTTACAATCTAGGATTTTATACAATCTTAAACACTAAACAAAACAAGACAAACAATATTAATAAAATAAATACAATTTAAAATTTCAAATTATTAGTTATAAAATATTGTCCCAAGGTGTACTATACAGTAGTATATATTTATAAATCATCAAAAAAAAAATATTCAATTTTGTTATTTAATAAAAATATAGGCCCGCGGTGTACCGCGGGTTAACATCTAGTATATATATATATATATATATATATATATGTATATATATAACTAAATATTAAACATTATATCATATTACAAGTTATATTAACCCCACAAATCTAATAAATAAATTTTAAAAACTAAATTTAAAAATTAAACCAATTTTTACAACAAACAAAATCAAATAATTCAAGAAAAAAATTATAACACTATATTCATTCTTTTTTTAAATAACATCAAACAAAATCGTTTCAAATTATGTATATTATAGGTAAAAATATTATCAAACTCAAGTCTCTCGAAATTAATCTAAATTAATTAATCATTTATAATATCTCTCACATATTAGATTCATGTCATTGCTATTTTCTAAACATGATTTTGTTAATAATAAAATACAAAGATTAGTATGCAAAATTTTTAGTTTGAGTTTGTTTGTATAAAAATAATAATTTCATGTTTTATTTGTAAAATTGAATTTATAAAATGGAAGCGCAAGCTTCCAAACCGGAATCGTAAGCTTCCAACGAGCTTCCAAAGTGGAATTTTTGGAAACGCGATGGAAGCGAGATTCCGAAAGCTTCCAAGAGCTTCCGATTCCGACTAAGATTCCGAAGCGGGAAGCGGACCTCCGACGAAGATTCCGTGCTTCCTAGCCTATGGACAGTACTGCAACTTCCGGTGTACTGCACTAAAAATTTTGACTAGTTTGACGTCAATTCCACCGTCTTCATCATTCTCCCTTTATTTTCTTTTCTTCAATTTCACCACGTTGGAAGAAGATTTCGATTTTACTTCTCAAACAACAAGAGCATCTCTTCCTTCTCATCTAGCCACACATCCAGGATCTAACCTGTTAGAGACAATAATCTCAGGTCGATTTCCCGCTCTGATACCAATTGAAAATACTATATGTGTGCTAGATCTATATGTTTGTATGAGGAGAGAGTGTATGGAGTTTGTATGTGCATAAAGTAAGTGAGACACAAGAGATTTGTTAACGGGGTTCGGTTAACCTACATCCCCGGGACCAAGTGCAGAAACCATTCACTAGAAAAGGCCGCAACCTACAATTGCTATATGGCATCCACCACTCTTTTCTAGAATTACAATGAAAGAAAACTACTACTCCTATTGTCTTTTCCGACGAGTATAGCTTCTCAACAAAACCATCAAAAGATCTCTCTATCTTGTTGATGGGGCAACGTCACACACATGTGTGCCTCTCTCGATAAACCCTAGACGCGCAAGTCTTCATGTTGCCGTCTCTTGGTATTTATATCAAGTGCCAAAAACCCTAGACGACTTAAGCCACGCTTCAAGTCTCTACAAGCAATTGGGCTTAACTTGAACAATGGCCCACGACCAACGTGGCCGTAACATAACATTATGAACGACTAAATCTCGTTATGATCTTTCGTTCCAACAGCTTAACACCTGTTTCAACAATATCTGCACTTTCAATACACACATGCACAAACTCACTTTATCGTTAGAATAATGTTTATTTGTTAGAAAATATTTTTTTTAATCATTTAATATATAAACAACTTAAACGAGTCTGTTACATAAACTTTAACATTTATTATTAGTGGACTAATGATTGTTGTAAGTAACTTACGATGGGCAAAGTTCATAGTGGAGAAGGAGAACCAGAAACTGGTGCCGATCTGGTGGTGAGGTGGTCCACGGAAGTCGGTGTTGACTCTGTGTTCTAAAATCCACACAATAAATCCAATGTAGACGAAAAAGCAAGCAGTAGTGACCCAAAGGCCTAAGCTCCAAGGTTTGAGGAATACCCATGTGTTCTTGTTCTTATTGTCTTTCATCGGCACTAACATAAACACTCCAGATTCCGTGTACGGTAACGTGAAATCAACATACAATGACCTATTTGCTATGATGGTTACATCTCCCACAACTGCGTCGTACATCTGGCTCATTTATTAATGACATGTTAGAAATCACATAGATATATACAAAATAAATAATCTTTGACCCAAAAAATATATACAAAATGAAGACCTGACTTGTTATACAAGCAACACATAGATCACTTTAACAATTGTTTTAATTTATATTCTAAAGTGTAAATAGGGGAAGAAAGAGAGAACTAACCCCATTATAGACTTGTTCGACCATAGTGTTGTAGCACTGATCTCGAGAATCGAAAGCAAAGTATTGAGGAATGACTGAGTAAGGTAACTCTTTAAGGGCAGCTTTGAAGACGTCAATAGAGAAACCAGTCGGGGTCACTGCGTTTGTGGTAGAATATTTTTTTACGTCCACAAAATTTAAGAAGCCTCTCTTCACTGGAACGCCCACTCTTAGTTTCTTCCCTTTCGTTGGAATCTCCCAACCTTTAGGAACAACTGTCGAATTTACAGGCCAAATCACCGACACAAACATCTCCTTTGATGAAAACAATATTGTTTTGTTTGATTTTGCATTCACAAGTCCATTGCTCGGCGTCCAAAATCCGATAACCCTCTCTTCATTTCTTACAAAGTTGATGATTTCAAACTTTGATAATTCAAGCTGCCCGTCAATAAGGTTAAACTCTCCAGCTAAACCATTGAACCTTATATCCGAGAGAGCCTTTAAAAGACTTGGACCGTAGCGAGAGACCCCTAGGGTCCCCAAATCTGTCCTGCTATTTTCTAATGCGATTGGATTATCATACCGCACGCTCTTTGTGGTTGCTTTCTCAACAGCCATAGCCAATGCAGTGATTGAATCATATGCCCATAGCGCGAAAACATTTAGCTCTGTATCATTCCCCATCATTGGATTCTCCATTTCGAACTTTTTCTTCCATCGCAAGCCGAAATCTTTGAGCTCTTTCGTTTTTGGGACATGGCTCCTCAACCCTAACACGCCATGCATAGCCTCCAAGCTACGACCATGGTCGTTATGTCTCATCATATTCGTCATTCCATTGGTGAGTAACCATACATATCCTTCCTCCATCATCCCGATCTTTCTAACTTTCTGTATAACTCGGAATCCAAGACTTGAGGCCATGTGGACAACGAATACCCTTGTCTGCATCGTCATGAGCTTATAAAGCTTGTTTTCGATTTGATCATCGTTAGCCTTCGGTGAGATCCCACTTCTATAGACTTTCACGTCTTGTAAAGCGTCAAACAAGTAAGGCATGATTCCTTCTCCTATCTTGTCCTCCACATAAATGGCAACAACGCTTCTCCACCCAAAGGATTTTACAATGGCCGCAATGGCTCCGACCTGGGATGAGTCGTCGATAGTGGCTCGGACGAAGTAAGGGCTTTTGATGGATGTCAAAAGAGGGCTTGTTGCAGAGAATGTGATGGTCGGTACTTGAGTTTTGTTGGCGAGTCTGATCATAAACTCTGTGATTGCTCGAGTAATTACCCGATACACTTAACCGCAAGGTAGTATATACGGGGTCGATCCACAAGAACCAATGGTACACTAAAGACTTCCGAGACTCGTTCTTAGCTAAAGCGAAGAGTTGTTTTGTTTGGGTTTTCAGTTTGTAAAATAAAAATGCAAATAAATTAAACGGTTTAACTTCAAGATTTAAAGACATTGGGCATTAGGGTATTTCAGAGATCAACGAATAATGGAAACATGAAACCAGGAATTCAATAATTAAGAACCGTTCTCGAACATGAACACATTTAAACCAATTCTCTTTCAAGACATTAATCACTAAATTTGACTATTCGATTACTAAACTTTCGCATGCAATTTCCTAGTCAAATTCGCATTACCAAACAAGTTCATTAAGTTCACAATGCGTCCTAACGTCAACTTTCGTTGGCTAGAAATACATTGCTCAATCCACATTCTTTCAGGCATTCTATCGAACACTTTTGATGCATAGAAAAACCTAGAATCTACAACAGGGTGATCAATCCTATTCTAGCATTAAGAACATGTGAATCAAAGAACCTAGAGAATGAGAATTCCTAATACAATTAATCCGTTAATCCATTGAATCTCCTAATTAGAACCCTAAAACCCAATAGGATAACTACTCGCACATAGAAAAAGAGATAACAAAAATCAATGAAGAAAACATGATGAAATTGTAGAAATAACAAGAAAGGGTTTAGAAATCTTCTCCAAGTGTCAAGAGGATGGATTCCTTTGCCCAAAGTTGTCTACAAACCAAAGAACAAAGTTTAGAACTGAAAAATATCAAAGATAATGTCTCAAAAGTCGAGCATAGGGTTTTAAAACAATAGGAGACGAGCCGGGTCGGATCTGAAGTGACTCGGGTCAAATCTGGGCCAAAACTACGTCTGGGGAAGGGATCGATCGATCCAAAGGAGGATCGATCGATCCAGCAGTGTCTGGAACGTTTCTCATCCGTCAGGGAAGTGGATCGATCGATCCACAAAGGGATCGATCGATCTGGAGCTTCTGGTCTTCAGCTCTGCACCTGCTTCAAATGCTCGCCAGATTGACCTGTCTTCACTAATTTGGGTATAACTCTTGAATGCACCGTTAGATTTCCTTCAAACGACTTGGAAAATGATGCTAACATCTTCATCTAGCTTGTTTCAAAAATTCAGAAAGATCTAACGGTGTGAAGTATTCCATATGATACCAAACGTCTGACACTTCTAAACAAAACTGCATCTCCAAAAGTGTGTTTATAACCCAAAACAGCTCGTTTTCCTCCAAAGCAACCTAAAACCTGTAAAGACTCGATAAAAGACTAAAAGACTCTAAAAACACACTTTGACTCTATAAAACATATGATGTAGGAAAGAAAACAAAGACTCAAAACCGATAAAAACACAACATATCAACTCCCCCCGACTTAGATCTTTTCTTGTCCTCAAGGAAAGCATAAATCTTTATCAAGAGAAGAGGTTTGAAAACACGAGAACTCACATTTTCTTCGGGATCATGCTCTTATCAATTGGCTGCAAACCACTATCACAAAACTCATCAAACCGTACTAGACTGTACTTCGCCATAACCGTAGCAACAAAATTAAGTCCCGAGATCTAAAAGAACTTTCAGAGTCAGATAACTTAACCATTTAACATTCATTAACAAAGGCGTGTACTCTCACTAAGGGGATATCAAACACGTTATGGGCTAGGTGAAAGGGCTATTATTTGGTGACTCAAGTGTTTCGGGTTCTCAAACAGTGTAAAACGGATGCATGTCATTATGCGAAATCACAGTGAGACACAGACCAACTAGGAGGTACATAGCTTCCCTTAAGCTCGGATCAAACTAACCCAATCAAATCAATGAGTACTCGTGATGCTTAACAATATAACTAATAATAACTCGACATTTCCGGTTCCAATCACTCTCCTTTCCCGTTCCTTTTTTTTTTTTTTTTTTTTTTTTTTTTTTTTTTTTTTTTACGGGGGAGTGGAACCGGTGTCTCACAAAATCTGCACCAAGAGAAACCACAAACGACAACAACATATCCCATGAATACAACCTCTAAACCATAGTGGCTCAATCTCATCACATATCAACATCCAGTAAACTACAACTCACTATCCTAACAAAAGGAAAGCTATGTCGGTCCGTATACTCCGTAGTTTTCGCACATGGATGCATATCATGATGATTATATAAGAATGCATGAGGTTTCAAACAATGGGTGGGGAAACAGGTGCGGTACTAGACTAAAAATGAGTCTAGCCATTCAGAATTAGCAAAGAGTGGTAAAAATGATGCGAACAAAACTCTGAATGTATGATCCATTACATGATTCTCAAGCCCCTAAGTGAGATAAATTAAGTCCAGATTATGTTCAAGTATATAAGATAAAGCTCAATTCATCCGAATTTCAAAGAGATAGGGACTACTATAGAGTGATCTAGTCATGGATTTTCCTGAACTTCCAAGTTATCGAATAATGCTAAAATGGTCCCAAGGCAATGAAATCAAGCAAGGTGCAATTTTCCAAGAAAAGATCATAGTTCTCAAACAAATTTTGACTCAACAAAAGACACAATTTTTTTTTTTTTTTTTTACTCGATAAAACGAACTCGACGACTCAAGAGAAAACATCAAAAGAAACAACCAAAGCAAACTCGATTAGTAGACAAATGACATCCTCCCCCCGACTTGCTTCACTCCGTCTCGGTGTGAGAACAATTCGAAAGGAAGATGCCAGACACACTCAAAAGAAATAAAAAAGAAATGAAAATGCGAAAAAGAGAAAGAGAAAACTTACTTGGGATACATGGTGGGTTGCCTCCCACAAAGCGCTTGTTTTAGGTCGTAAGCTTGACCGCTCAACACAAAATATTAATCATAAGAATCAAAAGGTTGTGCTAGTGGACCTTTTGTCCTTCTCCTGTTAGTGAAAAAAATGAGATGTGCCAAGTAACACACAATTATCCATGGTAAAGAGATAAAATTTACATCAAGAAAAATTACTACAAATGTAGCATAAACTTTGAAATATTCCTTGATAGTTGAATGCTCATGAGGATCAAATGCATTTGGAGGAAAAATGAAGTCAATTTCCTGGTTACATGAGGTTTGAACAAAATAGTCAACTTCATCCCCATTAATCTCATATAGCACAATATCTCCATCTATATAATCAACCTCAAGATCTTCATTCACATGCAAAATCTTATCAATATCAAGCACAACTCCTAGGAAAGATTCATCAAGAAGAGATCTAGATATTTCAGGCATTGAAAACTTAAACTCGAGATCATGAACATTCAAAGCACAATGATATTCAATATCAAAACATATATCATGGTAATCCCTAGCAAGTTTTGCTGCTCTTAAAGTATCTAGTTGTTGAGACTCACATATCAAATTATAACATTCATCAATGATCATGGGAGTATGCAAACTAGAAGTCACATCTTCAATACATGGCATATGAATGTCATCAACATCATGAATTTCAAGGTTTGAAACGCATGTACCTTCTAATTCGCTTGGTGGAACCCAATATATTACCTTTTCAAGCGCACGGGCTTCTTGTTCTTCATAGAATGTGACTTCTCTTCCTTCACATGCTGCCCGGTGTGATAAGAGATTACACCGGATCAAGATCGCTAAATCACTCCTAACAAATGTCGGATGTTCGTTGTGAAGTTCATCCAACTTCACTTTTTGTTCTGGTGTAAGAATACTCTCATCAAATGGTGGCTCCACATATGGTTCATCATCTTCTTCTTGCGGCCAATCATTGTATTCCATGGCATAAAAAAATGAAAGTTAGTAATTAATAAATAAAAATGCTCTAGACTAAAAACTAATCCTAAATCCTTAGGTAACGCAATTGGTCCCCGGCAACGGCGCCAACTTGATTGCTCGAGTAATTACCCGATACACTTAACCGCAAGGTAGTATATACGGGGTCGATCCACAAGAACCAATGGTACACTAAAGACTTCCGAGACTCGTTCTTAGCTAAAGCGAAGAGTTGTTTTGTTTGGGTTTTCAGTTTGTAAAATAAAAATGCAAATAAATTAAACGGTTTAACTTCAAGATTTAAAGACATTGGGCATTAGGGTATTTCAGAGATCAACGAATAATGGAAACATGAAACCAGGAATTCAATAATTAAGAACCGTTCTCGAACATGAACACATTTAAACCAATTCTCTTTCAAGACATTAATCACTAAATTTGACTATTCGATTACTAAACTTTCGCATGCAATTTCCTAGTCAAATTCGCATTACCAAACAAGTTCATTAAGTTCACAATGCGTCCTAACGTCAACTTTCGTTGGCTAGAAATACATTGCTCAATCCACATTCTTTCAGGCATTCTATCGAACACTTTTGATGCATAGAAAAACCTAGAATCTACAACAGGGTGATCAATCCTATTCTAGCATTAAGAACATGTGAATCAAAGAACCTAGAGAATGAGAATTCCTAATACAATTAATCCGTTAATCCATTGAATCTCCTAATTAGAACCCTAAAACCCAATAGGATAACTACTCGCACATAGAAAAAGAGATAACAAAAATCAATGAAGAAAACATGATGAAATTGTAGAAATAACAAGAAAGGGTTTAGAAATCTTCTCCAAGTGTCAAGAGGATGGATTCCTTTGCCCAAAGTTGTCTACAAACCAAAGAACAAAGTTTA
This sequence comes from Arabidopsis suecica, assembly GCA_019202805.1. NCBI lineage: Eukaryota > Viridiplantae > Streptophyta > Magnoliopsida > Brassicales > Brassicaceae > Arabidopsis > Arabidopsis suecica. The sequence goes on from CM032908.1 coordinate 8,541,508, forward strand.
GAACTGAAAAATATCAAAGATAATGTCTCAAAAGTCGAGCATAGGGTTTTAAAACAATAGGAGACGAGCCGGGTCGGATCTGAAGTGACTCGGGTCAAATCTGGGCCAAAACTACGTCTGGGGAAGGGATCGATCGATCCAAAGGAGGATCGATCGATCCAGCAGTGTCTGGAACGTTTCTCATCCGTCAGGGAAGTGGATCGATCGATCCACAAAGGGATCGATCGATCTGGAGCTTCTGGTCTTCAGCTCTGCACCTGCTTCAAATGCTCGCCAGATTGACCTGTCTTCACTAATTTGGGTATAACTCTTGAATGTACCGTTAGATTTCCTTCAAACCACTTGGAAAATGATGCTAACATCTTCATCTAGCTTGTGTCAAAAATTCAGAAAGATCTAACGGTGTGAAGTATTCCATATGATACCAAACGTCTGACACTTCTAAACAAAACTGCATCTCCAAAAGTGTGTTTATAACCCAAAACAGCTCGTTTTCCTCCAAAGCAACCTAAAACCTGTAAAGACTCGATAAAAGACTAAAAGACTCTAAAAACACACTTTGACTCTATAAAACATATGATGTAGGAAAGAAAACAAAGACTCAAAACCGATAAAAACACAACATATCACTCTGCTTGCATAGAGTTTCTTGGTCCGATGATGACGCTCACTTGCTCGTTCTTGATTAGGTCCAAGGCTGCTTGCACCACAAGCAAACAAAATGAAAAGAGAGAAGGTTAAATGTATAACACTTCTTTAAAAAAATAACAATTGACTAATTTACAAAATTAAAATTTAAATTGTATACTATTTAAATATCTGAATTACATGATAAGAAGAAAATAAAGTCTTTGTTAATCAATATACCTTGCTCTAAATACAAACCACATAAGAGGGTATTTGGATTCTGAATAGTCAACATAATGATTCATCTCTCTTCCAACCAAGCAATTAAGTTCAGATATTTATATCTTATCTTTTTGATTTAACGGGATTTTCTAATTCTAGGATTGAACTTCATAAACTTTTCAGTCGTAAAATTTATATGTTGATAGTTGCTTGGATGAACTAAAAAAAGCTGAGAAGCTAAGTTAAGATCATGTAAAAGATTGGTCAGACTTATCAATACAACATGACCTAGCTAGTACTAATAATTCCTTATAACCGAGAAGAAATTAAAGAGATAGAAGAGTCGAACCTGCGGCTGAAGCTTGAACAGTATCTTCCATGGAATCTCTGACATGAAGCACAAGTCTTGTGCTGTAATTAGAATAATTCTTGTAGAAATCGGACAAGGACAAATTAATGGCAGTGAGACAGATCTTGGAAAAATTAGTTTGGAGATCAAGAACTACTCCTACTTTGATTTCACGTATTTGGTTTTGTCCTAAACCAACCTCCATCAACAAAATACCCCAAACGAACAGGACAAAGTAATTTAGAAAGGTATTATTAGTTTTTTCTGAAGGAATCATCATCTTTCTCCAAAGATTGAGGAACTTTATGTCAGTTTTTTAAGTTCCCCTTTTTTACATGTATATATATACACACAAGAGGAAGGAAAGGGACGTCAAAGAGGAATGATCTTGGAAAGTAACTATAAAATAAAAGAATTCTGAATTGTTGTAAAACTTTTGATGGATTTTAAAACATACAAGTTTTTATTTTTTGCTCACACAACTGTGATCCAGTGGTAGTTGAGAATTGGGGAAAGGTTGGAAGAAATTAACACAGGTTCGATCCACGCTGGAAACAAAAAACACATTTGTGTGGGAAGTCTAGGCTTGGACCAAAAGCCCCAAGCAGTTTACCTTGTAGTCCAGTAACAGGCGATCTGGCTACCCCCTGGCATTAGTCGGAAAGCATTCCAAATTCGGTACAGACAGTGTGGTGGTCCTTCGGGGAATAGTCCACTCTGAAGCACTTCAGTGCGTTTATACCGGGGCTGACCGGATCAGCCGATAGGGTTTATCAAAAAAAAAAAAGTTTTTATTTTTTTTTCCTTACAAATATAAATACTTGTAAAAACTCCAAAAATATTATGTTTAAAAAGAATTCATAAATTATGTAGTATCATTTTGGATGAGCCCTTTTAGATTTTATATTTTGTGTTGTTTTGGAGTTTTAGTATTTTGGTTTTGGGAAATAAAAAGATAAAAATATTTATTGTCAAACTTGAAAAGGACAGTGGAAATAGAGAGACAAAGGATAAGAGGTAGAAGGAAGGGATAAGAGGTAGAGCTAATATACGAAACTTCTTGTATATAGCCCGTTATACACCGAGCAATGTTAGATTGCTCACCCCTCTTTCTTAATTCCCATTTCACATAAATTTATCCCACGATGGATTGGGATCAGAGTAAAAAAGAGTGTAAAAAGTGCTAGTTGTATGGAGATCTAATAATTTTATTAATATGCTTGTAAAGCCGCGTGCATGCACACATGAAACGACATTCATAAATTGATGGGCTCATATAACAAAGGGTCTTTATTATAAAATCGTGACGATTTAATTTAGCCCATATCTTTTCATAAGTCAGTCCAGATGTGATTTTAACCCAAAAAGATAATAGGCCAGTGTTGGTTGTATGATTTTAATTTTAGTCCAAAAACGACAACATAACTCTCGAACCATTTAACAAAAATCGATTTGGGGAAAATCAAATTTAGGGTTAATTGTTTGAGTCTAAGGATTCGTTATTGCATCGTTGCTGAGTGGAATCGATCTTCTTCTTTTTTTCATCTTAAATTTGGAGATTCTTCTTTTCCATTTTTTTTTTTTGTAAAACAACACGATTTTCTAACAATCATGTTGTTTTAGACATAACTAAAACGGTGTCGTTTTGACATCTATGAAGTTTTATAACGGAGTTAAAGAGTGTCACATCATCGATATACGGGAGAGTTATATTGCGGGTGACTTTTAACATCGTAGTATTGACCTGCATTTATTTGACTTTGAGATTTATTTTGCAAAAAGAGTTACTTGGAAGGTTTTACAAAACCCTAATATTAACTATCACAAGTAGATCAAGATGTAAATATCTGATTTTTGAAACTTTAAACAATAAAGTACCCTAATTTGTTTCTACAAATTTCATGCTATCTGTAGATCTATGATATTTTCAAAAGTCTAACATGGATTAATTAGATAAATATCTTTTTTTGGACAAAAGTTAGATAAATATCTATCTGGAAAATAATTAATAAAATAAAATAAGGTTATACACAAAAATTCACAACAATACAGCTATAAGCATGAAATGTGTTTCTTAAAAATTCACAAAAAAACTATATTATCGCTTTTAACTTTAGACAACAATACAGTATTTTTTTCAAGCTTCCGACTGTTTTTAATGCATGATTTATATATATATATTTTTGTCATGTAATTTTTTTTTTTGAACAATGTTTGTTAGTTTTCTAAGCAAAGATTATTTTAACAAACCGAAATAACAAAAGGTATCAATCAAATCAAAACTTTACATTATTACATAATACATAGTTCTATACTTCTATGCTACTATACATTTTGATTTAATAATAACAATAATAATAATATACTCATATACTTTCTTTTTTGTTAAAGAAATATACTAGTATACTACGCTGGTCGTTATCTAATCGTTTATTGTAACAAATAAACATACAAATAAACATACGGATTTTACCAAAAAAAAAAATAAAAAAAAAATAAATAAATAAACATACGGATGTAAAAACGGTTTAAGAAGAAAATCCCACAAAAATACTCTTACATGTTTCGTTGAACTCGATTCTTTTCGTAAATTCCAAATGATTGGTTCCAAAACAAAACTTCTAAAAGATTACGTGAATTATTTATTAGGGTACATAAATGAAGTGAAAATGGTGGGGCTTTGCGTTAAAAATTAAGACCCACCAGCCGACCTGACCATGTCCTACTCAGCTTACACATGTTTCCATGTGACCTCACCACTTCTTCTAATCCCATTTTACCAATTTTTTTCCTTATATAAAATTAATCTCTCGTACAAAAAACGAAGAAGTGAACAATCTTTTTTTAACATCTAAGCTGTAATATAATTTCTTATACCAAGAATAGTACTATGCTTTAATCATCTAACTCCAACATCTGAACGCATCTTCTTATGCACACAATCTCTCTCTTTTCGATACTCTTGTTACATTGTTTACTAATTGACACGTAATAAAGGAAAAATATCATTTGGTTAAACCACTTGTGAGTTTATTTTGACTTAATTGTGCACAACGTTTGACCCATCAAAAGAATTTCCCATTGGTCAAAGAATCTCTTATTGATTCTTATCTCTCAACTCATCTATCAAGTCTCAGCCAGTAAATATTATCAGAAAAATTCTGAAGTAAATTATTTTCAGTGCCCCTTTCTTTTTTAGTAATTTAAGGACAATCTCACATGACCTTTTTTCAATATATACACTTATTTTAATTATTTTACTCTTTTTTACTTTTGAGACATGTCTAATCAAATCAAATTATACTAGTAAAAACTAGCAAAATGAACTCAAACGAATTATGAAAGTTACTACGTTTCATTAATTCACATTATTATGTATACGCTTTCACGTTACTCCCGTAAACAAAAACAATTAAATACACATGTTAATGGCTCAGTTTCATTATTTAACATCAACATTGTTTAATGCTTTGATTAATATAAAGTTTAGTGATCATTATGTGGATCCAAGAGGGAATCTAAGATCGAAGATGGATATTGAGCTTTGCCTCATGAGGGAAACAAAATCTCCTACAACTTTTCGTTCAAAGAGTGAATCAAATTGTTTTTTTTGGCGTGTGGAGCCAGGTTTCAAATTAAAAAATAATTTATCACAAAAAATTAGCATATATTTTAACATTTCCTAGTTTTCTCGTGGCCTTAGAATATCTGAATTACATTTTTTGTAAACTAGTAAATATTTGTTTTTGTCTAATTATTAATTTCGGAGAAAAATATTCATTAATCTTAATATTCGTATGATCATGGTCATGATCTGTAATAATAGTGGTCAAATCAAAGGTAAAGTTCCTGACAAAACATATTAAAATAAATTAATTGAAAATTTTGAAATGTTTGACCAGTCAAATAAACCATTAAGCCATAGTCTAAGATAATGGAGACATAAGTGACCAGTGTGTGCTTTATTAGCGTACATATTTGTGCATTAATATTGTTGCGTTTTGTTTTGAAAACAAACTTGTTTAATGTATATCTAAGCTGCCAACAAATTATTTCTATATTTGGATTTAGGGATAACACATGGCGAGGTCAGCGTTGTGAATAAGTGAGATGCTGTTTTTGTCTTTGTAAACCATTTGACATTTTTTTAAAAAAGATTCATTGCTTGTTTAAACCGAACTAATAGTTTTTAGATCAAATCCCTTATGCAGTTATACTACTTCGTTAGATTTTAATTAAATTAATGATGAGTGACGACTATGAGAAAGGCACTTTTTCCCATGTTAATATTTGAGTAGAGGACTTTATAAAAATCAAGTAATGTTACAAAAAACAATTTCCCATCTGGGTTTATAAGTTACTATATGTTTAGAGTTTTACTTATATCGATGATTTTCTATTTCCGTTAAAAAAAAGTGAAATGTAAATTTTTCCAAAACACCCTTAATAAAAAGTGATTTTTTTTTGTTGTGTATTGAAATGTGGTAATTTTGTAAACTTTTTCTCATAGACGCCATACATATTAGTTTGAAACAATCGAAACCATAATCTATTAAGTTTTAAGATTGATTTCTGCATTTCTTATCTTGCTTACTTGCTTAGTATGTTTAGTCGCTTGAATAACAAGCATAAAGTTAACTATATAGATAGTTTATCATTTCGTTAACCGATGTAGTTCTAACTGTATTATGCAATCACTCTGATGTTGTTACATTTATGAGGTTCGAAATGAGTCGTGCATAACTTCTAAGCGTGCCATGTTGTAATGACATTACTAGATATTTGTGATTTATTATTATGATTTTATGAATATGGATAAATTGTGTCCTTATTAACACATAATTATATAAATGTAGAATACAAAATCGTGTTACTATATATAGGTAAGGTGTCAGTTTCCACAAAACGATGTACTGTATATGTATGTGGGGTGTTAGTTAATTTAAGCAAACAATTTTGTTCGGTCACACGAGTTTGAAAATCCGTCAATATGATCAAATTACAATTGCTTTTTAGGTGTTTAGGGTCTAGAAAAAGCGGAATTAAAATATGTGGAAGATAAGAAATACAAAACAAGAAAATGGGGACAATTTAGTGTGGGTTCATTTTTTGCGTAAATCCAGGCTGGTTTGAAGACATAAGTGAAAAAAAACATGTAGAATAATTTTAGACCAAACCTGTCTACTCTTCCTATCTTTTAAAATCATTATCATGAGCAACGCCTATCTTTCCATCACCCTTTGCCCCTCCTCTCCAACCCCTACACAATAATACCTTATTTTATAAAAAATTAGTTTCCAATATTTGAAAATAATGGCCTTACAATTATTGTAGACAACATTGGTTCTATACTTGTTATGAATGGGTATACAGACTTTTTCAAGTTTTCAATTTTTTGAATTGTGTTTCTACTTCTTTTGGTTACTATACACGAAAATGTTTAAGTATTTACGTTTTTGTAGTATTTTTTCAAATTAAAGTGGTTGTTGAACTTCCGACCATTTTTTTTACATCTTTGGATTGATAAAGTTCGATCCATAGTTAATCCTTATTACGCGGGATAACTTGATTTCGTGAAATTGAACTCCGATAGAGAAGATAGAGTCAAATGGACTTAACCACTTTACTAAAAACACATTCCCAGTTAAATCTCCGATTAATGCGAAGGAAATTGCACCTTTCTGACGTTAATGCTTTTGAGGTCGATTTCTACGGAAACAAAATCACTTTACTTGGATCACTAAAATTTCTAAATTTTGGTTTAAATGTTTAATTTGCAATGGAATATTAAATTTAGTTTTTGAAATTTTAATTTTTTTGAAAAAAAAAATTAAAAGAGTATTAGTTTTACTAAAAAGCAGTAAAACTTTGCCTGGTAGTAGGCGGAATATTTAAGCTCTATCCGGAATATTCTCTCTATTGGCCTGGTATTCTAAATTTGACTCGTCTATATGATTCTTGTTCATATGGCGGAATTTTAACTCTACTACTATACCATTAATTTCTTTATAATTATTAAATTCCTCCTCCACATTACTTCTTGTGATTCCTGTCCCACTATGGCAATAATATATTGGGATCCCTATTAATGTATATTATTTCAAACATATAAATTATAAATAAAACATATAGATGCCTACATATACTGATATACACACTGATATGAAGGCAATACCGATAAATTTTCTCGATCTCCATGTTGGGATCTCTCTCATGTGAAAACTTTAAATGAAAGATTATGATTGTGCATATATTATACTATATATAGAGATGTATGTCTTATTAAATTATATATCTATTATGTACATTATATAAACGTACGACATTGGTTCCTTCAACATTAATGGCAAATCTCAAGAAGAGGATTTCGACAATGTGTAGATAGATCTTGTGGTAGTAAGAATAAGACCTCGAGTACTATAAGATCTAGCGAATCAGAATATTCCACGTTAGTTATGGAAACAATTCACTTTAAATAACTAATACAATTCCATTAATCAAAGCATTAACTATATCGTCAACGCTAAGTAAAAAGCCCACATCCCCAAACCTTGTGGATTCTGTATAGCCCCAAAAAAATTCATTGCCATTAGCCATATTTAAACACGAAATGGTAAGATATTCATAATTTTTCTATAACACATATTTTTACTATTTAAACTATACATTATAACGTAACTAGAGAAGATGCGGACAAAAAAAGGTGTATATAAAATGTTACCGTAAATAGTGCAAAAAGATGTTAAGTACACCACCTTTTGAGATTAACTTTTCTAGGATAAATAACCTTTTGGAAACCATTAATTTACTTTTTGGAAACTACTAATTTGTTGGGGAAAAACATAGACGTGGTTTAGTTACAAGCTAGTCAAACTATTTCTACTGATATTTTGTCATAGTTGAACCAAATACTGCATAACATCAAATTTATAGACTATAGTAGTAGCATAAGAAATTTAGATAGTTTAAAACAAGTGGACACTAAATAGTTCTTAACTCGACGCCAAAAAAATAGTTCCTAACTCGACGGAAAAGTAAGTTCATACCTCATGAAGAGCTAATCAAATATTAAAATATAATAACAGAATTTTCATTTTTTCCACTGATTTTTTTTCCATGTGTTATCTCAATTGATTCATTACAAGTATTATTAAAGAAGCACCATATAAAATTAGCAAATAGACACTCTCACTCTCTCTACTTCTCTCGATTTCTCTCTCTCTCTGAATCACTATCTCTTCCTCGAGTTCAATCACCACAAACTCACAATCAAATATACACTTAGACACACTCATCTGAATCTGAAACCGAATCTCTCTGCAGAAGCACACATTATTGATGGAGGAGAAGTGGAAGCTGTCGAAGAAAGAGACAACAGCTTCTTCTTCCTCCTCTAAGTCAAAGTTTTCTAGAAGCTTCTCAACAAGTGCTTCCTCCACAAAGTCTCCAATATTCGTACGGAGTTCCTCTACCAAATGCTCTGTTCCTTCTTCCTCCTCTTCCTCTTCTTCTTCCTCTTCAATCTCAAGAAGCTTCTCAAGAAAAGAGAGAAGATCTTCTTCTTCTTCATCATCTTCTATCACTCAGAAATATAGCAGCTTGGCTAAAGAACAGAAGGCAAGGTTTTACATCATGAGAAGGTGTGTGGCTATGCTTGTTTGTTGGCACAAACATGGAGATTCTTAACTAGATCTTCATCTTCTTCTTCTTTTTTTTTTGTTTCCTTGTAATTAGATCAGTTTGATTATTAAGGGTTTCCATACAAGTACATTGTAAGAAGAGATTTTGTTAAAACAAATTAGGGTTTCTATGCTCATTTTTTCAATTATATGACTTGCATATGCTACATATATACACAATCATAGATATGTGTGTATATGTATCATTAATGCAAGTATTTACTATTTACATTAAGAAAGGAATGATTGATGTCTTTGTTTAGATTTCAAATATTAAAATGCAATATCTGGAGGATTAGTGTATTATGAAGTACAGTGTTTTTGTTAAGATTTACACTGAAAAGTCATTTTCAAGGTCTCTGAAAAAGAAGTGAAACAATTTAAGTTTAACAAACTAAATCTTCAATTTAATGTTTTTATAAATAATATTACTACTATTTGATATCTTAATCATTTTAAAATGAAGTCATGATTCATATCATCTGGTCAAAGATCTGAAGCTTTTCTTTTAACTTATTATTGATTACGAGACGATAATGGAGTCCAGTTAATGTCAATATAATGATGATAAGAATATTATCAAAATATTTTGCACAAAAAAAAAAAAAAAAAGAATATTATCAAAATAATGGCATGATGCTATAGATCTTGCAAACACCAATAATGTCTGGAACTCTACTCGAATTTTGTTTTTTCTTAGCTTTATTTAATTTATTATTTTATTCCTTTTTGCATTTTATGGCAGTATTTGGTGGCAGTATTTTTCTGTTTGCTTTCTGGGATTTTGTCTCTTTGATAGAAGAAAGATTCCCTCTTGACAAATGAAAATTTGTTAGTATCAATATATATGTCCACATTTTATTTCTACAAAAACTTAGAATCAAATTACTTTACTATATTATGTATAAACAGTTACGTACTTAATAAACTAGTCGGCATTATTGACATGAAATGAAATCTATCTTTTCACTTTATAGGGGAAAAAAGTTTGGAATATTATATTGGGAATCCAATGAAAAGTTTTCAACGACTACATCTTTTGTCATTATCATTAACAAAAACGTTATGTTTAATAACAAAAGATCACGAGCATCGCAGATTTGTGCTAGTGCCTTTTTCGATTATTACAAAACTTTACAATTATAATTATTTTGCGTCAAAATATTGTACAGAGAAATTACTAACACGACCATAGCTCTTCAGTTCACCCTTTTTACAAGAAGAAATCAAGAAAGAGAATAATACAAAAACAAAAAAGTTCAGAAATCTCAAAACACAAAAGTATTAAAGAGGAAAGAAAAAAAGGTGATGTGGCATTTGCAGAGGCGTTGGATCGGTCAGAGTCAACATTTAGGGAAATCTGAGGGTGGAGGAAGGAGTTTCTGATTTGGAAGGTCACCGTCCAAAACCACCCAAGCCATAGTCAGACCCCAACTCAAATGAATCTCAATGTGGCAATGCATAAGCCACACACCTATCACCATCAAACAATTATTAGAATAAAACATATAGTTTGTGAATACTAGTAATCATTAAAATTAGTGTTGTTTTGTGACCACCTAAATTTAAAATTGTATAATACTATATGTTATTGACAAAAGAAAAAAAAAAACGTAAACCCTTACCGGGATTATCGGCGAGGAAGCGGATGGCGACCCAACCACCCGAAGGGACATTGATGGTGTTTCGTTCGACCGGATCGACTAGATTATATTGCTTTGGATCACGGGCCGGGTTAAAATTGCCGAAGCCTTGTCCCACCACATAAAAGTTGAAGCCATGAAGATGTATAGGGTGGGCCTCAATACCCAAGATGCTAGTGCCCTGTAACACCAATTCAACAGTTGTGTTGTACTTCAAGACCACAACTTTGGTCCCTCTTGAGACCATTGTGTTGTTTGGTGGCGTCCCCGTGTAATTAAATGGAAAAATAGGGGCAGTTGGGAAATCGGTCATGAAAACATTGTTGGACTTGCCAACGAAGTATGATTGTAATAGAGAAGTCTTGTTTGGTAAGATGAAAGACACATTGTTGATAGATGCTGCAAATTTCGTTGTATTAGTTGGTCCTTGGCATGTTTGGTTTTTAGGACAAGGGTTGGTTCCTAGACCGACGGTAAAGAAATATTTTTTGTCCACGGTTTTTGGCACGTTTGCTGGAAATGTAGAACTTGCCAAACTTCTAAACATTTTTGTGAAATTTGCGGCGTAGCTCGTACTATTGATGGGAGGGAGAGATGGTTTAATAGTAGAAAGATTCTTAGAAGATTTGGAATGATGTTGGTATTGGAGAATTCCCGCAACGGTTGTATTATCAATTGTTCCTTGGCCCGTGAAGTACGGTCTTGCCAACATGTAAAAGGTTGCATTTGGATAAATAGGTTTGGTTTTGAGTAGTACGTTGGTTGTTTGGCCCGGACCGAGAAGCACGGTGTTGGTTTGGAATGGTTTAACGTAGCAAGCATCCGCTTCTACGACCGTCAATGTATGATTGGCTATGGTGAAGAAGAGTTCGTCATTGAGTGCAGCATTGATTAATCGTAGTAGATACGTCTTTCCAGGTTTTACCATCAGTTTGTACGTATCTAAAAAATGTATGTGCGTTTAAGTGTTACAAAAATTGGCTTCTTGTTTTGAACATGACTTAAAAAAGATGATCATTACCTTTTGTAGAGCAATTGTATAATGGACCTGGAAGCCCATTAAAAGTATGAGCATCAGAAGCATTTGGGCCTGCACCCGTCTGAAGAGCTTGTTGTAAAACTGCTTGAGGATCAGCATTAAACCATTCACCTATACACAAATTTAAAACATCAATTTATCAATCCTTTAATCATAACCGATGTTCTACCTTTTTTGACAACATGCACATTGATTTTTTTTTGTTGACCGATTTGATCAAAATCAGAGCATCCAAATACTTTCGAGTTTCGACTGCTTAAAGATAGGTTATATCGGTTAAGTTTCTAGAACATTGATCAGTATTTGGCACTCATTAGTCATATGTAAGGTAAAAAAAAGTTACAGTACGAAGATAATTACCAAACATTATAGGGACTTGTTTGTAGGGTTTGGGAAAAGGGTAAGGCTGATGGAGTTTAGGCAGAATGATCAAAGGTCCGTACACGGTAGCTCTCATCCATTGAATATGAGCATGCCACCACAAGGTTCCTCTTTGTCCAGTCACCGTGAAGTTGTAAACATAACTTTGTCCGGTCCGAATTGGACATTGTGTCACATACGATGGTCCATCCGCCCATCCGCTCCTTAGCTGCCGAATACCGTGCCTATATTTATTCATTCATCTATTTAATCATGAGGATCAATGTATCACTACAAGACTATAAGAAATTAGTAATTTACCAGTGGATAGAAATGTTATTAGAGACATGATTAACAACTTTGATCTGTAGATTATCTCCTTCTCTTGCGGTAACCTTAGGTCCTGGGAATTTTCCGTTGACCGTCACGATTGTTTTTGTCTTGCACAATCTTGTGATGTTTTTCAGTTGAATCTGCCGAACGAAAAAATAGAATAAGTGAATTAAAAATATTTGTAAATAGAGAACATAACTAATATATATTTGGTCTCAAAGTGAGACGAATTAATAATATTACATCGAACTGGTAGTGCCGCGTGATTCCTGCAGATGCTGCATCGATGTTGTAACTAATGGCAATCAGAAATGCCACGAGAAGATAATGAAAAACCCACGTAACCATGTTCAATATTTGTTTGAATATTGAAGGAAGATATATGTTTTATATTCAGTAATTTTCTGTATGAAATATGGTTTTCTCTTTATATCATTTTCTGGTAAGTGGTGTATTTGAAAATAGAGGGAGAATGTTGTGCATATATAAGGGAGAGAAGCAAATGGTAGGGTTAATGGTTGGTAACAAAAATAAATAAAGTGTAGTGTATTTGGATAAGTGATGATTTAGTGTTGATGTTATAGTTGGTCCAATTGTTGGACAAAACCGAGTGAATTCGAAGTTAAATAAATGTGTTTTATTAACTTTGATGATTAGATTTATAGCTCTACATATTTCGTTCCAAGAAAATGATAATTTATTAAAAATATTAGATACCACCACATAATCGAGACAACAAAAAGAATCCTATCTGTTTTTAAGGGAGTGATATTTTAGTGGAATGCATTATATTAATGAAATTATTAATTGACTAAACTATACAAACTATACATATTTTATAATTTCTGATAGCTCATTTGTTAGTTTTATTATAAGGATATTTAATAGAAAGAGAATTATTATCGTGCTTATAAATTTGATAATATAGCACTTGATTACTTTTGAACAAAAAGACTTATGAAAACATCATTTAATAAATAAAAAAGGGCAATTCTCAAAAATACTACACATAAGTTTTGGTTTTCCACAAATACCATAAAACTAAATTTAACTTCAAACCTTCAAAATTAAATCCTAAAATCTAAGAACTAGACTCTAAATACTAAACCCTACCCTAAATCTAATATAGTAAACCCAAACCTAAAAGTTTTAAATTCTCAACCCTGGAAAATCAATTTTTGTGTTTGTGGTATTTTTGGAAAACCAAAACTATTGGTGTTATTTTTGGAACATTACACTAATAGTGGTATTTTTAGAAACAAAACTTGTGAGTGTGGTATTTTGAGGAATTTGTTATATTAAAAAAACTGATTTAGTAGTTAGTGATTTATTCATAATGAAGAAGACTCATTACTGTCGTATAAGAGAAAAAAAAAAACTATGAGTTAAGGAATTTTACATAGTAAAAAGATAATTACATCAATGCTCTTATTCGTTGAAGTTTATTATCTTTGATCTCGTAGATGATTAAAAATTAAAAATGAATTTTGAAAAATTGTTAAGAGATTTTTTTAAAAATTAGATCAAATTTTTAGTTAAACAATTAGAAATTACCAATTTAATTTATATATTTTACTTTTAACTTTATTTTACTTTTAAATTTTTGGGATATCAAAACTTGAAAAGATGTAAAATATGTAGTATATCTGTATATATATGTGGCGATACTAAATTAAGATAAGTAATTAACGAGTTCAGTAATATATTATCATAGTAAGCAGGGATGATATAGAGGATTGGGACGTGTACGTTGGTTGTTTGAAAACATATATTCCAACAAAAAGAGAGTCTTGAGTGAATCTAAGCTTAAGGATCTTCACAGTCTCTTGGAAGACTCTCTCTTTCTCTTTGACACTTCACCCAATTCAGCCATTCCTTTCAAGCAACATAAGACAACGACCGTTGGATTCAGCTTCACTTGGCAAATCTACTGTTTATCAGTCTCACCATCTCCTTTTTTTCTAGATATTTGGTAACTTTACAATTAAGATGGTGCATCCGATCGATGTTTAAATTTGGTGAGATTACTAACTTCAATTCCTTTTCTCTCATTTGACTATATGAAATCATCGAACTTAATTAGGAATGTTTGAAATGTAAGTTAAGATTGGTGTCTTGCTCGTAGCAGGAAATTTCTTTTAAAGAGTAAAAATGTATATGATTTTCAAAAACCTCTAATTAATAGGTGGCTAGAAGGTTCTTGCGAATTCAGCTTCGAGTAACTTGCACATAGTTTGTGATAACATGATCTGAGCTAGTTTTTTTTTTTGTGTGCTAATGATGAAAAAAATAATAGAAGTACAAATATAAACGAGACACCAAATTCTTAACGAGTTTCTAAATGATACTCTCGAGATAACGTCTATAAATTTATTTTCCGGCTTTTTTACACGTCTCGTGAATGTTTGCTAAATTTGCTAACAAACAAATTTAAAATACAAGTTAAGCACAAAGTAACTAATAAACGAGAGAGATGGTATTATTTAAGGCTAAAGTGATATTGGTAAATGATGATGAGGAATTAGAATCATGGTTTTACCAAAAGTAAGAAAGAACATAATAATGTTGGTCGTTAGTTGTATATAGCCTTGTAGGTTTACCAACCTCAACCCTTTTCCTTTACTGTTACATTCTTAACATTTCTGTTTGTATCGATTAACATTAGCAAATCGTGAAACTACATAACTTTTTGTTTTCTGAAAGAATGAATTACTTTACTATAGTATGCTTGTAAAGTAAATTTTTTTTTTTTGGAGAGAAAATTTATCACTAATTTATTTGAAAATTGGTTTTACGAAAAATTGATCATGCACAATTTACTAACCAACTCATGGTAGTTCAATGATTGAAAGATTTATCATAACATTATGATATATAGGAGTTCGAGTCTTTCCACTGTTATTTCCATAATGGGTTGCCAGTTGCCACTGTTGAAATATTAATGAAAAATTGAAAACTCATCTACAAGATAACATAAAATTTCCGTCATTGACCTCAAAAAAAAAAAAAAAAACTGTTATGACAATGTTTCGTTTGCTAATTCAATTACTAACATGATTCGATCAATAGGTATATCTCCAAAAACAAAGTTTTTCTTCTAGTGTTTCATTGTGTAAATTTAGCCATTATAATGACGCTTGACTTTGAAATTTATAAAATAATATGAGTATTATTCGATGAGAAGGAGAATATCAACTAATCATAAGAAAAAGAAGAATTGTATAGCCTGAATATTGGTGTCTTCCAAAAGGACCAAAGCCAACGAATATCATAAAGATGCAAATGGTTGTATTCGAATTATAACTTATAAGGCCGAGTTCATTGGGCCTTATAACTATACAAATTTATAAAACGGGATGCAAAATAATACACAAACTATAGCCCATATATGAAATTTAAGTAAATATATGTTCTGATAATCTTTCATTTTACCCGTATAAGACCAACACCGATTCGCACGCCGACTCGTGGACTTCGGAGAGCAATCATGACCAAGCACGATCGATGACCAAAGATACCTTTATTAATTTAATCACATTACCCTCATTCTAACCGTTATGGACAACATTTTAACCGGAATAATGCCATTAAATTGATACATTTAAAGAGAGAGGTTTGACTAATGACCAAATTTTAATCTCCAAATTAGGAAATAAATACACGAAAAGATGAAAAGTGATAGTAGTTGGTAAACAAAGTAAAAAATAAAGAAAGACTTCCATTTTCTGAAAACTCACAATGTTTACCTTTTGGTATTTGGTTTTACTTCAAAAAAGAGCATTTATAACAGAAACTATACTACTACAGAGAGAACATGCAAATCCAATGGATTTTGTGTTTCAGATTTTCACACCTTTTATTTATTTCTGTTTTTGGTGAATCAATCTGAATCATATCAAAAAACAGAGAAACAGAAATAGTATGATTCCATTAATATCTAGTCAGAAAAAAAAAAAACAGCTGGACTAAATAGCTTAAATTCTAAAGTTTAAATGAAAACAGTTTGTTATAATTCATATTTCAAAGATAAATTCCGAACTCTAATCCAATTTAAATGATGAAAAAAAGAGTACAATCTTAAAAAAAATATATATATAAATAGAAGATCTTTGAGTATATTTTCTTATAAAGAATGTTAACATTTATGTATATATCTTCTCTCGCTAAATATGTAAATTTCCTAAATTATAAATATGTGAAGAAACTAAGTAAAGATCTTTATATAAATATATATAAAAATAACCATGAAGAATCGTATAATCTTGAAGTGTTGTGTACTTTGTTAAAGCTGTGTCCTTAAAGGCTTAAACCCAAAACTGAAACACAGAACAAAACAGCTCCAAACGTGTGAGTCTGAGATTCCTCAGCTCTCTCTGAAACACAAAAGACATTAATAAGTTTGGTCTGATTTAATTTTTATTTTTTAAATTAAAGCTTTTATATTTTTTCATTCCTTATGCAATCACTAGGTCAGATCAACAACAACCCTAATAAAGATTCACAGTAATTCTTTTTTTTTTTTTTTTAATTTCACAAAAACCCTAAGGGTTTTCTTACATCGCCGTCGATTTTTTTCTTTCTTCTAACTCTCTATAAAACCCAATTTCTTCTTAAAGCTTCGATTTTTCTATTTTTCATCTGATCATTGTGTTAGGGTTTTGTTTTTTTAATTGAAAACGACAGTAATACATGGAGATTGGATTTTGAGTACTGGCTTAAAGTTTTGATCTTTGGGTTTAGTTTTGGGTTATCAAGGTGTGATCTTTAGGATTGTTAGCGTAATTGATTTTGAGGGTTTTTGTTGTTTAGGTGATAATGATACCGGAACTAGGGAGAAGACCGATGCATAGAGGTATCGAAGATTCATCTTTTGGGGATGATTATGAGAAAGAGATTGGAGTATTGCTTGGTGAGCAGCAGAGAAGGCAAGTAGAAGCTGATGAGCTTGAGAGAGAGCTTAACTTGTATAGAAGTGGCTCTGCTCCACCGACTGTTGATGGTTCTGTTAGTGCTGCCGGAGGGCTTTTTAGCGGTGGCGGTGGGGCTCCTTTTTTGGAGCTTGGTGGAGTTAATAAGGGTAATGGGTTTGGTGGTGATGATGAGGAGTTTAGGAAAGATCCGGCTTACTTGTCTTATTACTATGCTAATATGAAGTTGAATCCGAGGTTGCCACCGCCTCTGATGTCTAGAGAGGATTTGAGGGTTGCTCAGAGGCTTAAAGGGAGTAGTAATGTTTTAGGTGGTGTTGGGGATAGGCGAAAAGTTAATGATAGTCGATCTTTGTTCTCTATGCCACCTGGTTTTGAGGCTGAGAAAACTGGTGCTTCTGCTTCTGAGTGGGATGCTAATGGATTGATCGGTTTGCCGGGTTTGGGGCTTGGAGGCAAGCAGAAGAGTTTTGCTGATATCTTTCAGGTTGGTGTTGGTTATGCTTTGATGCTTTTTTAATGTTTTCCTCTGTGTGTGTTGTGTATATTTCTTCTTGATATTCTTGCTTATATAAACTTTGTGGATTACTTTTGTGTAGGCGGATATGGGGCATGGACATCCTGTTGCACAGCAGCCCTCACGTCCTGCAAGTCGTAATACCTTTGATGATAATGTTGACTCTAAGAATAATCTGTCTCCATCTGCATCACAAGGCATTGGAGCGCCATCTCCATACAGCTATGCAGCTGTTCTGGGTTCGTCTTTGTCTAGAAATGGAACTCCAGATCCTCAGGGCGTTGCTAGGGTGCCTAGTCCCTGTCTTACTCCCATTGGGAGTGGGAGAGTGAGTTCAAATGATAAGAGGAACACAAGTAATCAAAGCCCGTTTAACGGTGTTACATCTGGTCTCAACGAGTCTTCTGATCTCGCCGCTGCTTTATCTGGCTTGAACCTGTCAGCAACTGGCGGGTTAGATGAACGGAGTCAGGCTGAGCATGATGTCGAAAAGGTCAGGAACTATATGTTTGGACTGCAAGATGGGCACAATGAAGTCAATCAACATGGGTTCCCAAACAAACCTGATCAAGCCCCTAAGGGAACTGCTTCTTGGAGGAATTCAGAGTTGAGAGGGTCACAAGGATCTGCCTACAATGGTGGAAGTGGACTAGCTAATCCTTACCAGCATCTTGATAGCCCAAACTATTATGCATTAAATCCAGCTGTAGCTTCTATGATGGCCAGTCAACTTGGAACTAATAACTATCCTCCAATGTATGAAAATGCTTCTGCGGCATCTGCTATGGGATTTTCTGGAATGGACTCAAGACTTCATGGTGGAGGTTTTGTTTCTTCTGGTCAAAACCTCTCTGAATCACGAAATATTGGTAGGGTCGGTAATCGAATGATGGGAGGAGGTACTGGTCTCCAGTCACATCTTGCAGACCCGATGTATCATCAGTATGCAAGGTTCTCTGAAAATGCTGATTCGTTTGATCTTCTTAATGACCCTTCAATGGACAGGAGCTATATGGGTAATTCATACATGAATATGCTTGAACTTCAGAGGGCTTATCTCGGAGCTCAGAAATCACAGTATGGTCTTCCTTACAAATCAGGGAGTCCTAACATCCATAGCTATTATGGTAGTCCAACATTTGGGTCTAATATGTCATATCCTGGCAGCCCATTGGCTCATCCTGGTATGCCAAATTCTCTTATGTCACCTTATAGCCCTATGAGACGAGGTGAAGTTAATATGCGATATCCGTCTGCAACAAGAAACTATTCCGGAGGGGTAATGGGTTCTTGGCACATGGATGCTAGTTTGGATGAAGGCTTTGGATCTTCAATGCTTGAAGAGTTCAAAAGTAACAAAACAAGAGGATTCGAACTTTCTGAAATAGCTGGCCATGTTGTAGAGTTCAGGTATTCCCTTGATAGTCTTTGACCTTTTTACTTGTGTACAATTTATCCCAAGTTAACGCGTACTTGGGGTTTTTCATGACCAGTTCGGATCAATACGGGAGCCGGTTTATTCAGCAGAAACTCGAGACAGCAACAACTGATGAGAAAAACATGGTTTATGAGGAGATCATGCCACAAGCTCTAGCCCTGATGACTGACGTTTTTGGAAACTATGTGATTCAGAAGGTAGATCTATTTAGGCTTCCTCTTTAGTTTCTTTTCGGAGTTAAGACAATGTAACATGAGAGATTCCTGAATTTTGCTTATCTTCCTACAGTTCTTTGAGCATGGACTCCCACCACAGAGGAGAGAATTGGGCGAGAAACTCATTGACAATGTTTTGCCTCTTAGCTTACAGATGTATGGTTGTCGTGTCATCCAGAAGGTAAAGTCTAGTTATCACCGGTTTTAATGTTCTCTATAAGTCTTATCTTCTATTTTCAAGAACAGTTAGAGTTTCATTATTTTTCTATGTTTACCTTTTTAGGCAATTGAGGTGGTTGATCTAGACCAGAAAATTAAAATGGTGAAAGAACTTGATGGACATGTGATGCGATGTGTACGTGATCAGAATGGGAACCATGTGGTTCAAAAGTGTATCGAATGTGTGCCTGAAGAAAACATCGAGTTTATTATTTCGACTTTCTTTGGCCATGTTGTGACCCTCTCCACTCACCCATACGGTTGCCGTGTTATTCAGGTTCTGGCTTTTAGGAATAAGGAAAGATGGATGCACCTTTCTTGCCCTTGTGATTCTATGTAAAACTCTTTTTCATTTCCTGTTGCAGAGAGTATTGGAACACTGCCATGACCCTGATACGCAGAGTAAGGTTATGGAAGAAATCCTGTCTACTGTTAGTATGTTGGCCCAAGATCAGTACGGAAACTATGTTGTTCAGGTTTGTAAAAGATATGAGTTTTACTGCATCTGGTGATTTTTATACTTTGCTCAAAACTGATACACGTTTTGTGGACAGCATGTACTGGAGCATGGAAAGCCTGATGAGCGCACCGTGATAATCAAAGAGTTAGCTGGAAAGATTGTTCAGATGAGCCAGCAGAAGTTTGCATCAAACGTTGTTGAGAAATGTTTGACTTTTGGAGGGCCAGAGGAACGGGAATTGCTCGTGAATGAGATGCTTGGCACAACTGATGAAAATGAGCCTCTTCAGGTTTGTCAAACACATACTTTCAGATGATGGTTGTGGAGAGGAGAACAAAGAAACTGATAAGCTCATATGTTTCTTCTTGTGAATTATATAGGCGATGATGAAGGATCAGTTTGCAAACTATGTAGTGCAAAAAGTCCTTGAGACATGCGATGACCAACAGCGTGAACTGATACTTACTCGTATTAAGGTGCATCTTAATGCTTTGAAGAAGTACACTTATGGAAAGCATATCGTTGCCCGTGTTGAAAAACTCGTTGCTGCTGGAGGTATGCACATGTTCTTTCCCTTCTATGGATCCAAAGTTTCAACCTTTATATAGAGCCGCCATATAGAACCCCGCGTTGTTTTACTGTTTTTGGATTCACATTACAATGTCTCTAAGTGGAGTTTTCTTATATGCAGAGAGGAGAATGGCTTTGCAGTCATTAACCCAGCCTCTGGTGGCGTAAGGCCACAAGTCTTGTACAGCTTAACTAGGGTGGATGGCTCTGCCATAACGTTTTGAGAATTAGGTAAGATCTAAACCAAAAATCTGCGGAGAAATTATAAAAGAGAGCTTTGTTTTGTTCTCCGCAAAATCTGTACATTGTGTAGGTTCTTACCGTTTTGACTATACATAGAACCAAACATCCCCCTTAGGCTGATGAGTGAGTGAAAAAGGCAGAGAATGGTGTAAAGAAAAATGGTGAGGATTTTAGAGTTTTTCCTTTCACATGTACAAAAAGAATGGCTCTTGTGCCGATGTGTAGAATGCTTTTTAGAACAATCCCAGTTTATTTCACGAGAAACTTTTTTCTGTTTCTAAAATTTTCAGTTTTGAGCATAGATCAGTTTCTTCTATCTAAACCCTAAACCACAATATGTATCAGTGTCACACTATTGTCAGGATTTGATACCGGTTTAGAGACTCACATTGCATTACAAGTATGGAGAATCTGCTGCAATTGTTAATCCTATGAATCCACTCACATTGCATTACATGAACAATGTCCAACAACATCAATCAATGCAACAAAGCGCCATTCTATAGCATGTGGTACACTGCAACAATTTCCAATGTTTAGGATTTGTCTCCATCAACTTACATAGACCTATCACTAACCATTATCGACCTAGAAACCAGTCACGAAGCATCATCGAACTGGAAACCAAGAGTTCTGTACAACTGTACCTAATCATGAAACACCTAAACAAGGGACAGTTTGAGTGGAGCTTCTCACGAAATTAGTTTAGATTAAAAAAAAACTTTACTCTTCACTTACCTTACCACAGAGCAGAGTATTTATCATACAATATCATCACACAAGGAAAATTGACATGGACCCTAGAAATATATTTTGGAGAGTTATAAAAATATTTTGTAGAAATTCATATTTTGTTATAACACTGAACATGTTTGTTGCCGCAAGGCCTGCCAGTTCCTCTGATATATAACAGGCTAGAGATTCCTTAGTAACATGAATGTGTTTGCAATGTAAGGGTTCTTTTTGTTGCTTGTAACGCAAAAAATACAATGTTAGATCAAAACATGCGTGTATATAGATCGTCCTGAAAACGGATGCAACGGGCATTTGTAAGTGTTGCTGACTTGTATTCTTTAGCTCACTCTTGTTTCAAACACAAAATTTTAAAACTCTTGAACCGAAAACAATTCTTTTAGCGATAAAGGTCTCCTTATATTTTTGTTTATGATCAACAATAAGAAAACAAAATCTCCTTAAGATGCTAGAGGTTGGGAGTTTATTTCAAAGACACAAAAAGAAACACAGTAATTAAATATTAAGAAACATCATACGAAAAAAAACAATCAACGTTTTATGGTCGAGGCTTGAAAGAGAAGCCGTTCACCGAGGCACCTCCATCGACACAGATAGTCTGACCCGTTATATAAGAAGCTGCCGGAAAACAGAGAAATGCCACGAGCGATGAGACCTCATTTGCTTTTCCAACACGTCCCATTGGTGTCTTACTCTCCACTGCTTTTTTAAACTCTTCATCACTGAAAATCTGAGAGATTTTTTTACTTAAATTAAAATTAAGAAGTAATAATATACAATCTTTGGTTTAAGTTAAAATTTACATGTAATAATTTTAATATTTTTTCTTATTTTCATCAAGGAGATCTTTGTATATATTTATGATAAATTGCCTTACTTCGCTGGCTAAAGGAGTTGCTATGACCCATGGACACACAGAGTTAACCCTTATGTTGTCACTTGCCCACTCGCATGCTAAGTTTCTTCCTAGCTGATTCATAGCTCCTAAACACACATTTATATACATGAATAATTGAATATATTCGTTAAGTCTCATAACATGGCGAGGAGTTATTAATTAATTGTTTGAATATATACATATACCTTTTGTTGCTCCATAGATGGATGCACCAGTATGCACAAGTCCAGCAACAGAGGACATGAACACGATGCTCCCTAAACTTGAAGCTTTTAATAAAGGATGAGCAAGCTGTGAGATATGAAAAGCTGACTCGAGATTTGTAGCCATCAGAAACGAGTAATCTTGTGCTGTAAACTCTGTAGTCGGCTTTGTTATACCGGTTCCCGCATTGTTTACCTATATATATACACCCAAATCAAACACAATAAAACACACAACAAAATCACTTGATTTTTCTCAGATCCATGTGGATCTTATTATACATCAACTTACGAGGATGTTGAGTTTTCCTTGGAAGATAGAGGAAACGGTTTCCATGAGTTTCTCTCGTTGGTCACGAGAAGAAACGTCGCATACAGAAGTGGTGACCTGAAACCCTTTTCCTTGCCATTCCCGTAAGCGTTCTTGAAGCTGAGTTTCGTCTCTGGCACATGTGTGGACTCTTGCTCCTAACATGGCTAGTTCCTCCACCACAGCTTCTCTATTCATAGCAGACATGCAATACCATCATTTAGATTTTCTCTTTTCAGGGTTTTGTTGATAAAACATCAACATACCATCAAAAGATCCACAAAAATATATATATGATTGAAAAGAAAGAAACATTGAACTAGTGAGAAAGTGGGTAAGGTAGAAGAACTGGGACTGACCCGAGGCCTTTGGAGCCACCGGTCACAAGAGCGGTCATGCCTCCAAGGCTCCATCTAGATTTGTCTGTCAAGTTTTCTATTGTCTTAGCCATTTTTTGATATCAGTTTCTGCAGTGAAGATCACAGTACTCTTATAGAGAATATCATTGACCAAGTCTAGTTGTCAGGTTGGACCATGAGAATTTTACGTGATTGTTTTGAACTTTGTCTCATCTCAAAATTCCACATTAAGATAACTTTTTGACCTTGTAAAAAGTTGCATGCTATGAATATGATAATGACTATTTGTGTTCAATGAAAAACCTTAAACATTAATATATGAATATTATTATTACCCAAGATATTTTTCATGATGTTTTTTTTCAACAACTTTATACTAAAATAAATCGGATCTAATGAGCTAATCCGTGAGAATTTTGTTTACATACATTACATATTGCGGTTGTTCACGAATGATTTTTCATGATACTCCTTACATAAAAAAGATGAAAAAGAGCGAGAACCGTTTCTCATTTGAGAACACATGAGAAACTCATGAGAAAATTTCCAACCACTTATCATCTTATAAATAGTTTAATTTTGTTTCTCAAACTAAAATTTAATTACCTATTAAATTATATTAAAATAATAGTAATTTATTGTTGAGATTCTTTTTGAATATCCAAACTTCTGATGAGTGCTTACAAACGAAAAAGCAACATGACGGATTCTAGAAGACTGAATAGCTCTCTTTTTATTTTTGTTTATAATTAACAAAAAGAAGGCTTAAGATGCTACAGGTTGAGACTTGAGAATTACTGTATATGACAAAATACATAGTAAACATAAAGAAACATAGACACAAACGCAAACAAACAATTCACGCTTTAAAGCAGAGGGTTGAAAGAGAAGCCGTTGACCGTGGCACCTCCGTCGACGCAGATAGTCTGACCAGTTATATAAGAAGCTGCCGGAAAACAAAGAAATGCGACAAGCGATGAGACTTCATTTGCTTTTCCAGCACGTCCCATTGGTGTCTTACTCTCCACTTCTTTCTTTAACTCTTCATCATCGAGATACTAATTAAGAGATTTTAGCATAAGTTAAAATTCAAATGTAATAATTGTGCTTATATATTTTCATACTATTAAGGAGATTTTTTCGTATTTTTGTTTTCTGATCTCTTATTGCCTTACATTGTTAGCTAAAGGAGTTGCTATGAACCATGGACAGACAGAGTTAACCCTTATGTTATCACTTGCCCACTCGCATGCTAAGTTTTTTGCTAGCTGATTCATAGCTCCTGCCACGCATTTATGTTATTATCGGAACGTAAAGATTAATAGTTTGAGTATAGATATACCTTTAGTTGCTCCATAGATGGAACCAACATTAATATGCATAACCCCTGCAGCGGAGGACATGAGCACGATGCTCCCTGAGCGAGAGGCTTTCAACAAAGGGTGCGCGAGCTGTGAGAGATGAAAAGCTGACTCGAGATTCGTAGCCATCAGAAATGAGTAATCTTGTGCTGTAAACTCTGTGGTCGGCTTTGTTATACACGTCCCCACATTGTTTACCTATATAATATGTATAGGCCCAAACCAAACACAATAAAAAAAGTAAAACACAACATCATCACTAGTTCTTTCTTAGACACATATGGATCCTGCTCTTACAGAAACTTACAAGGATGTTGAGTTTTCCTTGGAAGATAGAGGAAACGGTTTCCATGAGTTTCTCTCGTTGGTCACGAGAAGAAACGTCGCAGACGGAAGTGGTGACCTGAAACCCTTTGGCTTGCCATTCCCGTAAGCGTTCTTGAAGCTGAGTTTCGTCTCTGGCACATGTGTGGACTTTTGCTCCTAACAAGGCTAGTTCCTCCACCACAGCTTTTCTATTCATAGTACACACATGGAATACTTTTCATTTTTTTATTCGGTTTGAAACATTGAAATACAATCAAAGACCATATACAAATATATGATTCCATATTGGATTATTAAGATAGTATGTGAAGTATGAGAATTTGAGACTGACCCGAGGCCTTTGGAGCCACCGGTTACGAGAGCGGTCATGCCTCCAAGGCTCCATCTAGAATTGTCTCTAAACTTTTCTTCTGTCTTAGCCATTTCTTGATATCAGTTTCTTCAATAAAGGCCACATATTTGGTGAAAAAAAAAATGAAGGTCACATATATAATAAACCAAGAGTAGTTGTGAGGATATATGGACCATGAGAATTTTACGTGATTGTTTTGAACTTTGAAACCCTTCATTTCAAAATTCCACATTAT
Source organism: Arabidopsis suecica (assembly GCA_019202805.1). NCBI lineage: Eukaryota > Viridiplantae > Streptophyta > Magnoliopsida > Brassicales > Brassicaceae > Arabidopsis > Arabidopsis suecica. The sequence continues at coordinate 8,567,148 of CM032908.1, forward strand.
AATCATGATATTTTCTTGGAAAATCTAACACGAAATTCCATATTAGGATGATAACTTTTTTTGTTGATAGAAAATCGTATATAAAGTTGCACATGATAACGACTTTGTGTTCAATGGAAAACCTTAATATATGAACATTATTACTCGAGATATTTTTCATGATTTTTTTCGTTACGAGTATCAAAATAATTGGCCTTAGTCAAGGGCCCAACAATATGAGATCTAGTCAGGTTTCACTGTTTCAGTCTCGTCCCAACAATGCCAGTTTCCTTAATTTCTTCTACCATCTACTGGTGAAAGAGTTAATTAGAGACCATATTGTTTATGTTCATTACATTTCTTTGTTTGGGTCTAATAAGAGTCATTTTTTTGTGGTAGGGTCTAATAAGAGTCATTATAACAAAGTATTCTGATACAAATATAAATTGCTTGTATTCATCAAACTCACTCCCAAGGTTGGAAACAAAAATTGACATGTGGAAGATAACACACTTTAATAACAGGCTTATGATACATAAAATTCAAGACTAATAGAAAGATAAGGCCCACGAAATAATAGACTGGGCCTTTCTAGGCCCATGTATAATTAGTTCTCAATCTCAAGAAAATATGAACCGTTGGATGTAACCAAACAGAAGTGGGTTATGTCCCAGAATCTGAAGAGATAGAGAGTGTGGGAGTGGACGGAAAGATGTCTGCGACGACAACACCATCTCTATCTCTTTCAAATTTCAGACCAAGATTCCTAAATCCATTTAAAACACACCATATATCTCCACTCTCTTGGTCTGTTTCAAGAAGAAAGATCTTGTCTTCTAGAGTTCTTCGAGTTCACAAGGAAAAAACTCAACTATGGAGAGTCTCTGCAACTCCGGAAGAAATTTCTCAAGAGATCGTTTCTTCTGATTCATCTTCTGAAGCAATTGTGTCAAGTGGTGGACAAGATGGTGTTGCTTTGATTATACAAGTGCTTCTCTTTGTTGCATTTCTTGCTCTCACTGTTCTCACCATTGGTGTAAGTTTTATATCCACAAAACCAATCTTATCCATAAACTTTGTCAAATCAGAATACAGAACCAAACCTGAAACCCGGTTTGTGAGATTCTAAACCGGTTTTACATCATTACAGGTTGTGTACATTGGAGTGACTGAGTTCCTTGGGAAGAGGGAGAGAGAGAAGTTTGAGAAAGATGAGGCAGCGAAGAAGTCTAAGAAAGGTGGGAAGAAGAAGGCAATGAGAGCCAAAGCTGGACCAAGAGGTTTTGGTCAGAAGATTGAAGATGATGATATTGACATTGATCTTGAATGATTTTGTTCCATTGTTAGTAGAGATACAAAGATTGATTTTGTTGATTTTGTTTGCAAGGTTGCTTTGTGATTGTCATCACATCTATGATTTGTTTCTTGTGAACCAAGCGACTCAGATGGATATAAACAACAAGATTGCAAAATTACAGAAACGAAAGAGTAACTCGTGAAATCAGAAACAAGAGTTTGATGAAACAAATTACATAGATGGAGAAAAAGCTCTAAACACTGGGATTGTCCTAAGCATGAACATATTCTCACTTCTACACATTTGGCAATGAAAAAGCCATTCTCATTCGTGTGAAGGAAACCCTAAAATCCTCACCATATCTCAGCCCATCTTTACACCATTCTCTTCATATTTTCTCTCTCACTCATCAGCCTAAAGTGGGATGTTTGGTTCTATGTATAGAAAAACCGTAAGCAACTACACAATTTTACAGATCTTGCAGAGAAAACAAAGCTCTCCTTCACAATTTTCCCGCAGATTATTTCCGGTTTAGATCTTACCTAATTCTCAAAACGCTATGGCAGAGCCATCCACCCTAGTTAAGCTGTACAACACTTGCGGCCTCACGCCATCTGAGGCTGGGTTAGGGACTGCAAAGCCATTCTCCTCTCTGCAAATGAGAAAAAAAAAACCACTTGGAGACATTGACATGAGATTTATTGCAGTAAAGACAGTTTGGGTGGTTTGTAGCAGATAAGGTCAAAACTCTGGACCCCAAGAACATATTATACATAACGTACCTCCAGCAGCAACGAGTTTTTCAACACGAGCAACGATATGCTTTCCATAAGTGTATTTCTTTAAAGCATTGAGATGCACTTTAATACGGCCAAGTATCAGCTCACGCTGTTGGTCATCACATGTCTCTAAAACTTTTTGGACTACATAGTTGGCAAACTGATCCTTCATCATTGCCTATATACAAAAGATGAAGAAGCTTATGATCTAATAGTTTCTTTATTTTCCCCAACAATCATCTGAAAGTACGTGTTTGACAAACCTGAAGAGGCTCGTTTTCATCAGTTGTGCCCAGCATCTCATTCACCAGAAATTCCCGTTCCTCTGGCCCTCCAAAAGTCAAACATTTCTCAACAACGTTCGACGCAAACTTCTGTTGGCTCATCTGAACAATCTTCCCCGCCAATTCCTTGATTATCACAGTACGCTCATCAGGCTTTCCGTGTTCCAATACATGCTGTCAACAAAACGTGTATTAGTTTTTGAGCAACCTATATAAAATAACCAGTTGCAGTATAACTCTTTTTTTACAAACCTGAATAACATAGTTTCCATACTGATCTTGGGCCAGCATACTAATAGTGGACATGATTTCATCCATAACCTTACTCTGTGTATCAGGCTCATGGCAGTGCTCCAATACCCTCTGCAACATAAGACGAGAAGAGTTTTACTTAGAAGCATAAGATCAAAAAATGTGTAATCTTTCTTTATTACTAAGAGTAAGAACCTGAATAACTCGGCACCCATATGGGTGAGTGGAGAGGGTCACAACATTTCCAAAGAAAGTGGAAATAATAAATTCGATGTTTTCTTCAGGCACACATTCAATGCACTTTTGAACAACATGGTTCCCATTCTGATCGCGTACACATCGCATCACATGTCCATCAAGTTCTTTCACCATTTTAATTTTCTGGTCTAGATCAACCACCTCAATTGCCTAAAACGATAAACACAAACATAACAAAACTCTTAACTGTTCTGGATCAAAGATAGACTTTTAAACATAACAAGCCATTTAGAGAATCGAAGATAGACTTATAGAGAACAGCAAAACAGGTGAGAACTAGACTTTACCTTCTGGATAACACGACAACCATACATCTGTAAGCTAAGAGGCAAAACATTGTCAAAGAGTTTATCTGCCAATTCTCTCCTCTGTGGCGGGAGTCCATGCTCAAAGAACTGTAGGAAAATAAGCAAAACTCAGGAATCTCTTATCTCAACTCTAAAATAAAACCAAAGAGGAAGACTAAATAAATCTACCTTCTGAATCACATAGTTTCCAAAAACGTCAGTCATCAGAGCAAGAGCTTGTGGCATGATCTCCTCATAAACCATGTTTTTCTCATCAGTTGTTGCTGTCTCGAGTTTCTGCTGAATAAACCGGCTTCCATATTGATCCGAACTAGTCATCAAAAACCCCAAGTACGTGTTAGCTTAGGACAAATTGTAAACAATAAAAAATGTAAAAGACTTTCAAGGAAATACCTGAACTCTACAACATGGCCAGCTATTTCAGAAAGTTCGAATCCTCTTGTTTTGTTACTTTTGAACTCTTCAAGCATTGAAGATCCAAAGCCTTCATCCAAACTAGTATCCATGTGCCAAGAACCCATTACTCCTCCCGAATAATTTCTTGCTGCAGAGGGATATCGCATACTAACTTCACCTCGTCTCATAGGGCTACAGGGTGACACAAGAGAATTTGGCAGAAGATGATGAGCCAATGGGCTGCCAGGATATGACCCAAATGTTGGACTCCCATAATCGCTATGGCTGTTAGGGCTCCCGGATTTGTAAGGGACACCATACTGTGATTTCTGAGCTCCAAGATAAGCCCTCTGGAGTTCAAGCATATTCATGTATGAATTACCCATATAGTTCATGTCCATTGAAGGATCATTGAGGAGATCAAGCGAATCAGTATTTTCAGAGAACCTTGCATACTGATGATATGGGTCTGCCATATGTGACTGAAGACCAGCACCTCCTCCCATCATTCGATTACTGAGTCTGCCAAGATTACGTGATTCAGAGAGGTTTTGACCAGAAGATACATAACCTCCCCCATGAAGTCTGGAATCCATTCCAGAAAATCCCATAGCAGGAACATTTTCATACATAGGAGAAAAGTTACTATTCCCAAGTTGGCTAGCCATCATAGAAGCTACAGCTGGATTTAATCCATAATTGTTCAGACTATAGTTTGGGCTATCAAGATGCTGGTACTGAGTCGCTAGTCCACCTCCATCATTATAGGCAGATCCTTGTAACCCTCTCGATTGTGAATTCCTCAACGAGCCAGTTGCCTTATGGGCTTGATCAGATTTGTTTGGGAACCCATGTTGATTGACTTCGTTATACCCACCTTGCAGTCCAAACATATAGTTCCTGACCTTTTCGACATCTTGCTCAGCCTGACCACGTTCATCTAACCCGCCACTGCCTGACAGGCTCAAGCCAGATAAAGCATTGACGAGATCAGAAGACTCGTTGAGACCAGATGCAACACCGTTGAACGGACTTTGATTACTTGTGTTCCTCTTATCATTTGAACTCACCCTCCCACTGCCAATGGGAGTAAGGCAGGGACTAGGCACCCTAGCAATGGCCTGTGGATCTGGAGTTCCATTTCTAGACAAAGAAGAGCCCAGAACAGCTGCATAGCTGTATGGAGATGGTGCGCCAATGCCTTGTGATGCAGATGGAGACAGATTATTCTTAGAGTCAACATTTTCATCAAAGGCATTACGACTTGCAGGACGTGAGGGCTGCTGTGCGACAGGATGTCCATGCCCCATATCGGCCTGCATAAAAGCAACCCACAAAGTTTACATAAGCAAGAATATCATCGAGAAATATACACAACACACACACAGAGAAAACATTTACAAAGCATCAAAGCATAATAAACTACAGACAACTGAAAGCGAACAAGAAGTGTTGTCGTAATAAGAATAGGTATGACCAACCTGAAAGATATCGGCAAAACTCTTCTGCTTGCCTCCAAGCCCCAAACCCGGTAAACCAATCAATCCATTAGCATCCCACTCAGAAGCAGAAGCACCAGTTTTCTCAGCCTCAAAACCAGGTGGCATAGAGAACAAAGATCGACTATCATTAACTTTTCGCCTATCACCAACACCACCTAAAACATTACTACTCCCTTTAAGCCTCTGAGCAACCCTCAAATCCTCTCTAGACATTAAAGGCGGTGGCAACCTCGGATTCAACTTCATATTAGCATAGTAATAAGACAAGTAAGCCGGATCTTTCCTAAACTCCTCATCATCACCACCAAACCCATTACCCTTATTAACTCCACCAAAATCCAAAAAAGGAGCCCCACCGCCGCCGCTAAAAAGCCCTCCGGCAGCACTAACAGAACCATCAACAGTCGGTGGAGCAGAGCCACTTCTATACAAGTTAAGCTCTCTCTCAAGCTCATCAGCTTCTACTTGCCTTCTCTGCTGCTCACCAAGTAATACTCCAATCTCTTTCTCATAATCATCCCCAAAAGACGAATCTTCGTTACCTCTATGCATCGGTCTTCTTCCCAGTTCCGGTATCATTATCACCTAAACAACAAAAACCCTAAAATCACTTTATCAGATTATACTCATATACGCTAAACTCTTCAAGAAAAAAAAAAGCATAAAAATTAAAACTTTATACCTCAATATGTACAATCTCCAAAATTCTCTGTTGTAGAACTAAACCCAAAGATCAAAACTTTACTAAGCGATACTCAAATCCATTCTTGAGATTGTATCGATGATTTGATTTTTCATGTCAGTGTTTGTTTTAAAGTAAAGAACCCTAAAAAAGACTTAAGCTTGAGAGATAGAAAAATGGGTTTAATAGTGTAAAAATCCGATAGAAGAAGAAGAAGAAGATCGAGAGAGAAAGAGAGTGAGAGAGATAGAAATGGAAGGAAGAATTTTGAGATTAATAATTGTTGGATTGTTTTGCATAAGGAAACCCTAACATTTCGGAGTCCCTTAAATACACAGACACATGACACTTCTTGTTAAACGACAACACTTAAGGCAACAATGTAAGAACAACACACTTTGTCTCTTTCTCCCTTGAGACCCTCTCTTCCCACAAGAGTCTTCTTCCCACAGCTTGTTCTACTTCATCTTTTCATGAACTACAGAGGATATTTCCCAATAGATCGTTACTTCTGATTCTTCTTCTTCTTCTGAAACTATTGTGTCAAGTGGTGGACAAGATGTTGTTGCTTTGATAATACAAGTTTGTAGTATCTAATTCTTCTTCTTCTTCTGAAGCTATTGTGTCAAGTGGTGGACAAGATGGTGTTGCTTTGATAATACAAGTTTCAAGTTTGTTACTTCTAATTCTTCTTCTGATTCTGAAGCTATTGTGTCGATTGGTGGACAAGATGGTGTTGCTTTGATAATACAAGTGTCAAGTGCTTCTCTTTGTTGCATTTCTTGCTCTCACTGTTCTCCCCATTGGTGTAAGTTTTATCAAACCAGTCTTATCCATATCTATTTGTAAGAACCAAACCTGAAACAAGGTTTGTGAATTTTTTAAAACCGGTTTTGAGATCCTGTGAATAAATTTTAACAGGTTGTGCACATTGGAGTGACTGAGTTTCTTGGGAAGGGTAAAGAGAGAAGTTTGAGAAAGACTGAAGAAGTCTAAGAAAGGTGGGCAAAAGAAGGCAATGGGAGCCAAAGCTGGACCAAGAGGTTTTGGTCAGAAGATTGAAGATGATGACACCGACAATGATCGTGAATGGTTTTGTTCCATTGTTACATCTAGGATATGTTTATTGTGTACCAATCAACTTGATTGATATAAACAAGACGATTGCAAAATACCAGAAACAAAAGAGTTCCTCGTGAAATAGGAAACAAGAGTTTGATGAAACAAATTACATAGATGGAGAAAAAACTCTAAAAAACTGGGATTGTCCTAAAAGCATCAACATATTCTCACTTCTACACATTTGGCAATGAAAAAGCCATTCTCTTTTGTGTGAAGGAAACCCTAAAATCCTCACCATTTCTCAACCCATCTTTACACCATTCTTTGCCTTTTTTCTCTCTCACTCATCAGCCTAAAGAGGGATGTTTGGTTCTATGTATAGAAAAACCGTAAGCAACTACACAATTTTACAGATTTTTGCAGAGAAAACAAAGCTCTCCTTCACAATTTCCCCGCAGATTATTTCCGGTTTAGATCTTACCTAATACTCAAAACGCTACGACAGTCCCATCCCTCCTAGTTAAGCTGTACATTACTTGAGGCCTTAAGCCATCTGAGGCTGGGTTAGGGACTGCAAAGCCATTCTCCTCTCTGCATATAAGAAAAGAACCACTTAGAGACAATGAAATGCCATAGAAATGCTTATTTTGTCTCTCTTTCTCAAATACTTATAGAAATTAATGCAGTAAAGAAAATTTGGGAGGTTTGTAGCAGATAAAGGCCGAAACTTTGGCTCATAGAAGAGAAGAGAAACATATACATACCTCCAGCAGCAACGAGTTTTTCAATACGCGCAACGACATGCTTTCCATAAGTGTATTTCTTTAAAGCATTAAGATGCACTTTGATGCGAGTAAGTATCAGCTCACGTTGTTGGTCATCACATGTCTCCAAAACTTTCTGCACTACATAGTTTGCAAACTGATCCTTCATCATCGCCTATATACCAAGAAGAAGAAGTTTATGAGCTGATAGTTTCTTTATTTTCCCTGACAATCATCTGAAAATAAGTGTTTGACAGACCTGAAGAGGCTCGTTTTCATCAGTTGTTCCCAGCATCTCATTCACGAGCAATTCCCGTTCCTCAGGACCTCCAAAAGTCAAACATTTCTCAACAACGTTTGATGCAAACTTCTGCTGGCTCATCTGAACAATCTTCCCCGCCAACTCTTTGATTATCACAGTGCGTTCATCAGGCTTTCCATGCTCCAGCACATGCTGTCCACAAAACGTGTATCAGTTTTAAGCAAAGTATAAAATCACTTTGATTTGATGCAGATGCAGTAAAACTCAAATCTTTTACAAACCTGAACAACATAGTTTCCATACTGATCTTGCGCCAGCATACTAACAGTGGACAGGATTTCTTCCATAACCTTACTCTGTGTATCAGGGTCATTGCAGTGTTCCAATACTCTCTGCAACAGGAGATGAAAAAGAGTTATACATAGAAGCATAAGATCAAAAAAGGTGTCATCTTTTCTTAATGATAAATAGCAAGAACCTGAATAACACGGCACCCGTATGGGTGAGTGGAGAGGGTCACCACATGACCAAAGAAAGTTGAAATAATAAACTCGATGTTTTCTTCAGGGACGCATTCGATACACTTTTGAACCACATGGTTCCCATTCTGATCACGTACACATCGCATCACATGTCCATCAAGTTCTTTCACCATTTTAATTTTCTGGTCTAGATCAACCACCTCAATTGCCTAGAATGGTAAACATGTGAAAAATAATGAAACTCTAACTGTTCTTGAAAATGGAGACAACAGTAAAACAGGTGAGAACTAGACTTTACCTTCTGGATGACACGACAACCATACATCTGTAAGCTAAGAGGCAAAACATTGTCAAAGAGTTTCTCTGCCAATTCTCTCCTCTGTGGTGGGAGTCCATGCTCAAAGAACTGTAGGAAGATAAGCAAAATTCAGGAATCTCTCATGTTAGTATGTTACTATGTCTTAACTCTAAAATAAAACCAAAGAGGAAGACTAAATAGATCTACCTTCTGAATCACATAGTTTCCAAAAACATCAGTCATCAGGTCAAGAGCTTGTGGCATGATCTCCTCATAAACCATGTTTTTCTCATCAGTTGTTGCAGTCTCGAGTTTCTGCTGAATAAACCGGCTCCCATATTGATCCGAACTGGTCAAGAAAATCCCCAAGTACGCGTTAGCTTGGGACAAATTGTACACAAGCAAAAATGTAAAAGACTTTCAAGGAAATACCTGAACTCTACAACATGGCCAGCTATTTCAGAAAGCTCGAATCCTCTTGTTTTGTTACTTTTGAACTCTTCAAGCATTGAAGATCCAAAGCCTTCATCCAAACTAGCATCCATGTGCCAAGACCCCATTACTCCTCCCGAATAATTTCTTGTTGCAGACGGATATCGCATATTAACTTCACTTCGTCTCATAGGGCTATAAGGTGACATAAGAGAATTTGGCATACCATGATGAGCCAATGGGCTGCCAGGATATGACATATTAGACCCAAATGTTGGACTTCCATAATAGCTATGGCTGTTAGGACTCCCTGATTTGTAAGGAAGACCATACTGAGATTTCTGAGCTCCGAGAAAAGCCCTCTGGAGTTCAAGCATACTCATGTATGAACTACCCATAAAGTTCCTGTCCATCGAAGGATCATTGAGAAGATCAAGCGAATCAGCATACTGATGATACATTGGGTCCGCCATATGTGACTGGAGACCAGTACCTCCTCCCATCATTCGATTACTGAACCTGCCAAGATTACGTGATTCAGAGAGGTTTTGACCAGAAGATACAAAGCCTCCTCCATGAAGTCTGGAGTCCATTCCAGAAAATCCCAAAGCGGATGCTGCGGATACATTATCGTACATTGGAGAAAAATTATTGTTCCCAAGTTGGTTAGCCATCATAGAAGCTACAGCTGGATTTAATGCATAATTGTTGAGACAATAATTTGGGCTATCAAGATGCTGGTAAGGATTAGCTAATCCAACTCCACCATTATAGGCAGATCCTTGTGGCCCTCTCAATTGTGAATCCCTCAACGAGCCAGTTGCCTTATGGGCTTGATCAGATTTGTTTGGGAACCTATGTTGATTGACTTCGTTATGCCCACCTTGCATTCCAAACATATAGTTCCTGACCTTTTCGACATCTTGCTCAGCCTGACCACGTTCATCTAACCCGCCACTGCCAGATAAGTTCATGCCAGATAAAGCATTGACAAGATCAGAAGACTCAACGAGACCAGATGTAACACCGTTAAACGGGCTTTGATTACTTGTGTTCCTCTTATCATTTGAACTCACTCTCCCACTCCCAATGGGGGTAAGACAGGGACTAGGCACCCTAGCAACCCCCTGTGGATCTGGAGTTCCATTTCTAGACAAAGACGAACCCAGAACAGCTGCATAGCTGTATGGAGATGGCGCTCCAATACCTTGTGATGCAGACGGAGACAGATTATTCTTAGAGTCAACATTTTCATCAAAGGCATTACGACTTGCAGGACGTGAGGGCTGCTGTGCAACAGGATGTCCATGCCCCATATCCGCCTACACAAAAGTAATCCACAAAATTTATATAAGCAAGAATATCAAGGAGAAATATACACAACACACACAGAGGAAAACATTAAAAAAGCATCAAAGCATAACCAACACCAACCTGAAAGATATCAGCAAAACTCTTCTGCTTGCCTCCAAGTCCCAAACCCGGCAAACCAATCAATCCATTAGCATCCCACTCAGAAGCAGAAGCACCAGTTTTCTCAGCCTCAAAACCAGGTGGCATAGAGAACAAAGATCGACTATCATTAACTTTTCGCCTATCACCAACACCACCTAAAACATTACTACTCCCTTTAAGCCTCTGAGCAACCCTCAAATCCTCCCTAGACATCAAAGGCGGTGGCAACCTCGGATTCAACTTCATATTAGCATAGTAATAAGACAAGTAAGCCGGATCTTTCCTAAACTCCTCATCATCACCACCAAACCCATTACCCTTATTAACTCCACCAAACTCCAAAAAAGGAGCCCCACCTCCGCCGCTAAAAAGCCCTCCGGCAGCACTAACAGAACCATCAACAGTCGGTGGAGCAGAGCCACTTCTATACAAGTTAAGCTCTCTCTCAAGCTCATCAGCTTCTACTTGCCTTCTCTGCTGCTCACCAAGCAATACTCCAATCTCTTTCTCATAATCATCCCCAAAAGATGAATCTTCGTTACCTCTATGCATCGGTCTTCTCCCTAGTTCCGGTATCATTATCACCTAAACAACAAAAAACCCAAAAATCAATTCATCAGATTATACTCATAACATCAAGAAAGAATCATAAAGATCAAAACTTTATACCTCTCAATATATACAATCCCCAAAATTCTCTGTTTTTAGAACAAAACACAAAGATCAAAACTTTATTAAGCAATACTCAAATCCATTCCAAAGATTGTATCGATGATTTGATTTTTTTTTTCTGGTTACTGTTTGTTTTAAAATAAAGAACCCTAACAAAGACTTTAGATTGAGAGAGATAGAAAAAAGTGGGTTTTATAGTGTTGACGGGAAAAATACGACGGCGATGCAAGAAACCTTAGGGTTTTTGTGCTTTTTTATGATTTAACTATGGAAATTAAAAAAATTACGCCGAATTAATTATATTAGGGTTGGTTTGACTTAGCGATTGCATAAAGAATGAAAAAGCATTAATTTTTAAAAAGTAAAAAAATGAAAAATTGGAAGATAACTACGAAACCTTATTTTTCTCGTTGGAACTGTTTTGAGATCTTTTTTTTGTCTTTTGTTTCAGTTTGGGTTTTAGAGCAGAGAGCTTACCAAAGTACACTTCTAGATGACAGGATCTTTAGGATTTTTAAGTTCAAAATTAGTAAATAATACATTAATTTTGTGTATCTTTTTTTTACTTAACAATACCACAATTTTGGAACATTTCTAAAAGTACCTTAAGGTATAGGTTTAGGAGAAGTTTCTAATTTTTTTTTTTTTGGATTTTCTTAAATCAAATATGACTTGTTCCTAAACTTTTATACACTTTTCTAACCCCAACATTTTGGGTTATTTTAAAATTTTATTATGATTAAAAATAGTAAAGTAGCTCAATAATAAAAGAGAATTTCTTAATTAGGAGAATGACAAAGCACCCAAAATCATGATACTTACAATATATTTTCTCGGAAAAATGGGTAGAAAACCCCTCACCTTTCCTAAAAACATGTAAAAACCCTCAACTTTTTTTGTGGGGTTTTAAACCCTCATTTTTTTATAAGTGGTAAAATAAACCCTAATATTAATAAATTCAACTTAATTTTTTTAAAATCTTTATATTAAACAGTAATAAACAAAAATAATTTAATTTATGATTATTTTTTTCAAATTCGAGTTTGCGAGTTTTTTTCTTCTAAAATTAAGGTTTACGTTATAAAAATTCATTCACAATTTAGTTGAGATTATGCAAATTATTTTTGTTACCATTAGAAGTTATGTTATATAAACTACAAAAATTTATAGGATAGCACATTTGATTTTCTTTTTTGTTCGAGTTTTCAGGTTTTAGATAAAAATATAGTTAAATAATGATTAACTAGATGTAATTTATATTATATTTTTAATATATCGTGATACATATATATGTATAACTGTTAGTAAATCTTTTTTAGTTCGGCCAATGAAAATATTTTGATGTGGAAATTCATATACTTTTTGTAGTATTATAGAATTTAGTTTGGTTTCACGTAAGTAAATTTGTGTGATCGAACCAATTAATAAACCTTTTATTAATGTAAACTCATATTCGGTTCGATACAAGAATTTATATTTTATTCGTAACAAAATAGGTTTGGTTTCACGTTGATGAATTTTCGTAATACAACCAAATACAGCTTCATTAATTAACTTTTTACATCATGACTTAAAAAATTTCAATTTAGAAAAAAATTGTAAACAAAAAGTTTAGGAGAAAAATCCTAAATCAAATTGTTTATATTTATTTATGTTTTAATATAACGATTTGTTTGAATTTAAATTGAATTTATTAATAATAGGGTTTATTTTACCATTTATGAAAAGATAAGGGTTTAAAAACCCAAAAAAAGTTGAGGATTTTTAATATGTTTTTAAGAAAGGTGAGGGTTTTTCTATCCATTTTTCCTATTCTCTTCTATTTTTTTCTAAATTTTTTTCCCTCAGACTTTGAGAAACTAATAAGACTTTGCTAATTTTTTGTCAGCGAAAATACTTGTGAAACTTACTTTAATTATTTCTCGGCAAAAATCCGGTAAAACTCGTAGTTATAGCTATAATCATTGATACATGGAGACGAGAGCTCATCTAATTAATTTAACACAATATTAAAGATAACTAGAGTCATTGCTCTCATATTTTCATTTGCATACTTCTATGTTTTTAGACCTGCCTCCCATCGTGTGCTCGTACACCCTGCACACTTGTTGTCTACACAAATTACGATCAAACAACCCTTATTTGGTTTTTACCCATACTTTCATATATAGTTTTAGAAACATAAGTAATTCTAATGCCATAGGATGGCTGGCCAAACTCAACTCCCTCATCTCGTTGCACCAACCCATAATTTCTACTGACTAATGCACCCTCAAACTTATAGTCATAGTCTTCTCTATTCCCCGTTCCATCAAGTTGTTAGTTGCTAGTTGGCGTAGAGTACTCTACTTCATTTCACTTTTAAAATTACCACCGCATGTAACTTTTCCTTTCTCTTTCTACATATATATATATCCTTCTCGACCTTTATCCTCCAAAATAATATTTATTTAGGTTAATTCCACTAGTTGTTTCAAACATGTTTTTTGGTTAAATATTCCCTCGAACATTAATTTCGCCTCCATTTTTTCCAAGTCTGCCATATCATATGATGGGGTCTCTTCTACAAGCTTTTTTTTTGTTTTTTATTGTATTTACGTATATTGGCAGAATATTAGTATCACACAACAATTTGTGTAGGTTACAAACAAGTTTAGTCTTTTCATCACTATTCCTACCTACTTTATAATCTTTTTACAATCCCATGTCAATTTTGATGGAGTTAGGGTGGTTTCCCCAAAAAAAAAACACTGACATATCATTCGATAGCCAATACAATACTTTCGCTTCAAAGGTTTTCCCCTCACCTCAAACTACCCAGTATGCCATTTCGACATCTTGTAGGTCATTTCCTCCACAGATCACAGTCCACAATTTAAATGCATTGTGCCATACATTTATTGTCCACACCATCCTATGAGCAATCCCACTCGTCTACTTAAACAAGGACTTCTTTGGCCACCTTCTATAGCCACAAAACATATAACCAAACAAACAAAAGTCAACGTATATTCCTTTAATCAAATACAAACAAAAATCAATGAACAAACTCAACATAAAATCCACCCTTTTTGGTATCTTTCTCCACATTATCCCAACAACCAACTTTAATCAATTAACACACAAAAAAAAAAAACAGAGTAAACAACATAAAACAAAAATTACTTGATTTAACTTCATCCTACTTAAGTTTTAACTATACTATTTATGGTTGTTTTACACTCTAAATTATCAATGTTTCCACCAAACTAGATAAACAAAATAATGTCTACAAACATCCATGCCAATTTACCTCAGCTTGAAAAACTCTCATGTCTCATCCTTATCCTATGTTCTATCTATTAAACCTCAAACACTTTCAACTGTCACCTTCTATCTCTTATTAACTTCATCTACCAACCCTACTTAACCTAAAACCATTTTCAGTTGCTTAGGCTTTGATTGTTTGGACAGAAATTTGGCAGTCCAACGTGTGAGACAGATGAACTGCATTTAATTTACCAATCAGGGAAAAAAGTAGAAAAGTGGGCTGTCTGCATGCAGAGACATTTTTTTGTCTTTTAGTCATAAAAGCAGGTCAAATTAGAGATTTCTCTCCCATACGTCAATTGAAGTGGTCCAACAGCAAATCATCAATTTTTAATAAACAAAAAACGAAAATCAAAATAAATATTAGTATCATTCTTCTATAAAAACACAAACACACTCTTTTGTACTTCACCCATTACATCACATTACAAAAAAGGTGAGTGTCTTGTTCTCTCTCTTTCTTTCTTTTTTACGTTGCTTTTTTTTTTTTTTTAAGAATGTAGCTTTTTTTTTTTACAAAACTAGAAATAAATATTATAGTATTTATTTATTTATGTATAGTATAAATATCTTTTATAAATTGTTATAATTGTGTAGTTTATATCTCTATCCTAATTTTTTCTTCAAGGTTTTAAAATATAGAGACTAAACAAATTAGTATATCAACTTTATGTATGTTATTTTAGTATAAATCAATTTTTAAATTTTATTTAAATAGATAGATGAGTTTTCTTCTAAAAAAATAATTCTTATAATTTTAAATATTTGCATATTAATAATAAAATTGGTAAAACTATTAATCTAAAAAAATGTGTCTTACATGACAGTGTTATAAGAAGTGGTTCAAGTGGAAATAGCAACGTTGAAAATCAAAGGGAGCCTTATCTACAGGTATACATTAATTTTTTTTATCCTAATTTTGTTTTGATGTTTATGTTAAATTTATTGATGTCATTAGTTATGATTATTTATTATTTTTTCATGCAATAATGTAGATTAAAATTTCGTTTATATGATGTAGAATCGTAGGGAACAATATTAGCCAAACAACATAAATATATATTTTGTTAATCATTTATAGATTCATGCATCAATCTATTTTTTTAAAAAAATATTTATTTTTAACTTTTTAATTTACTACTACATCTTTACTTTGCAATATTCTAGTAAAAGAAGTTTGTTAGTTTAAAGTAATTAAATTTATATTGCTTCTTATAAGTTTATTTAGTATTAGTTTAATTAATATTTTATTTTTAGTATATACTTTAAAATATACTTTTATTTTTTAATATATACTTTTATTTTTAATATATTTTTAATAGATACTTTTATTTTATATATACTTACAAATAGAGTAATTCAAAATTATGATATTTAAAATGATATGCTTTTTATGACGTAGATATGCATAATAATTTCATATATATTAATTTGTAAATTATGTTTGATTGTAGATAACTCTAAATTTCTATCTTTCATTGTTTATATTTCATAAATGTGTAATATTTACATAATATTTTTTTTATTGTCATACAACACATTATTTAGTATATTATTATTTGTTTTAGTATTACTTATATTATTTTTAAAATTGTAGATATGGCGTCGAATAGACGACAAAACACAAATTTTTCAGAAGAAGAAGATCTAAATCTTCCCACAGAAACATCAGCACGGGTATGTTTGTTATAAATTAATTTTTTTTCTGAATTTTCAAGTAATTAGAATTTAAATAAAAAATAATTAAAATTTTTTATAATTTGTAGAGTGAAGATAATTTTAAATGGACTCCTAACCGAGAAAGAATATTTCTTGAGTTGTACGATCAAGCAATTGCCATGGGCAATTATCGTTTCAAAGATCCTACACCCCTTGGTAGAGAATTTATCGTTGACAAGTTTAACAAGGAGTTTAATCTAAACATAAATTATCGGTTCTTCAAAGAAAAACTTGATCAACTAAAAAGAAAATACAAGAAATACAAGCATCTTATGAAAGATTCCACGGGCATCTCGGTTGATACTACTACATCTGTGATATCGGCATCTAACTCATGGTGGAAAGAGCGTGAAGTAAGTATTTATAATGTCTCTCATAACCAAAATATAATTTAGTAAAATTTAAAAAAGATTTATAAGCTAAAAAATTTATTATCTTATTAACAGGTATGTAAAATTGTCAAATCATTTAAACGAAAGCCGCCAGAGCTTTGGGATGTGATGCAACGATGTTTCATATTATATGACGTCCACTCGCAGCCTCAATTCTCTGTGAACCAAAGAAGAGAACAGCTGAGGAATGATGGTCTGGATAATGATGAAGGTCATGTATACTTTGAAACATATGATGGTGATATGCAAGACAGTCAAGTTCCTGAGACACAAGAAAATGAAGAGGTGTATCGTGTTAACATTGATGATGAAACACGTCAGTCAAATGCGTTCATCCGTGAAAGTTTGCATCAGAATTCGTCACCCGCTGCTCCTTTTCAGATTCCTACATCCAGAATTCAACAGCAGTTCTAACGATCGTGTCACGATACAGCAGTTCTAACGATGGCACAAGATAATGATTCTGAATTTCCTTTGCCTCCAAGAGACAAGTATTATGTAGTTGATTCTGGGTATCCAAATAAACAAGGTTTTTTGGCACCTTATAGATCTTCACGGAACGGAGTTGTTAGGTATCACATGTCACAGTTCTATAATGGTCCTCCTCCTAGGAATAAACAGGAGTTGTTTAATCGATGTCATGCATCTTTACGTTCTGTTATTGAGAGGACATTTGGAGTTTGGAAGAAAAAATGGAGGATTCTTTGTGAATTTCCCAGATATGATATTGATGTTCAAAAAAGAGTGGTAACGGCTACAATGGGACTACATAATTTTATCAGAATTTCGAATTATTTTGATGAGGATTTTGTTGAAGTAATGGGAGATACAAATATCAACAACGTAAATCCTGAGAATGATCTTGATGACATGGAGAGTGGTAGTATACCTGAAGGAAATCATATGGCAAATATAAGAGAAAATATTGCTGATATGTTATGGGCAAATCAAAATACTTTCCATTAAATTTAATTTGTTTTTGCTTATATATTGTCTTTTTTTTTCACTCTTATGTGTTGTATTTGGATATTTTATGTTTAATATTTAAAATTATTAATAGATTAATATATTTTAGTTTTATATGATTTTATTTATACATAGCATAATATATTAAAACATTATATAAAATAAAATAAAAAATAAACTAAAAATAAAACTGTATTTTATATATATATTTTTTTAATAAAGTTTATAACAATATGTAGTTCTTAATAAATTTTTAGTTATATTGTGTACTATTTATTATTTAATAATTTGATCTGCACATGTTGAACAGCTTTCACCATTCGAACTCATATTTGAACCGCTTGATCTGCATGATCTGCACTTGTCCTACATGTTCTGCATGTTCTGCACTTGTCCTGCATCTTCTGCAAGATCTGCATGATCTGCAACGCTTGAACTGCTTTTACCATTCGAAGCCTTAATCTTTTATCATTCAAGAGCAATAGACCTACGAGATTAATTAAGACTAGGTTTGCTTTGGGCTAATAACTGGCCCATAAGTTATGTTTGCTTTCTTTTTACGAATGTTCCCACAAATGGCAATAACGTAATATACAACAACTCTGAGGGTAACAATGGAATAACAAAATTAAGTGAGTCCAATTTAGCTAGGGCTCGTAAAAACTCTTCAAAATCTCCCCTTTTTTTCACATCTGCCGATACTTCATCTACACAAGCACAAATCTCTCTCAAGCTTCGATCTTTCTTCTAGGGAAGAGTGAGTGTTTCCATAAACCCTAAACTATGTCCGGCGGTTTCTTCCGGGTGAGTTTTCCGATCATCTTCTTTATCGAATTTGATGTATCATCTTTTAGATCCAGATCGATGCAATTCAAATGTTCTTCATCGTATGTCTGTAGAAGCTAGGTTTCGATTACGCTCTCTCTGATTCTTCCTTGTTTTGAGTTTTTCTAGGGTACTTCCGCCGAGCAGGATACTCGGTTTTCTAACAAGCAAGCCAAATTGATGAAGAGTCAGAAATTTGCTCCGGAGTTGGAGAATCTGGTGAGTTGAATTGTGAATTCGTAGGTTGAATTACTGAATTGAGATTCAATTATTGGATAATTCAGTACTATGAAATTAAGTTTGGGGAGGGCTTAATGATATCTTCTGCTTGGCTTTGGTTTTAGGTGGATGTGACTAAAGTTAAGATGGATGTTATGAAACCTTGGATTGCGACTAGAGTCACTGAGCTTCTTGGTTTTGAAGATGAAGTGCTGATTAACTTTATCTATGGTCTGCTTGATGGGAAGGTAAGCTTATAGCTGAGCTTTTATTCGACAAAGGGGTAGTATGATTTCATAGCCCATGCCATTGATACAAGTGAGCTTTTTTGGTTGGACTAATATCTAATTGAACGTTCATAATGTAGGTAGTGAATGGTAAGGAGATTCAGATATCGCTAACTGGATTCATGGAGAAAAATACTGGCAAGTTTATGAAAGAACTCTGGACACTTCTTCTAAGCGCACAGAATAATTCAAGTGGTGTTCCACAGCAGTTTTTAGATGCTAGAGAAGCTGAAACAAAGAAGAAACAGGTATTCTTGGGAAGTCATTCTGGATTGATGATGTTTGACTTTTCTCTCTCCTGCTGTCTCATGATTATTTTCCTTTTGTGGCAGGAAGAAGCAATACAAAAAGCAGATCGGTTAGCAAATGAAATAGAGAGGAAGAGGGAGGGAGAAAAGAAGAACCCTGAGTATGATATATTGCGGAAAATAGTAAGACAGTCTTTTTCATGCTAGAGTTTCAGTCTTTACAGATGCTCTTCTGGTTTTAACATTCGCCTGTTCTTTCATGTTATTCAGATAGCTTCTGCAATTATTAGGGTTCATGTGCTTTACCTCAAACTACTGTAGGACAGCGGCGTAGAACACAAGGAGACAAATGGCGTGGATACAAAACTTTCAAGAGATCGTCCAGAGGATGGGAGAAGGGCTGACGAGAAGAATGGTGTGAAAGAAAGGAGAAGGTAGAGTTTTCTTAATGCCTATGATAAGTATGATTTCATAGCTGCTTTCTACTTATCACTTTATGCCCTTTTCTTCTTTATTCTTGATTGAGTTCATCTTTCTGTTGTAAATGGATTATCTCTCTAAGTTCTCGCTGGCATGATTTGATCAAGTATTTCTACCAATGGCTGTTCTGGGTCTTCTAGTCTTTTAGCATTTTTAGTTATGCTACTGGTGCTTTGCATGTTCATCTGGTGTGCTGGTGGTCCAGGAATTTGTTTGTGGCCACGATTATTATGTGAGTGGGTTCTGACATTGCCTCCTTGATGCAGGGATCTGATACCTCCACGTGGCAGAGATGCATCCCGCTCACCCCTTAGGTGACTCTTCAATAATTTCGTTTTTTCTAGTAAAACTTGCTTATATTTGAGTGAGTATATTGATTGGTTGCTTTGCAGGGGGTCACGTTCTAGGTCAATCAGCAAAACAAATTCAGGCTCGAAAAGTTATTCTGGGTATGTAGCCTTCCGCAATTGTTTTTCTTAATCCAAAGAAATTGCAGCCTGTGGTGTCGTACTTGCTAGTTCTGTATCTATTATTTCCTGTAAATCCTAGTGCAGTTTTTGCTAATGACTGTCTACTTGTATAACAGTGAACGGAAATCCAGGAGCTCGTCTCAATCATCAGATGCCTCCATCTCACCTAGAAAGCGGAGATTGTCGAATTCAAGACGTAGATCCAGATCACGTTCCTTGCGTAGGTCTCTATCTCCTCGGCGACGTAGGATACATTCTCCTTATGGAAGCAGGTCACGGTCACCTATTAGACGTCACAGGCGACATACGCCTGAGGGACGCCGTCAATCACCAGCCCCTTCAAGGCGTCGCCGTTCTCCATCCCCACCTGCTAGGAGGCGCAGGTCACCATCCCCACCTTCTAGGAGGCGCAGGTCACCATCCCCACCTGCTAGGAGGCGCAGGTCACCATCACCACCTGTTAGACGGCGTAGGTCACCATCACCACCTGCTAGGCCGCGCAGGTCACCATCGCCCCCTGCTAGGCGTCGCCGTTCTCCACTGCCCTTTAGGCGGCGTAGGTCTCCTTCACCGCCAGCTAGGCGGCGCAGGTCTCCATCTCCACTCTATAGGCGTAACAGGTCACGGTCACCACTGGTTAAGCGGGAAAGGTCTGGCTCACAAGGGAGGTCTCCGTCACCAGTGGCTAGGCGCAGGGATCCCACTGGGGCAAGATTGCCTTCACCACCGGCTGAGCAACGGTTGCCTTCACAACCCGCTGGGCAAAGGTTACCTCCACCACCCCCTAGGCGTGCAGGATTACCTTCGCCAATGAGGGTTGGAGGATCTCATGCAGCCAATCACCTGGAATCACCATCACCCAGACCCAGTTCACTGTCCCCTCCTGGTAGGAAAAAAGTGTTACCATCTCCACCTGTTAGAAGACGTAGGTCACTGACACCTGCTGAAGAGCGAGTCTCCCTGTCACCAGCTGGACGCCATGAAGCAGAATCCCCTTCACATGTCAAGCAAGGTGGATCTATGTCACCTGTTAGGGGTCAAGGTAAATCTTCCCCTTCTCGACATCAGAAAGCGCGCTCTCCTGTTCGGCGCAGATCACCAACTCCTGTCAACCGGCGAAATCGAAGATTTCCATCTGCTTCACAATCACCTGATGACAGACGTAGGAGACGGTCTCCATCTTCGAGCAGGTCTCCTTCTAGGTCTCGATCACCTCCTGTTCTTCATAGATCTCCTTCTGCATATGGAAGAAAACATCAGAGGGACAGAAGATCTCCTGGGCATCTATCTGAAGAACAAGATAGGTATGCTCTTCATGACTCCATTTACATTTATGTAAATGCCTTTTTAAAATAAGGTGGTATAAACTGTTCTAAGATACATGCAGATTTTGACCCAAAAAAAAAGACACATGCAGATTCTTCTTATCTGTACTTGTTAACTCCTTGACCCTCTGTCTGCTTTCGCATTGTGACAGGGTTCAAAATTCGAAGCTGTTAAAGAGAACTTCAGTGCCTGATACTGACAAGAGGAAACAATTACCAGAGGAGGTGCTAGAAGTTGGGCGTGTAGACCATTATAGGGAGCAAGAGAGAAAGAGGTGCATTTTGTTTCTTTTCCTTTTTCCCATATGATTTTCGTTTGACTTCAAATTTCAAGGTCTGATAAATGTTGGTCTATTCAACTTCTTAACAGTGATAAGTTGACAGAGAGGCGTTCCGGTCATAGAACCCATGGTTCACAGATGTCCCCAGTAGAAAATTCAGAAGGAAAGAGTCGGCCTGTTTCTGGTAAAGTGAAAGACAGTGAGCAGGTTGAGAAAGATGATAACAGCGACCTGGATGCAAACCTTTCCTCTGATTCTAAGGAAAGCAGCAGACATCGAACTAAGGATAAAAAGAGAAGAAAGAATAAAAGGTCTTCGAGGGAAGAAGTATCTTCAGATGATAATGGCAGTTCTGATTCTGACCTAGATGATAGGAAGGAGGCTAAAAGGAGGAGGAAGGAGGAGAAGAAAACGAGAAAGGAGGAGAAGAAACGTAGGCGAGAGGAGAGACGTCGTAAAGGGAAGAACGACGTGGTGGAAAGGAGAAACATAAGAATCGAGAGCTATCTGATACTTCAGAGGGAGAAGCTGATGCCCGTCCTAAGAATAAAAAAGGGGAGGAGTCTGATCCAAAGAGGCTTGAAATTGAGTTGCGAAACAAAGCACTTGAGTCACTGAAAGCAAAGAAGGGCATCAGCCACTAAGTCCTTATCCAGCGTTATTTGAACATCATCTTTTAAGATACAATCCCTTGCTAGATTTATCCCTCTATGTTGTGTTTTTTCTTACATGTTCAAACTTTCTTATGTGGTCTGTTTGTTGGTGGCAGCAAAATTGGACAAGTGACAATTACTCTGCTATTCTTGAGTGCAGACTTTATGCAGACATTCATGGCTCTGATATTCTGGTAATAGTTTCTTGCATTGAGTAGTCTCTTTATGAAAATTTGGTATTGTGATTGTCTGGGAATTATTGTGTTTGGGTTGATAGAAGAATGCTCATGCTCCACAAGCTTATGTGGTTGCTTGTGGTACTCATGTTGGATTAACTGAAATTCCAATGTTATACTGAAACTTGGATGTCCTCTGGGATTTTGTTTATAGATGAGACTATAGTGTCAACTACAAGAATTGGTTAAGAAAGTGGCTATATTACGGATCCTCTCAATTTGTGCCTGGACTCACTCAGGTGAAGTACACAATCACTTTTCTCGCATCTTAGATTAGCAAAGGCTTTGCCTTATGGGATTTGCAATAGCAACAATTCTTGTATTTCACTTTGTTATCACAAAAGCAATTTAGTAGAAGAAAGAATATCATACAGATGGTAATATTTATAAATTATGCGTTTGTTTCTGGGTCCAATCTTTTATTCACACTACCCAGAACGAAATCGCTGCAACACACGCTTTCAAGGGCACCTTATGAGTTGTTTGTATAGTTTTCTTGTTAGACTCCATGAAAGATGTAGTCGTCATGAGGAAGTGGTTCAGTACCATCAAGATACTGTACCACTTTTCGCATTACTGGCCTGACTTGCGGAGATCGGTTTGTACATAGAAGTCCTAATTTAAGAACAAGTAGCACTTCGCGGGCCACCAATTCCTCTCGATTGATTCGTGCATCGCAGCACTCGAGCATCTTGTTTTTCCTAAACCCTTGAAGCACCCAATTTACCAAACTGATCTCTTCTGGTGGCCTTGTCGGCTCAATTGCAGTACGTCCGCATACAATCTCAATTATCAGCACTCCAAATGCAAACACATCTGTGTCACGTGTTGGTGCTGCCGTTGTCTGAACAAGCTCTGGAGCTACATGACCTGTACAGCTTTGCCTGTTTCCTTGCCCATAATCTCCAAGCCGAGCGTGCAGCTCTTCGTCGAGCAGCACATTACTGCTTTTGACGTTTCCATGTATGAGAGTACTCTGACATTCGCTGTGAAGGTACTGCAATGCTGTGGCAATCCCCTTTATGATATTGAACCGATCTGACCAGTTTAAAACTGGTCGCTCATTGCTGAACAAGAACCGGTCAAGACTTCCGTTAGGAACATACTCGTAAACCAGATAGATCTCGTTTCCTTTTCTGCCATATCCAAGTAGATTAACAAGGTTTCTATGTCTAACCCTGGATATTGCATCGATTTGAGCCATCATGGAAAGCCTTTGCTGCCTTGTGGTGCAAGTAATTCTCTTTACGGCGATTATCTCTGTTGGTGCTAGCTGACCTCTGAAGAAACGTCCGGAGTTTCCTTCTCCTAAAAATCTGTTGAAGCCACCTGTTGCACTTGAAATCGTCTGGTAGGAGAATTTTCTTGCACCTCCAGTGAAGAATATATTATTTCTACGGAATACCCAAACTCCTAAGAAGCCCAAGAACACGAGTCCAAATGTTGCTGATGCAACGAAGATTATGATCAACTTCGTGTTGTTTGAATCTTTTTTTACTGAAACCGGAGGATTTGGGGACGGAGAAAATGGTGGTGGCGAGTCTGGAAGAGAAGGAAGCTTTGTAATATCAAAGTCTGATGCTTTCCCCTCGATGCTGAAGCTCCAGCCTAGCACAAAATGTGAGCTCGTAACGGTTCCCGTGGCAGCAGCGAATCCAATATAATTCTCTTGAGAGATAATCCCCGAGAGATTTAGTTTTCGAGAGAGGAGAGGCAAGCTTGGTTTCAAACGATCTAGAGGAGCTAATGTGACATTGAGTATCATCTCAGTCGCGTTGTATTCGATCCAAACTCTTATTGGTTCCCCACTTGCCAGCTTCAAACTTATGTTCTTCGCCTCACGGTCATCAAAAAATGCAGCCGGGGCAGATTCAATGGAGACCACTCCATTTTGGTCGATAGCTACGTGGTTATCATCAATATCTTTCATTTCAACTGATTGCACCGTGTCGAACTCAACTGCAAGAATGCGGTTTGAGGGGTTTCCATTGGTGGATGTATTGAAAAGGCCAAGGTAATTGCTGGGAAAGGCTCCGCTAAAGTCCATCGACGGAGATATAACGAAGCTCAAGCCGTGGCCTGGTGTGGTTGGTCCTGGAGTGATGATGGCGAAGACGAAACTCGTCGAGAACGATACTGAATTGGAGGAGTTTGGGTTTAAGAAGGATATGGGAAATCCATGAAAAGCTTGACCTATTTGCCTCATCGACGTGTTTGTTAGCTCCAAGAGGCCACTAGGGTAGACCTTGGTAGAGCCAAACTTCAAGAGATTAGGCCCGAGAAAGCCATGGTTTAGAAACTTGGATTCTCGTTGGCTTGAGACGCAAGAAACTAGGTATAATAGGAAGATTATTGATAAAGTTATCGATTTGGAGGTAATCATCATTGATGGTTTTTAGAATTTGAAGCTACTTGATTATGTTCATTATTCTCCCTTTTTATAGCTTCCAAAAAATTCGACTTTTTCATTGTTCAAACTTTTTTTGTTTATTTTTCTTTAACATCATTCAAACATTTTTGTTTATGCTAGGAAAGTTAACCAAACTTAAGTTGACTTTTGTAAATTGCTAAATAAATCCCTTATTGATATCCTTGAAAAATTCATTTGGAGTTTCCTCAACAATTTCTTCCTGAATAAAATATAATTGCAACAATAAAGTAAGAAATTATATATATTCTATACAATCTATATAGTTCAAATTAAAGTTAGTGTATCCAACATTTTTAAGCGGTATATTAGCGAACAAAAAAGTCATATTTCGTATTTACTTTAGGGTTAATCACTTTATAATTTTCTTGCATAATTAACTAATGAGGGTACCTTTCCACTCGAGTTATCGAACTCTGTAATGATGAGAATTAATTTTCATTATGGATACTTTTGAAAATTATAATTTAGTAATTGTCTTAACTAATCCATTATTAATATTAGCCACTATCGGATAAAGAAATGGATGAACACTTCTTAAAAGCGTTGAACAGTAGTGAATTCTAAACTTATATTTATACTAAGATATTTGATAACATATGGATTTTAATCAATATGAACGAAACTAAGAACTGAATGGTCAGTCTTCTTACTTTGTCATCGAATTAAATTTCTTAATTTGAGCGTTTAAATTTTCCATATAAGCTTAAAAAAACCAAGAGATGTTTTCAATGGAAATTCCATTCTTGTATATGAAGTCATCACATAAAGTTTCGTAGCTATGTATCGTAAAATGACATAACAAAACATCATTTAGATTAGATCAAAGATATATTTTTGTAATATTAATTTTCCCCGAAGAGTAGAAGATTGTCCATCAATAAGAATATTTCTCAAAAACAGAATTTGTTATTTTCAAATTTACAAATTGAGTAAAATACCATTCAAACGCTTAATTAATGCATCTTGGTCCAATCTTTCAATCACACTATTCAAACGCTTCGATAGTTCGATACAAACACGTTCCGAGGTCAAATTTAGACTCCATAGAAGAGGTAGTCATCGTGAGGGAGAGGTTCTGTTCCATCGAGAAACCGAAACACTTGCTTCATCATTGGCCTTGATTCTGGAGATCGGTTCGCGCAGAGAAGTCCGGTTTTCAGAACCAACAACACTTCTCGAGCCACCAAATTCTCTCTATAGATTCTTGCGTCGCACCTTTGTAACAAATCCCCTTTCTTGAACCCTTGAAGCACCCAGTTCACCAAACTTATCTCTGCTGGTGGCTTTGTCGGCTCTATAGCTTTTCTTCCACAAACAATCTCCATCATTAACACTCCAAACTCAAAAACATCTGTGTCACGTGTAGCCTTTCCCGTGTTGACTAGTTCTGGTGCCACATGTCCCGTGGTGCTGTGTCTGCTTCCGTGTCCATAGTCTCCTAGTCGAGCGTTTAGCTCTTCGTCTAAGAGTACGTTGCTGGCTTTGACGTTTCCGTGAATAAGAGGTTTTTGTCCCTCACCGTGAAGGTGTTGAAGTGCTGACGCAATGCCTTTTATGATACAGAACCGGTCTGACCAGGTGAGAACAGGTCGGTCGTTGTTGAACAAGAACCGGTCTAGGCTTCCGTTGGGGACATACTCGTAAACGAGATAGATCTCTTTTCCTTTGCTGCAGTAACCATGTAGATCAACAAGATTTCTTTGTTTTACCTTGGAGATTGCATCGACCTCGGCTATTAGGGTTGTCTTTTGTTGCCTTGTGGTGCAAGTAATTCTCTTTACTGCGATTATCTCTGTGGGAGTAAGCTGACCTTTGTAGAAACTTCCGGAGTTTCTCTCTCCCAAGAGTTTAGAGCTGTCAAAACCTCCCGTTGCACTGGAAATTGTTTGGTAGGAGAATTTCCTTGCACCTCCGATGAAGAATATTTTGTCTCTACGGAAGAACCAATATCCTAAGAAGATTAGGACCATGATTGCAATAGTTGCTGATGCAGCGACGATTATGATCAGCATCGTGTTGCTGGACTTCTTCTTGGTCGATACCGGAGGACTTGGGGATGGAGACAATGTTGGTGGCGGGTCTGGAAGAGAAGGAAGCTTCGTGATATCAAAGTCTGATTCTTTCCCCTCGATGTTAAAGCTCCAACCTAGAACCAAATGTGAGCTCGCTACAGTTCCCGTGGCCGCAGAGAATCCAACGTGATGTTCTTGGGATAAAATCCCAGTCAGATTCAGTTTTCTCGAGAGAAGAGGTATACTTGGCTTCGGACGATCTAGAGGAGCCAATGTGACATTGAGCATCATCTCAGTTGCGTTGTATTCAATCCAGACTCTTATTGGTTTCCCACTCGCCAGCCTCAAGCTTATGTTCTTGGCCTCTCGGTCATCAAAATATGCAGCCGGTGCAGACTCAATTGAGGTCACTCCGTTTAGATCGATGCCAACATGATTATCATCAATATCATTCAACTCAACCGCTTGCACGGTATCAAATTCAACTGCAAGAATACGATTCAAGGAGTTTCCATTGTTGGAGGTGTTGAAGAGGCCCAGATAATTGCTTGGAAAAGCCCCACTGAAGTCCATCGATGGTGAAATGACGAAAGCTAAGCCGTGGCCTGGTGCGCTGGTTCCTTGAGTGATGGCGAAGACGAAGCTTGTGGAGAAAGAAACAGAATTTGTGGAGTTAGGGTTTGACAAGGGTATGGGAAAGCCATGAAAAGCTTGACCTATTTGCCTCATCGAAGTGTTTGTCAACTCCAAGAGGCCACTTGGGTGAACCTTGGAGGAGCCGAAGTTGAGGAGATTAGCTCCGAGAAAGCCATGGTTAAGAAACTTGGTTTCTCGTTGACTTGAGACACAAGAAACAAAATATGATAGGAAGATTATTGTTAGAGCTATAGATTTGGAGGTAATCATCGTTGATGAGATTTTTAGTGTTTGAAGTTACTTATATCAATATATGTTCATTGCTATCCTTTTTATAGCTTCAAAAAGTCTGACCATTACATTATTCAAACCATTTTGTTTATACTTAGAAGTTATACAAACTTAAGTTGAGTATTTGACTTTCTATGAATTGCTAAACGAACCATTTTTTTTTTTTTTTTTTGGTTTAATGTTAAGATACCATTTTATTATTATCCTTGAAAATTTCATTCGGACTTTCCTCCAAAATTCTTCTGTAATAAAAATAATTGCAAGAATAACGTGGTCAGTGTACGAAGGCGTTGGCCTTAGTGTTAAACAATGGATGAACATTCCTTGAAAGTGTTAAATAATGAGCTTTAAATATTAATATTCATATTAAACACTAACCAAAAGTAAAGAATATGCTATCAAATTAATAATTTCAAAGTGAAAACGAAGAAAAAGAAGACTTGACCATTCAATTCATAGTCTCGTTCTTATTGAAAACTTGCGGAGTTTGATTCGAAACAAATATAAACTACAAAATTAAGAGAAATTTTCATGCAAATCTTCTAAACCTTTTTGAGAAATCTCCCAATTCTATATGTAGATATATAGATGTACATAAAGTTCCATAGATTACACAAACGAAAAAATCTAAACTTTCATTAAGAAATGTGTAATCAGCACTAAGTCATATACATTTTCTTACTTTTTCTTTTATAATACAAACAATTTTGTTTTTTTTTTATAACATTTCTTTACAAATTATTTATTGTAAAATAACGAACAAACATAATTCATATTTGAATAGAGAAATACTTTAAAATATTAACTTTCTGGGAAGTGTACAAACAGATTGTTAATCGAACGAATAGTTCTGGAAACCATAAATAATTAGTTCCAATTATACCAAAGTGATCTAGGGGCTCATTCTTATATATTTCATCTGTTTTGTTTTAAGTGATGTTTAAAGTTTTTGCATACAAATTAAAAAATCATATAAATTTTATTTAATTTATGTCTTTTACGTAAAGGATCATTAAACTAAAACTAAATCAACCAATAAAAAAGCATACCACAAAATATAAATGTCAGAAAAATTAAATACATTTAAAATTATGCATAAAAACCTGAAAATATTACTTTAAATGAAAAAACAATCGTTAAAACATCCTTAAAGCGAAACCGAGGAAGTATGTTTTAAGTATTTTTACAACCAAATCTAGGGTAAAATAGTATCAATTAAAATAAAATACTTCCTTAAATATTTGTAGTATTTTGCCGGGTCCTTTGACGATCCTTATTTTGATCTTGTGAGGAGGAGTGTTGTGAGGTAAAAAAAACCAGCAATTTCTAAAGGTTATAATAACTGGACAAAAAACGAACTACAAAATACTGAAATAGTATTTTTGAGAGTGATCCCAATTTTCCAATCTTTTACTGTTTGGCAATGTTGTCACTTATATTAATCATAATCATATGCTACACATAAAGGTGAACCTTATGTCGACCAAACCTTTCCCAACTCAGTTTACTCGATCATTTCACTAATCTTTTAACCTTACTTCTTTCTGGTGGCTATTGCGGTTCACAGTCTTACACGTTGGCTTTGGTATTAGCCACTGTCCGATATAAAGATGGATGAACATTTCTTGTAATTAAGTGCATGTTAAACAAAGAAGATTAATTATAAATATAATTAATACGCTCATTTTAAGAAATTAAATTTTAAAGATACAGAAAACATGACTTGACCATTCATTTTGTAGTCTCGTTCCTATGGATAATTCCAATACGTAGATTAATTTTCTCGGAAGAGTACGAAGATTGTTTAATCGACGAGAATATTTCTCGAAACCAGAAATTCTTATTTTCCATTTTAAAAGTTGAATATATACCATTCTAGGTTTTATTCACATCATGCTAGCTTATGAGTCTTGGTCTAATCTTGATTTCTACCCCAAAACGCAAACGCTTCACTTAATACAACCGCGTTTCGAGATCACCGTTTGCTATTTCCTCTTTTAGACGACGTAATCGTCATGAGGGAGACTTTCTGTACCATTGAGATACTCCAACACTTTCTTCATCATTGGCCTAGCTTCTGGAGATCGTCTCACGCAGAGAAGTCCTGTTTTCAAAACCAATGACACTTCCTCCGACACTAAATCCTTTTTCTTGATTCTTTTGTCGCATCTCCTTAAGAGATTGCCGCTCTTGACCCCTCGAAGCACCCAGTTCACTAAACTGATCTCTACCGGTTGCTTTGTCGGCTCTATGGCTCTCCTTCCACATACAATCTCCATCAATAACACTCCAAACTCAAACACATCACTTTCAAGTGTAGCCTTTCCCGTGTTGACTAGTTCTGGTGCCACATGTCCCGTAGTGCTGTGTCTGCTTCCTTGTCCATAGTCTCCTAGTCGAGCGTTTAGCTCTTCGTCCAAGAGTACGTTACTTGCTTTGACGTTTCCGTGTATTAGAGGTTTTTGAACCTCACCGTGAAGGTGTTGAAGTGCTGACGCAATACCCTTTATAATACGAAACCTGTCTACCCATGTGAGAACTGGTCGGTCGTTGTTGAACAAGAACCGGTCCAGGCTTCCGTTGGGGACATATTCGTAAACTAGATAGATCTCGTTTCCTTTTCTGCAGTAACCATGTAGATTAACAAGGTTTCTTTGTTTTATCTTGGAGATCGCATCGATCTCGGCTATTAGGGTTGTCTTTTGTTGCCTTGTGGCGCAAGTAATTCTTTTTACAGCGATTATCTCTGTGGGAGCAAGTTGCCCTTTGTAGAAACTCCCAGAGTTTCTCTCTCCCAAAAGCTTAGAGTTGTCAAAACCTCCCGTTGCGCTGGAAATCGTCTGGTGGGAGAATTTCCTTGCGCCTCCGGTGAAGTTTTCCTTTTTACCAAAAAAACAAACTCCAAAGAAGATCAAGATCAAGATCAAGATTCCAAATGTTGCTATTGCAGCAATGATTATGACCAGCTTCATGCTGCTCGACTTCTTCTTGCCTGAAACCGGAGGACTTGGGGACGGAGACAATGGAGGCGGCGGGACTGGAAGAGAGGGAAGCTTCGTAATATCAAAGTCTGGTGATTTCCCCTCGATGCTGAAGCTCCAGCCTAGCACAAAATGTGAGCTCGTGACAGTTCCCGTGGCTGCAGAGAATCCAACATAATGTTCTTCAGAGATAATCCCTGAAAGATTTAGTTTTCTCGATAGAAGAGGCAAGCTTGGCTTCAGACGATCTAGAGGAGCCAATGTGACATTGAGCATCATCTCGGTCGCGTTATATTCAATCCAGACTCTAACTGGTTTCCCACTCGCCAGCCTCAAGCTTATGTTCTTTGCCTCTTGGTCATCAAAATATGCAGCGGAGGCAGATTCAATGGAGATCACTCCATTTACATCGATACCAACATGGTTATCATCAATATCGTTCATTTCAACGGACTGAACCGTGTCAAACTCAACTGCAAGAATCCGGTTTGAGGAGTTTCCATTGGTGGATGTGTTGAAAAGGCCAAGGTAATTGCTGGGAAAGGCTCCGCTAAAGTCCATCGATGGAGAGATAACAAAGCTCAAGCCGTGGCCTGGTGTGGTTGGTCCTGGAGTGATGGCGAAGACAAAGCTTGTGGAGAAAGAAACAGAATTTGAGGAGTTAGGGTTTAAGAAGGGTATGGGAAAGCCATGAAAAGCTTGACCTATTTGCCTCATTGAAGTATTTGTCAACTCCAAGAGGCCACTCGGGTGGATCTTGGACGAGCCAGACTTGAGGAGATTAGCTCCGAGAAAGCCATGGTTAAGAAATTTGTTTTCCTGTTGACTTAAGACACAAGAAATTGAGGATAATAGGAAGATTATTGATAGAGCTATCGATTTAGAGGTATTAGCCATTGATAGTTTTCAGAATTTGATAGTTTTCAGAATTGCTATCTCATTTTATAGCTTCAAAAAGCTTAGACACTTTCATATTCAACTTTTTTTTTTGTTTATACTGAGAAGTTAAACAAACTTCAGTTGAGTATTTGACTTTCTATATAAATTGTTAAATAAACCATTTTATTAGTATCCTTGACAAGTTCATTCGAAGTTTCCTCAATTTCTTCCTAATAAAAATAGTTGCAACGATAATTAACAAGAGAATGGTTATATTTTCTGTACAATTTAAATATGATTACATAGTCATTTTTTAGCCTTTAGGGTTAATTTTGTTTGTTTGTTAGCCTAAAGATGTTTATCCAATATGACTATGTGATAAAAATATAAACGTTTCTCTTATTATTGTGCAGTTACTTTTATTAGGAAGAAATTGTGGAGGAATTAACTCGCAATGATATATCAAATATCAGTCAACATAAAAGGCGTTGGTCATGGTTTTAGCCACTATCCGATATAAAAATGGATGAACATTTCTTGAAGTGTTAAATTAACTTTAAATATTTATATTCATATTTAAAGCTAACCTAATATATTTATTATTATAATGAAATACGTTTCAAATTAAGAAATTCAATTTGAAAAGGAAGAAAAAGAAGACTTGACCATTCAATTCTTTAGTTTCGTTCTTATTGAAAACTTGCGGAGTTTAGAGAAATTTCATGCAAATTCTACATCTAGATGTAGTCACATAAAGTTCCATAGATTATGTAAACGAGAAAGTCTCAACTTTCATTAAGAAATATGTGTATTTATCAACACTAAGTCACATATATTTGCTTACATTTTCTTTAACAATACAACTATTAATTGTAAGATATGACGAACAAAAACTATTTATATTAGTATACAAATATTTTTGATTATTAACTTTCCAATCCTAGAAGGGTACTATGAGTCTATGACTGTTATTCGAACAAATATTTAATTCTTATAACCATAAAATATTTGTTTCAATTCTGAAAAATATGATATTGGGGTTGATTGCTAACCTGATTTGCATAATGGTTTTAAGTATTTATCTACAAGCTAAACAAGGGTAAAAAAATTATCAAATATAATAAGCTACTTTAACAGTATTAATTGAGTATGCCATAGTTTTTTTTTAACCGGACCAAATTGCAGGGTAAAATATTTGTTCAGTCAAAGGCAGAAATCTACACATGTTCTAAGACTTGGGTGAAGAAGAAACTTGGACTTGAGTAGTATGAATTCTCATGAACCTTAATTATGGTAAGCCTGTAGTTTCTATATGTTTATTTGTATCTTGTTTCTGTTTTCATTTTGGTTTTGGTTTTGTTTTTGCACGTGTAAAGTCTTTATTAAGTCAAAAGACGTAACTAGAAGTCTAGAACTGTGTAGGAAGTGAAATTGGAAAGAAAACATGCATGACCCATTTGAATATCATTCCGTCTATTGGGCTTCCAATAATCTCTTTTTCACCATCCTATCATCGAAAGATATACATTGTTTTATCAAATATAATATAATTATTAATTAAATAGAAAATTCTATATTGTTTTATTAATACCTCAGATTCAAACACTTCTCCTGAAGTGTTATTGAAAAATCCCTTCAAGAATCAAGGATGTTGTATTTTTCGATCTAGTGACTTGGTCATTATTCTTTTCACCATCAACATAGCATTCGACAACTTCCTTCTTAAAAATAGAGAAAGCATTAGGAAACTTAATTGTTGGCGCTACCATTTAACAAAAAACAAACAGAATTGAGTGACTTTCAAATTTTAGTTAACAAGCAAATACCTCATATTCTGTTCGAACTTGTCCATAAATAAATGACCTGAACAATCTACCAGGGATGGAAATGTTGGTTCTTTCTCTAGGTGTTTCGTCAACTCCAATAATATCACGTCCATAGATACTTTGATATAACCGCTATCTCCACTCTTGAGACCGTGACTGTTCTTCATAAACGCAATTGTCTCTCCATTTTCCACTTTAATATACCGTATTGAAACTGTATGCCATGCACTGAAAGTGACCGTTCTTGAGATAAACGCTAACACCACTGACCGTGACCGTTCTTCACAAACGCAAATATCTCCCACTTTAATATACTGTATTGAAACTGTATGACATGCACTGAATGTGGATTCATTTGGTGCTTGACTGTTGACATTTGGACCTCTTCTCACTCTTTGAGGTCACCACCTTATTCTCTTTTTACTCTCTTGTTCTTGTTTTGTTTCTCTTCATAAAACACAAACGTTTGGCATATAAGAGAGAAGAGAGAACTCTTTAATTGTCTACATTTTTGTTATTGGATCACAAAGATACTTCTTACAAGACATACACATACTTATACTAGTTTACCTCTACTTACTACACACACTTGCACCATACTTCTACTTAGACCTAGACCTTACTTTTAGACATCATTACTCTAGTGTATAACCAAGCTTACAAGCAAGCAAAGTACAACAACAACTCTTACACAACTCTAGTCCTCACTAGCTAAACTTTAACATAACACACTACTCATTTTGGGCCTAACAAAACAATTAGCCCAATCACTTATTATTTCAAAACAACACAAGCCCAACTTGTTTCTTCTTGTGTTGACTTTCCTCTTTGTCGTTGACATCTTCTTCTCTTTGCTCTATTCTTCTTCTCACTAAAGCTTTCTTCTTTGGTGCAGGTTTAATCAAGGACTCAATTCCCAACATTGACTGATACAAACCGAAATGAAGATTAGTGTGTCTTAGTGGGCTTCGACTGGGTTTAGTGTGTAAAGCCCATTCACTCTTCTTCTCTGTAAAACGGTTATCGAAAGATCATCAAAAACAATGACGAAAGTCTAACTTCTTCTTCCTTCATTTCTCTTCTCATCTTAACTCTTTTCTTCTGATTCTCACCTCATTTACTTCCTTCGTAGAACCAAATCCGGTTCTATCATTGACATGGCTTCTCACTTGTACATAAATCCACCTCAAAACCTTCACTTTCTTCATTCTTCTTCTTCTTCTTCTTCTTCCCTTAAACCTCACTTATACCTCTCTTTCAAACGCATAAACCCACAACCCAAATCCTCATCCTCCTCCGTCTTCGTCCCTTGCGCATCACAGAGCTCCATTGCCATTACCTCCAACGAAAGATGGTCTCTCAATGGATTGTCTGCTCTTGTCACCGGAGGCACTCGCGGAATCGGGTTTGTCTCTCTTCACGTCTTTCCAATTTCAAAAAGTGTGAGCCTTTATCAAACGCAGATTCTCAGACTAGTGTGTGTTACTGTTTAAGTACAGGCGTGCGATTGTGGAGGAATTAGCTGGTCTTGGAGCAAAGGTTCACACTTGCGCTCGAAATGAGAACGAGCTAGAGAATTGTTTGAGTGATTGGAACCGTTCTGGTTTCAGAGTTGCGGGATCCGTCTGCGATGTCTCTGATCGATCTCAGAGGGAGAATTTGATGGAGACTGTATCATCTGTTTTTGACGGGAAGCTTCATATTCTTGTAAGGTTTAATGCACATAAAGTGTTTGTTGGTTTGTCTGTGAGAACAATTGTAGAAAACAAGTTTCTTTCTTGTGTAATCTTGTCTTCAAATTTTGATGCTTTTAGGTAAACAATGTTGGGACGAACATCAGGAAACCAATGGTAGAGTTTACGAGTCGAGAATTTTCGACTCTCATGTCGACGAATTTCGAATCGGTTTTCCATTTATGTCAACTTGCTTATCCGTTGCTTAGAGAATCTGAGGCTGGCAGTGTTGTATCCATCTCTTCTGTTTCTGGTTTTGTCTCACTCAAGAATATGTCGGTTCAATCTGCAACCAAAGGTATTTAGTTTGTCTGGAAACAAAGAAAGATCTCTTGTTCAGCAGCATTACATATATTCAAGTTTGACCAAGATGTTTAGATACTATAAGGAGCAATCAACAAACAACGCTTTAGTTATTTTTGTTTCTCTTTGTGTTTTAGGAGCAATCAATCAACTTACGAGAAGTCTGGCTTGCGAGTGGGCTAAGGACAATATAAGGATCAATGCTGTTGCACCATGGTATATCAAAACATCGATGGTAGAACAAGTAATTTTCTGTGGTCTCATAAGCTTTATCTATATCTTGCAATTAAATATTAAGCTCTTGAAGCTGAAAATTAAAATGATAAAGAGTAAGGTAATTTGTTTGTATCTTAGTTAAGATGATTCTTGTCTTTTGGTATCAGGTCCTTAGCAACGAAGACTACCTAGAAGAAGTCTATTCAGTAACTCCTCTTGGTCGGCTTGGCGAACCGAGAGAGGTGTCTTCTGCAGTGGCTTTTTTATGCCTACCTGCATCATCATATATTACAGGGCAGATTATATGTGTTGATGGAGGAATGTCAATAAACGGTTTCTTCCCACAACATGACTAGGCCACTCTGTCATTTTACTAGTTTCCTTGGGATCCGTTGTTTGATCTGTAGTATATCTCATTTCTCCTGTGAAAGCAATTCGTCGTTTGAGACTAAACAGCTTTCTGCCTTCTACTTTCATGAGAATTTAAGTTGTGTTAGAAAGTCTACTGTTAATGAAAAGGATAATTTAGCATCTGTTAGCGTGATTAAGTTTCCCATATCTATTACTTATTATCTTGATTGTGTATGTGATGGAAAGGTGCTGAGGAACTTTTCATGTTATGACTTTTATGATAACAAAAACTTTATGTTTCTTCAATGAGTGTTCATTGGCTTGTATTTGGTGTCATCCTTGCGGTTTTGCTTTCAATGTGTCCTGAACCTGCACTCATATGCAAGAATGCCCGAGAAAGAGGGAAGTTTCCGAGACAACAGGAGGAGTCTTCAATGAATTCCTTCCCTTGTATTTGATGGAGCCTGTGACATTGGGTCAGTCTCTTTCTTCTCTGTGAATTTCTTACGGCATTTAGCTCTGCTTTTGCTTAATATCAGAAGTGATCAGGAGACTCATATTTTTTTTTTAATGTCGATGGGAATTAATATCTGGATATATTCTCTTCTGGTCAGTTAAATTCAGTTTTTTCGATGTTGAATTGGTTTATCATTTGATTAGAATCCTA
This sequence comes from Arabidopsis suecica, assembly GCA_019202805.1. Lineage (NCBI taxonomy): Eukaryota > Viridiplantae > Streptophyta > Magnoliopsida > Brassicales > Brassicaceae > Arabidopsis > Arabidopsis suecica. The sequence continues at coordinate 8,604,048 of CM032908.1, forward strand.
TCTTTAAGTCATAAATGGACAGTATAAGACTGATTGTCTTGTTAGTAAAATGCATAACCATGGTACTGAATGTAGTAGAGGCTGGTATTGCGCCGAGCTGCCACCTAGCTCAGACTAATTGACTTTCGAGTTGGTTAGCGAGAGCTGTGAGTTTATAAGAGCTTTTCAGGACAATGTTTGAGGCATTATGGAATCTCTAGGTTTTTTTTTGTTTTTAGACAGTTCTGGATTCTCTCAAATAATTCTTGATTCTAGGCATTGTAATTCGATCTCATTTAGGAATTGACGAGGTTCTTATCAAATAATTCTTGATTTCCACGGTGAACTATGAAAGCTAGTTGGATTTTGAGAAGCACTTCTGTTTTCTTTCCTCTTTTCTCTAGGTACAAAAAAGGTTTGAAACTTGGAATCCTAACTCAGCTACAATCTACGTCTATGTTTTGTTTTTTGAAGATTCTTACATACTTATGCTTGCGGTGAACGAGAGTTCAATTTCTGAATAAATTATCCACTTTGGCCAATACCTAATAGTGAAATGTGGTGTCTCGTAATGTTGTGATGTGTCTGCTTTAATTTGAAATCCTGGAATAATTAATTATTTGCTTCTGCAGATTTATTATAATAAATGCACTATTCATGTGCATTATACGAATGGTCTTTGATTTCTCTTCAAATTTAAAGAAGAATTTTTGTCCAAATCTTAATTAAGCGAAGTTTACACTAGTGGTAAAAATCCTTTGGTAGTTGGTACTGTCAGAATTGATGTTGAAAGATTTTTGTCCTCAGCATTGGTGTCAAAGGGTGGTCTCTTCTGTATTTTACGTGTCAATCAAACTATGCAAATGTCACCACATCAAGAGTTGGTCATTGTTTTATCACGTTTTATGATTCCTATGGATGTTTAATCATGTAAGGTTTTAGTGATCTATATAATCTGTGGAATCTCTGGTTAGTGATAAGTCATAGACAATGATGGCTAATAGCAGATGGAGTATTCAAGGTATGACTGCTCTTGTGACCGGTGGAGCGGGAGGAATCGGGTTTGTCTTTCTTCTCTCTATATCATCTTCTTACCCCATTGCCCATTTTCCTGCCTTTATTTAATATTCAAAATGTTCAAGATTTTAAGGAATTTATGTTTGTGGAATGTTTTAGGCAAGCCATAGTTGAGGAGCTAGCAAGTTTCGGGGCCAAAATCCATGTATGCGACATATCAGAAAAGCTGCTCAAAGAAAATTTAAGTGAATGGGAAACGAAAGGGTTTCAAGTGAGTGGTTCAATCTGTAATGTATCCTCTCGTCCGGAGAGAGAAACACTCATGCAAACCGTCTCCTCGCTGTTTGATGGCAAGCTTAACATTCTTGTAAGTAAATTTTAATTTCAAGAAGCTGAGTTATATAACTAAGGCGTTCACAGGATTGCAGTTTAATAGATTCAACATAGGTGAACAACGCTGGCGCAATTCACACAAAGCCAACAACAGAATATGTGGAAGATGATTTCTCCTTCCAGATGTCAACAAATGTGGAGTCTTCTTATCATCTTAGCCAGCTTTCACATCCTCTTTTAAAGGCTTCAGGCTCTGGAAACATCGTCTTCATTTCGTCTATCGCAGGGGTTGTATCGATTGACTGTGGATCCATCTATGGTTTAACCAAAGGTACATAGACTTTCCTAAGTATTATCTGATGCATGAAGATCATAGCAATACTAAATCAATATATATGTTATGTTTATATGTCCAGGAGCTTTGAATCAGCTAGCAAGAAACTTGGCATGTGAATGGGCAAGAGATGGCATAAGAGCCAACGCTATTGCTCCTAATTTTATCACCACTGCTCTGGCTCAAGCTGTAATATATTTAAAGAAAAAACAACTTTAAACATATTTTAGTGAATTTAACAACCTCATTTCCTCTAATCATGTCTCAATTTTGTTTCTTTTAGTATCTTGATGTCGCCGGTTTCAGGGAGGCATTGTTCAGTAGAACTCCACTTGGTCGCGCTGGAGAGCCAAGAGAGGTTGCATCACTTGTGGCTTTTCTTTGTCTACCTGCTGCTTCATATATTACTGGTCAGACCATTTGTGTTGATGGAGGTCTCACTGTTAATGGCTTCTCCTATCAGCCACAGGCTTGAGAAATGACCTTGTCACGTTTTCCCCTTTTGTCCTAAACGCTCAATGTTCTCTCTTTAATAAAAACTCTCACGCTATGATTTTGGTTTATGCACGAACTAGTTCACAATTACATTGTGGAAACGCTAATCTTGCTCCGATAGAAGATTATTACACGGCCGGCAACAATGTCTCTCATACATCAACATGTTCTATGACAAAATAGATTCTTACTTGAAACAAACGTAACGCGCCTTTGGAACCCTTTCGGTTTTTTCAGTGTCTTTGCATAGAAACAGAGAGGCTTATTTCATAAAACTCTACTTTGCTTTTGTATATAGCAGCTTCTTTGCTCAAATGTCAACTCAATCCTAGTAAGTAGTAATAATACCTTAGAATCTTACAGGGATGGAATCTGTGTGATTCAAATCAACCAGCTATATAAATGATGCAGAACTTGAGAAAGTCAAAGCTAATTCTGTTACTTTCACTATCTTTTATAAGTGGTTCATGTAGAATGTCAAAATACCCTGAAGGAAATTAGTTATATGAAGGAGATGAAAGATCTCAATATTCCATTGACGAAGTTCTGCTCTTCTGTTCTGTTAAGACTTTTGGAACAGATTAAAATGTTGTTATCTAAACCTGTATTGTTTACTAATTTTGTTAATCATTCTGACTTCTAGTTTCAGTTGTTTTTTATGAGTGCAGTTAATGAAAAATAGGTAAGTTTTGCACAAAGATTTTGACAATAAAATGTCATTTTTGGTCAGGACCACTAGCTTAAAATTTCCACCACACATACAAACACACTCATTAAGTTCACACTTATCTGATCCACAATCATTGTATATACAAAATCTGTGGCGGCATTTCTGGTCACTTCAAGTAAGATACAATAAAAATGGATAAAAGATGGAGTCTTCAAGGTATGACTGCTCTTGTGACCGGTGGCACTAAAGGAATCGGGTCAGTCCCCATTTTATATGTTCTATTATTCTACTGTGATTTACAATTATGGAAGAACTAACTATGTTTGTGTGTGTCATGAATAGGGAAGCTGTGGTGGAGGAACTATCGATGTTGGGAGCAAGAGTCCACACATGTGCCAGAGATGAGACTCAGCTTCAAGAACGTTTGCGTGAATGGCAAGGAAAAGGGTTTCAGGTCACCACTTCTGTCTGCGACGTTTCTCTGCGTGACCAACGAGAGAAACTCATCGAAACCGTTTCCTCTCTCTTCCAAGGAAAACTCAATATCCTCGTAAGTGTATATATAATCTCTTCCACCTCGAGCTGGGGATGTACAAGAACCAGATCGTGTTGATTTTTTAATTGTGTGTCTATGTAGGTAAACAATGCAGGAACGTTTATACTTAAGCCGACCACAGAGTATACAGCAGAAGAATTCTCGTTTATAATGGCTACAAATCTCGAGTCAGCTTTCCATATTTCACAGCTAGCGCACCCTTTGTTGAAAGCCTCTGGCTCAGGGAGCATTATGCTCATGTCCTCAATAGCCGGAGTCGTGCATGTCACTGTTGGATCCATCTATGGAGCAACTAAAGGTACTATATATACTCTTTAAAACAATGTCTCCTTGCGTTATGATTGTTATGCAAGTGTATATGAACTCATTTCAGGAGCCATGAATCAGCTGGCTAGAAACTTAGCTTGCGAATGGGCAAGCGACAACATAAGAACTAACGCTATTTGTCCAGGGGTAATCAAAACTCCTTTGATTAGTGATGTAAGGCCAATTTCTCCTTAGTATTATGAGAATAAAAAAGATTACTTTTGAATTTAAGTTTTTAATGTATATGAAAATCCCTCAGCTTCTCAGTGATAAAGAGATTAAAAAAGAAGCAGAGCAACGGATACCGATGGGGCGCGTTGGAGAGGCAAATGAAGTTTCATCGCTTGTGGCATTTCTCTGTCTTCCTGCAGCTTCTTATATTACAGGTCAAACCATTTGTGTTGATGGAGGTCTCACTGTTAATGGCTTCTCCTATCAGCCACAGGCTTGAGCTAGGTCTTATGTTGTGTGTGTTGTCCAATGAAAACATTAAAAAAAAAAAAGATGTGATAGAGAGATTTCTTTCTTCTTTAGCGGATTTCAGAGGGCAAAACGCCAAAACCGGCTTTGGCTCATTGGGTTCTTCCCGTTAGAGAGGATCATATATATTCCCATTTGTAAAGTCAATGAACCCTATTGGGTCTAGGGTTATGATTCCACAAGAAGATCCATAAGCTTCTTCTACCCCAAAGCCAATTGGCAAACAATAGCATAACTCAGGCTTCTTATATACCAGATTAGATTCTTATATGTTTCCGATGTGGGATTCATTAAGGTTAATTTTCTTGCCGACATTATTTATACACGTTAACGTAACTTAAACCTCAAGTAATTTGTATTGCCCTAAGGTGAGACCAAAACCTTTAGTGGGCTTATGGGCCAAAATAAGCCCGCTTGATAAGAGAAGCTTCCGCTAAAAACACATGCACGTAGCTTTCTCAGTTTCTCGTTGGATCAAATTCAATAGAATGAAACTGATCCTGAAGATTTCTTGGTGAATCCTAAATAAACGAATTGATTTTAGAACTATGGATGGAGATACGCAATACTATGGTTGTCTTTATTAATATTACAATATACAAAAAAATGATTTGAAATTGAAAGCTTGATCAGTTGGCAACTCTTAAAGTTGAATGTCATGAAAATGTGGATGATTTGGATTTTTAGGTTAAGCCTTAAAGCTACATTCATTTTGGGACTAAGAAACCTAACCAGAAGATGTTTTTGGTAAGAGACTAAGTGTAAGCCTAGCAGAAACAGAACAGACAAAGCAGAGAAGAGCACAACTTGGACTCAAATGAGAAGATGGACTCATCAGCTTAGTCGATCGATATCAAGCCCAAAGACAGAATCATGTGACATTACACCATTCTTTAAAATTAAAATCCCTATGCAATGATGACTCAATGGACATCTTCTCTCTCTTACTACTACATAGTTTCTCATCCACACATACAAACATACTCAATAATTCACACTTATCTGATCCCATACTCAATAATTCATTTCTATATATAATATGTGGCATTTCTGGTCCCTGCTAGTAACAACCAAGAAAAATGGATAAAAGATGGAGTCTTCAAGGTATGACTGCTCTTGTAACCGGTGCAGCCAGCGGAATCGGGTTCGTCTTATTTCTCTGTTCTCTATATATCATCTTTTTAGCTCATTGTTCTGCTTATATTTCACATCCTAAATTGTCAAGACTTTAAAGAATTTATGTCTCTGAAAATGTTTTAGTTATGCTATAGTAGAGGAGTTAGCTGGTTTTGGAGCTAGAATCCATATATGTGACATCTCTGAAACTCTTCTAAATCAAAGTTTAAGTGAATGGGAAAAGAAAGGGTTTCAAGTGAGTGGTTCAGTCTGTGATGTAACTTCTCGTCCCGATAGAGAAAAACTAATGCAAACCGTTTCCTCGCTGTTTGATGGCAAACTTAACATTCTTGTAAGTAAACGATCTTTATAGAAATGCCAAGCATAGTTGTTTAAATGGAGCTCCTTAACAGAAATCTTGATATATAGGTGAACAATGTTGGTGTACTTCGTGGGAAGCCAACAACGGAATATGTGGCAGATGATTTCTCTTTTCACATCTCAACAAATTTGGAAGCTGCTTTCCATTTTAGCCAGCTTTCACATCCTCTCTTAAAGGCTTCAGGATTTGGAAGCATCGTCTTTATGTCCTCTGTCACAGGGATTGTATCAGTTGAATGTGGATCCATTTATGGTCTAACAAAAGGTAACCAAAGTTGCTACTAGAGGAAGTTTATTGCAAGACTGACTAATCAAGAAGTAGTTTTCATTTTTTTGCTTTTTTATGTTGATTTCTTTTACAGGAGCTTTGAATCAGTTAACTAGAAATTTGGCATGTGAATGGGCAAAAGATGGCATAAGAGCCAATGCTGTTGCACCTAATGTTGTCAAGACTCCTCTGTCTCAATCTGTAATAAAAAAAAGACAACACTTTTTTTTTTTTTTAATGTGAATTCCTCTAATCATTTCTTAATTGTGTGTTCTTGAAGTATCTCGAGGACGTCGGTTTCAAGGAGGCATTATTTGGTAGAACTCCACTTGGTCGCGCTGGAGAGCCGAATGAAGTTGCATCACTAGTGGTCTTCTTGTGTCTACCTGCAGCTTCTTATATTACAGGTCAAACCATTTGTATCGATGGTGGTTTCACTGTTAATGGCTTCTCTTATCAGCCACAGGCTTGAGAATGGCCTTGTTGCGTTTTTTCTAAAGGTCTTAAACTCTTTAATGACCTTGTAACTTATGCAAAACTCTGCTCAATAAGATTTTGTGCGAATTGGTTTTAATTGTGCTTCGGTATGTGATGCATGCATACCGTTTTCACGATAAAGAAACACATGCAAATCGCCTCAACCGTGTTTGATGGCAAGCTCAACATTCTTGTTAGTTAATCTTAATTTAAAGAAACTAAGCATACTCTTTTATAAAGCAGAACACAACTTGGACTCAAACGAGAAATATAGGCTACAACCCTCGATCAAGCCCAAAGACAGAATCTTGTGACATCAGACTTCTACTTTTGGAAGACACTAAAAGGTTGTTATCTAGACATAAGAAAGTTTTGTTCAAAGATTTTGACAACAAAAAGTCATTTTGGCCAGGACCACTAGCTTAGATATTTTTGTAATGTCCTCTCTTACGGTTACATAAATTTCCACCACACATACTCATTGATTCACACTTATCTGATCCATATTCATTGTATATATAATTTGTGGCATTTTCTGGTCACTGCAAGTAAGGTTACAAGAACAATGGACAAAAGATGGAGTCTTCAAGGTATGAATGCTCTTGTGACCGGTGGAGCCAGCGGAATTGGGTTCATACTTCTTCTCTGTTCTCTTTTATCTATGTTCTGCTTCGATATATCTTCCTAAATAGTCAAGCTGATTTCAAGTAATTTATGTTTGTGGAATGTTTTAGTTATGCCATAGTAGAGGAGTTAGCTAGTTTTGGAGCTAAAATCCATATATGCGACATATCCGAAACTCTGCTCAATCAAAGTTTAAGAGAATGGGAAAATAAAGGGTTTCAAGTGAGTGGTTCAGTCTGTGATGTAACCTCTCGTCCCGCGAGAGAAAAATTGATGCAAACTGTCTCCTCGCTTTTTGATGGCAAACTCAACATTCTTGTAAGTAAATGATCTTTATATAGAAACAACTAAGCATATTTGCTTAACAATTTTTTTCTGATGAGAAATCTTCTTTTTGTTCAACATAGGTAAATAACGTGGGCGTACTTCGCGGAAAGCCAACAACAGAATATGTGGCAGACGATTTTGCTTTTCATATATCAACTAACTTGGAAGCTGCTTTCCATTTTTGCCAACTTTCTCATCCTCTCTTAAAGGCTTCAGGCTATGGAAGCATTGTGTTCCTTTCCTCTGTTGCTGGGGTAGTATCAATAACTGACTGTGGATCCATTTATGGTCTAACAAAAGGTAACCACAATTACTAAAAATCTGACTAATCAACAAAGAGTTTTTTTACTTCCTTATTTTTCTAATGTTTTGTTGACTTCTTTTACAGGAGCTCTAAATCAGCTAGCTAGAAATTTGGCATGTGAATGGGCAAAAGACGGCATAAGAGCCAATGCTGTTGCACCTAATGTTGTCAAGACTGCTCAGTCTCAATCGGTAAATTAAAAACAACTTTTACATTTTTTGTTGTTGCTTGTGGTTGTGAATTTAACAACCTCTAATTATCTCTCAATTTTTTTTTCTTAAAAGTTTCTTGAGGACGTCAGTTTAAAGGAGGGATTGTTGAGTAGAACCCCACTTGGTCGTGTTGGAGAGCCGAATGAAGTTGCATCACTAGTGGTCTTCTTGTGTCTACCAGCATCTTCTTATATCACTGGTCAAACCATTTGTGTTGATGGTGGCCTCACGGTTAATGGTTTCTCCTATCAACCACAGGCTTGACGCTTGAGAATGGCCTTGTGCTCTCAAAGTTCTAGATCTAATATAAATTCTCACTCTATGAGTTTATACACGTAAACATAAATGAGTTTGCAATTCCATTTTGGAGATGCTAATCTCGCTTAGATAGAAGATTCGATTACACCGCAACACCAACATCTTGTGGCAATGTCTCTCTCGTAAATCAAAATGTTATATGTTTCAAGTCATGTATATACGTGATACGTCCCGATGCAAAATAACTGGATACAAATACCTGAAAAAAAAACTGAAATTTACCAAGTTTGACCCAAATCTTAGGAAAAATAACTAGATTAACACCCAAATATTGTGGTTTACTAGAATAACACAAATTTTGTGTTAAAAGACCAAATACCCTTTTTATTTTCAATTCTATTAAAATACACTAATTAATATATAATAATTAAATTAAATAAAAAAATTAGAAAAAAAACAAAACGAAAAAAAATATATAAAACGAAAAAAATACAATAAGAAAAAAAAAATTTTAAAAACGAAAAAAAAAAATATTAAACAAAAAAAATACAAAACAAAAAAAAATTTAAATTAAAAAAATTATATATATAACGAAAAAAATTGAAAACAAAATAAAAAATTGAAAAAAATGAAATAAAAAATACAAAACGAAAAAAAATAGAAATTAAAAAAATAAATATATATCTAAAACGAAAAAAAAAACTTAATCATATATTAACGAGGAGAAAGCCACACATGAGCCATTTAATGTAAATAAATCTGTCGCGGTAAGAATATGTCTGTCATTACCTTATTATGCAGATTAAAATTTTATTTTCATCGATAAAACTGTCATCATATGACAGTTTTTTTATATCCTATCTGAAATCTGTCGTAATATAAAAAAAATCTGTCATAAATAAAACATTTCGGTTGCAAGTATATGTCATTCTAGCAATTTTTATTTTTAAATAACAAATCTGCTATCACACTCCAGATTTTTGTTAAAACAAAAAAAACTGTTATAACATAAAAGAAATCTGCTATCACTAATAAGTCAAACTAGTAATTATTTTTTCATTAACAAATCTGCTACAGTATGACAGATTTTTATCAAAAAATATAAGTCTGACGCCACTGAAACAATAAATCTGCCACATATTTGAATAAATCTGTCAAAATTACAAAAGTCTGTGGTGTCATCATAAAATAAGTCTGTTGTACAGAAAAAATCTGTTACAAATTAAATATTTGTCGTAACCTATTTCAAGTAAATCTGTGGGTGGCAAAAAATCTGTCGTAGACAAATAAGTCTGTCATGGAAATTAAATCTGTCACAACTTATCCAGCAGACTTTTCAAATAATTTTTTTTTCCTAATATTTTTTGCCCACGTTTTTATTATTTATTTAAGGGTAATTTTGACTTTTTTTTTATTCCTAACAAAGAGAGAAAGGGTATTATGGTCACGAAAATAACCCATTTAACCCTTAAATTTTTTAAGACATTCTAGTAATTAAAGTCATAATTTGGGTTAATCTAGTAACTCTCCCAAAAAAAAACTTGAGAATTGTAGCAATGATAGGATATATTACCGTCTATGTCACTGATTTTAAATGTTAATTGTAACACAACATGATTGATATTGTACTTAGTTTTTGTTGTTGTTGCTCTGTCTATTTCACTGATTATACGTAGTTATTTATTGTTGTTGTTCCGTGTATGTCGTGTTTTATCTGTTTGTCTTAAACTTCGTGTTTTATCTTGTGATGTATATGATTCTACACGACAAGAATGACCTTGTCCAGTTTCTTGTGATTTGTTTGATTATTTCTCTATTACAGTAATCCCACTTGCGAATAGTTTTCGAGCAAGGCACGAACCTCCATACCGGTTTTGGTTCTCCCAGAAATAAAAACTATCAAAGGAACACCTTACTCTTTGCCAAAAAAAAAAAAAAAAAAAAAAAAAAAAGAAGGAACACCTTACTTTGTCACGTTTGTTTTTAAATATTTGCACTCACTAGCAACAAGTTGAGTGGTATTTAAGATCTTAAATAGTAATGGAACTATGTAAAGCAATCAAAATATTTTGTTGATTATTTTTGGACAAATTTGGACATTTTGTTTTACCTGTTATCTAATTTGTACCTGGCAGATGGTGATGAAATAGATTCGGATATCCTGTAATAGTAGATCTGTTCTACAACTGTTCGGATCCATGGTTTATGAAGATTTGGACTTTGGATATCCATCCAAACATCAAGATATCCGTGATTCCAGTTTTGTTAAAAATATGATAATAATAATAAAATATTAAAATGTCTAAAAATTATTAAATAGTATTTTCGAAAACAAAATCTAATATATCGTATAAATAATTTAAATTATATGTTTTGTTATATATCAATATATTTAATGAATATAGTTCTGACTATCCTAAGCTGAAAATTCGAATATCCGGGTTTGGTTTGATGGATCTAAGATTTTATAAGTAGTGAACCCTCTTTCAAAGTTTTCATTAATATTTTATCTATTCTGATTCTATATATGTTATGTATTTGTGGTCATTGCTAGGCAAAGCAAACAAAAAATGGATAAAAGATGGAGTCTTCAAAGTATGACTGCTCTTGTAACCGGTGGAGCCAGCGGAATCGGGTTCGTCTTTCTTCTCTCTATATCATTTTTTTACCATTGTTTTGCTTTTACTTAAGATGTGCTCTTTTTTTGTGGGAAACTTTAGGCATGCCATAGTAGAGGAACTAGCTGGTTTTGGGGCAAAAATCCATGTATGTGACATATCAAAAACTCTGCTGGATCAAAGTTTATGTGAATGGGAGAAGAAAGGATTTCAAGTGAGTGGTTCGGTCTGTGATGCATCCAATCGTTCGGAAAGAGAAACACTTATGCAAACTGTCACAACGATATTCGATGGCAAGCTTAACATTCTTGTAAGTTAATCTTAATTTCAAGAACCCAAGATTTTTCTTTAGACTATAAAGAAATGACATGTATAGTAGGATATATCGTACTCTTTTCTGTTCAACATAGGTGAACAACGTTGGCACAATTCGCACAAAGCCAACAATAGAATATGTGGCAGACGATTTCTCGTTCCATATTTCAACAAATTTGGAGTCTGCTTATCATCTAAGCCAACTTTCCCATCCTCTTCTAAAGGCTTCAGGCTATGGAAGCATCGTCTTTATATCCTCTATTGCAGGGATTGTATCATTTGATGCTGCATCCATTTATGGTCTAACGAAAGGTAACTAGGGTTCATTGCAAGACTGACTAATCAATAGAGAGATTTTCCATTATACTAGACGAAATAGTGTTGTGCATTTATGTATATATATATGAACTTATATATCTGACTAGGAGAATTTTTAATTACGTTTAATATTTCTAAATGATGTTAATTTGATGAGGAAAAGCAGAATTTAATGTTGAGAGCTACATTAATAAATTATTTTAGTGTGGTATGCAAAATTCATGATTTTTCAACCCCAAAACCAATTGGGATTATTCGATTGACCAAACTGTCATAATATAGGGCTTTCAATCATATACTATTTAAAACCTATTTTTAATAAAGCTTGATGGATCATAAAGCTTGTTCTTAATGGTTCATAATCTTTCTCCAAAACCTACTTCCAACGGCTTGATAGTCCTAATATCACTCAATAATATAAAAGCTTTGTATTTCTACATTAGGTCTAATTTTCTATAGGATTCTATATTATTGTGTATATGTACAGGAGCTTTGAATCAGCTAGCAAGAAATTTGGCATGTGAATGGCCAAAAGACGGCATAAGAGCCAATGCTGTTGCTCCTAATTTTATACGCACTGCTCTAGTTCAATCTGTAATCAATACCCTCGCGCTTTTTCATATTTTTGTTTCTTTTACTATTAACATCATCCACTTCTTATTCTTGTTTTTTACAATCTTGTAAACAATCAGTTTCTGGAAGACGCCGGTTTTAATGAGAGTTTGTCCGGTAGAACTCCACTTGGTCGCGTTGGAGAACCAAGAGAGGTTGCGTCACTTGTGGCTTTTCTGTGTCTACCTGCAGCTTCATATATTACTGGTCAGACCATTTGTGTTGATGGAGGTCTTACTGTTAATGGCTTCTCCTACCAGCCACAGGCTTGAGCCGGGTCTTGTCTTGTGTGTTGGTGTCATCAAGAACGTCAGTCTCATGTAAAAGATTTTATCGAAGAAAAACTTGTCTAAGTACCCAAAAATAAATTACTATTTTTATTCATCTTACCTATAATTATAAATAGTTACCTCTTGAATTTCATTATATTCTAAACATGTTACTATCCTTAATTTCATTATATTCTGAAGAACATCATCACTTACATCATCTATTCTCCCATATTAATTTAATGGAAGAGGTATCATTTTTACGTCACCTTCACTTGCCCCATTAATATTTAACACTAAACTAATTCATTCTTATGATTACTTTGATCTCTAATTTGTCTCCCTCTTGTTGGTTGGTGAGAACCTCAATCGATGAGCATACATTGAGTAATCAATACCTATAGTTTACATAGTTCGAATTGAGATTTCTTTGTTCTACCAGTACTCATCCACAGCCTGAGTGGAAGAATTGTAGATGCTCACGTTGAAGCGAAATTTAAGAAGTGAAGAGGGCACTAGGAAGGCTTTTGGAGGATATATCAACATATTGGCCTTTGGAGGGAAAATTAAACACACGAACCATACCAAGAGAGACACCTTTCTTATTCTCCACAAACCCTAATTCGATGCAGTTTAAATTTCCACCTTAATCTCCTTCCATCTTCCTCTATATATGTGATATTTGTAATTGTAAACTCATGAAAGGGATGTTCCAATTCGAATTTCATGTGAGTGAAAAAAGAAAATTGTCGCGCGTTGGTGTGAATTAGACCACTTTAATTTCTTTGCTCTAGAATTAAACGGAAAAATTAGAATCGAAATAAATATTTCCCCAAATTTTTTTTTTGGTTTTAAATATATAGTGACACGTGGGATTTAACTCAACAGAAAGTAGACATGTTTCTATCTATCTCAGTTTAAATTCGATATGTGGCATCTGAGTCAGTAAAAACTCAAGACTAACACCATTTTGATCAATATTGATTTCGGCATACAATTTGAAATTCATGTCGATTATTTGAAAATTTTGTTTGTTCAGATTGAAATACGCATTATGTCTTAATTGGTGTATAAAAACACATCGCGCATTTAATTGATGTCGCAATTCATTACTTTTCCGAAGATGAGCACCAAAAGTATGAAAGAATCATTTGCCTTTATGTTACCTAAACACGTGAACAGTAGTATTTTGTGAGTGAAGTTAATGATAAAAATACAAAATGGTAAGTTTAGGTCAAGATTTTGACTAATTATAAAAGTCATTTTAGCTCTTGACCACTAGCTTCTATATTTTTGTCATGTTCTTTATTAAGGCTAATATCTCCACCACACATTCAAACATACTCATTAATTTACACTAATCTTTTCTTTTTCTTTTGGTAAACAATTGACACTACTTATCTAATACATTGAATATATATAATATGTAGCATTTCTGGTCATTGCAAGTAACGTACGAGGAAAATGGAAAAAAGGTGGAGTCTCCAAGGTATGACTGCTCTTGTGACTGGTGGAGCCAGCGGAATCGGGTTTTTCTTTCTTCCTCTCTATATCAAATTTTTTACCCATTTTTCTGTTTCTATTATACATTCTAAATGGTCAAAGTTTTAAGGAGTTTAAGTTTATGAAATGTTTAGTTATGCCATAGTAGAGGAGTTAGCTGGCTTTGGAGCTAGAATCCATGTATGTGACATCTCTAAAACTCTGCTCAATCAAAGTTTAAGCGAATGGGAAAAGAAAGGGTTTCAAGTAAGTGGTTCAGTCTGTGATGCATCCAATCGCCTCGAAAGAGAAACACTTATGAAAACTGTCACAACGATATTCGATGGCAAGCTTAACATTCTTGTAAGTTATTCTTAATTTAGAGAAACTAAGCTTATTCTTTAGGCTATTAAGAAATGAGATGTCTATATATATTAAGATTTTTCTCGCTTTTTTCTATTCAACATAGGTGAACAACGTTGGGACAATTCGCGCAAAGCCAACAATAGAATATGAGGCAGACGATTTCTCGTTCCATATTTCAACAAACTTGGAATCTGCTTATCATCTAAGCCAACTTTCACATCCCCTCCTAAAGGCTTCAGGCTATGGAAGTATTGTTTTTATTTCCTCTGCTGCAGGGATCGTATCATTTGATGCTGCATCAATTTATGGTCTAACGAAAGGTAACCATGTTTAATACTAGAGGCATTCATTGCAAGACTGATTAATCAATAGAGGGATTTTCCATTATATTTGACGAAATAGTATTGTGGATTTATACATGTTTCATTATGTATATATAAAATCTATATATCTGATTAGGAGAATTTTCAATTACGTTTAATAAATTCAAATAATGTTTGAGAAGAAATTGTTTTTTATTTTCGGAAATATATAATTCAGACTGTCAAATATAGGGTTTCCATTCATATTCAATAACATATACAAACAAAAGTAATTTATAGCTATGTTATTGGATCATAAATCTTTTTCTTATTATTTATATGGTTCATAACCTTTCTCCAAAAGTTACTTCCAATGGCTAATTGATTGACCTAGTATCATTCATTTCTATTTCTAAATTAGGTCTAATTTTCTTTAATTGGTATTCCTAATAGATGTCTCTCGTAGTCATAGTGTAACTTTTTCTTGTTTGTATATAGGAGCTTTGAACCAGCTAGCAAGAAATTTGGCATGTGAATGGGCAAAAGACGGCATAAGAGCCAACGCTGTTGCTCCTAATTTTATCAACACTGCTCTAGCTCAATCTGTAATCAATAGACCCTCACGCTTTTTTCATTTTTTTTCTTTTACTATTAACATCATCATCCACTTCTTATTCTTGTTTTTACAATCTTGTAAACAATCAGTTTCTCGAAGACGCCGGTTTTAACGAGAGTTTGTCAAGTAGAACTCCACTTGGTCGCGCTGGAGAACCAGGAGAGGTTGCATCACTTGTGGCTTTTCTTTGTCTACCTGCTGCTTCGTATATTACTGGTCAGACCATTTGTGTTGATGGAGGTCTTACTGTTAATGGCTTCTCCTATCAGCCACAGGCTTGAGCCCGGTCTTGTGTTGTGTGTTGGTCTCATCAAGAACATCCAACGAAATACTATTATATTGGCAATCCCCGGCACCAGTTACGAGTGATAAACCATCATTAGTATTTACAATAAAATTTCTTTGGACTTCCGTACTTTGAGAATAATCGTTTACTTCAAATGTGATATGGTCAGTAGCTCCATAATCAAGAATCCATAGATATGTGAGTTGAGGATTAGGACACAATCATTTTCAATAATGCATCTTCTATTTACCCGTTCAGTATTATTCATGCGGCATTCTCCTCTTCTAAGGATTATAATACGTCGATCATAAAAATATGAGGACTGAAATCATGGAGACGGGTCTTTATAAGTATGAAATGACTCTCGGCAATGATTCCTGTCCAAAATCAATGATCTATCCCATCACGATTGAGAGGGGTATCCATCAGCAATTTCAATTGTATCTACCCTTGAAATTTATTCAACCTTGAAATACTTTACATGACTTCTACGTCTTATAAAGAAGCGAAAGAGAAAGTAATTACAAGATATAATACCAAAAAAAAAAAAAAGTAATTACAAGATACTATAACGGCTAGAAATAAAAAGAGCACAGTTGCACCATCCCAATTCCAAATGTAGAAAATATTCGGCAAAAAATCTGTCAATAGAAAAAAGAAATGAACAAATGAGATTTTAAAGCCATACAATTAACTAGGCCTCGACAAAAAAACCGTACCCGAGTACCCGAACCGAAACCGACCCGAAAAAACCGGTTCGGGGCGGGTACGGGTATTAGCCGAACCCGACCCGCATACCTGAATGCCCAGCCCTACAATTAACTTTGGATAGTTGTAAAATGGGGATGAACAAGGAAACCTAAAGAAAAAAACTAATTACTATAAGCACTCAAAGAACGAAAGAAACGTTTGCCTTTTTGTTACCTAACCAACATGTTGAATGTCTTACCAAATTTTGTTCACCAGTCTGACTGACTTGTCGTTTTGGCTGTCTTTTGTGAATGAAATTAATGAAAAAAAAAAAAGAAGACAAAAATGAGTAAGTTTATGTCAAGAGTTTGACTATTAAAAGTCATTAATTTCTGCTATTGACCACTAACATATATTTTTGTCATGTTCTTTACTATGGCTAATATATCCACGACATATACAAACATACTCATTAATTGACCCTTATCTTTTCTTTTCATGGTAAGAAAATTGACACTTACCTTATACTCAATCATTGTATGTATATATATAATATGTATCATTTCTGGTCATTGCAAGTAACATACAAGGAAAATGGACAAAAGATGGAGTCTCCAAGGTATGACTGCCCTTGTGACCGGTGGAGCCAGCGGAATCGGGTTCGTCTTTCTTCTCTGTTTTCTCTATATCAGCTATTTTACCCATTGGTCTGCCTCTGTTTTAACATTCTATAAGGTCAAAGATTTTAAGGAATTTATGTTTGTGGAATGTTTTAGTTATGCCATAGTAGAGGAGTTAGCTAGTTTTGGAGCCAGAATCCATGTATGTGACATCTCTGAAGATAAGCTTAATCAAAGTTTAAGCGAATGGGAAAAGAAAGGGTTTCAAGTAAGTGGTTCAGTCTGTAATGTAACCTCTCGTCCCGAGAGAGAAAAACTGATGCAAACCGTCTCCTCGCAGTTTGATGGCAAACTCAACATTCTTGTAAGTAAATTGCTTTTTAAAGATACTAATCAAGTGAAGCATATTCATGAGGGAAATCTTTTAAAGACACATTTGTTCAACATGCATAGGTAAACAATGTGGGAAGAATCCGCTCAAAGCCATCAATCGAATATACGGAAGACGATTTCGCTTTCCACATATCAACAAACGTGGAAGCTGCTTACCATTTTAGCCAGCTTTCACATCCTCTCCTAAAGGCTTCAGCCTATGGAAGCATCATATTTGTTTCCTCTATTGCAGGGGTTACATCTTTTGACGCTGGATCAATTTATGGTCTAACAAAAGGTAACAAGAGACAGAGTTACTACTAGATGCATAGTATTCAATGCAAGACTGACTAATGTCATTTTATTTTTCATGTTTTGTTGATTTATTACAGGAGCTTTGCTTCAGCTTGCTAAAAATTTGGCATGTGAGTGGGCAAAAGACGGCATAAGAGCCAACGCTGTTGCGCCTAATGTCATCAATACTCCTCTGTCTCAATCTGTAATAAAATGACCACTTTTTTTCTGTGAATATAACAATCACTAGTCGCTCTAACTAGTTCTTAATTGTGTTTCTTCAAGTATCTTGAGGACGTCAGTTTCAAGAACGGATTGTTGAGTAGGACTCCACTTGGTCGTGTCGGAGAGCCAAATGAAGTTGCATCACTAGTGGTGTTCTTGTGTCTACCAGCAGCTTCATATATTACTGGTCAAACCATTTGTATTGATGGAGGTCTCACTGTTAATGGCTTCTCCTATCAGCCACAGGCTTGAGAATGGTCATGTCCTGTTCTGTTTGTTTGTCTTAAATTCTCAATGTTTTCTTTCTAATAAAAATTCTTACAATGAGTTTATGAACAAAAACATAAACAATATCAAAATTACATGGTGGAGATGCTAATCTCTCTTAAAAGATCTGATTATACATTAAAATGTTCTATTCCATCCTCTGTTTACTATTAAGTAACTAGATATCTCCCAAAGAAAGAATCATGTGACATCACAATATGTTTTACAATCCCTATTAATGATGACTCAATGAAGAGATGGCACAAACCATCATTGTGAATTTCTAATTGTTCAAAAATGAATGCAAAAGCTTAAAAGTTCTTTCTTTATTCTCTGTTTTACAAAAGATATCATTAGAAAGAAAAAAAGTTGTTATCCAAATTTTGTTGACCATTGTGAGTGACTACTAGTTTCAGTGGTATTTTGTGAGTGGAGCTATTCAATAAGACAAATGAATAAGATTTGGTCGATGATTGGACAAAGAAGGTCATTTTTGTGCAGGACCACTAGTGGAAATTTTAGTCATGTTCCCTCCACAACATATACAAACATACTCAATAATTCATTATACATAATATTTAGCATTTCTGTCACTGCTTGTTACATTCAAGGAAATGGAAAAAAGATGGTGTCTTCAAGGTATGACTGCTCTTGTGACCGGTGGAGCCAGCGGAATCGGCTAGTTTTGGAGCTCGAATCCATGTATGCGACATATCCGAAACTCTTCTTACTCAAAGGTTAAGTGAATGGCTCAGTCAGTGATGTGACCCTCATGAAAATCCCTAAAGTTTGATATGATTTATTCACTCTTCTGTTTTTTTTTTTTGTTTTTTCTACAATATCACGTACGGTGGGAGACTTAAATCACGGATCTTTAAAGAAAAGTTGGGACCGGCTCAATAGTTGAACCCAATATATATCAAAAGTGAATTCCAAAACTAGCATATAATAGAGACATAAAATAAAGTAATGACAAAGAGATAAACCCAAAATTCAATGGATGGCAAAGAGAAAAACATTTGTGACCCAAATGCATAATGTATTGATATACTATTTTATGACATGCTTTTAATTTTGAAAATGATGTGGTGTGCCCATACTGGATTCATATAAATGTTATGATATATATCTTTAACGAATAACGTGTCATTTGTAACTATTGAGCAATGAACAATTTATCTATTTAAATAGATTATAAAAATTATGGACTATTTATTATGTTGGTGTTATTTTATGTAGGAATGAGAATATACACCATTTAATTGTAAACCCAATATTTTTATGTTAACCTTGTTTACATAAACAAACATGCATTCGTTTGTGGACTTTTTGTTTTTTTTTTTTTTTTTTTCACAGCCTCTATGGACTATTTTATATGAGCAATTATTTTTATACAATGGAACTATAACTGTATATAACAAGTCATAATTAGAAAAGACCAAATCAATATTTTTACAAACGAAATATATCATGCATCATGCATGTCTATTTTTAATGAATTAAGCGCAAAATGGCATTTAGTATCAAAATGTTTTTCATGAAACGTCTGCACTTAAGAAAATTTGCTGCTAGAAAATGGATTTATTTTTGTTTCCTGATATGATTGTCATTTGTCAAGGTTTTGACTTTTTGATTCTTATTTAGATACTGTCTTATAATTTAACTCTGAGGTTCTTACTCAGTGTTGGTTATAGTAGTTCACCCTCATTCCTCGGTTTTTCTGTAGGTACCATTAGATGTCGTCGTATGAATGATTTTAGAAGATGCTACTAAGGGTATACATGGATGGTCTGGCTCCAGTTGCTGTTAATAAAAAATATTTAATAGAACAAGTCAACATGCTATATAACCTTGTTGGCAAGAATGATTGCACCTTGCTGACTCTGTGGTTTGTTCCCTGAAACTCGAGACCATCTCTTTCTTCATTGTGAAGTTAGTGAATATCTTTGCTCAAAGGCAACAAGAATATTGGGTTACAATCCTTTTGCTTTCCACACTTGGGACGCTTTCTCAACTTGGTTAGACATCAAAGACTCTTCCTCACCACGTACTCTTCGGAGGCTCGTTGCACAGCACAGGTGATAATCTATACCATTTGGATGGTGAGGAACAACCGGTTCCACATAGCATTGCAACCGAGACTCACGCCTTATTTAAGGTCCTTGACAGATTGGTTCGAGATGCAATCCTGGCAAAAAAAAAGACGCAAACACTTCAGAAATCTTTTGAGTGTTTGGCTTAAGTATGACTGGATTACCTTCTGATCATATTTTCTCTTATTAGATTCTTCTTTGTTTTTACCTTTTCTTAGGCAAGGAACAATCTTTTGTATCACGACTATTGTAACTTCTACAATCTTTTCATCTATTGAAAAAGTCACATATTTATCAAAAAAAAAAAAAAAGAATGATTGCACCATGTCGAAAGTTAACCTTGATCATCAAAACATTCTTGAATCTTGGTGCATAGATTTTTTTTTTTTTTTTTTGCTACATATCTTGGTGCATAGATCGATCATTTGCTTATTACACCCTTTTTATGGTGACAATTGTTGACCATCATTTCTTCTGTAGATCAATCCCTTGCATGCCGAGACATCTAGTAACCAGCTAACTGGTACCTACTGAGGCCAAGTTCAAATTTGATTACAATCTTAGGAGCATCCTATTTGACATCAAAGACTATTTCGAAATTCTCCAGAGCAAAGATTTCTAAGAGAAGTTTTGCCAACAAGAAAGTAAGAAAGAAGCCTATTGATGTGTGTTGTTATCTGAACACGTGAAATCTTTACCAAATTTTGTTCACGTACCATTATGACTTCTGGTTTTAGTTTTCTTTTGTGAGTGATGCATGTCACTGAAAAGGACAAATTAGTAAGTTTGGTCGAAGATTTTGACTTTAAATAGTCATTTTTGCGTGGACCCCCTAACTTAGGTATTTTAGTCATGTTATCTCGTATGGCTGCATAACATTTCCATCACACACTTACAAAACATATTCATTAATTCGCACTTATTCGATCCAAATTCATTGTATTATGTATGGCATTTCTGTTCATAGTTCTAGTCACATGCAACGTCACTAGTTGGCCAATGTTTTATGTTTCCTACGGAGGCTTAATTAATGTATGCAGCTCATATTCAAATGGTTTTATTGATCTATCTACACACTATATATAATCTGTGGAATCTCTGGATAGTGATAAGTCATAGCTAACGATGGATAACAACAAATGGAGTCTTCAAGGTATGACCGCTCTTGTGACAGGTGGAGCCAGGGGAATCGGGTTTGTCTTTCTTTTATATTTTCTCTATATCACCTATTATTTCACCTATTGTTCTGCTTCTATTTAGTATTTAATATACTAAATGGTCAAAAATCTAAGGAATTTACCTTCGTGGAATGTTTAGATATGCCATAGTAGAGGAGTTAGCTGGTTTTGGAGCTAGAATCCATGTATATATGCGACATATCTGAAACTCTGCTTAATCATAGTTTAAGTGAATGGGAAAAGAAAGGGTTTCAAGTGAGTGGCTCAGTCTGTGATGTAACGTCTCGTGCCGAGAGAGAAATACTGATGCAAACCGTCTCCTCGCTTTTCGATGGTATACTTAACATTTTGGTATGTAACTTGATGTTAAAGAAACTGATCGAGTTTATCATTTTTGTGGGGAAAGAAACTTTTAAACTCTCATTTTGTTCAATTTAGGTTAACAATGTGGGTGGAATTCGCAATAAGCCAACGATAGAGAATGTGGCAGAAGATTTCTCGTTCCATATCTCAACAAACTTAGAATCAGCTTATCATCTTAGCCAGCTTTCACATCCTCTCCTAAAGGCTTCAGGATTTGGAAGCATCATTTTCATTTCCTCTATTGCAGGTGTTGTAGCGATGGCTTGTTCATCAGTTTTTTCTCTAGCCAAAGGTAACTAGAGTTGCTACTAGAGGCAAGACCAAGTATCAAACGGAGTCTTTTTTAAGTGTTCTTTTTATATATTTTACAGGAGCTCTGCATCAGCTAGCTAGAAATTTGGCATGTGAATGGGCAAAAGACGGCATAAGAGCCAATGTTGTTGCACCAAATGCTATCACGACTCCTCTGTCTCAACCAGTAATTAAAAGAAGCAACCTTTACCTTGTTTTTTTGTTTTTTCTTTTTTGTGAATGTAACATCGACAATTCTTCTTAATCATTTTTCAATTTTTTATCTCAAGTTTCTTGATGACATTGGTTTCAAGGAGGCATTGTTGAGAAGAACTCCACTTGGTCGCGTTGGAGAACCGCGAGAGGTTGCATCACTTGTGGCTTTTCTTTGTCTACCTGCTGCTTCATATATAACTGGTCAAACCATTTGTATTGATGGAGGTCTCACTGTTAATGGCTTCTCCTATCAGCTACAGGCTTGAGAAATCACCTTGTCGCGTTCTGTTTGTTTGTCTTAAACCCTCACTATTCTCTAATAAAAACTCTCACGCTATGTGTTTAGTTTCTGGACGAAAACAAAGATGAGTTCACAATTCCATTGTGGAGGTGCTAGCTAATCTCGCTTGGATAATAATTATTGATTACAAAAAAGAACTCTCACACTCGCAACGCGAACAACTTGCAGCACTGTCTATCAAAATGTAAAATAGATTCTTAATTGAGCATCAATTATGCTCTCTTCGTTTCGCAATGCTTGTTGCACAAAGAGTATCATTTTAAAATTTCAATACAAATTTTGGCAAAATGTTCTAATTTTAACCTCAAATTAAATTTGTCAATTACGTTAGGATAGATTTCCAAAAGCCACTTTCTACACAATATTAATTGTGTCTTCGTAATCCCACTTTCAAAATTTTATTTATAAGTAAAATCATATCTACAAAATTCTTCCAAGAATCACTTTTTAGTTGTTATGGATAGAAATATGACTAAAATTCTATACAAAATTTGCAGGTTTCACAAAGATAAAACAAGTCGAAGTGTGGAAGACATATGCATGATGTCGATGCTAAAATAGTTCATTCTTTTGATCTAAACAAATTTCCTGATGAAGAAGAAGATCTTCAAGTAAATTTTAAGAGAAAAAAAAAACCAAATGAATTATATTGATGCTAAAGTGGTGCATGCCTAACATCTAAACAAATCTTTTCACGAAGAAGAAGAACTTCTTCATAATAAGGAGATACAAAATATGGTAGTAGAAATGCTTAAAATTTATCTTCCAAGATATTTTGAATTATAACAATAAAGTAATTGCCATGATGTTGGTTTTAATTATTATGATTGCTGGGCTTTTAAGGATTGTTGTTTTTGTTTTTTGATGATTATCAATAAAATTCTCCATCGTTTGCTTTATAATGTAATTTCAGTAGGAAATCATATTACTTGAGTTGTTTTCTTTGGCTTTCGTTATAGGCATGGTTTGGTTTACAAAAAAAAAAAGAAAACCCTCTTTTGCATGAGTTAAACAACCTCCGTATAGGCGTGTAGCAGGTAAAATATTTATTCATCATAAAATAGAATTTAATTTTATCCTAAATAAATAATGAAACTTCATAAACAAATCCAAACGAATTTAAGCATTAAGAAAACAAAAAGAACGAAACCAAACTTAAGTTTGTAGTTGGATCCTCACACTCTTAACAATACTAGGATCACAAATTATTTGTTCAGGATGAAAACTCGCTCTTTTCAATGCGTTTTTCTTCGTATGTGAAATTTTGTAGTAATTAGATTCTCCAACTCTCATAGTTTCTTGCATACAAAGTTGCAAAGTTAAAAAAATGATTGATCTTTTTCGTCGGGTATTCTTCAAAAACTTTTTCGACAGTACTAATTAGTTCTTCGACGTTTTTTAGGACATATGTTATGTTGTAAGGCTTGGTTAGCACTAAAGACTCAAGGTTAAGAACATTCAAGTCTGGAGAACTTGTAGGTTGACATATCAATCGACTGTCAAAACTCAATTCAACATCAAAGACTACTATTTCGAAATTCTCGAGAGCAAAGTTATAAGAGAAGTTATATCGGAGAAAGTAAGAAAGAAGCCTAGCGATGTGTGTCGTTATCTTAACACGTGTGAAATGTTTACCAAATTATGTTCACCATTATGACTTCTAGTTTTAGTTTTCTTTTTTTTTTTTTTTTTTTTTTTTTTTTTTTTTTTTTTTTAAATACCATTATATTATAATCAAATACTGTTACAACAGTTTAAAAGTCACATGGACTTTTTCAACAGCAAAGAAGGAGCTATCCACCAAGTACAACAAAGTAACTACTGGAATCTGGCAAACCAATGAGATAAGTAGGTATCATGAGACGTAATTGTAGTAGAGCGAGAAACCGATCTGTCCAGGACAGCGAGCTTACACCTAAGCAAAACCTGGATGTGAGTCATGTTATTGAAAAGAACAAATGAGTAAGTTTGGTCGAACATTTTGACTATAAATAGTAATTTTTGCGTGGAACCACTAACTTAGGTATTTTAGTCATGTTCTCTCGTACGACAGCATAACATTTCCATAAACACTTACCAACATATCATTAATCTATGGCATTTCTGATCATTGCTAGTCAGTAGGCACATGCAACGTCACTATCAGGAGTTGGCCAATGTTTATGTTTCTTGTGGATGCTTAATTAATGTACCCACCTCATATTCAAAGGTTTTAGTGATCTATCTTCATACTATATAATATGTGGGAATCTCCGATTAGTGATAAGTTATAGGCTTATAGCTAACGATGGATAACAACAAATGGAGCCTTCACGGTATGACCGCTCTTGTGACCGGTGGAGCCAGCGGAATCGGGTTCTTCTTTCTTCTATATTCTCTTATATCACGTATTTTACATATTTTTCTTTTTCTAATTATAACATTTAGGAAGGTCAAATATTTCAAGTAATTTATGGTTCTGGGATGTGTGTTAGTTATGCCATAGTAGAGGAGTTAGCTGGTTTTGGAGCTAGAATCCATATATGTGACATCTCTGAAACTCTCCTTAGTCAAAGTTTAAGTGAATGGGAAAAGAAAGGGTTTCAAGTGAGTGGTTCAATCTGTGATGTAACTTCTCGTCCCGATAGAGAAAAACTGATGCAAACCGTTTCCTCGCTGTTTGATGGCAAACTCAACATTCTAGTAAGTAACTTGATCTTGAAGAAACTGATCGAGTTTAGCATTTTTGTGGGGAAAAACTTTTAAAGTCTCATTTTGTTCATTTTAGGTAAACAATGTGGGTGGAATTCGAACTAAGCCAACGGTAGAGTATGTGGCAGACGATTTCTCGTTCCATATCTCAACAAACTTGGAATCTGCTTATCATCTTAATTCTTAGCCAGCTTTCACATCCTCTCCTGAAGGCTTCAGGATGCCAAGACCAAGTATCAAAAAGGATTTTTTTTCTTTTTTTTTTCAAATGTTCTTTTGATATCTTTTACAGGAGCTCTGCATCAGCTAGCTAGAAATTTGGCATGTGAATGGGCAAAAGACGGCATAAGAGCCAATGCTGTTGCGCCAAGTGCTATCATGACTCCTTCGTTGAGACCTGTAATTAAAACAAGCAACCTTTACATTGTTTTTTTTTGTTGTTGTTGTGAATATAACAACCTCAATTCCTCTAATCGTCTCTCAATTTTGTTTATTAAAGTACCTTGAGGACGTCAGTTTGAGGGAAGGGTTGTTGAGTAGAACTCCACTTGGTCGTGTCGGAGAGCCAAATGAAGTTGCATCACTAGTGGTCTTCTTGTGTCTACCTGCAGCTTCTTATATTACTGGTCAAACCATTTGTATTGATGGAGGTCTCATTGTTAATGGCTTCTCCTATCAGCCACAGGCTTGAGAAATCGACTTGTCCCGGTCTGTTTGTTTGGCTTGTCTTCTCAGTGTTCTCTCAAATAAAATCTCTCACACTAGGACTATATGAACAATATCACAATTCCATTATGGATATATATACTCCCAAAGTCCCAATGTATCTCTCATACATGAAAATGTTGTATTCCGATCTTGTGTTTAAATATTGTTATTCTATGTTTTGTGTTTCCTGATCTGTTTTTTTCTTTCTTTCTGTAGTTCAACAAATACATCAAAATAACTCAGAACAATTACTATTTTTTCGTAATTTATCCACTCTATACCACACATAGAAACGTCATTAGCTAGTAACGTTTGATCTACTTTGACTCTATACATGTCATGACTCTATATATGTCATGTGGCATCTCTGGTCATTGATAGTCCCAGTCGTTAAAAGTAAAAATATATAAAAGATAAGAATCTTTCAAGGTATAACTTCTCTTGTAACTGGTGGAGCCAGCGGAATCAAGTTCTGTCTTTATCCTCTCTATATTATCTTTTTTACCATCGTTGTGCTTTTATTTTCATGTCGCTTAATTTATTTTTTGTGGAATATTTTAGGGATGCCATAGTTGAAGAATTAGCTTGTTTTGGGACCAAAATCCATGTATGTGACCTATCCAAAACTCTGCTCAATCAAAGTTTATGCAAGAATGGGAGAAGAAAGTGTTCTAAGTGAGTGGTCGGTTTATGATGCATCCTCTCGTCTTCAGAGAAAAACAATTATGCACACCGACTCAACGATGCTCGATAGCAAGCTCAAGATTCTTGTAAGTTTAAAGAAACTATAAACCGGAGATAGTAGATGTCAGACCAATGTAGTGCTATTCCACCGGCGGCGGTAATTCCGTAATTCTGATACTAATTTTTGTTTTTTTTTGTGGTATTTTAGGGATATATCTCCTTCTTTAAATGATGTTTTACATCATTCGGATCGACAAAATCCGATTCATAATATAATTTCTATCATGCGGGATAACACAATTTGCTGGATTCGAAACCTGGTGGGAAAAGCCGCAGCGGTAGACCGTTTAAATGTCCATACAATTAATTTCTTTTGTGTCGAAATAGTATTTTTAAAGCTCAGTTTTAGTTGCAATATAACATGTCAGCCAAATATATTTAATTGTCCATGTATTTGATATAAGTTTCTCTCTAATACATAAATCATTGTGGTTTTGGTATAACTTGATCTAATACATACAGGCATTCTATAAATCCAATTGACAGCATAATAAAGCTGGTACAGTAGTACACTTGATTATATATAAATGTTACTGCCATGATTGATGTTGATGTAATTGGTGTTAAAGGATGGTCCCTCATTAACGTGGTTGGAAATTATGATCAAACTCTTCAATGCACTATCAAGAGAGCTAATTTCATTGGGAAAAAGGTACATCTTTAGTTGACATATGTGTTTGTTGGGAAGATGCACAACTATAGTCACATATGTATGTGTTTAGAAAGGCACCTCTTGAGAAAGAATAAATCCTTGGTATAATACACAAAAAGATTAATGGGTGCAGTTTTAGACACATATTTATCTATGAAGGTTTATTTCTTTGTTTTTAGGACTTTTGTACGATTTGAGAAACAGAATTCTATAGTTGTATCATGCAATATAGAGTCTTATACTCTTATTTATATGACTATTGGCTACTACAAATTCTTTGTTGATTTATGCTGCTAGATAGCCATATAAATTTTGTTAGATACTAAGACCAAGTCCAGTAAGGGTTTTAGTGGGTTTCTATGGTGGGTTTCTAAGATGAAATGGGTCCAGATGAAAGAAAAACAGAACAATCCACTTAGGATCGTTCCTAAAATTGGGTTTTTCGCGACCTAATAGAAACTCATACGTTGCTTCAGTTTATTGGGTAAACGTATTGACAAAACCAAAAAAAAAAACCCACACGCGTTTTATTTTTTTCTTCTTCTCTCTCTTTTCTTCGTGTTCGCCGACGGAGACACCAAAGTCGATTGGAATCGTCGACGCCGATCTAGTAATTTGTAAACATGATTATTTTTTTCTTCTTCTCTCTCTTTTTTAATATGTTTTTTTTCTTCTTCTTTTTATATCATGTATGTTTAAAATTTTATAATTCCTAATAATAATCATGTTTGCTCAAATAAAAATATTAGCAAAAAAATTTCTTAAAATTATTTTTATTTTTTAGAAACCCACTTAAGGATTCCACCAATGGACCATAAAATTTTCAAAAACTCTACAAAATCTCTAAACATACAAAACTATCAAAATTTATTAATAAAAAAGACATAGAAACCTTACTTAGAAACTAAGACCAAGTCCATTGGCGTTTTTAAGCTGTTTCTAATGGGTTTCTAAGCCCAAAAAAAAAATGAAATTTCAACCAAAATGATAGGATCGATCTCAAAATTAGAAATTATGGAGGTGTATAGAAACTGCAACGTGGACAATTTTGATTGGTTTAAATTAAGTCAAAACAAACAAAAAAATTGATTCCTCGACTTTCTTTTTCTTCTTCTTCTTCTTCTCTTTCTTCTTCTCTTTTTTCCGATGGCGATTCTCTGATGGCGATTCTGCTCCATATGAATCTCCGGCGATTCGATTTTTCGAGCTTGAAATCGGGAGAGAAGAGGCTAACTGATTTAGGGTTATTTCAAAGCTCAAATCCGTATTTATCTTCGATTTTAGTTATGATTAGCCATATAATTTTTGATGTTTTCGAAATTGAGATTGTTTATTTTATGATGTCTTATGAATTTTTTTTGGCTATGAAATTGATGTGCATATATATCTCTCTGTTTTCCGAGGTGACATGGTTGAATAGAAACAATGGTGGCTGCACGAGTTATTGTATCGAGCTCGTACGACCTATAACAATTCAAGGTAATTCATCTTTATTGTATTTGATGTGCATATAAATCTTTAACTATTTTTGAGCTTATTTGAAATGTCTTTTGTGTTGAGTAATAACTGTGATAAATGCTTCTTAGAAACTGTCTTTCATTGTCGGTAATGCTTATTAGTATGTGTCTTTCATTGTGGTTAATTCTTATTAGTAACTGTCTTTTTTCGATCAATGCTTATTAGTAACTGTTTTTCATTGTGGTTGTTGTCTTTTGTGTTGTGTCATAACTGTGATCAATGCTTGGTTTGTGATAAATTGTTTGCCTCCTAAATGGGCTACATTTATCCAATCAATTTCAATTCCACAAGGTGATAAAGCTTCTTTATTTGCTACAAATCAAGAAGCTTGTCGTAAAGATGTTGAGCGTGCTTTCGGAGTTTTGCAAGCTCGTTTTGCCATCGTCAAAAATCATGCTCTTTGTCATGATAAGGTAAAAATTGGAAATATTATGCGAGCATGTATAATACTTCACAATATGATAGTAGAGGACGAACGAGATGGGTACACTCAGTTTGATGTATCTGAATTCGTACATCCAGAATCAGCCAGCTCTGCACAAGTGGATTTCACCTATGCTACAGATATGCCTTCAAATCTCGACAACATGATGGCCACTAGAGCCCGAGTTCGTGATCGGACTAAGCATGAAGAATTGAAAGCTGATTTGGTTGAACATGTATGGCAACATTATTACCCGAATCAATATTAAAATGTAATCGTTATTTTTTTCGCTTTTGTAATATGTTTTTTTTTCTTTTTATATTATGTATGTTTAAAATTATATAATTCCTAATAATAATCATGTTTGCTCAAATCAAAAATGTTAACAAATATTTTTTTTTTTAAAAAAAAAATCTTTTTAGAAACCCATTTAAGGATTCCACCAATGGATCATAAAATTTTCAAAATCTCTACAAAAACTCTAAACTACAAAACTACCAAAATTAACTAATAAATTATACTTAGAAACTTTGCTTAGAAACTAATCAATGTGGTTGCTAATCGCCAACATTTTTTTGCAACTTATTTTTCATGACTAAATTTTTGGTAATATTTTCATCAAAGCGTTAGTCACTAATTTTTTTGTCATATTGGCAATAAAAAATTGTGGCTATTCTGTTGTGAAGTTTAACCATTTTTTGCGTGAACAATTTATGGCAAAATGGTCACAAAAATTTTCGTTGCCCAAAACGTGATAATTAAAATGGTCATGAAATCGTTTGTTGTCAATTTGTGTGGCCAGTAAGCAACCGATGGCCACTTCATTATTGGTTTTTTTCAATGGTTGTGTAAGCACAGAAATTCCCATAGCCGTTTGTGGCTAAACGCAATTTACCAGGGGTTTAAGTGGCTAATTGATACATGCTGATCTAAAATTTTATGCTAATATAAATTAGTTTTTATTATATAGATTTTAACTATGCGCATGACACGTAAATGGTGTACCAATATGTGGTGCACTATTAACTAAGGGGTCTTCATTATTAATTGATAAAGTCTTTCTTTACCACACAAGGATTGTCAAAAGGAAAAGTAGTATTTTCGTACTACACCCTAATTCTCACGGATATGTGTGGTCGTGCGGTCATTATCAATTTATCATAATGTTGAATTTTTGAGTTGAGAGGTTTCAAAGTTCAAAACTATCACTACTAGTCTTGATCAATTCTCTATAAGATCTGTGATCTTGGTTGAAGAAAAGAATCGTCGCAGGTTGATAACAAGGAATGGCAAAGGAAGGGGGCTTGGGAGAGAACTCAAGATGGAATCTTGGAGGCATGACCGCTCTTGTCACTGGTGGCTCTAAAGGCATCGGGTCAGTCCCCATTGTGAAACTTGACTCCCATTTTATATGCTCTTTTATTGTATTGTCATGTTTAATTATGGAAGAACTAACTATGTATGTGTGCGTGTCATGAATAGGGAAGCTGTGGTGGAGGAACTAGCCATGTTGGGAGCAAGAGTCCACACATGTGCCAGAAACGAAACTCAGCTTCAAGAACGCTTACGTGAATGGCAAGCAAAAGGGTTTCAGGTCACCACTTCTGTATGCGACGTTTCTTCTCGTGACCAACGAGAGAAACTCATGGAAACCGTTGCCTCTCTCTTCCAAGGAAAACTCAACATCCTCGTAAGTATACGTATATAAGCTTCTCCTCCTCAGGCTTGGGATCTACAAGAACCAAATCATGCTATGTTTTTTGTTGTGTCTATACATATATAGGTCAACAATGTGGGAACGTCAATATTCAAGCCGACCACAGAGTATACAGCAGAAGATTTCTCTTTTGTAATGACTACAAATCTCGAGTCAGCTTTCCATCTCTCACAGCTTGCGCACCCATTGTTAAAAGCCTCTGGCTCAGGGAGCATCGTGCTCATTTCCTCTGCTGCTGGAGTCGTGCATGTCAGTGTTGGATCCATCTATGGAGCAACCAAAGGTACCATATATATGTACATCCTTAACACAATGTGTTACCATGGGTTATGATGCTTACACATATATTAACTCATTTTAGGAGCCATGAATCAGCTGGCTAGAAACTTAGCTTGCGAATGGGCGAGCGACAACATAAGGACTAACTCTGTTTGTCCTTGGTATATCACAACTCCTTTGAGTAACGATGTAAGGCCGAAATTTAAAATTCTCCTTAGTACTATGAAAAAACAAAAAATACGTATTATTACTTCTGGTTTTAATTATGTTTGAAAATCTCTTAGTTTATCAAAGATGAAGAGTTTAAGAAAGAAGCGGTGCGTAGGACACCGGTAGGACGTGTTGGAGAGGCAAATGAAGTCTCATCGCTTGTGGCATTTCTTTGTCTTCCTTCAGCTTCTTATATTACTGGTCAGACCATTTGTGTTGACGGAGGTGCCACTGTCAACGGTCTTTCCTTCAAGACTCTGCCTTAAAACACATATAGTATATATGAATGTGTTTGGATCATATTTTCAATTATTAAACCTACGGGTTATATACATCGTCAATATGTAATAAATGTAATTTAGATGTCTCCCTTTCTAAATTCGCTAAACGTGTGTGTCCATATGTTCTGTTTCTAAGAGATTCTTAGATATATATGCTTGCGGGGGCCGGGGTGTCATGTTAATTTTTCTCAGTAAAGCTTTCAAAGATGACGACCAAAAGTGTCTTTCTATGATTCTCTCCACACGCGTAATATTAGAATTATTTGCCACACATCGAGACTTGAAAAACTCGTGGACTAATAGATAAGTATTTGACAATTCCCCAGTTTTGAACATCCTTTAGGGTGTGGGTCTAATACGAATTCGAGACCCAATTCTTCCTCCGCTGACTTTGTTTAGAACCGGTGGGTTGTGTTCCGTATCTTTTCATGGTTGGAACACAATGGATATTTTCAGTTTTCCAAAGTAGGTTGCTAACTGACGTAAGGAGATATGGAAAATGAGGTTGCTAAAGTAACATCAAGCGCAAAATGGCATAATTCTAGGGCTTCAGTCAAGAGAAATCCTTTCATTCTTGATGAGATATTTGTAAAAAAATTCATCAAACGAAACTTGTTTTACACTCAAGAAATGGAACCAAAATTAAATAATTGAGACCAAACAAAAAATCCAGAAACAAACTATTATTGTGAATTTTTTTTTATTTTTTTTTTTGATCATTTAAGCAGTCTAGAGTACCTCTCGAGTTTGATTGAATCCAAAACCTGTTATTACTTACTAGTCTTTTGATTAACTTGAGAGGACTCATCATCACTTACATCATCATAGCCAAACCCTTTTTGTTTTAAATTGGAAACGCATCATTAGTTACGTCATCATCACTTTCCTAATTAAATATTTTTTAACCGAAACTAATTCAGTCTTATCATTACTTTGATCTCTAATTTGTCTCAGCCAAAACGTCATTAATTACGATATCTTTCCACATTTCTTTGAAGATTCTCTTAACCTCGTATCATTTAGACACTATAAATAAGCCATTTTTCCATTATCATTTGTCATCAAACTAGAACTCTAGAACAGAAACATCCACAACAATGGCTAAAGTAGAACAGAGCAGATGGAGTCTTCAAGGCATGACCGCACTTGTCACCGGCGGGACCAAAGGCATTGGGTTTGTCTTCCATTATCATATTCCAAGTCTTCTTTCTTGCATTACAAGCAACAACAACAAAAAACCTTATTTGCTTACACATATTATTATTATTCTTGATGGGAAACAAAGGGCTTTAACGTCACAGGATCGGTCTGTGACATATCATCCCATACCGATAGAGAGAAACTGATGCAAACTGTCTCCTCTCTGTTTGAGGGCAAGCTCAACATCCTCGTATGTCTACTCTTCTCTGTTTCACCAACAAAAATTATGAACATATAGACTAATTTTATGGAACATATATATAGATAAACAATGTAGGGACATGTGTGACAAAGCCAACCACAGAATCAACAGCAGAGGATTTCTCATATCAAATCTCAACAAATTTGGAGTCTGCATACCATTTGTGTCAGCTTGCTCATCCTCTTCTTAAATCCTCTGGATCTGGAAGCATCGTCTTCATTTCCTCTGCTGCTGGAGTTGTCTCATGTAGCGTTGGATCCATCTATGGTGCAACCAAAGGAGCTATTTGCCAGCTGGCGAGGAACTTGGCATGTGAATGGGCTAGCGACAATATAAGAGCTAACTCTGTTGCTCCTGGAGTCATTGCAACTCCTCCAGCTAAAACTGTAAACTCTTGAAACCTATCTTTCAACAAAATTTATATTCAAGAACTAATTGGTTCCTCTTTTGTTCAGTTTATACAAGGAGAGGAGTTTGCAAAGAATATTGCACCGAATATACCAATGCGCCGCGCTGGAGAGCCAGAAGAAGTGGCTGCAATGACTGCGTTTCTGTGTCTACCTGCAGCTTCTTACGTTACAGGTCAAACCATTTGTGTTGATGGTGCTCTCTCCGTTCATGCCTTCTAAAGACTTCCACCAAAGTCAATCTCTTACCAGACGAGAGCACGTCCTGTTCACATTCCATATTTGTTTTTCCATTTTTTTTAATTTAGTTGCAATTTGTGTTTGCTTCCAACTATGTGAATGGTTATTGAATAAAAGCAATTTATCTTTGCCTTATGTATCAAATATCTGGTTATAATGTCTCATTGTCTCTCAAGTCTCACCATATTAATCCTCCATTCGTTCTGAAACAGTGAAACATGAGTCAATCGTAGTTGGGCCTAACCCTTAATCGAGGCCCATTATTTTGATTAGCCTTACAAAAACATGGAAAGGCCTTTCTTACACGTACATCGGTTCCATGTGACCTAGTATGTACAAACGGTCATCATCATTATTTATTCATTATGACTTTTTCTTATCCAGACATTCAGATCTCCAAGAAAAGACCTTTAGCTCTGTGGTTCATAATCCAAAAATGGCTAAGACAGGGGAAAGCTTGAGAGACAAACCTAGATGGAGTCTTGTAGGCATGACCGCTCTTGTTACCGGTGGCTCCAAAGGCATCGGGTCAGTCCAATTTCTCCTACATTACCTAATACCTACTTTCTTATAGTTCAATATTGAATCTGAGCTCTCATTTCAATAATAGATTTATATGGATCTTTGATTGTATTTCGATGTTTAATCAACACATCAAAAAGAGAATAGCTTGGTAATCTATATGTGTGCTGTGACCTATAAATAGAGAAGCTGTGGTAGAGGAACTAGCTATGTTAGGAGCAAGAGTCCACACATGTGCCAGAGACGAAACTCAGCTTCAAGAAAGCTTACGTAAATGGCAAGCAAAAGGGTTTCAGGTTACCACTTCTGTCTGCGACGTTTCTTCTCGTGATCAACGAGAGAAACTCATCGAAACCGTCTCCACTATCTTCGCAGGAAAACTCAACATCCTTGTAAGTACATATATAAACTTTGATCCATATAAGAAGTGTTGTGTGTTTCTTATGTTTTTGGTTTGGATCTAAATGCATGTAAGGTAAACAATGTGGGAACGTGTGTAGTCAAACCGACCGTAAAATATACAGCGGAAGATTTCTCATTTACGATGGCTACGAATCTCGAGTCAGCTTTTCATCTCTCACAGCTCGCACATCCTTTGTTGAAAGCTTCTGGTTCAGGGAGCATCGTGCTAATCTCCTCCGTATCTGGAGTTGTACATGTCAATGGTGCATCCATCTATGGAGTATCTAAAGGTATCTTCATGTATCTATATTCAAACAATTAATGATGCATCGGGTTCTGAGACTTACGAAATGTAAGTGTATTTTTAGGAGCTATGAATCAGCTAGGAAGAAACTTAGCATGCGAGTGGGCAAGCGACAACATAAGGACTAACTCTGTGTGTCCATGGTTCATAGAAACTCCTTTAGTCACCGAAGTAAGGCAATAAATAAGAGAATTAAAAGTTATGTATATTGTTACTTCTTAATTTTAATTTAAGTGAAAAATCTTTCAGGTTCTTAGTAATGAAGAGTTTAGAAGAGAAGTGGAGAGTAGGCCACCGATGGGACGCGTTGGAGAAGCAAATGAAGTATCATCGCTTGTGGCATTTCTGTGTCTTCCTGCAGCTTCTTATATAACAGGTCAAACCATTTGCGTTGATGGAGGTTTCACTGTTAATGGTTTCTCTTTTCAAGCCCCTGCCTAATTAAGACGTTGATTGTTTCTGTTTCTTTTACATTTTGAGTGTATTCTATCTAAATAAACTCACAATTTTAGTTTCTTAACCGAAGTTTCTTGAAAAAATTATCAACGCAAACGCTAAACGTCTACGTACGAAAGAATAGTTGTTAACTAGTTTTTTGTTTGGCGTTTGCTTTTTCTATTTTGCAGCAATATTTTAGAATTGTTTTGTAATTTTGTGAACTTGTTTACACATCTAAACATAAAAACAGTTACAAAAACAAACAAAAAAGTTGGCGTTGATTGATTTATCCACCAATATTCTTAAATTCTCTAGACATTGAATTGAACCATAAGTAATAAATTAAGGCAATTTAAGTACTCGACCGGGGCTGGAGTGGTCCAACCATCCATTATCTAAATTGTGAAAAAAAACAAAAAAAAAAAGGCATTTCCTACACTTTTGCATCGTTACGTGTGGTCTTGGTCTAGTATGTACGAACGGTCTATAAATTTATCTACACATAAATAGAAATAAAAATCTCTATGAATAGATATGTGCTCTGTGGCTGATAACCAAAAATGGCAAAGAGAGGGGAAAGCTTGAGAGACAAACCTAGATGGAGTCTTGAAGGCATGACTGCTCTTGTTACCGGTGGCTCCAAAGGCATCGGGTCAGTCCCAATTCTTCTACCTTATCTACTTCCATTCTAGTTCAGTACTCAAACTGAGATCTGTTGATTTCAATATGTGGATCTTTTGATAGTATATATATGTTTAACCGACCCCAACCCCTGAAAAGTTTAAAGGATTAATGATATGTATAAACTCATATTGATGTATAAATAGAGAAGCTGTGGTGGAGGAACTAGCAATGTTGGGAGCAAGAGTTCACACATGTGCCAGAGACGAAACTCAGCTTCAAGAACGCTTACGTGAGTGGCAAGAAAAAGGGTTACAAGTCACCACTTCTGTTTGCGATGTTTCTTCTCGTGACCAGCGAGTGAAACTCATGGAAACTGTTTCCTCTCTCTTCCAAGGAAAACTCAACATCCTCGTAAGTGTGTCTATATCTAAGCTTCTCCTTCTCCTCGAGCTATTGGATACAAAATGACCAAATCATGTTTGTTTGGGTGTATATAGGTACCCAATGTGGGAACGGGTGTCGTAAAGCCAACAACAGAGTGTACATCAGAAGAGTTCTCTTTTATAATGGCTACAAATCTCGAGTCAACTTTCCAT
Source organism: Arabidopsis suecica (assembly GCA_019202805.1). Classification (NCBI taxonomy): domain Eukaryota; kingdom Viridiplantae; phylum Streptophyta; class Magnoliopsida; order Brassicales; family Brassicaceae; genus Arabidopsis; species Arabidopsis suecica. Next base: position 8,640,438 of record CM032908.1, read on the forward strand.
CTCTCGCAACTCGCGCACCCTTTATTGAAAGCCTCTGGTTCAGGGAACATTGTGCTCATGTCTTCCGTTGCTGGGGTTGTAAATTTGGGTAATACATCAATCTATGGAGCAACCAAAGGTATACATATACGCATACTCAAACGATTGATGATTCTTTGCTTCTATTGATACTTATTTAATTGTATACCCGCATTCTAGGAGCCATGAATCAACTGGCGAGAAATTTGGCATGCGAGTGGGCGAGTGATAACATAAGGGCTAACTCTGTTTGTCCATGGTTCATCACAACTCCATCAAGTAAAGATGTAAGAAAAAGAACAAAAATAAACTCCATTTACACTATGGAAAAAATGACTTAACTATTTCTTACGAAGTTTATGTGAAAATGTTTCAGTTTCTTGGTGATAAAGATGTAAAAGAAAAAGTGGAGAGTGTGACACCAATGAGACGTGTTGGAGAGGCAAATGAAGTATCATCGCTTGTTGCATTTCTATGTCTTCCTGCAGCATCTTATATTACTGGTCAAACCATTTGCGTTGATGGAGGTTTCACTATTAACGGCTTCTCTTTTTCTTAAACACGTATATATATGCTTAATTTTTATGTGATTTGTGTTTTAATCTATACAAGTTATATAATTTCTTGGGTATATGGACGATTAGAATTCAGATTGCGTGAAGCTTAAATTTGTATCTCGTGCATATATAAATAAAATTCGGCGAGATGTCGAGATGTGGACACAAATGCCTTTGCAAATGATAAATTTGTATTATAATTGTTCATACTGCCATCACAACATAGCTGATTACTGTCATACATATAATAATGATTCTCTGGAATCTCAAGACAATACTAATAAAAAAATTAGATGTAAGTTTCTCTGACATTTATATATTAAGGTTTTCTTTGTTAACGTGTCTACTGTCTAGTGACAAAAACATAAATTATCAGCACTAACCTTGTTAGGTTTTATCTAAACTTAGGTTATTCATGTAATCAAATATGAACTAACGTAATGAAATTCCTCAAGTTATTTAAATACAGAAAACAAAACCTACCTTGCGAGGAAAAGCAATCGTGGCGCGAAAGGAACTTCCTAATATCTCCGCTGTGTCAATTTGATTGGACCACGAATCTCGCACTCGTTACTAACGCTTACGAGGATTATATTATTTATTAATAACGAGAATTTAAAATTGTTTCTGAAGAGGCAGGATTTGTGTATAAAATAGAGAATGCAAGTAACGTGTAATGACATTATTTCTCTAATCGAATGGTTTATTAACTTCTGAAAGTAGCCTAAACAAGATTCAACAGTTCTTGAAACATCGGATAAAGAGTTTTTGTTCTTCTTGAAATACAGAGCAAAATCCATTTGAAGAGACCGGACCGGAGTTTTAGTTTTTTCTTTCCCCGATATGGCGGATATATGTTACGAAGTGGTGACAGACGCATCTCCGTCGTCGGTTTATGAATCAACGCCGCCACATTCACGGCGGAGGCAGAGGTTTCAGACGGTGATGCGTGAAGATTGGGAGAAGAATTGTAAGCGTAGTAAACAAGAGGATTTAGCTACAAGGTGTTCTTCTATTTCTCGAAGCTCTCAGGATGATTTCTCTGAGAGTAAATTACTTAAAACGAAAACGGTAAGAGGTAATGTCGACGTGTCCGGCGAGTCTCCAAGATACGGTGTATCTTCTGTTTGCGGTAGAAGAAGAGAAATGGAAGATGCGGTGGCGATTCATCCTTCGTTTTCTTCTCGGAAGAACTCGGAGTATCCTCAACACTACTTTGGTGTGTATGACGGTCATGGTTGTTCCCACGTACGAAGTCGTTTTCATGCATTCTTACGTTTTGCAAAATTCTATATTTTCAGTTTTAGCTTATACGACATCGTTTTTTTTTGTCCTTAGGTTGCAGCAAGGTGTAGAGAGAGGCTTCATAAGCTGGTGGAAGAAGAACTAAGCTCAGATGGGGAAGAGGAAAAAGAATGGAAAACGACTATGGAGCGTAGCTTTACGCGTATGGATAAGGAAGTAGTGTCGTGGGGAGAATCCGTCGTGAGTGCAAATTGCAAGTGTGATCTACAATCACCAGCTTGTGATTCCGTTGGATCAACCGCCGTTGTCTCGGTCATCACGCCGGATAAGATCGTTGTTGCCAATTGCGGTGATTCTAGAGCAGTTCTCTGCCGAAATGGAAAACCGGTCCCTTTATCAACCGATCACAAGGTCAGTTTCATTCAAAACATGTTAAGTTTCGATTTAAGTAATGATTGGAATTGTGGATTAACTCGGAGATTGTGTTCTTTGTAATGAAACACAGCCTGATCGTCCAGACGAATTGGATCGAATCGAAGGAGCTGGTGGACGAGTCATATACTGGGACTGTCCGAGAGTTTTAGGGGTCTTAGCAATGTCACGAGCTATAGGAGACAACTATTTGAAACCTTACGTGAGTTGCGAGCCGGAGGTAACCATAACGGATAGGACAGACGATGACTGTCTCATACTAGCTAGCGACGGGTTATGGGATGTGGTGTCAAACGAGACCGCCTGCTCCGTAGCGCGTATGTGTCTTCGTGGTGGTCGGAAACGGGAAGGTAGTGAGGATTCGACGATCTCGGACAAGGCATGTACGGAAGCGTCAGTATTGCTGACGAAGCTGGCGTTGGCAAGGCATAGTAGTGACAACGTCAGTGTCGTAGTGATTGATCTAAGAAGAAAAGGACACGTCATGACGTCAATGGACACTAATCGAAGACAAGACACATCTCTTTAACTTTCTCTTTTTCAGTTTTGCTTTTTGGTGGTTCTTGAAATACGTGGTTGTATACAATTACAAATTAACCCGATTTTGTGGGAAACCAGAACAAGGTTAATCAATACTTGATATAAATGATTAGTTTTTTTCTTCTCAACCCTAATCGTATTTCGTGTAATGATTTTCAAATCAAATTACAAGAAGGTCGACATTTCTTTTAAAAAGATTTGTCAGATTATTCCTAAAAGAAAAATGAAGTACTTGAAGAGGTACTTACTCTCTGACGCAAGGCAAAGACATGAGATTAGATCATATGATCTAAGCAGTGTCTAAAGAAAAAGAAAACCAGTAAGCAGTAGCAATAGTCAAATAGAAACAATGGACACTTAAAAGATTCAACATCGAATCGAGTTAAGACTAGCAGCTTTGATTGTACAAACACAAATTGTTGCAAACAATGTTGTTCTTATGACTAAAGTTGAGGAAATTGTAGAGACAAAACAGAAGAAAGAAGAGTTTTTGAGAACAAGACCTCTCTTTCGGGAAATCGAATTTCACGTTTATTTGTTGTCAGGTTTCTTTTAAGGCCTTCAGTTTTCTGTAACCTTTATCGGTACCAAAGATCCTGAAGTAACATAGAGAAACAAATTTACATGTTTATAGTTACGACTTCTGTTAAAGTAAGAAAAAGAGTTCAGATATATACCAGTCCATGTAGACAAACGTTGATGAGTAGTTCCCAGACTTTGTGTAGAGTAATCGATGATGATAGTCATGGAAGTCAGCACTGCAAGCAAATTATTGTACAATCATTCATGTTAATGATCTGATAGATTTTAGGTGCGTTTGTTCCTTCAAGAAGGCTACAAAGTAGATGTTTGATCTTACCCGCCGTACAGAGGAAGAAAATTCGAGGGGCTCCATGGGAAATGATAACCACAATGTGCCTCAACTGTCTCAATAACTCTGAGCATCATCCATAACCAGAGGGTGATCAGGTGAGGCCCGGTGAGAGCCGGACCAACAATGGTAGCAAAACCCAAGAACAGAATCTCAGCAGGGTGTGCATATTCTGATGTCAAACCAAACGGTGTGGCGTATCTGTAAATAAGTAATACCATAAGATTGTTTATTGAGGACCGTGATGGACTAATATTGTCAAGCACAAAAAACAAAGATGGTGAGTACTGAAGCTTACTCATGATGCACACTGTGCACGTTCTTGTACAGCCATTTAGTATGCAAGATCCTGTGACCCCAATAGAATACAAAATCCTCAATGATGAAGTAGAATAAGATCTGGGCAGACACCACTTTCCTGCAAGAGCATCACCAAATATGATATCATAAACCAGATCAAACAGAATTCAGGTTCTTCTCATGCAGCTCAACACTGACATTTTATATATTTATATATATTGCCCATTGGAAGAGTTTAACATCAGAACCCAAAGGCAAAAAAAGCTCCAGCACTAAAGAACCTGATAATACCAGGACGGCAAAGGAAAACTGCTCTGCATGCCCATGAATCTGAAGACAGGATAAGACGCCATCATGAGGGGCAAGTTTACGCAGAAATGGTAAAGCAATAGTCGAGCAATGCATTTTCCTTGGGCTTCAGGAGTATTATTTTTTGTCTGCAGAAGACCAACCAAGAGTAATTGTTACATATAAAAAAGAGAAGCTAAAACAGTTATCACATTGACATTATCATTGGGGAAATAAGAACATATACTTTTTTATCACTGAAGGTTTGAAAAATTAAACGAATGCAGGTGCTGATTACTTGGTGATCTCTTTTCATTCAATTTATATTTGAGCAGACACACAAAGCTATTAGATAGAAGACCCTTGAATTATGAGAAGAAAAGACAAACCTGAATTTTGTAATTGCTCAGAAAACCAGTCCTTTCTAGGAAAATGTAAGGGAGTCCAGACAAGAAAAACACGCTTTCATGAAGGATAAAACTCCCAATGCACGCCAGTTGAAAGTCGCTGAAATGTGTAACAAGGTACTGCATCATCACCAACAATAAGGTGTCAGTAACAGAGCTACAACTTTCGAGCTAAGAGCAAAACAAGATTGCCAAAAGGAAAGAGAAGAAACATGTTTAATTCCACGAAATATCAATCTGAAAGCAATCAAATAAAACACCATCCCCATCAACACCAAGGAAGACCTATTGCTTATCAGCATGTATAACAAAAACTAAAATCCTCAAAGCAAAAATCCAAAACAGTAATCATTTAATTATCGACTTTGCTTACAATCACTAATCAAAATCCGTTCGTGTGGTCTAATCAACTAATTGTTAAGGTCCACTCAAATTCCAAAAAAAAAACTGAGATCACATTCGTAATAACTAATAATCTGGAACAAGAACAGTCAAAAGCCAGATCTGAAACCACAAAGAAATCGACACAAAACCAAACCAATCTCAACACAAAAGGGACCACAACAATCCAATGCGATGGACCACAAACAAAACCAACCTAACACGACTCCAGTACCTATACTTGTATCATAAATGCAGTACAATGAAGTCGGCAGAGACGGAGAAGTAAAACATGAAGAAATCTCTGAAAACACCAAACAAAACCAAAATCTGGCAAACAAAGGTAGGAGATGAAGCAAGCAATACGGAGATGGAGAAAGTACCTTCCAACCAGATTCAACGAGAGAATCCATGGTTACCAGAAGTTGAAAACACGATGGATCTCTGCGGCGGAGATAGGCAGAGTGTGTGTGAGAGAAAGAGAGAGCGAGAAGCCAAAAACTGTGTGACAAAGAGGAATCTGATTTGGCTGTTTCTGAGACCACTCTTTTATTCTTCTCTGTTCTCTCCATCACACGTGCACACACATGTTTCATTATTGTCCTTATTAACTTGACACTTTTACTTTAGCACCATATAGTTTTACATGTGACAATTGGCACCCATGATGTTATCTTTATGGTGGTGAAGAGACTAAAAAATGTAAAGTTTTGAATTTGGGTTTTTATAAATAAATAGAGAGTACAAATGAGAATCTAATATTAATTCAGAGACAAGACTAATAAAAACACACACATTTTAGACAAAGATAGATGTGAGAGATGATAAAATCAGAAGAGACTTTTGAGTTGTTCCTCTGTTTGAGACCTTCTCTGTCAACAGCTACATGTCTAATGCACTATTTATCAGTACCATTAACGTCCCAATTGAGCAGTTTCCGTCTCTAGATCCTCTCGCAAGTACTTAGACCTGTAGCAAATTATCAAAAGATGAGCCACAAAAGAACATTCAGATTACAGTAATCAATTCTCAGTCTTTGATGATAAATTATAAGGAACAAGAACTACACAGAAATGTAAGATATGAAGAGAAAAAACTTAAATGATGGGAACTACGAATTTGCCTAGACTTTTTACTTCTATTGTATGATTCTGAACCTTACAAGATAAGCTACTACTCATTTCTGTGATTACAACACATAAAAAGCAGGATAGCTTAAAGGTTATTTATGTTTTCCATCACACTACACTAAGAGCTAAATACGGTGTACAAGTTATACCTAAAGCAGAAAATGTAGAACCAGGGCTACCATAACATAAAAAGAAGTTTTTTACCTGTTCGGGAATTGTTAATTTGAAGCATGGTGGTCACTGGATAATGGTTGTCATTGAAAAGGCGACCTCTTTTCTGACGGTTTTAGAATTTGGAATGAGCACATTAAGCTCTCATCAATGCTCATCATTGCGCCAGCGTTGTCAAATTCCCCGCAATAGTTGGGAGCTGAAAATACTGTAACAAGCTGTCTGTCTGCAAAGAACTCATACCCATCCTCAACAACCTAAAAAAAAGAGAGTCAAAACACTCAGAATAAGGTTGCACAGTTTTCATAATAAACTCAATCACAGATATAACTCGAGTAAAAACCTGGTGGGCACGACAGATAAGGTCCATGTCATTTTTTTCCAAAAACTCTGCGACTTTGTCAGCTCCAAAAGTGTATGAAACACCGCGATCGTTCATGCCCCAGCCTTTGACATCTCCACTAGGATCCGACCACAGTAAATCACATACCAAACCAGAGTCTGGAATATCCATTGGACGTGCAATATTCCTAATCTGGTCCAAACTTGTCAACTCTGGGGAAATCCCACCATGCATACATAGTATTCTGTCATCAATTAAGGCGGCCACAGGAAGACAGTTAAAGCAATCAGTGAATATTTTCCAGAGTCTGACATTGAACCTGCGTTTGCACTCGTCATAGAAACCGTAAATACGATTAATGGAAGCAGATTCATGATTCCCTCTCAGTAAGAAGAAGTTCTCTGGGTACTTAATTTTGTAAGCTAGGAGAAGACATATTGTTTCCAAGCTTTGCTTGCCACGGTCAACATAATCACCTAAGAACAAATAATTGGCTTCGGGAGGAAAGCCTCCATACTCAAACAGCCTCAATAGATCTGAATACTGCCCATGAATATCACCTATAAAGTAAAAGACAAAAAATAACCATTACATCTAAGAAAACATGGCATATAAGATACTAGTCAACATTAAGCTTTTGCAGGAAATGTTTGATCAGACCCAATCAAAACACATAACTTGACTAGTCAACATTAAGATAAAAGAATCAAACCCTCATAGAACCAGTCAAAACTCCTAATCCTAAGACTTTTAGTAATAAAAACTCCCACTTTATACCACCCATTCGCTTGATTTTATCGTTCTGAACTCAAAAAACCATCAAAAATCTCACATTACTTCAGTCACTTTATGGTCCCAAACAACACTTATGCTCAAACCTACTTACAGCTTCATGGATTTTCAAGATGAGCATAGTTTTAAGAATTCAATTCATTACTACTAAACAAATCTTGATACTTTATTACAACATGCACTAAATTCACCACTATCCAAAAAAAAAACACTCTTTTTAAACCAAAGGGAGCAAAAATCTGACCGCAGATCTTGATGGGAGCTTCCAATTCAAGCAGATTGGGTTGTTGAAGAAAGATTTCTTTGGAGACAGCACAAAGCTGACGAATTTCACCTTCACTGAGATGAACTTGCTTCCCCGATCCAGGTCTCGTGTTCCGAAACTCAACCAAACGACGAATGATATCGTCGAGAACAGCCGGTTCCATCGCTCGCTTCTGCTCCTGCTCTTGCGCCGGCTTCTCCGCCATCTCCGATCTAATAAGAGGTAGAAAACGACCGGAGATTTTCAAGCGTGAAGCTTTTTGCTTTGGCGTTGGAGCCGCGAGGAGGAGAGAGACCTGAAGACTGGTGTGCTCTGAGATTAGTCAATTTTGATTGATTGGTTCATTTTTATTTTTAGTTATATTTCTTTATTATTACGTAGTGAAATCAACCTAATGGGCCTTGTATATGGGCTTTCTTCTAGAAGATCCCTATATGCAAATTTCCAAACGGTAGCCTCTACGCCACCGCGACCCGCGACAGCGATCAGTGATAACGATTGTCGATGGTATTCACTATTCACTATTCACTATTTAGTAGTAATGATCGGAAATAGCGATCAACAACATGTTTTGTTGTTTGTTTAACAGTCGTCGATAATGATCAACGACCATTAATAACAATCAACTGTTATTCGTTTTCGTAATTAAGTGATAGATTGATAAACTTTTCAACGACTAATAAATGAAAACACTTAAATTTTCAACGATTTAAATTTTGGATTAGTAACTGCCAATTTGTACCTGAAATATATTGTTACCATCATCAACAACTACAAAACAAACATGATTTAGTGCTTGATAGGTGATAGCTAATAGAATCACTATCTGGTAGATGTCTAATTAACATGTATGTGCGTGTATGCAATACCATTCATTGGTTAAAAATCACCAATTCTTGTTCTTACATGCTAAGTGCTAACTAATAACTAATTATTTTGATATATCATTAAAGAAAACAAGTAAAAAAAACTATATCAACATGGACAAATTACATCACCTAACGGTCCTAACCTAATTTTTAAATAATATTGGTTTAAGTTCATAATTGATTTATATAATGAAAGAAAACAAAGAGAAGAAAAAACAACACGCTAAAGATCAAAGAAAATTAGTTGAATCCTTATTTTGAACAAAGAAGAGTCAGTCCATTTTGTTCGCCTGAAACGCAAACGCCACCTTTACATGGTAATACAATCATGCAAATCTCATACACAACAAAAAAAGAAACACAAAATCACCAAAACAAAATCTTTATATTTATTTCTTTTTCCTACATTCTCCTTATTAAAGAAAAAGATTATTCTTCTTCACCCGTCACAAGCCACAACGACTTATTTTAGATTCCCATACAAAAAAGAAAATTCCACATCTATAAACATCTCCTCCCATATTTGTTGGATCATCCTTAATTGCCTGTGTTCATGTCTTTATATCTCTAACCATAACATAAAAAATAATGAAAAAATTCAAGATTTCTGAAGAAGACAGCTCTGGAACTCATATACGTTTTGCCTCTCCATCCGATTCTCAGGTTTGTTTCTTAACACAATAAATGGGTTTATTCAAATCTTTAATCAAAAAAATTCCAAAAGAAAGAAGATCAAAAATGTTGTTTTAGCTCTCTAATGAAAGATTTTGTAACGTATAAACAGCTTATGGAATTGGAGCAAATCCGCATTTTGAAACCCGATGATGAGGAAGAAATGGAGTCACCATCACCATCAAAAACAGAGGAAATTTTAGGCGTGGTTCCTCTATCTTGTGCTTTTACGAGACAAGAACATTGTGTTTCCGAGACGAAAGAACGCGAAGAATCGATTAGAAGACTAAGCAGCCTTATCTTTCTTTACCTGATCGTTATGTCTGTACAGATTGTGGGAGGTTTTAAGGCAAATAGTCTTGCGGTTATGACAGACGCTGCGCATTTGCTGTCCGATGTGGCGGGTTTGTGTGTCTCTTTGTTAGCGATCAAGGTCTCGAGCTGGGAAGCGAATTCACGAAACTCGTTCGGGTTTAAACGGCTTGAAGTTTTAGCGGCGTTCTTGTCTGTTCAGCTTATATGGCTTGTCTCTGGAGTTATAATCCATGAAGCCATTCAAAGACTAGTTAGCAGAAGCAGAGAGGTTAATGGAGAAATCATGTTTGGGATTTCGGCTTTCGGGTTTTTCATGAACTTGGTTATGGTCCTTTGGTTAGGACATAACCATAACCACCACCACCACCACCACCACCATCATCATCATCAACAACAACATCATCATCATCACAAGGAGGTGGTGGCGGAAGAGGAGGAAGAGGAAACGAATCCTTTAAAAGGTGAGAAATCGTCGTCAAAGGAGATGAACATTAACATACAAGGAGCTTATCTTCACGCAATGGCTGATATGATTCAGTCACTAGGTGTTATGATCGGTGGAGGTATCATTTGGGTGAAACCGAAATGGGTTTTGGTTGATTTGATTTGCACTCTTGTTTTCTCTGCTTTTGCTCTTGCTGCTACTTTACCAATGCTCAAGAACATATTTGGAATACTGATGGAGCGTGTACCGCGCGATACGGACATAGAGAAGCTTGAGAGAGGACTTAAGCGAATCGATGGAGTTAAGATTGTTTATGATCTTCATGTATGGGAGATAACAGTTGGGAGAATCGTATTATCGTGTCATATCTTACCAGAGCCTGGAGCTAGTCCTAAAGAGATCATTACTGGTGTTAGAAATTTCTGTAGGAAGTCTTGTGGGATTTATCATGTAACTGTTCAGGTTGAATCAGAGTAGCTAAAAGCAGAGAGTTTCTTTTGTATGTTGTTTGCTTGAGAACATCTTTAGATAGAACAAGAAAGGAAATTTAAAATTTTCCTGTTTGAATATAGAAAACATCTTAAAATTGCTAAACTTTTTAACAGAGAAATCCTAAAGACAACACAAGAACTGACAATGAAATCTCTATAGACAAAACCAGACACAACAAGAACTGACAATGACATTACAACAAGAAGCTCAGAGTTCCCAACTATTTGTCTGAAATTTGGGAACTGTGAGCTTAATGAACCCACAAGACTTAGTCATTCAAACAAGAACACATTAACCTCATGCCTTCCTCATTCACATCTCAAGATTCAACACATTCTAATTGCTAAATTTTCAGATTTTCAGACAAATTTTTAAGATAAGTGTCACACAACATAAGAAATTAAGAACTGACAAAGACATCTCTGGTTCATATCTCTACATACAATACCAGATACAACAAGAACCTCACAATTCCCAACTTTTGTCTGACATATGAGAACTTTGACCTTAATGATCCCATAGACTTAGCAATTGAAACAAGAATATAGGGACATGAAGCCACACACTAACTCCTCATTCACACCTCAAGTCTTAACACATTCTAATTGCTAAACTTTCAGATTTTCAGACAAATTTCTAAGGAAACTCTCACAACAACACAAGAACTGACAAAGACATCTCTGATTCACATCTCTTACAGAAAATTATACAGAAGATCTTCTTCATTCATATTCTAATTGCTAAACTTTCAGATTTCAGACAAATTTCTAAGAAAAAGTCTCACACACAACACAAGAACTGACAATGACAAATACCATATACAACAAGAAGCTCAGAGTTCCCAACAACTTGTCTGAAATTTGGGAACTATAAGCTTAATGATCCCACATCACTTAGCAATTGAAACAAGAACAAAGGGACATGAAACCACACACTAACCTCAGGCCTAACCTCATTCACATCTCAAGTCTCAACACAATCTAATTAACAAACTTTCAGATTGTCAGACAAGTTTCTAAGAAAAGTCTAACACAACACAAGAACTGACATTGACATCTCTTGAACACAATAATACAAGTATACAACAACCTCACAATTCCCAACTATTTGTCTGAAATATAAGAACTTTCAGCTTAATGATCTCATATAACTTAGCAATTGAGACAAAGAACAAAGATTCATACTTTGATTATTAAAACTTCTATAATCCTTATCAAGCAGATTTGATATTGAGCTTCTCCATACGAGCTCTGATGTACTGGAGATGCTCATCTTCAGGAGGAATACATTTCTTGATAACATCATTTCCCAACAAATTATTAACCCATCTATGTATCTCCGGGAACTTCTCCACGGGAACAACCTTAACTCCGACGATCTCCTCCGTCCTCATCAACCAAAACGCCACCAACGTCGCCACAATATCCACAAACCCCAAACTTCTCCCTCCAAAAAAATCTTTCCCAACAAGCTCTTTCTCCAAAAACATCAACAAATCTCTCGTCGCTTCAACAACCGCATCTCTCTCTTCTCCGATCTTCCCCACCACTTTCATAGCCGTCACATAAATCTGAAACTCCCCAATAACCGGTTTAAGAATCCAAACCCGGTTTAAAAATCCAAAACCGGTTTACTGAAATTGAAAATCATACCTGTTCATCAACAAATTTAGCCCAGAATCGAGCCATAGCTCTCTCATAAGGATCTTGAGGAAGAATCGGATTGTCTCTCCAAGTCTCATCAATATACTCAAGAATCACAAGTGATTCAGAAACCGGTTTACCATTATGAACAAGAACCGGAATCATCTTATAAACCGGATTCAGTCGAAGCAACAAAGAGCTCTTGTTAGTGATATCTTCCTCTGAGAATTCGTAAGAAACACCTTTAAGCGTAAGAGCAATCTCAATCCTACGACTAAAAGGACTCGCCCACATTCCCAAAAGCTTCACTTCCTCTGAATCTGATCTCTCCGCCATTATCACTCTTTTGCTTCGTTAGCGTCTTCTTCTTTGACATTTATAAGAAAGAATTGTGACGTCACCCGTGACGAATATATTCACAATAAATGCTACTTTGTCCCACATCGGAAGATAGAGATTGAAGTTGAGTTGTTTAAATAGAGAAGACTTTGGTTAAGTAGGTTAAGGGGTGTGGGAACCTAGGAGATGAGTCTGCTTATTGATTACTAAACCCTGAACCCTCTCATGTTTAACGATGAGAATTAATATTGGGGGTCTTTGGCCGGCGTTTCCCCCGAAAAATAACTAAAAAACGTCGATGATTACATAAGAGACTCGTCTCCAAAAAGTAGACCAATAGGTTGGGTTTGGTTCGTAGGTGGTTCTGCTGAAACTAGATTAGTGTCTGCGGTTAACCGTTTCCTCGCCTTACCCTCCCTCCCCCAAATTTTTTGTTTTTTTCTAACCATTACTGCATGGTGAATGCAGAGAGTTGACATCTCTTATCAATTATCATCCAAGGAGATTTATCAAAACAATATCAACGAAGAAGAAATTGCTATGTTGTTTAAAATGAAGTGCACACAAGGATATTATGAATAAATCGTATCATCAGATCTCTTATGTTATTCAAGAGTATAATATCAAACAAGTACAAATTTTCACAAAATTGTAATGAGACCAATATACTATTTTTCAAATAAAAGTATGTAATACATTTTCAAATATTTTTGCTATATCAGCAACGTGAGTTAGCCGAGTCGTAACGAGACCAATACTCTATCACAAGTTTTCCAAAACAAAGAGTTTTCATCATTCATCAACTCCACAATTTATCATAAAATTCAATCAGAAACACATCAAATATCCCCAATCAAACCGATTTAGAGTAGAAAATATCAAGATGATGCAACACTCACCGTGCGTCGCTGATGGAGACAACCATTGTACAGTCCATAACGGTGGGAATACGGTGAGTGACGGTTATGACGAAGCAATTGGCAAATACTCCTCCCCGGACCAATAACTCTGCTTCTTCTCAAAACTGCTCTGTCTAAACACAACAATAATTGTCTCTTTCCCATGCTTCAATTTGATCCATCCTCCATAACTATCAAAACAATAACCCAATTGTGTTTTTCCTAACCATTACTTCAAAAAAAAAAAGTGAATGTTTTTATTGTTGGGAATCTCCTGAAACCAGTTATACTTTACTCTAGTTAAAGTTGTAATGTCGACGTTTGACATTCGTATAATATTAGGTGGTTATAATGTTTTGTTAGAGACCGCTTATAATCTATGAGTTTAAAACTCATTGCTAATATTATATGAACCTACAAAATCACACACCTAAGCCGATTGGATTAAAGTATGATTGAGTTTAGTTTGGATTAAACCAATATTGGGGTTTACAGATTTTCTATATATAAGATAAATAGAAATAATAATAAATATACGTATATGTAGATATGTGTAATGTTTATATATAAACGTGTATGACTCCAAATTGGATTTGGAAAGTCACGTAATGGACATATCATTTAATGGGCCTCGTATCTTTTACTAATTAGATTAGGTATATATGTGTTCCATATAAAAGCAATAATGCAAACATGAGGCAAGTTCATTATTCATTTTCTACGGCAAAGAGAAAATTGTTTTTTTGAGTAAGCCGATTAAAACTAAACTCTAAAAGAACGAGCTTGTGTGACAAAAGTTTTGAGATTAGATCTCAACGAAACTAGCATTCTGTGTCTGATCAAGTTTGTGTGCGTGTGAATACCGGTAGAATCACAACACTTGGAGTATTAAAATAACTTCGAACTTCTCACCAAAAAAAAAAAAATAACTTCGAACTAAAATGGTTCATATTTTCGGTGCAGAATATTCAGGTATATTTAAACTATATGATCTAGGTTAATTCTTTATTTGCACGGTTCTTTGCAATTGAATTCATAATTAGTATTTATAAATCGTTATAAACCGGTACGAATTCCAACTGTGGTATCAGAGCCTACATGTATAATCTTGAAATTGAATCTAGTTTTAGTCTATATTTTATATAGATATATATAATTGAAAATATTGTGATGGTTATATAACTCAAAAACATATACACACTCCCTAATTTGAATTTGAGTTATACCATGTCGGTGGTATTAGAAAGCTACGGTAAATATTGATTTATCATAATTTATAAGTGTTATGAAACATCAAACATGCTTCATCGTGTGAATCATATGTGTAAAATAACTTTTTAGGAGAAACCTCACAAAGAATTTGTGAAAGTGATGATAAGCCAAAAATATATATATGAAAAATCAAGGACAAAACTTTATTTAGAAGACGATCTCTTGTCGAGTGCCTGTCTCGGAGTATTACCCAAAGACCACCAAAGTATAATAAAGGCATGCTTTGGAATGCGCTGCGAGAACCAAACCACTTTGTACCAAGAGTTAGGCGTTGAAGAAGGGTTTAGCATCATATACGTATTCGAAGAACAGAACTGAGAGAGTATAGTTCAGTGATGGAGTTACGCCATAAGAAGAAGTATGGACCAGCAGGATCAAATTAACATAATCCTAGATTTGGTCCAACAAACCCTAGCTAGAGCCAAAAAAAAAAAAGTTGGTCTTTAACCTAATCCGGCTATAGTAGAAGGGTAGGGTAAATTGCACCTGATTCGATTATAAAACCAACGTTCTTTGGATCGGTCTTAAACTTTATCTCAGCAGTGCAGTTGGTGCACTGAATGTGAAACCTAAAGATTTTAATCCCAAGGTACGTCTCGCCAATGACTTGTTCTACACGGCTATTGAATTGGGTGCCGTTAGACATGATATTATCACATGTGTTGCATTGAAGACTCATCGGAAGGCTTAAATCGGCTCTACGTTCTGCCATAGCTTCAGAAGTCAGAACACGCGATCGATTGGCTGCACAGAGAAAAAAAAGAAGGTATTTGCTCTGTCTTTCCCTTAGACCTATATTTATAAGAAAAAAAAACTCTTGATTTCCTTTTGTCGGCCCAATAAATTAGACTTTTTCCGTTTTATAATAGTTTTACATCTATAATTTTTGTGAAAAAAGGGAAAGTTTGGAGAAGTAGTCCTTGTATTAATCGTATAATATTACAATTTATATAATAAGATGCACGCTTTAGGATATAATCTGACTACACAAATCCTAAACTTAAACTAAATAAAGATACATATTTATCTGAAAGCTGTAGAGGAATCTAGAATAACAATATTTTTTTAATGTCCATTTTCAAAATCGGAGTTGGTGATCTGAGATCTCATCATCTCAAGGTTTGAGAATATAATTCAGGATACGTCTAACTAGAAAAACCATTTGAAAAACTAGTTGAGATATAAATTTTTCTCATGCTCGACCACACACCAGGCTTAACTCTAGTGAAAAATATATATATATAGAAATTTGCTAATCATATCCCAATTCAAAGCTCTAGTCTATTTAAAGATTAGGTCATAAGAACATTCACTTTTTTTTTTTGAAGTAATGGTTAGGAAAAGCAAAATTGGGTTATTGTTTTGATAGTTATGGAGGATGGATCAAATTGGAGCATGGGACAGAGACAAAATTGTTCTGTTTAGGCAAAGCAGTTTTGAGAAGAAGCAGACAAAATTCTCCAACATTGGATGAACAGCTAAATGAGAAGTTTACTGATTAATCAGAAACAACAGAGAAATGAGCAATCTGGTATGAATAACAAAATTCTTCATGAATTGACTCGTCAAGGATCCTGCAATTTCAACACAAAAATCTTGACTAGAGATTATGAAGATACTTGCAGGCAAAGAAACACTGAAATCATTACAGTAAATGAAATAAAACATGGAACCAAAGCTAGTTAAATTGTTTTGTCATCTTAATCAAGCCGATCTGATTCTCTCTGCCATATTGTTCATGTGTATAATATGTTTCTCTCTTGGAGGAATACAATCAACAACGATCTCAACCTCCTTCAGCTTCTTCACCCATTTGTGGTATTCTGGAAACTTTTTCTCTGTAATCATCTCCACTCCCATTCCTTCCCAAGCCCTCTCTAGACAAAACGGGATCATACTTCCGGCTACAAAGTCCAAGAATCCGACGACTGTCTTGCCGCCAAAGTAATCTTTTCCGGCGAGTTCTTTTTCGAGACACATAATCATTCTCTTGTCTGCTTGATCAGAACCTCTCTTCCTTTCTCTGTTTTGGCCAGTGAGGTAAACCCCACATTTACTATCTACAATATTAGAGACAATTAACACGGTTTAGTAAAGCATTAAAAATGATAAGTAGCATTGATTAATCCGCCATATGGAATGAATTGTGTTTTGAAACACGTACCGTATGATAAAAGCTTTAGTCTGGTCATGAGCTTTATCCATGATCATCTTAAGAACCTCTTTCCAAGCTGCCGTGAACTTGTCTAGAAGCACTCCTTTCATGAGTTCCTCCCATATCTGAAATGTGTATGGACATAAAAAGAACAAATGTTCCCTGGTCTCCTCCGGGTCGTGGCAAAAAACGCAGCTTACATTTGAGTTTCCTTTCCATCTTTTCATTCGATCTCCTGTTGCCAATCTGTTCTTCATTGCTAGCCATGTGATAAAAGAGTACTTTGGTGTGGAGTGAGGAAACCATATCCCTTTATACTCCTCTATACTTGGTTTAGCAACCCGAATCTGTGACCATGTCTCCGTTGTCACGAACTTGTGGCAGTCTCGATCATTCCTTCCCTTCCACAACATCACATCCAAGTCTTCGCTTCTGGCAAGCTTTTGTTTTCTCAATTCATTCTCTATAAGGTTTAGAACTGGTTGTCGATGTTTTTCCTTTCGATGTGTGTCCATCACCTCACCCACTGTGCTGGTCTTTGATATTCCCAAGTCAATTAAACCTCTCTCCCCAAGCTTCTCGTATAGGCATCCCAGAGGGCTCCACACATCAAACCAAAAGGAAGTAGACCACCCATTTTTAACCTCTACCCAGTGAAACTGTTTTGCGTTTGCTTGGTACTTCAATATTTTATGTCAAATCCATGAACCACTAGATGTGCTTTCTTTGACAGACCAAAAAGAACCACCATGTATGAGATATTGTTTCACCCAATCCCCCTATAAAGAACCTTTTGCCGACAATAAACGTCATATTAACTTCAACATGCTTACTCTATTAGCCTCTTCTATTGATCGCAATCCCAGTCCTCCTTCATTTTTTGGAGTGCATACTTCTGACCAAGCCACTTTAGCTTTCCTTGATTTCAAAGATGGACCCGACCATAGGAAAGCTGAACACAATTTATCAATTTCTCTGATACACGCTTTATGTAATCGAAAGACAGCGATCCAAAAGTTGGTGAGGCTAAAGATTACCGAACTTAATAATTGTAGTCTTCCAGCAAAAGAAAGAGCACGAGCCGTCCATGAACTTATTTGTGACTTTATCTTTTCCAGCAGAGGCAGGTAATCTGATGAGATCATCTTCTTTGTTAGCAGCGGAAACCTTAGATAACGAACCGGTAGTGAGCCATACTCGAATATGGAATTTGTTGGAGGATCTCTTCTCTTTGATCCGTGGTAACACCAGCCATGTATAACGTGGATTTTTCGAGACTTATCTTTAAACCCGAGTGCATAGCAAAGTCCTCAAACACTTCGAGTGTACCCTTAATGGATTTCTTATTCCCTTCAACAAAAACCATCAAATCATCGGCGAAACAGAGATGAGTTAACTTCAGATGCTTACAATTTGGGTGAAATCCGATTTTTTGGTCAGTCGCTGCCTTGTCTATCTTCCGAGAAAGAACATTCATGCATATGACAAACAAATAGGGACTAAGAGAACAGCCTTGCCGGAGTCCTCTCTCACTTCCGAAATAACCTGCTAGTTCACCATTTACTTGCACAGTTGCACTGAAAAAGCGGCTGTAGTAATACAAACCTTTATCCATTGAATATAAGTTTCCGGAAAACCCAGAGCTCATAGTGTGGTAATGAGGAAGCCCCACTGAACGGAGTCAAAAGCTTTCGATATGTCAATCTTCATTGCGCATCGAGGCGATACCGACTCTTTATGATAGTCCTTTATAATTTCTGTTGCAAGGAGAAGGTTTTCCACTAACAATCTGTCTTTGACAAAGGCGGATTGGTTTGGAGAAATGAACTTGGGGAGGAAAGTCTGTTTGCGAGGATCTTCGATATTACTTTATAAAGAACTTTGCAGCAAGATATCGGCCTAGAGTCCTTCATAACCTTAGCCTCTTTCTTCTTTGGGATCAAGGCCAATATAGTAGAATTTACTCCTTTGGGAAAGAAACCTGTCGTAAAGATTCTGATCAAAATTATACATTAAGAGACTAAGAGTCGTGTCATGTTAAGAGTCATAAGTGAAGAGATACAACTCTTGTTATTAGTGTTGTTTCGGTTTGAATTCTATATTATGACGATGTCTTTGTTCTGTAACACATTCGGTTATTCAGTTAATAAAATTGTGTTTTGAGTCAAAGAGAGAGTCGTTTATTATACTCTGTTTTTCTTCTCTGCTTTTTGTCTCTTATACTCTGTTTCGAATCTAATCTAATCTCGACATGGTGATTAGAATTACTGACGTCCCTCTAGATAACCGGGAAAGCAATATCACAGTGAATTGAAATCTTTCCATTTTAAATGTTGTCTCATTTTTGTTAATTTTCTATGATAAATTTGGAGGAAACCTTAGTAGCAATAAGCTTAATATTCTTTACATTTATGATAATAGTAAATCTACATATTTAACAATAAGAAAATATATACAAATGTTAATTTTCTTAGTAACAACAGAGAAATATATTCACCTCAATAGAGAGATATATTCACCACGACAAACATAAAACAAAACAAAAACCCTAATATTTTTACCTGCAAACGGCCTCTCGAACAATGGCGATGTTAGATCTTCCACGTGATTTGTTAGAGGATATAGTCGCTAGGGTTCCGGACGAGTCTCTAAGAGAGTTGCGATGTACTTGCAAACAATGGAACGCTTTATTCAAAGATCGAGGATTCACCAAAAAACGATTCGACAAAACAGCAAGAGAAGTTATCGTAATGAATTATGCAAAGCTTTATTTCTTCGACGTTGATAACCGATCACGTAGAGTCTACGAGGCCCGCGTTGAATTCGGCAGCTTATTTGATAATGATTATATTGCCAATGCAAAAATCCAGATATCTGATATCTTTCACTGCGATGGTTTATTGTTGTTCCGTACCATAAGCGGCAACATGCTTATCGTTTGGAACCCGTGTTCGGATAAAACCATGTATGTCTATCCTCCGAATGAATACACGGGTTCCATCTTTGCCCTTGGATACCATAAGGAACTGTGCGATAGCTACAAAGTCTTGTGTATTCATCCGAAAAGGGAACCCTCAGAGGTAAATATCTTTGATATTTACAATGATCCATGTTTATGGAGGAATCTTGATGAAGTCACTCTCGGCTGTGACATACAATCTCGTGGGGTATCTTTAAAAGGGAATACTTATTGGATTGCTTCAGAAGTCATCAAAGGCATTTTACTACTACTAAGTTTCGATTTCACAACCGAGAGTTTTGGACGCATGAATCTTCCCTTTCAGCGTCTTGGTTATGAGATTTTGGCCTTATCAGTTGTTAAAGAAGAGAAACTTTCGGTTTTGCAACAGAGTTTGGATACATCAAGGGTAGAGATTTGGGTGACGACCAGTGATAAGATTGATCAGACCAAGGTCAGCATGTTATGGAGCAAGTTTTTGGCAGTGGATTTGATCACTTATTGTGACCACAGGTTTACGTGTGATGTAAGTTTCTTTATCGAGCAAGAGAATGAAGTCGCCGTTTGTTGGGACAAAGCAAAAGCATACATTTTTGGAGAGGATCATCACTACATAGATATGGATTTCACAGAAAATATTGGAGGGATACCTACTTTTCCAGCAGTAGTTATGTGCCAAGGTTGGTTCAAATTTAAACTGAAGCGTAGGAGAAGATATATAAGGGAAATTTTCTGTAGTGAACACTTATTGTGACCACAGGTTTTACGTAATTTCTTGCATCTCATCTCGTTTCTTTTTTCATGTCCTTTGAACCATTAGTGAATTTGAATTGATCTCATATACGTTTTATATATTTGTGTGTATATAATCCAACTTTCTGGTTCGTTTAGTTGCTAACAAACATATGCAAATATTTGCAGCAATTAAAGAATTTCAAACAAGACACCAGAGAGCTATATATATATACATGCAAAGAGATTAAAAGGATGATACATCAATTGATTAATAATAACAATGTATAAAACAGTATTGTGATCCCTCCTGTACAACAACACAATAGTGATGAAGATACTCTTCTTTTGATCAAATCTTTTATCGCGTTTCTTCTCTAACCATTTGCGCGAAAACTTTGCTCATTGGGACCCCTGCAATATCTCCCACTCCATTCACACTAAACTGCACGGTTGAGCCCACGACGCTCGCCTCTGGCTGATCATCCACCATTGCTGCTTTCTCATCTTTTGCTTGCACCTGAAGCATGAACTCTAGGTTCCACAACAAATCTCCCATTGTTGGCCTCTCAATTCCGTTTTGGGACAAACACTTCTCTGTTATCTCACAGTACTTTTTCACCTCTTAAAGCTTTACTTTCCCTACGAGAAAAGGGTCTATGATATCTTCCAATTTCCCTTTCTTCACCACCTTCATCGCCCATTCGATCAGATTCACTTTCTCTCTCGGTAGCGATGGATCAATGACTGGTCTACCCCATACTACTTCAAGCATCACCACAACACTTTTTCTTGTCTACTTCGTCTTGACTGCTAAATTAAACTCAAAATATCTAATAACAACTTAGCCATAGTGACAATTTGATCTATTAGAAAATAAATGCTTAAACCACTCACATTTGTTTTCTTTCATAACAGATTAGTGGGATCTTTAAGAAGACGGTCTTAGACCCTCTTACACAACAGAGAAAATGTTGACATTTTTTCATTAGGATTTGTAACGGCGAAGGCACAAATTGCAATCAATCTTGCAGCTCTATAGTTCACGAGAGAAGCTCAATTTGCTCTACCATGATTAGTACTACTCTCATCAAGCCAAGCATCAGAGAATCTATTAAACTTTTTAACCACTTTTAACGAAAAGAAGACACAATATTTTAACTCAAGTATTAAGATGAACTCACCATTTAGTACAGCTTGTCCGTATGAACTATTACGAGACATAGGAATCTCATGAGACACCATAGATGATTTCTCATCCTTTCGCATAGAACGCCTCCTCGAAGGAATAGGAGAGAGCAGGCACAACACTTTTTCTTGTCGAAAACCATGGAAAAAAAAACACACCGAACAAAGTTGTCGCAATAATTATTATGAAAGGCAACTTAAAACAAGACGTGCCTATGCAACTAAGATCAGATTTGGCAAAAACAGAGCTATCTAGGATCAGTTTTGAGAGATCTTTATTTCAAAAGTAAAACCTTTGACAAAAATAACATATGATATCGTGGATGGGTTTATTTGATACATTGACACGTAAAATAGTTTTGTTCCATGCGTGGGAGTCCCGTAGTGACCTGACAAAGACTACTTCGCTTAAAGATGATGACGAAATAAAAAGGATTAACCCCAAAGTTAAACAGAAAGATTTATCAATATATTTTTGTTATAAACCCCACCGGCTACAATTATATTGTTTTCTCAAAAAACACATATATACCAAATCCTTTGTTTTTAAAGCTTTCTGTTTATTGTTTTCACTATCGAAAAATCATAAATTTTCAGATTGGCTCTAAGACTAAGCATTCCGAGCATCATAATTTGAGGGTTGAGTTTATGTGCGCTAATTAACTAGGCAAAAATATCACGTTGACTATAACGATAGGGGTTGAATTTTTTTTTTTTAATCTAATATATAAAGACACCACAAATAAATTATCAATGTAGGTGCTCTAAGGTAATCAAAATACACTTCTCTTTCGATCAAATCTTTTATTGCGTTTCTTCTCTAACCATTTGTGCAAATTAACAACCTTCATAAAAACATGAACGAGGCATATTTTTGCAATAGAGTAAAACATAGTACTAACTATAAAGTATAATTCCTTATTCGAATATATTGACTCGGATTCACGAATATAGAGTATCAAAAGTTTGAACCATAAGTTTACTTATGATTCATACATATTAAAAAAAAAAAAGATCAACTGTCCATAGAGGCATAGACTAGAAAATTGACCAGAGTCTTATAATGTTGATGGTTTTTCTACTTTAAAATTAATTATTAAAGAATGCAAGAATCTAAATTCTAATAAATTTGATACATGCGATCAAATATGGCACGAAGACGAGAAATGAGTGTAGTTCACTAATTCTTAGTACTACTTATCCTTTTTTAAATTTTCGTCTTAAGTGTTAATTATTTATTTGGAAAGGAAAAAAAAAAAAAGAAGCAAAAGAATGATCAAATATGTGTGTTTTGGGCCGACCAAAAAAAAAAAATATGTGTGTTTTGGTGTTACTAGAGAGAGAACAAAAAGTCAAAAATGATAGGAACGTAATATGGGCTAATGGAGGGTAAGCAGTTGGGCGGGAATGGGCTCAAAGGCCCATGTATATGTTTGCAATTAAAGGCCTGTGGCGATGGCTTGTATAAATAACAAGCTGATTTACGAAAATTATTTATGAAATGAATCTGCATGTTCTTCCCTCTTCTCTCTTCTCTCTTCTCTCTTCTTCATCCCCTTCCTCTCCTGAATCTTAATCTGAAAAATATAGTGTGAAGTCTGGAATGAGAGGAATCTTGATGAGTGAGGCTGAAGAGGACCCCGATGTGAGTTTTTTCGAGCAAGTCCCACATCTATCACTGGGTAAAATCGTCGAGCAGGTGGTGTGCGACCCAACGCTGAAGGTTGCTCTGGAATTTTGTCGCGTAGCAGAGGCCTCTGAGACTATGTATCGTTTCAAAGGAAGCTACCACAAGGCAAGGATAAAAGGCACACAGCTGTCACGTGGGAATTCTCCTTACACAAGACAGTCTCAGTTTCTAAAAGGGATTTCGGTGCTGCAACGCCTTCATAGAGAAGGCCGAAGAAAGGTCCTACCTTTTAGACATACACAACCCTAGGTTTTTTCCTCTTCACCAGAGCGATCACATTTCACCGAACAAAGCTTTGCCTTTCTCTTTCAATCGGAGAACCAAAACTTCAAGCGACAGTAGCAGGAATCGAGAGTTGTCTCCTCTCATCCATTTTTAGGTTTTTAAAAGGCATTGAAGCAAGAATCGAACTGGTTTGACGAGAAAGGGGAACAACAATGTCGGACTTCTATGGATCATCAAGTTACTTGGAGTCTATCGGATATTGCCTACCGTCAAACGAAACTCTTGATGCTCTTCTCCGGTAATGTTATCTCAGTCGTGATTTTTCTTCCCCGTAGAAACTTACATGGACTCGAACTGATTTCTGATTTTTGTAACTCGTGAGATTTTCAGTCAGTTTCTTCCTGAAGAATCACGTCGTGACAAATTGATGAGAGTCATGTTCCGGGTGGAGAAAGCCTATTGGCAGTACTGCGAAGACCTTCTAAACAAGGATCTAGGGCTAATGGCGCTGGGTTTCACAGATTTTATCCCGCTCTGTATCCTTTTTCTATGTCACTGCCTATTGTTTGGCTCCTGTGATTATTCTTCTTTTCCCTTGACAATATCTTAGTACTCAACAGATGCGATCGTTTGAGACGTCATGCAAAGAATCCGGTGGAAACAGTGAGGCTTTTTACTTCCCACAAACGACAACTGCCGGTGAGTGGAGCAATCATACTGGACGAGGAGTTTGAAAAGGTTTTGTTGGTGAAGGGGTTTAAAGGACCTTCCTGGACCTTTCCGCGGGGAAAGAAGGACTATGAGGATAAGGAAGACTATATCTGCGCAATACGTGAGGTATGTTCTTTAAATTTCATCACTTTTTATTGAGTGATACGAATGTTTCTAGAAGT
The DNA here is from genome assembly GCA_019202805.1 of Arabidopsis suecica. Taxonomy (NCBI): domain Eukaryota; kingdom Viridiplantae; phylum Streptophyta; class Magnoliopsida; order Brassicales; family Brassicaceae; genus Arabidopsis; species Arabidopsis suecica. The sequence goes on from CM032908.1 coordinate 8,664,966, forward strand.
CCTAAACCATGGATTGTTTACTCACGTAAGAAGAAAAGGAATAATCAAGAACAAGTCAATTTGTGATTTGGAAAACAATCTATGTTTCTATTTTTAATTTAGGAAGTTGCCTAGGATTTCCTTTTTACTTATTTACTTTTCTTAAAGAGTACTTGTTTACGTTTTCTTATAAATAAGGATGTAGTCTCGTTTGTGAGAACCATCCAAGCAATTGAGAGCTTTGGAGGATTCTATCGGGTTAGGCCGAGGGAAGAGAACTTAGTTCTCTTGGGAGTTTTATTTTGTTCTTGTTACGATATCGTTTCTAAGTTTTAATAAAGAGAGTTTTGAAGTTACTTCTGGTTTCTGGGATTCTTACTTCTAACATTGAGACACATTGACACATTCTTGATCTTCTTTGTGTAACACAGGTCTTAGAGGAAACAGGATTTGACATCTCCAATCTACTCGACAAAAAACACTGTCTGCAGAAATTCTTCGACAAACAAAGAGCATGTCTATACATTGTTGCTGGTGTCTCTACTAATACAACTTTCGCACCTCAAACTAAGCGTGAAATCGAGGTGCGTGCTAATTCTGGATTGATGCTTCTTGCTGGATTGGTGCTTCTTGCTACTTTCTGTGATTAATAAATATCCTGTTTCATTAGGATCACTTGACTTTATTTCATATTTATCTTGGGTAGTGCATTGTAGTCTAGACAAACATATAGCCTCTTTTCTAAGCAATCCACCTATATAATCCTGGTGCATCGGGTTGTACTTTCTAGTCTAATGTAGAACAATGGCTCTTTTTCTAAAAGAAACATGCAAAAGAATCTCCAGAAGAAACCAACTTAACCAGCATTGAGGATTTATGATACTATCTGTATGAATGATTTAGTTTTTTGATCGAATTGGTCTTTTTGTAGGCAATCAAATGGCACCGCCTTGATTCTATTCAGCCAGCGATTGATGAGTTCCAGTGGGATCATGTAGTCGGCGATGTGCGCTTTTTCAGGGTGGCACCTTTTCTACCGTGAGTAATGGCTTTCTATATTTCCACATAAATTTTTATTGTTCCTTAACGATAGAGTTTACAAACATGTGCAGAGAGCTGAACACGTGGATATCAGAGCACCGGCCACCTGTAGCACAGAGCGGTGACATGAGTGTGACATCACTTGGAGATACTCTCGGGAGATTCACCGTTGATTGAGGCAGGGGCGGAGTTTAATCACTGTACTTTTGTTTGCAGATCATATAATCCATTGCACATGACACCAATCACTAGGGCCATCACTAGTTGTTTTTTGTTGTTGTTGCAAGCATCTGTACAACACCAATCTATGAAGGAATAATAGCTAAATGATTCATTGCTGTGTTGTATCGTTAGTCTAAATGTACTTAAGAGCAGTTTCGAAATTTTGCTGGAATATAGTTTGAATGAATAACATCATTGGCATGTGGTTTTCAGAGTGAAGAAGAAAGATGGAGTCGTTTAGGAGAAGATGGTGGACTTTTGGGGTTGTATTGTCATGGAATATGATTCAAGAAATTGCAGGAGATAATAAAAGTCGTTGAGCTTTTGGTCCTTGCTTCACCAAGAACAAGACATTTTGTTTTTCTGTTAATCTCAGGGCTTTCCTCATTCACATCTCAACACATTATTTCTAATTACTAAACATTGAGACAATATTTCCAAGAAAAGTCTCACATAACACAAGAACTAACATTGATATCTCTGATTCACTTCTCTACAAACACAACTAGATATAGCAAAAGGATCAGAGTTCCCAACTCTTTCTGAAATTTGGGAACTGGTGAGCTTAATGATCGATCACTCCATATGAGTTAGCAATTGCAACAAGAACAAATGGACATAAAGCCACACACTAATCTCAGGCCTCCCGCCTTACTTTATTCAAATCTCAAGTCTCAACAAATTCTAATTGCTAAACTTTCAGATTTTCAGACAGATTTCTAATAAAAGTCTCACACAACACTAGAACTGACAATGACATCTCTGATTGATTCACATCTCTTGCAGACAATAATACAACAGACCTTCATCATTCACATTCTAATTGCTAAACTTTCAGGCAAATTTTTAAGAAAAAGTCGCACGAACAACACAAGAACTGGCAATGACATCTCACATCTCTACAGACAAAACCAAATACAACAAGAAGCTGACAATCTGTCTGAACTTTGGAAACTTTGAGCTTAAAGTCTCACAGAACTTAACAAAGGGACATACTTTTATAACTAGAGCTCCTTTTTTTTTTTTTTTCATCTATAACTAGAGCTCCTATAATCGTTATTCAAAAGCCGACTTGATAACGAGGCTCTTCATGCGAGCTTTGATATACTTGAGAGATACTCATCTTCTGGAGGAATACATTTCTTGATAACATCATTTCACAACAAATTCTTGACCCATCTATGAATCTCCGGGAACTTCTCCACCGGAACCTTAACTCCGATGCCACCAACGTCGCCACAATGTCAACAAACCCTAAACTTCTCCCACCGAGAAAATCTCTCCCAAGAAGCTCTTTCTCCAAAAACATCAACAAATCTCTTGTCGCTTCAACCGCCGCGTCTCTCTCTTCTCCGATCTTCTTCCCACCACTTTCATCGCCGTCAAGTTTCCCAATAACCGGTTTTAAAAACCCAGTTATAAAATCTAAACCGGTTTTAAAAACCCGGTTATAAAATCTAAACCGGTTCTTGATTTTTTTTTTTTTTTTTTAATTCATACATTTTCATCGACGAATTTAGCCCAGAAACGAGGCATAGCTCTCTCATACGGATCTTGAGGCAAAATCGGATTATTCTGCCAAGTCTCATCAATATACTCAAGAATCACAAGTGATTCAGAAATCGGTTTACCATTATGAACAAGAACCGGAATCATTTTGTAAACCGGGTTCAAGCAACAAAGAGCTTTTGTTAGTGATATCTTTTCTTTTTTTGTCAAAGAATTTAAAGTCCTTTTCTTATTTTTCTTTTGTTAGTGTCAGTGATATCTTCCTCAGAGAATTCATCGAAACACCTTTAAGTGTAAGAGCTATCTCAATCCTACGGCCAAAAGGACTTTAAATTTTTCATCTTTCTCTTTTTTAAAATTTTCTCATTCTCATGCTTTAATTTGAAACTTGTTAATGAAAAAACAAAAAAATACATCTCTTTTCTGTAATTTGGAGGCTGGTTGTCTTCAGAATTTTCCTAAGTAAACTTTTTCCATCCAGATTGGCAACCACTAATATAGTGGCTTTCTAATTTAATGCATGACTTTTTATCGGGATTTCCTAACATAATTTTTTCCAATATTTGTCAAAAAAAAAAAAACTTAAATTAGGAATAATTTAAACTAAAAAGGAATGAATTTGCTATCAATGATTTTTTTAGCTGAAAAATATGGAATAATGTAACCTAAAAAAAACAAGTGAAACTAGGTGTGAAAACTCTACTAATATATGACGACCAAGAATTATAGGAAATTAAACCACAAAATTTTATATGAAGTTTTGATTCTTATGAATCAATGATACTTTTTTCGTTCATAAGTGCGGGTTTTATTTTTTATACTAGATACGGCTCTGCCCATATACGTATGTAAAGTGAGAGTTAGGTATCAGTTTCCCCCTACACAATTATTGGATCTCGTTTGTATAAGTGTAAATGACAATTTTTGTTCATGTACAATTCAATACAAAAGACTTATGCGAATAACTATCATTGATTCATAATAGTCAAAACTTAAATAGGATCTAAGGTAGAAAGAGAACCTTCATATCTGATTTGATTTTATCAACTAGGAGAGGGTCACAGGGACACCAAGCTCTTAGAAATGAAAAAAAAAAAACTTTTGCAACTTAGTAAAACTAAGTTTGTTTGTTTTATCAAAAAAAAAAAAAAAACAAAGTTTGTTCAGTTAGGAGAATTTCACTTGACCGAGTCCACTAACTCTAATAAAAATATTTCCGATTTAGTTAAATTTTGTTTAAGTTTGATTACTTTCTCATTTATGATTGTCTAATATTAAGCGGTAAATAAAACTGTAACAAAATTCATGTTGCGATCTTACACTAAGTTATTAAAAAATGATGAGAAAATCAAATCTATATTATTAATTGGAAAGTATTGGATAATAAATAACCTTATAAAGTGTAAATAATTACAACTGATTGCCATTACAATTTTCTGATTCTACAACTTAAAAAAAGAGATCTGCGAGGGGTATAATGGACAAATGTTATCGAACAGGGACGCGGATCTTGGATCATGAAGTCGGATCTCGGGTCTTTATCAATCTTTTGGGAAGGTGGAATAGCAGCCCGATTTGTTTGATGAATGATCTTATTGGGCTTACGAAGAATAGGCCCGATCAATAGGCCCGATCGGGTATACAATATTTATAGATAATAATAATCAGATTCAATACATTTATTAAAAATAACCATAACAAGCAAATCAATTATGAGGATTACAATCTCTCTGTTCCTATATTTCTATAACAACCTATTCCCATATATTACAATTATTAAAAGCAAACTTATTGATTTACATTCCATTCCATTTATTAGTGTTTGCCACAAATAACAAAATCCGTTTATTGAAATAGCCATTTTAGATTCAACAGCTTCAAAAATCATTCCATAACAACTAAAACTATAAATGCGAATTATAATGGACAAAATCACGGATAAATCTATGCAATCTCAATCCCGCATATTCACCTAATCAACTGATAACTAATCCTTCGAGATTATATCTCCTTAATTTAGTTTATATTTAAAGTGATAAAATCTTTTCAAATCCGCATTAATCACTAAATTCAACCCAAAAAATCATAAACGCAATACAAAAAATCAAATAAAATCAAGGATATACCTTAATTATCGTACTAGATTTTATCCTCTTCCCCCGTAATTCTCTAAACCCTAGAAAAATTATAGACGACTTTCATAACTATAAATATAGCGTTTAGAATTCTGAAAAACTCACCTTTTCATTGTTTAAATTGTTCTCTTCACAATCCCTCTAAAAAAATGGCAGCTATTGTAGCATTCACCGATCTTGCTTACATCAAGCCTTTCAAAACACAATGGAGAGAATTCAAGTCAAAATTGTGCATTCGTGGACTCAATACACAGGGGAAACAGTGAAAATGATTCTTGGTGATACATCTGTAAGTGACTATATCATTCTTAGTTTCAAATAATCATGATTGGAATACATCAATGTCAACCTATGTTTAACGTGAGTTTTTTTTTGCATTTCCAGGGTACCTGTTAGATTTACATCATATTAAGTAATATGAAGTTAAGTATTTCAATTCTACTAATTAAAAATAAATAATGGAATCTAAATACTCTGTTAATAGTATAGATACAGAAGCAATATTTACCTTGCTAATAATATCAACCAATAGCAGAAATTAACATGCATATCAAACTCTAATATAGTTAAATCTTAACACAAGAGAAGGACTTAGTTCTTTGGAAAGGGAAAGGAGATCGGTTCAAAACAAGCTTTAGCACCAGGCACCAGTGAGACTTGGGAACAAACTCGTGCGGCCAAGCCACATATAGATTGGTATAAGGGCGTCTGGTTTCTTCATGCCACGCCTAAATACACATTTATAACATGGCTTGCGACAAGAGATCGCTTAACCACGGGAGGCAGAATGGTACATTGGCAAGTGGGAGCAAAAATTTCATGTGTTTTCTGTGATGAACCGATAGAAGACATGGATCACCTCTTCTTTAAATGTTGTTATGCCGAGGAGATTTGGTCAGGGCTGAGCAGTAAGCTTCTTGGTCAGAAATTTACAACAAGATGGGGAGATATTCTCAAAATCCTCACAGACAAGTCATTGGGGACTGAAGGCCTTTTCCTAACGAGGTACGCTATTCAGCTCGCTATTTAATCCATATGGAGGGAACGCAATAGTAGGAGGCATGGGGAATCACCATTACCGCCAGCGCAACTGCTTCGTAACCTCGACAAACAGGTTCGGAATAGGATCTCCTCGATACGGGAACAAGGAGATAGAAGATACGATGGATGTATGGAAACTTGGTTTCCTTTAAGATAAGGAGTAGTCTTATGAGTTGTATACAAACCTTTTAACCAAACGTTGCACTTGATGTAAAAACGTTTTTTTCGAATAAATTTTACATTTTATTCAAAACAAATAATATATATATAGTTAAATCATTTAAGAAAATAATTGACAACTATATATTTTATATAACAAGTCTACAATTTCAAAAAGAGATAACATACTCTAAACTATTTGTTGAACTAAAGAGAGATCTTTAACTTATCAAATCACTAACCTTGACAGAAGCTTCTTTATTTCTGCCTCATCCAGAAAAATTAAACTGCGAACTGATGCTTTGACTCTATACATTGAACAAACAAAAAAAAATGTTTTGTCAAGTTTTAAAACATACAATGACAAAAGAAATGATATCTTGAACAATTCTAATAATTCAGAAAGAGTGACAATAGCTAAATATTATTATGGATTAAACCAAATTTGAATCCTTAACAACTCACTAACCTTTAACATTGCTTCCAGATTCTGTTATGCCTTCTAAACGACATCAAATTTGCCTTCTCTAAAAGACTAAAACTCCAAATTTTTTACTTCTCTGTCAACATTGAACTTTGTATTATCAGCACCATATATATTAAAAACATCTTTTGTTAGAATAGAGCTGTAACAGAGAACTTATCTTTGTACATCGTCTTCTTTGGGCAAAATCATCATCTTTCTAATTATCTGAAATCAATTTAGGAACAAATTAAATGTTCTTATATAAACCTTAATCTCTGACTAGTGTTGTTTAAAATGAAATGCACACAAGAATATTATGAATAATCGCATCATCAGATGTCTTATGTTATTCAAGGGTATCCCAAACAACTACCAAGAACCTGTTATGACGACACGACCCGATTGGCAAATACTCGGCAGTTCTCTTTTTGTTACCTAATAAATCTAAACCGTTCTCCTTTTCTTTTTAACCACCTCTCTCAGTTGACACTTACCAAGAATCTGCATTTTGAAAATGGTTTCTTTTATATCTCAACTTTTTCATCACATTCATAGTTTTTCAAATGATTTAGACGTATCTCCCAAATCCCGATTTTGAAAATGGCCAATTAAACGTAGAAAGAAAAAGGTTATTCTACGTTTAACTTTAAACACAAAGCAGGATGCCCCGTCTCTCCTATAAGGAATCTCGCAGTCCAAGCAACAATCTAGGATAATCTCGTCTACGATCAACAAGCTACCCCATCTGCCTCTATCTTCTTGCTTATTGATAAGGACATTCGAAACATCATCTCTGCAAGGCGCCACAGGAAACGGTTTCGCAACTTGATGCAGTGCTGGTTATAATGATCTCACTGCATTTTGTTTTCCCCCCAAATTTATCTCCTTCTTTTTGTTTTTTTTTTTCCGAGGATTCAAAATCACGGGCTAATCTTTTGTTATAGCCAAACTTTTTCATTCTATAATGATATTAGGGAAAAAAATTCATTAAAATCCCCAACTTATTGAAAACATTGATTTAAATCCTCAACTCCCGACGAAACGAAATAAATATCAAACTTATATTGACTTTTCAAATAAATACCAAACTTTCGTTGACATGGCCATATTAGACATGACGTTAAGTGGGTTAACAGATCTCGTTAATAGAGTTAATTTTCCGTTAACATACATGTTAATTAAAAACGGTATCGTTTCTTATAACAACAAAAAGATGTCGTTTTGTCATAACGATTGAACTAAATCTCTAAATTCAATCTTAGATCCCTAAATCGAGCAAAATCCCTAACCCTAAATTTTCATATGATTTGAAACTCGGAATTTTATTGAGTTATATTAAAACGACGTCGTTTTATTGTTAGAGGGAATACTGTCGTTTTCAATTAACATGTCTGTTAACAGAAAATTAACTTTTTCAATAAGTTGGAGATTTTAATTACATTTTTTCCAATGATATTAACATAAAAAAAAATTATTATAGATTCTTTTACAACTTTGTGATAAATATGATTATTTGTAATTAGTCTAAGTTTACAAAAATATCCTTGGATTTGTTTTTGTTTTTTTTTTTTGAAAAAAGATATCCTTGGATTTGTTTGTGATAAGGATTGGGTCCTAAAGCGTGAATTTATAAATGAGTATCTATAAGAAGTATGCATGGAAGAACTGAAAATTAACTGACACATTTGTCTCACTATTTACACAGTACATTGGCAAAGAAAATTACGTCATTATCCTTCTTTTCTTTTATTCTCTATCTTTCTCTTCTCTTTGTCTTTCTTTTCTCATCATTTTTCTCCTCAATCTTCTCATCATCATTTATTTTATTTTTTTGGGTCTATCGAAGAATTGATTGGATGGGTCATCTAATCGTGGTTGTGATTTTGGAATCCGGCGGAGTGGTCTAATTCCAACGATGAAAGTAAATATAATGATGGTGGTTCAATTCCGATAGTGAAAATGGTTTACGACACGATAATATGAAAATTGACGGTGATAATTATACGTTGACATTGATGATTATATATTGGCTGTGAAAATGGGGGAAGGATAGGAAACTATGGAAGGTGATAGCAACATAAAAGAATATGGTGGCGGTGATGATTTTATCTGTAGCGGTGGTAATAATTAGGGTGTG